>BSBN01001394.1:2400000-3600000 GCA_027924645.1 Cunninghamia lanceolata | reverse complement strand
TTTGCAATAACATCCTTACCTCTATCATATCCAAGGCCTTCACTTCTTGATCTTATTACTGGTTCAATAGGTTAGATATAATTCCTTGCTGATGCTTTCCCAATCCTTGTCCTTCATATCCCATTCTTTGCATGATTTGGAACCCAATACCATCACCAACAACTGCAATTTCAGTTACACTATCATCTTCAATCTCATTTTCTAAAGAAGCTTCTACATCATACAAATCATTAGTATCACAAGAAACATCACAAAATTTAGGCTTAGATCTCAGATTTTCATTTTTTTCTCTGCATACTGCAAGTGACTACTCTAACTGATCCATTTTCTCTTTCAATTTAGACATCTTCTTCTTCTGTAGATTGTTTTCCTTTTTCAATTCTTCCAAACTTTCTTCTAGATCTTTTTTCCTTTCTTGCACCTTCCCAAACAAATTGAATATTTCTTCTAATTCTACAAATCTCTTTTCAACATCTTCAAGCAATTTCAGCTTTGCCTCTAAATCTTCATTTCTCCTCCTTACATTTTTCAGTTCCTCTTCAAGAGCATCATATTTGTCTTCTCCTAGTTCCTTCATCCTATCCAACAATTCTAAATTACACTTCTTGATTTCGCACAATTCTCCCTCCAAAATATTCATTTCGCATATTAGGGTTTCATTTTCTTTCTTCATCCTCTTTCCAATCTTCCCCATCTAAAACAAATTAGATAAACAACTAAATTTGAAAATCTTACCAAATATTCCTTTCCTTGATCTTTCTTCTGTGATGATTTCTGTATACTTCAAGGTTTCACACTTCTTTACAATAGATTCGCCACTTTCTAATAGATTCGCAACTAGCCCAGTAAATTCAAAACCAGCTCTGATACCACTTGATGTAGTCAAGGTAGGAGGGTCTGGTGAGGGACTGTCCAACCTTGCAGCCTTAAACAATTAACACTATGATCATACAGATATGCAATGGAAGCTATAGCTAATCAACAGAAAGACAAAAGATATTCATGAACATATGACACAGGATATATCCTAGGAAAACCCTAATAGGGAAAAATCCAACCTTCAAAGCTCATTCCTCATATATTATAACTTCAAATTGAATTACATAGGCCTCACAAACTTTTTAGATGCTAGGCCACAGCCCAAGGATTATAAAAGATTCATACAACAATATTATTTCATGATTTCTTTCTTCTATATCTCAATTCTCTACTCTACAACTCCTTCTGTTTCCTGCTCTTCCTTCTACTCTGTTCTGCTACTCATCCAGATAAAAAAAACTTAAGATTTTGCTTTATATCTTCATACTATTGATCACTGTCTAGAAACAATCCTTTATCTCTTATTTATATCCCCCACAAGATTTCTAAACATTAACAAGTTGGCCTAATTGCAACGGCTAGTTAGAGTAACATGTACACAAAATAGGTCGGGCCTAAACATAAGGCATTTCTGTGCAGGTACATAGAACTTTGCACAGATCTCCAAGAAGGTTGACCAGGTCCTATATTACATTGCATAATGTTCCTTTAGGCTCCGCAAATCATGGATTTGCTCCACAAGCTGATTAGACTTTACTAAACACTGTCGGCTCTGCTTTGTGAAAACATGTTGAAACAAGTAATCTTATGCCAACAATATCTCTTCGGAATCAAACCTAAATGACTTGAATTATGGATATGATGTAGATGACTAAGTCTAGATGCTAAGTCTAGCTCTGCAGCCTCTGATATGCAAATGCGGTAAAATGCAGAATTCTCCAAGGTCACTCTGTCTGTCCTTTGCAACTTCACTGTTAACTGTCTCAATTGTTCTGAATGCTTCTAGATGCTCCTGCATCAACTATGTTGACATCAATGACAACACATATTTCCAATAATCTCCCCCTTTGTCATTAATGGCAACATATACTCCCCCTTAGATATATTTCTCTATCCCCCTTTAACATCAAGGACAAAGGGCTCTCAATGTCAAGCTTTTAAAATTACTTTAACTATTCTAAATACTCCCCCTTGGTCAGATATATATGTGCATATACATGAGAGTAGCTCCCCCTTACTACTTTACTCCTATACTCAATACTTCTTCAAAACTGTTATCCAACAAAAATGGCCAAAAATGTACTACAACACTTTCTAATACTTTCGTATATGTAAAAAGAGATCAAAAATTGCATAAGTAAAATAGAAATGTACATTTTCAACTGGAAGAGGGCAAAATGCTCTTGTAAGACACTTTCAATTTTGTAAGGTGTGTCTCCCAATCCTTCTTCCCAACTTCCCAATCCTTCTTAGAAAAGGAAAGTAAACTGCATTGACTCTCAATCTGAATAAGGAAGTCTTCTCCTTTATCTGGAGAACTGGGTACCAGATTCATTTGTGATATCTTCTCCGCACGTGCTATCACACTGGTCAAGGAGGTAAGACTTGCACTTATGAGATCTCTAAGCTGACACTACTATATAATGATCTTTTCTTTTTGTTCTTGCAGCTGGAAAAATTGTCCATGCAGATTCTCAATTTCTATTCTCGTTGTACCATCTGCATCACAGACTGGATCATAGATACCGAAGGCCTAAGCAATTTGTGACTCTATTGAGTCCATTTGGTTATTAATGCTCTTTGTAGAATTAGGCCATTTTAAACAAAATTGAAACAAGACTCTAGCTTCTTCTAAGCATTTATGTACATCTTTCATATTTTCTTGTAGCTTACCATGTGCAACACTGCACTTGTCAGATATTTAGGGCAATCTCTTACCATTGACCTTCTTTGTCATTTCTTTTTCTATTTTTTCTTCTAGTCTAGTAGCATAATCTTTTAAAGAATCTAACAAAAGTTTAACTTTTCCACACGAGATAAATAATCATCAATGGTTGCTCCAGGGATGCCTTCTTTCAACACTTTAACTGCTTCTTCTATCAATTTTGTGCTCTTTTGGTGTGTTGACAATATCTCATTTCATACGAAGGCATGAAATACATCACCAAGCTAAATCTTCTGTAGGGGAGAGATCTTTACAATATCAACTTGTCCTTGTTGCATTGGAAGCTATAGTAGTTGTGCAAATACTACTGGTTCAAATTGCAACTGCATGTTTAATAAGCTCTTTAATGAATCTCTAGAGGATTCACCATAAATCTTTGCATTTTCTTCTTCCTTCCTTTCATCATCACTAGATTTATGCTCAGTCTTCTTCTCTTCTTTAGCAGATTTTAGAGGAGGCAAACTTTCAATATTTAGTGCTTCTATTTCTCTGAGATCTTTTCTTCTTTTTTCTTACCATCAATAATATTCTCCACTATCAGAGGGGCATTATCTGTAACCTTGTCTTCTTTCACATTCTCATATTCAAACATATGCACATGTTATGCATTATCAGGCTCATTACTCTTTGGAACAATTTTATCATGTTGTAATTACTCTTCATTGTCCGGAGGGACTTTTAGTCCTTTAGCAAGTTCTTCTACTTTCCACAGAGTCTCATTTCTCAATCTCTCAATATCCTCTTTGTCTTTGCTTATCAAGATGCTTACTCTTTGTTTTGTTCTAAATTTTTGGTTATACATTTGAGCCAATTTTACTCTATCTTCATCAGAAAATGAGGAGCTAATCTTCTCCAAGGAAAATGCCTTTATCTTTCCATCCTCTTCAACTACCTCTTGCCTTCTTGCAGTTAAAAGATTTTTCAACTCATTGGGCAATTGATCCTCAATATTATCTAGGCCGGTGTCAAATGTAACCATATACTTGACTATGGCTTCTTCAATGGTGGCCTTATCTTATTGGACTCAGGGTACATTTTTGTTGTCTTTTCTAAGAGACCAAATTTTGAAATACTATTGAATAATGCATCAAATTTTAAGGGGCGGTGTTCCCTTACCAGAGGAGATTTGCACTTCTTCTTCCCCTTGCCTTTTCCTTTTCTTTTAACTGATTCTTCTTATTTCTTTTCCTTCTCAACTTCCTCTTCACTATCTATCTCAAAAGTGTTGACTTTTGCTTTCTTTGCACTTGCTTGTTCTCCTGAGCTATGAGACATCTTCTTCTTCATCTAGACCAACTGAGGTCCTTCCTCTACTTCTTCTTCTTCATCCTCACAGCTGATGTACTTTTCTCATTTGGCCTTTTCTTTTACTCTTCTCCTCTTAGGAGGCTCTTATTGTATTGAGGCACTAGATGTAGCCCTTTTCTTTGTAGGCAAGGTTTCAGAGGATTTTGGAATAGTACGAGAGCGGATAAAGGTCCTAGATGACCTTCTTGTGTTGGGAGTACTCTCCAGAGAAGCAGGTATGCCTATGGATTTATTCATAGGGCTCTTTGGTTTAACAATCTCCTCCAACTTGGTTTTCCTCTTTTCAACATTTTTCATTATCTCCTTTTCCTTTTGTTTTAGGTGCACTTCATTGAATATTTCTTCATATGTTCCAAACCTACCTACCATTGGATCTCTTGGTTTACTCAACATTAGTTCTACAAGTCCTGTAATTACATCTTTTTCTACTTCATATCCCATTTCTGGAACCCAAACTATTCTAGGTTCCACTGCTTCCATGATACATTCACCTCTGGTAAGGTATGTACTTCTTGTATTTCTCAACAACCTTTGTCAATATCCTCTCTCTCTTCCATTCTTTCTTGGAAGGACTTGAAGAAACCCCACAACATAGATTTCTAAGTGTCTAGATCTCCAATCCTTTTTAAGTGATCATGGATTTGAATTGTAATAGGAATGTTGCTCAACTACACAATATTCTTCACACCAGGCAACTCTCTAAGAAAGTAAAACAATAAACATATGATAAGGGTAACATACTGGAATGGATACCGAGAATCCTTGGTCTTTTGTAGATTCTCCATCAACTGATGTCTTAGGAGCTCGCATAAGTCAATGTCCAGACCCTCTTTCACCATCTGGTGAGTAGTGTGTATAGTTGTTGCCAACACTGAATCCTCTCTATTTGTGTAATATGTCTTGTAACAGATCATCATTGATGTATACTTCACCACTTGATCATTTATGTCATTCACCGTTAGGGTACATTTGTCAAATGTTGCACCAATGAGATTCATAACCATCTCATTTTTCACAACCTTCATTGTCAGAACGGTTCCTACTGAACATAACCCAGTAACCACCTTGATAGCTTGCTTATTGATCATATGCAGCATGTCCAACCACATAAATTTGTCATGAATACGGCTCAACACATACTTAATCCAATCATTCTCATAACATAAATTTGGTTCAAGTTATTCCACACATCCAACTTCTTCTCTGTCAAACTCTCAAATTCATGTTTTGGTTCAAAATCATCTCCAGTTAGCTCATTAACCCAAATTTCATTTATCTTTGTGTGATCAAATTCATCCAATTTCATTTGGATGTAGATCCATACATCCTCTGTATGCATAACACCATAAGGAACTTTTGAAAATGCACCTTTCAGATCCATCTCCTTGGATTTGTAGTGATGCTTCTTAAACTTAGGTCTTGGTTGTTCCAAGACATCAATCACTTACTGGGTAAACATCATGAATCACTTTTGAAACTAGGGTTTTAGTAGGAAATGATAAATACCTTTGAATTTCTTTACCGGTAGGGTTTCGCATAGTAGCTCAGAATTTCTTCAAATTGCTTTTACTCAGTTCTTCACTCTTCAAATGTTTGATCACAAATAACTTCATCATATGAAAAATCACATATAAGCACTTTTTTGGAGACCTAAATTGCATTAATTGCAGTGAATAAAGTTAGGTCAAAAGGCTACCAAACCCTCAAAGTGTTGACATAGTCACCTTCAATCACTCCGCAAATCTTTGCAATAGGAAATATCATACTGAAAATATCATTAGTAGATCAACAGTATCAATCTACACATGTACCAGTGTTCTCAAAGCATCAACACCATATCTTTGTCTCTACCAGATCAACCTTCTTTATCACTTTAAGCCTTTTGACTAGCAAGTATATGTAGAAACCAATAATCATTCAGCAATCCTCCTCCGCAAATTAACCAGTTACTCTGGAAATTTGACCAAATCTCTTCATATCATTATATTAATGTGTTCATACCAATTTTAGCTAGAATGTTGAGGAATTCAACATCACATTCATTCAAGGGTTTTGAATAAACTTATAGTTGTAACTCCCCCAGAATTAGTATTTCATTTTTTTTAGTTACCAAAGGATCTATCTGCACTAGGCAGAGGTCCGAAACCTTCACATTCTTCCTTCTCCTTCCATACTTTTCTCATTTCCTTCTTTTTTTGAGCAATATCAACCTTCTTTTGAGGACCAGGCCTTACATTCTTTCTAGAATGCCCTATTTGATTGCACTTATGACAGGTCACTAGTAGAATTTTGGCAAATAAATGACTATGTGACTAAAACTTTTAGTCACAACAACTAAAAATGATTAAATTCTAGTCATTTTTTGCAACACAAATATAAATGACTAATTTGATGGTGTGTAAAAAACACAACTATAAATGACTAAATAAATGAAGTTAAATAATTAGTCACACAAATAAAAATTAGAAAGAGAGGGAAATTAAAAAAATATTTCGAATTGGAAAGAGGGAAATTTAGAGAGGGAAATTTTTTCAATGAAAAATAATTCAAACAAAAGAAACCTGACCGCCTCTATGCTCAAGACATTGTTCATGCATTGGATGCATTGTACAGGGGTTGAATTTCCGCTCAAAAATAGGTAAGGCTCATTGATTTCCCTCTTTTTGCATTGATGAATTGGAACACAATCACTTGAAGATGTTAATTTATTGTATTTTGTTAAATTTTGTATTGGGCAGACCCATTTCAGGGGGATTTCTTGGAAGTGATAGAAGAGTTTCTGGAGAAGGGGATGGCTAGATGCATTACATTCAATCATCGAGGAACCTTACTAGAAGGTATGGTATTCATGCATTTTTTAAACTATAATTTTTCGTTGTGTTTGGTACTCTATTTTAGTTATGTCCATTTGCCAAATGCTATAAATATAGACACTGAAATCTAATTCAATCTGTTGACTGTTAATACTCAAGCAATACCCCACTCTTATTTCGGATGCATGAAGTTCAAAGCTTGGTTGTGAAGGATCAGGGTTTCACCTAATTGTAGAAGAACTGCCTCAACCTTGCAAACTTTTTTAAAAGAAAACAACAAATAATCTTATATTGCTCAATACCCATTTCAGTTTTTGCCAACCCTATCATAGTTTAGTCCCCTGAATAGTTATTATTGTGTTGAAGTATTGGTTATTAATACTAGTGTTGGTGTGTTTTGAAGAGTATTCGATATGCTCCGTTGTTAAAATAGGGTTTGATTTTTCTTAATTGGGGTCATCTTAGGTGGTTCATCTTGGCTTAAAACGCCCAAGTGATGAGCTTACAGATCAATCTAGGGTTTCTATCTTTTTTTTTGTGATATGGAAGTCACCCTTTTAGATGTTTCTCTCCCTGATGATCATCTAACTAAAATGTCCTTTTAGCATGATGATTTTCCTCTCATGGGGAAATTCATGGGAAGAAGACTAGATGACGTAAAACTCTAAGGATGGATATGGAATCTACGAGGCTGGATATAGAGTTAAATTCTTCCTTTTAAGGATTTCTTTCTTCTTCAAGTCAGTCGAGGATAGAGAGTTTTCACAAACAAGGGTCATGATATTTTTAGCAAATCTGGGTTATTTTTATGTCCTCTGGCAACCATTTTTAGATCTAGATCATCTCTTTTTCAAAGGTTCCCTTTTAGATCCCACTTCTACAACCTCCCTCTAGTTTGTAGAGCAGTGAAGACAGTTCAGTTGCTTGCAAAGATCTATACCTCTAGACCAATGCTAGTCACAAGTTGCATAGTGCATCATAACGATTGCCATACACCCTATGCAATTGTTAGTAGCTAGATGGCACAACCAATTTTAATCATCAATATCAACACTATAAAATTATATGCTTCTGTACACCATGCAAATGATACTCATGCTTCCTAGCACTAGAAAGCACTCATTGCCACATGTTTACTTGCATTCAGCACATCTAAAAAACTAAACAGAAAATAAAGGGCACTTGATAGCAAGGTTTCCCTTCAAATTTAACTCTAAAACCCAACATAAAATTTAGAAAAATTACCCCTTAGATTTCAACTCTATTATCCAATTAATTTACCCTCCAAATTATCAAGCCTAACAATTCAGCAATATGACCTCTCAAATTTTGAACTCTAAAATCTATCAATTTATTGTGCAAGATAACAATTCTTTGGGTTCTCAAGTCTATCTTTCTACTTCCTTTCATTCAAAATCATATGGTCATTGGCTTCGCAAGTCTTTATCTTTCTACTTCATCACATACTTGCATTATCACATCATAAGATCTCTAACACAATACCATGGAAGCCTCAATGCATCTCGTATGAAGTCAAATAGTTTAAAAAAAACAATGAAGTAAGAAACATACTCAGCAAAAGTGATGACAAATTGGCACATTATCTTCTCCATATTTTGTACAGTTGAGAACATTCCAAATGTTTTCAAATGTCAAATTCTTTGATACATCAAATGACTACCCCAAATTATTAATTTTTTTAAAATAGAAAGTTCATAGTTTATAATACTAAGAAATCATCAATCTCTTTGCCATTTCTATGATCTGAAATCAAATAAGAAGCACTCAAGAAAGAATCAAAAATAACAAAGTCAATTAATATGGCAGCCTAAAATAAGCCTCAAACAATACAAGGAAACAAGGATTACAACCTAGTCTGAAGTCTTTCCCAAAATTTTGAATCAAGAGTAAACCACTAATGATAAGAAATAATAATAGGAAACATGGTTTATAACCTGGTCCCCATAAATTGTTGACACAAAGCAACCTAAAGAAAAAAAGAAACTAAAAGATGACATTTTTAAACAATCAGAGCTCTATAATTGTTTAATTATGATTAAGTACATGTACATGCTAAGCCTTCTCTGTACGACACACAATACTGGCATGCCCAATGTGTTGATTATTACCACCACCATGAGGATGCTCAACATGATTCATTGCCACACCATGAACCTTAGGCCAACAGTTTCTTTTGATCCTATATTTGTGATATGCATTGCCATCTTTGAGCATTGGATTTTATGTCCTTCCACCACTAGTAACCTGACCAATCATGGCTCTACAACTACTTGGCACAATCTTCTTAGCTCTAGATGGAAGCTTTACCCTATAAATTGAAACCAATTTCTAAGACTCGTCAAACAAGGCTATTAAAAATTTGCAAAATAAAAAATTACACACATCTGAACATTAAGAGAGAACTTAGATAATTGTTCCAAAATTATTTCCACTACCTTTGGAATAATTGCATTTATCAACTCACTGTAACCTTGGAAAAAAATTAAGCATAGAAATATGCCATAAGTCTCCACAAGGTGTACACCTAGAACTCAAAATAGTTTGAAAATAATTTGGAAAAAGCCACCATCCATAGGACATCACAACAAATGCATCACATGTTTATTGCTAGCCAAAAAGCAAGATAATAAACAAAAATGATAATGAGTCAAGGGGAACATCAAGAACCAGTACATTCAAAATAAATTTCAACCAGCTGCTAAATGAGCACAACCCACTTTGACTTGTCATAAGTTCAAAATATTAGAACAGGTACATTTTTATGTCTGTAAAGGTGACAACAATCTAACAATGGATCAAACATTTCAGATTGAAATGCAATAGAAATGCATTGAAAATGACAAAAATCAAATTTGAAATTACTCAGCTCATAAAAGAATAATGGAGAAAATACAAAAAAAGTGTTCTTTGATTTGATCGGGCCAATGAGAAATATTGTCTCAAAAATTCAATTATATCACCATGTCTTTGGCAACTTCGTTACCAATACCTTGGCCAATATTATTACACAAATGAAGAGCATTATAGGCAAAAATAAAAATTGATTTGAGGCTTCACTAAGATAGCTTGACAAAGAGAAATGATATATCTTACTAAGACAGGTATATGACCCCGGAGATGGGATAATACCAAAAGTTAAAACAGATCATACATCTAGATACAATCCACAAAATGCAATTAATGGTGATATCATCTAGGATACCAATAGGCATTGAAAAAATGAGATTAGCAGTGATTATCTTCTGTTTTGACTTATTTTAAAAAATGAGTTTCCAATGTGAAGTGTCAACCAAGGATTTTATTACCATTCTATTGACTGTCATTTTCTAAGTCATGACTACCAATTTTAAACCAAATGAGGCCTTCCAATGCTTTGGCTTTGGGGGCTCATGATTTTATCGATTGCCTGTGATGGAGTTGCTTGTTGTGTCTGCTTTTATGACTCCGAGGAACACACATAATCAACAATAGAAACAAGATAGGATGGCAACTATTGGAGCCAATGGGGAATAGATGCAAAATTAAAGTGAATGTCTAAGCATGGTTAATGGTCTTTTATTTTATTGCTTCTAATTATATTTGTTCAACTATTAAGGGGGTGTAAGTCATGGCATAACTCTGTATATCTTTATTGCCTTACGGTAGATCTTCACATGATTCTTATCTTGGTAGAAGGGGTATCTCAACACCAAAAAATATTTAGAATCCCACTCCTTCATGAAATGTAATGACTGCAAACTACTATCCCTTGACTTATCTCTACCATAAAGACAACTCTATGGAACATGTAAAGGGTGTAAGTCATGGATTGGCTATGTCTAAGAAAGTTCATAGTTTGTTCTATCTCCATTTCAGAAATATTGTCTCAAAAATTCAACTATATCACCATGACTTGTTCCCTGCCACAGTACCACAAACTGTTTCTTTGACCATCGCGGGACTGTGGTATCTAAACATCACTTGAATCCTTTCACTGTACTACCGCACTCCTTCAATTAAAATTGTCATGGGGCCGTGGTATTCAACACTTACATAACTTAAACTCCTTATACCACCATATCGCAAGCCTCACTTGAGGTCACCGCGGGGGCGCAGTGTAATGTTTTCCTCTGCTCCTTATTGCATTACTGCCGGTTATTCTCTTGATTGTTGCAGGACCACGGTGAAGTATCATATGCCACTTAAATTTATACCGCTAGCCCGCCACTTCATTTTGAGACCGCTGTGGGGCTGCGGTAATCGATCTCTGCATACTGCAATGCCGCAAGTGTAATCTCTTCATGCTACAAGATAGAGATAACTGCTCCCTTGTTATCCTTGGTTCCCACACACCCGCCAAGACCTTTTGAGTGACCTACGAGACTGTAGTGAGAGACAAAAACACATCAATGGTAAAAAATACAAATATCTTTCACATGGACTTGGTATGGGGTGCTTATGAATGACTCCTGGAATAATTTTAAAAGAAATATGGATCCCTAAGATGGATTTATGGAAGGAAATTTGCATGGATTTATGGATTTATCAAATGTATGAAGGTATCTTTATTGTAGGTTATTTTCCCTATATTAATTATTCTTGGTTTAAACTCCTTGATTTTGTGGGTTTTTTTAGGACCAAGAGCTTTCATACGTAGGACCACCTACAAGGCACCAAAGGAGTCATCTGGATCATGACTTAGGAGCTAGTTAGTATTCATTGAGTGGTATAATGGTGGTTGAACTGTCCTGGTCTATACAACTAAGAGATGTACTTGTGTACTTTGTAGTTTGTTTGTTTAATTTTTTGATGCTAAGAAAAACATTATAAATAGATAGGATAATATTTTTTGTAATTTATTCCTTCAATCACTTGTCATAGGTCCAGTTGGAGGTAGCAGAGCTGGTGGAATGGAGGGTGTAACTTATCTGCCTATTTATTCAAGAAAAAATGTTGCAAGTTCCACTTCGGATCACCAAATCCTTCACAAAAACATATGTACAAAATTCAATAATGAAGAATTTATGCACAAATTCTCTTTTGAATGATGCATAAAGCCTCCACCACAACACCACACTATTGTTAGGCCTTGCGGTGATGTGGGTGATCCCCACATCACCACAAGGCCCAGCAACAAACTATGTTGTGTTGTGGTGGAGGCTTTGTACATTATTCAAAGGATAATTTGTGCATAAATTCTTCATTATTAAATTTTGTGTAGAAATTTTTGTGAAGGCTTTGGTGATCCAAAGTGGAACTTGCAACTACAATATCTGATTAAAATCTACTTCCAAATATGCTTTTGATGGATGTTCATATCCTCATCCAAAGATCCAATTCACACACAAGCAGGAAGGACACTTTCAAAGGTTGAGGAGTTGGGCTTTACACCCATTGGTTGCATTTTCTTTAAAATTTCTAAGGACTTTTTAGAAAAACCCATTTTAAACATATCCTTTAATCATGGCATTCCCTATTGTTATGCTTTGATGGATGTCCCTTCGTTATTAATGGATATCTAATGTAGTGCACATTATTATAGTGCAAGCCTATTTTTCAAATTGTTTCATTTAGCATCACCAATATTCTCCACAAGAACATTGTCCCTATTTAAAATGATGGAAATGGTTCACATCTCTCAGAACAATTTCTCTTGCAACAATCTTGGAGATGAATTTAGCTGTAGCGTGAAAATTAAAACATACTCAAAGGTTCATAACAACTCTAATGGTTGTACCAAGGGCCATGTTTAACAAACCAAATACAATTGCTACCTTTTCACTATAATGGCAGATAAATGATTCTTTTTTCTTCTATTCCACAGCATTAAGTAAAAGTCTTGAATTTGGAAACACCCCACTGCCTTCATTTGTCAAGCCAATTTCTCCAATTTTGCATAGCTCTCCCATGTTTGTGGATGTGATATGTCTCCTACATGAAAAAGCATGTACCATTTTATGCCCTGCAATCCAACTACATGTAGGTATCTTTTTAATTCCTCTATCTTTCATCAATCTCCTTACTATTTGAACCTCACCACACCTGCCCGCTTCTGCACAGATGTTTTAGAGAAGAACATTAGTTGCAGTATTTTTAGGATCCAACTCAAAAAGTAGTGTTGCTGGAGTACTCATCCTACATTCAAGTTCTAAATTATGGGAAATTATATATAGTAAATAGATTGATGGCTATTTGGATAGTGAAATTATTAGCTTTCTTAGAAATTAACTAAAATATCTTGTCTTGAAATATCTAGAAGGATTATTTTAATTAAAGAGGATTTTGTGGTTATTTTTGTAACAATAATTAACAATGATATTACAGTGCAACTAGCTTGCTATTTTCATTCAAGATACAAGTCATCAAAGTCAAGCACATACCAAGAAGATGGTACTCTACTTCAAACCCTCAACCTCACTTAGTTTAGTATGCTTACATGGGGATATTAAGGAAGTTTCTAAAGAATTAACATATATCATTTGTTGTTTGTGAAGGAGAATCTTGTGAGATCCAATATGGTAATGGATCAATATCTAGTTTCTTAAGTAACTATGATGTCACAGTTGGGAAACTTGTTGTGAAACATTAGGTTAGTAATTTTTGGATGTTAAGGCTTCCCAGTTGGATATCAAAGATCTTTTCTCATCAACTTAATTTGGAATTTATGTATAATTAATGGATTCTTTCATGGTGCAAGTCTTTACTAAGACAACACATGAACCAGGGTTGACATTTTTTTTTGAATTGGTAAGGATGCTTAGAGCATCATAATATATTAGTATTAATAAAAATGTTTTTACAGATTACAAAAAAGGCCCTTCCTAGCCAGAAAGATAACATAACATAGCATTTTAACTAAGAGCCCTGAATAGAGCTACAGATCTAAAAGGCCCTTTCTAGCCAAAAAGGAAACCAAAGTTATAGCGACGCCAAAAACTTAAAACAGAAAGAGTGGTTCACATGTTGTCCATATTTAAATCTGCAACCCTAAAGCCATGAACCCCTAGTTGGATTCTCTGCAGAAAGGATTGTGTCATCATTGGTGAAGGGAACTACCGGTGGGTGGAAATTTGACAAGAAGCTCCATGCATTGAATACTTCCTCTATCATTTCCCTCTTGGACCTTCCAAATGCAGAATTGTGAACCCATAGTGAATTATCAAAGAGCTCTTTGTTACCTAATTGCAAACTTGAAATCATCGCTTGATAAACATAGTTAAAATTGGGTTTATTAATGATATCTTCACGAAGGAGGAGTCCCCCTACCAAGGCTGGGCCATCATGGAGATTATAAGTAGAAAAGGCTTCAAATAGCTTGACATCTAGGACTAGAGAGTCATGAACAAACATTGATGCTATCCTTTTAACCTTATCAGCCTGATGAAATAAGTCCATCGCATTTGAGAGAAAATGAGATACCAGATGCGAAGCATAACATACCCTGGATTACAATAGAAAATCTCTATCCCATACATCTATCAAAGCATCCTCCACCAGCTTTTCATCGAGCAATTTGAAGGCCCTAGCCATGAAATCTAAGTTGATGCGTCCACGCATTGGTTGTTCCCATGGTTGAACAGGCAAATGAAGTTGACAATTGCAGGGATAGATAGACATTGTAGATACACAACAAGAGTAAAATGAAGAGGCAAGAATGAAATAATGACACATATACCATGGTCTCTTACATAAAAAGAGGATCGCACAAGCCAACATAATGAATTGAAGTCATTCAAGCTAGCAGGGAAATAAAACCAAGGCAGATGAGATCCAAATGTGGATTATATTGCTCAGCTCGCAACACTCCTCTTATAGAGCATTCATTGAATATAATCAAAGAGACATGTGTGAAGCAAAAAATTAATGCCAGATGGAAATCTACATAGATTGCAAGATTCAAAATGACTAAATATACTACTAATTGATGTCAATTAATAATTAAATTGACTAAATATACTACCAATTGATATAAATCAGTGAATAGTGAATAAATATGATTAAATATATGACTAGTGTTAAATCGGTGAATAAAAATGACTAAATATACTACCAAATTGATCAAAATGATGATTAAAATTAATGACTAAATACACTACCAATGGACAGAAATTAGTGAATAAAAATGACTAAATAAGTGACCAATTAACAACAATCAATGACTAAATATATTAGTGAATAAAAAATGACTAAATAAGTAACCAGATTATAGCAATCAATGACTAAATCAACGACTAAATATACTACCAAATCGATGAATCAAAACAACCAATAAATGACTAAAAATGGTTTAGTTATCAATTTGGTCGTGTTATAAATGATTGGCAATAAACTATTAATGCTCACGTGACCATGTTTGGTCATTTATAAGCAATTTTTAGTAATATATTACTCTTTTTGTACTAGTGGGTGAATTTTAATTATTGAGCATTACCATTTCTCCTCACCTTAGATTTGCCATTAGCTGCCTTGTGGCCAAACTCGTTGCAAGTGTAACAGTATCCATAAAAGGGTTGAGCATTATCCCTATTATTCCTTGACATTTTACTTGTACATTCATGAGCCTTATGTCCCATCTTATTGCAAACATAACACCTTATAGAGGTTTGATTTAACTTATTCCTACATTCAACAACTTTATGACCAAACTTATTGCAAGTATAACACCTTACAACATTTTGATTCATCTTACTTCTACACTCAGCAGCTTTGTGACCAAATCTATTACAAGCATAGTAATTTCCATTGAGACCTTGAGAATACCTGATAGGAGTAGTTTGTTTAGGTGCAAGATTCCTAAATTCTACTTCATATTCTTTCTTTGTCTCTAGACAAGAGTGAATTTATCTTCTTTTGTATCTGGGGAGGCATTCTTCTTAGGATCTTCAATGTAGGCCTTTTCCTTCTTTATTTTAGACTTTCCTCCTAATTGGAAGTTATCATATAAACTTGCAGAAGCACTGATCATAGGACTCTTCCCCTTTTCAAAACCAAGACTTGGTTTTTCTTTTGTTAGCTTTTGAGAGTTAATTATCTCATAAAGGATTTCAGATCCTCCTTTCAGTTTTAGTCCTTTGTCAATATGTTCTTTTGCCTTTTCCAGTTCTTTCCTTAGAGTGACAACTTCTTCCTCAAGTTTTGAACATTCAAATGATTTCTCATAGAGCTTGATATTTAGGCAATCTTCAATCTTCTTTTCTTCTTCAACCATGACTTTCAAATTTGAGATAATTTCTTCTGCCCCCTTGAGCTTTATGTCACCTCCTTTATCTCCTATTAGAGTTTTCAGTTTGCCAATTTCTTCTTTTGATTCTTTGGCCTTTGTCTTCAATTTATCAATTGTCCTCAAGCATGTCTTTATATTCTATATTCAGTTCTCTTGCTTCATCCAATTCATCAAGGGATGACTTGAGTTCTCCTTCAAGGTCTACTTCACACTCATTTAGATCAAGATCCCAACTTTTAGTTTCCACTGCTTCTATATCTGGTTCCGGTATTAATACATCATTGTCCATAACTTTGGATTCCACGTGTTCAAGTGCAGGATCTACCTCAACTGTTAGGCTTCTCAAAGACACTTAGCTCTGATACCAATTGTTGAACATAATGAGGTGCTAAGAGGGGGGTGAATCAACAGACACAAAAATTTAAACAAATATTTGTAGATAAAACTGAATAACTTAAAGAGCAAAAAGTAAATCATGCAACACAAGAATCAACACTAGAACACTAAGATTTTTATGTGGAAAACCCTAAAATAGGGAAAAACCATGGTGAGTGTTAGCTCACAATATATTATGCTCACTGGAAAAATATTACAACTTTGTTTTTGGGCTGCAACCCAAGGAACCTACTACTCCCTGTACTTTATGCTTGCAACAATTACAACTTTGATTTAGGGTAGAACCCAAGGAAGCTACTACTACCTGAATATTCTGCTCACTACATTTAGAATTTACAAAGATAGATAAATGGACTACTGTAAGACAGACAATTGACTTAGGCTAATAATGCAGTCTTCTTTTTCTACTCAAAACATGCCTTCAAACTAATTCTACACACTTCATATCTTGCCCTATGCTATATCATATTCACACTCACCTCTCTACCTTACAAATAAATTTTATCTTCTATAAATATCCTCCACAATACTTCAAAACACTGATTAGGTCGACATCATAAACATCATTGGATGAAATGTGTAACTCTTCAAAGGTTGGCCTCGATACATACCATATGATAAGAAAACTTGTTACGATCCTTAGGACTTGATGAAGGTATTCAAAACATGTCCCTTCACATCTTCCAAAGTCAAAGCAATAGGTTAGGATCTATCATACATACCAGAGACTTAACCTGTCAGCTTAAACTACTCAAAACTGCTAACTGTTTATTTTCACACTACCGGGGAGAAGTCAAAATCTTCATGCAGACCAAGAATTAAATCATGTATAGTCTCAACATCCTCCATTCACCTTTCTTCTAAAGTATCATATCAATTTGTACATCCTTAAAATAAGAAACATCACGAACTATAGGAATCAAAGCATTCCAGACCACATGTGACACTTCATAACTCAAGATATAGTATTGCAGTATGGGAAAATAAGGAATATCTACATGTGGGTCAAACCTGAGATATATTGGAACATGTAAGACCTCCACACAAACTTCTATGACTGATCTACATACATTTCATCTTCCACAAAAGCTTAAACATATGTATTTAGGATCCAGAACAGTCTGTATTGCCTCCGTCACTTGATTGCTGACTTTGTGGACCACCAGATCACTTAATACTTCATCATAGCATGCCTTAAGCATCTTTGAGCCTATCCTTAGAACTGCATGACAAAACAATGTTTTCCAGAGGAATGCTGAGCATTCCATTAAGTCTCCATCATTACTTTGCCTTGTCTAAGTAGTAATCGGTACTGTGTCCAGTGTAACTTTTACTACTGAACATGTGAAGACCTAAAAACTTGGATATATCATTTCAATATCTGGATAAAATTATGTTCGGAACCGCAAGATCAAATCTTTCTTTGTGGAGAAATGCGGACAAAAACAATGTTACTCTGCCTTTGGATATGCACTGTGAATGCCTTAGATAAATTTTTGGTATTTATCATTAAGTACGGTACTCCAAACTGATGAGATATACATGTAGGAATGCTAGAATCATGCAAGGACATGAGTATTTACCTCCACATCATGCTCATACACAAAACTAATCACCTCACCATACTTAGACTATTTTCTCTTCTCCTGGACTAGTTTTCCTTGACCATGCTACCTCTGTACAAGTTTGTCCTTATATTTCCATATACTAAGTTGACATCAATGACAACACATATTTCCAACACAAACAAGAAGAAAAGGGGTTTGGGGGTTATGGTGTTTAGGGATTTGCCTCAGACAAATCCTAGGTTAGCATTCAAGCTTTCCCAACACTATTGTTAGAGAGAGAGCCAGTCCTTGCAGGACAGAGGCTAAAGATAATCCAAATGATGATGAAATGATTCAACAATAATGATAATGTCACCTTGGAAGTGAGGTCCTTAGGAGGATGAAGATTCTTCAACTCATAAGGATGTTGATGATGATTCCAAATCTACAACAAACATGTACAACACAACACAAGTCTGCAACAATAACACAATGAATGCCTTGAATGCTCCTTTGCTCAATATCATAACCTTGCTATCATGAACTTCCCACAAAATGAATTCAAACACTTGTTTATATATGCTATCCCATTAAACTTTCACAAATTAATTGAAAGAGTCGACAAGGAAGGACCCATTTAAAAGTCCTATGCTGACATCCCTTAAATTTTAACCCAACCAATCAAGGTGGACTTGGGTGCGAGCACCCAAGTCCAAAGGTGCCTTTTTGGTCAGGACCTTAGCATTAAATGGGCCCCTAGTTCCCATTTGACATGGGTTTTGGGGGATTTCTCATTGGGATGAATATTTTTTCTTGTAGTGTTAACAAGGGGACCTAGGAGCTAAACTAGGAGGTAACAAGGCATGCGTCCACTTTTCACTCCATAACAATACGTTAGGTACGTGGGGCATAAACCTTGAACACTAGCCTGTTGAAAGGATGTGGCATAAGTGATTAAGAAAATACCACTTCACCTTGTGTCTAGAATCACCTAGGGCCCCAAGGCTATCCCAATGACAACGTGACTAGATTGGGGTACAAGTTTCCTTCTCCCCCCTTTGATATACCCCGCCAGAATGCGTGGTTGAGGTCATCCCTTGGGGTGATGAAATCCCCAAGTAGGCCCCCAGAGAAGAAAACACTACTCACTTTTGATCACCCAAGATCGTACGAGGTGCAAGGGGAGAGCATACACGAAAATAGTGACCCCTTCGGGAAACAAATAAACAATTTAAATTTTGCACAAAGACTTTTGATCCCCAAGATCACCCTAAGGCACGAGGGGAGAGAATACATCCAAATGCAAACACAAGTACGAAATAAAATTCTTTAACCCCTACTCTAATTAATGTGCAACTATGCTAGTGAGAAAAAACAAAGTCTTTGACCATGGTGCTACACAAAAGGGTTAAGTAGTTTGTTCAAAATGCTTGGTCAAAACATTAGCTACCTACAAAAAGTGTGTTAGTGTCCCAAAAATGAAATCATACCTGTCAGACCACATGCGCTAAAACAGAGACCTCAGGTGCTCACAGAAAGATCTAAGGTGTTGTAGGACAGACTGTAGACACTGAATCAGATACCTTAGGCACTAAAACAGAAACTAGAAGCACTAAACAGAACTACAGAGGCACTAAAATAAGGACCAGATATGCTATTGTACTATTCGAATGCACTAATAGAGAGCCCACATACACTAAAGAAGTTAGAAAGGAGTTTGTTATACCTCATGCTTTCACATAGACCAAATGCGTTGATATGGGGTCCAAAGGCGCTGATATGACACAGAACTTTGGAACCCTACACAAAACCAAGTTATATTTTACCAAAAGATGATCAAAGGAAGTGATAAAAGCATGCAGGGTTAACAAAGTAAAATTAGAATGTAGTTTTAACCCCAAAGGAGAGCTAATGAAATAGATTATGCAAGATTAAAATAGCCTCCAATGATCTTTCTAAATGTGATAGGTTAAATGGCTTCCTAAGAAGATCTCAAAGGCTTATTAAACTTGCAAAACCAGAAGTTAAAAAGCCTTGTAAATGTTAGTTGGGGGAAACTGAATATTAGAAATCATTTTAAAATAAGAGGAACTCTCTGTTATGATCGGAGGCACCGAATAGTGAACCAAAAGTGTTGAACTATGAGCCACAGGCGCTGACAGGCAGACCTGAGGTACTACCTTGTGAGCCGTAGGCACCGACAGACAGACTTGAAGCACTGACAGAAAGACCATAGGCACTAAACAAAATTTTGGAAGCATTGAAACTTGCACAACACTGTTAAAACAAAAAATTATCATCACTCTAAAAACCTGTAGGCACCGATAGAGGATCCACAAGCGTCGACAAAGGATCCACAAGTGTTGAATAGAAGATCGCAGGCGCTGAACTAGCTGTCGAATGCACTGATACAAATTGCATGTCAAGAACTCAAAAAACTTACAAAAAGAGGTTAGATAGATGGGCGTGGGTCCCACAGGATGTGCCAAATGAAGATGCAAGAAAGCCAAAATATGAATGAACATAAATACAAGCATAAACAAAGAAGTTATACCGTACATCTTCAAGCTCTCCATTCTCCTAGATAAGGTGGAGGAAATGGTCCACCCAAAGCAATTTCCTAGCTTTACCCAACTATAAATAGATGTGGATTTCTCTAAGGATCAACACAATAGGATAAAATGGATTTGGCAAGGGAATTGAGTGAAACATTGGCTATGGATTTTGGTGTAATGTGGATGCAAATGGCTTGAGTTGAAAATGCTTGGAGGAGGCTTGCATTTATAGAGCTTTTGGGAGGATTTTGGATCAATGGTGGAGATTCAAAGTCGAGATTTAAGGATGGAGATGAAATGGTGAGATCAAGGGCCAAGATTTGATCAACACTAATGGATGGCTCTCATTATTTTTAAATTTTAAATTAACCTTGGGAAGACTTTGCATTAATGAGTATTAAGACATATGAATGAATAAAAAATTCATTCATATGGGAGAGGGTGTAATAAAAAATTGGAGTTTATGGGTGAGTGGGATGTGAAATGACACATGCATGCTTTTAGGAAAGACATGTGTGAGCATTTTATATTAAAAATGCTCTTGCATGAAAGAGGAAAGGTGAGGTGGAGACACATGTGACTCCCTTTGAATAAAAAATTATGTTTTATTGCAAGGGTGTGGGGAGGGCTGATGCAAGAAGTTGGGTCAACAAAAAGCTCAAAAAGTGGAAGTGTTTTTGCTGTTTTTCAGAATTTATCACACTTGGACTAAAAATTTGAAGCACTTACACAATGAATCTTAGAAAAAGTCAGTAATATAAAATTTAGTATTTTGAATCTAGTTTCAAAATATGTAATTTATTCAAATACCCAGATGATATAAATTAAATTTTGATAAGCATGTATAAAAACCACTTTTTAAAAGTCATTTTTTTTACCATACCATGCATGTGTACGAACACCACTTTTTGACCTAAATAAAAGTATTTTTCTAATTCCTTTTGGGAAAAGATATGTAACAACATGAAGATTGATGAGGATATTTTTTTGTAATTTTTTCTAAATATTTTTTTTCTTAAATTTTTATTGGCCCTAATTGTTGTTTTTAAAAATCAACGTGTATGGACAACATAATTGGACCTTAAACAAACATTTTTTGAATTTTTTTCATTGTGTAGAGAATTTTCTGAAGATTGATGTCATATAATTTTTTTTACAAAAAAATTAACCAAAAAAGTTAGTAAAAACAAAAAAACTTGATATTTCAAGTTTATGGACCAGTTTGCTTAAAAATTAATTAAAAAATAAAAAACATAATCCAATCTTAACAAAAATTATATATTTAGAAACTAGACATCGTGTTCTATAATGGGTTTTAATTTCATAGATTAATTCAGAAAAAAAAGTCCATCATCTATATTGCCAAAGTTGGATATTTCTCTTGAACCTGCCTTAGTGTTTTAGTTGCAGGTCAAAGGCTAAGGGTTGGGTTGCCAAGCCTTTCCCGAGCCTCAAAAATTGGAAAACACGTACACATTATAAAACACACAATGTTCTTAAAACTAAATACGTATGTCTTATATAACACGTACACGTTATCTATTTGTCTGTTTGAATACCTTTAAGAAACGCATACGCGTGATAAAACATGTACGCGTTATCTATTTGCCCATTTGAATACCTGTAAGAAATCCATACGCGTTATAACGCGTATGCGTTCCTTAGTGTGTACCTAAAGCATAATGCATATGCATTTATTTAGGCTCGGGTACCTGTAGCAAAGCGCATACGTGTTTTTTCAATAACACATACGCGTTTCCTATGAGATTTTTTTTTTGGCCAAAACTTCCCCTCTTCATGGACCCAACTTCTTGCTTTTACCCAAGAGATGGGATAATGGAGGTTTAGCTAATTAATTAAGTGATTAACTTAATTAAGATGACTATTGGAAATTAGTGAAGGGATTAATTAGTGGTTAGAATTAATTAAGGGTTTGCTTAATTAATTTGGGTCTAGAGGCTATGTAACGTGTGATAGCTAATTAAATAAATGTTATTTATTTAATTAAGATAGTTTTAGGTTGTAGGCTAGGGGGTTAAATAAATAAGTGTCTTTTATTTAATTAATCTAGGTTAGGGGATGAGGAGAATTAATTAAATAAGTATTGGAATATTTATTTAATTAATTGTAGATAATGGTTAAGGTATAGTAATAAATTAAATTAATTTATTACAGGTGAATGATTGGGATAAATGGTTGAGATGAATGACTAGGATAAATTAATTAAATAGATTAGTTTTATTTAATTAATTTGGCAGAAGGGAGAATTAGTGGTGCAAGGGTATAGGAAAGTGGCTTGTAGGGTCAAGGCATTTTCAGGTATCTACACATATAACCTTATTTTTTTCTATAGTTGAGATTTATTAAAGAAGTATAAGAAAAATGTTTTTTTCTTTTAATAGATGGGTTAAAATTAGTGTTATAAAAGTAGGAAGAATATGTGAGTGAAATAAATAATAAATGATATTATATTGGGATAAAAGTATTATTGAAGGTATATTTAAATGTTAGGAAGTTCATTTTAAGTTCTTAGAAGTTTTCAAGTTTTCTAGATGGGGTGATCATTCAACTTAAATTTGATAGATAGTTTGTAGTGTTAATTCTGGGACTAGACAAACAATTGGTTGTCTTCCAGTTTTAGGCCATACATCTCTAGAACACTTAAATAACTAATTTAAATTTAAAAAAAATATTCAATCTTAATTTAGCTAACTCAATCCTAGTTTAGATAATCTCCTTAGAGATTTTAGATGTTTATAGAAAGGGAGAAAAGGGAAATTAAATGCATTAATCACAAGTAATAGAAAAGATTTAAAGAAAATGTGGAAGAGAAAAAAGAATTAAAGGAAACTTCATAAAACAAAGAAAACCAAATCCAACAACACTCAATCAACCAACATACTTGTTTTAAACAAGTTAGTGGACCTTTCTTTAAATCTAACTATTAGCTTTGTTGATGATGAATAAATTTTGATGTCAAAGTTTTTAAAAAATAAATTGGAAAAATTAATTAGGCTTAGAATTTGCTAGAATCCATGTGTAATTACATGAAGAGGGTCCTATAGTGGTGTCAAGGAGTCTCATGTTAGGTACATAAAAATCCATTAACTTAAATTTTATTTAAAAGTAAACATAATATTAATGATGTCATTTAATAATAAATGTAATATTAGCGATGCCTTATTAAATTAAAAATAAAAATGAAAAAACTAGTGAAATAATAATAATTGATAAGTAGAATAAAATGTATTGAAATTTTTGAATTGTTTTCATTTAATTGTATTATAATTATTTGCATGTGTTGTATTATTTGTTTTATTTTTATGGAAAAATAAAAAAGATCTTGAAATAAATGTTAAAGTAGATATTATGTAAAAATAAAAATAAAAATGGGCGGGGGCCTTGGCTTGATTGGCTAAGTAATTCCGTTGCGGTAAAGATGGTCACAAGGTCCAATCTCTCCCTGTCCCCGTGGTACCGGAGGGTGTGTCGTGCCAGTG
Source organism: Cunninghamia lanceolata (assembly GCA_027924645.1). Classification (NCBI taxonomy): domain Eukaryota; kingdom Viridiplantae; phylum Streptophyta; class Pinopsida; order Cupressales; family Cupressaceae; genus Cunninghamia; species Cunninghamia lanceolata. The sequence goes on along the minus strand of BSBN01001394.1, from coordinate 3,575,894 downwards.
TCACCGGTCACGTGAAAAAAAGTTTACCAGGCACAAAAGTAAAAAATAAAAATAAAAATAAAAATAGTTCTTGAGTAAATGTTAAAATAAGTAGTGTCTATTTCTCTTCTTATCTATCTAATCTATCTAGTTGCCTATTTATGTGTTCATAAATATATTTATACTTTTGGTGTTTTAGACATGTGGGTCTTCTCCATGATAAGTGGATTTAGATTTGCATGCATGTCTTTGACATGGATAGTTTTGCAAGGTTTACATGTTAACCAAAACTTGTGGATTTGTAGATTTGTAGAGATATCATTTTCTAGATTGTGTCTCCCATGGAAGTTTTTTAGATGCATGTAGTTGCAAATTTGCATACCTACTTTATGCATGGTTTGAGGAGATTTCTTTTAACTTTCTCAGTGTGGAATTGTTGGATTTGTCACTCAATATTTATAGGTGTTCCTTGTTGGGTTCCTAAACTATAGTTGGTCCTATTGTGGATTTTTGGGAGGTTAGATCTAGGTTTGGATTTAATGTTGTATCATGCATAATATACATCATTGTGTCTGGTTTTTCTCATTACTAATGTGGAGTTGAGTGTTCTTATTTTGGGACTATGATGCTTGTGGATCCATTTTGTGCATTGTTTGAGATCTATGAGTTGTGTAATTTTGTGGGTTGTTTGTAATGACAAGTTGCATGGATAATGTAGATATGCATTGTCTATACCCATAGATCTTCTTAGTGTGGTGTAGGAGCACCCAATCTACAGGAGCCTTCATGAGGCATTAGCTGTCTTAAAGTTTGTTTTTATGTTTTCAATGAAGTCCTAAACGGACATTAAATGTAATAAGGTTTGAATTGACCGTGCTTTGCTATTTTTAGATAGTTTGTTAAGAGTTTGTTAGAAAGTCTGTTAGTTTGTTAGGACAGCTGTAACTCCCAGCCGCTGGGAATCATTTTCTGTACTACCCCATGAGGGGATAAATATGTGAGATCTGATCGATCTCAGGACAAGAAAAAGAACAAGAACAACAGGGTTAGATCAAAAAGATTGTAAATCAAATTTCGTGAAGAAATAAAAGAAGTTTGTGTTCTGGTGTAATCGCAAGGGATATCATTCAGGGTCATTCCACTAGTGGATTTCTTTGAAATCAGTGGAATGACCTCCGGATCATTGAGTTCTATTTCTGTTATGTAGGTTTTTGCAATTTCCATGTATTGTTCGGTTAAAATGGTTGAAAGGAAGAATATACTTTGGTATCGTTTGAACCTTGCGAAGAGGTTTTCTAAGCTATTTGAGCTTTGTTCTATTGTATTGTGGGTTTTCATGGGTTTTTCACCCCTATTTGTAAGCTTCTACTAGCCTCTCTGCATCAAATTGGTATTAGAGCTGGCGAAAGATTTGGGTGTTATATTTGTTCCTGTCATTGAGAAGGCAGGTGAAGAACTGAAGGACAGATTGTGTTGGTGACCATTATTTTGTTTGCTAAGTTGTTTGGTTGCAGGTGCTTGGTCCATCTAGCTGCAGAAGGATGTTTTCTAAGGTTGTGTGTGTGGGCAGACAAGATGAGGTCTGTCGTGACCATTCTCCAATGGAGATTAGGCTGGATAAGGGTACAGAGAGAAACCATTGAGGAGAGAGTGGTAGGTACATCACCAGGATCTGTTGTTGGGTGAGATGAATGGTTTGGTGAGTTGGTGTTGTGAAGCAGTGAGAGAGATGGATACCTGACTAAAGAAGCACTTGATGTTGTAGCCTGAAGAGTACTCCACTGATGGGAGTAGAAGGAGCCTGAAGAAGCTCTAAAGATGATGGTAGTTCAGATTTTGTTGGTTGGTTGGTCACTAGCTATGGATGTGAAGATTGGAAGCCTGAAGCTGAGAAGATTGAAGACAAAATGAAGTTTTTTGCAACAGACCACATAACTCTTGGGACAAGAGTTTTTTTCAACTTGGGGAGTATGGTGCAGGAGCACCCAATCTACAGGAGCCTTCATGAGACATTAGCTATCTTAAAGTTTGTTTTTATGTTTTCAATGAAGTCCTAAACGGACATTAAATGTAATAAGGTCTGAATTGACTGTGCTTTGCTATTTTTAGATAGTTTGTTAAGAGTTTGTTAGAAAGTCTGTTAGTTTGTTAGGACAGATGTAACTCCTAGCCACTGGGAGTCATTTTCTATACTACCCTGTGAGGGGATAAATATGTGAGATCTAATCAATCTCAGGACAAGAAAAAGAAAAAGAACAATAGTGTTAGATTAGAAAGATTGTAAATCAAATTCTGTGAAGAAATAAAGGAAGTTTGTGTTCTGGTGTAATCGCAAGGGATATCGTTCAGGGTCATTCCACTGGTGGATTTATTTGAAATCAGTGGAATGACCTCTAGATCATTGAGTTCTATTTCTGTTCTGTAGGTTTTTGCAATTTCCATGTGTTGTTCGGTTAAAATGGTTGAAGGGAAGAATATACTTTGGTATCGTTTGAACCTTGCGAAGAGGTTTTCTAAGCTATTTGAGCTTTGTTCTGTTGTATTGTGGGTTTTCATGGGTTTTCTTTTTGTAGGGGCCTTTCCATAGAGTTATAGATTATGTTTTGTTATCCCTTTGGACATCATGAGGATGCTAGGAGTAATGATATTAGCCTTGCAATCCTAGGACTATGTACCTTAATTTTAATATTTTAGTATTTAGTTATTATTTCATATGACTCTAGGAATCATGGAAGGGGAACTTGGATGTCCCAAATGAGAAGGAATATATTTTTTAATTAAATATTATTTTCTAGGTACTTGGAATATTCTTTACAAGGTGGAATTGATGTGGGGAAGCTTAATTTGGCCTATGACAACATCATTAGACACTTGGAATGAAGTGGAAGGGAATCTAACTATTTATGGTATTATAAGAGGTGTAATAAGAATCTAGGACATTGTAAGAGGTGTAAGAAATCATCTTTGATTATGTGTAAGAAGTTGGTATCCTTTTTGGACTTGAGGAGTTGTTATTTTATCTTCTAGTGGGTTTTTTTGTCCTCTAGTGAAGTTGGATGCCCAAGTTCATGTGAAAAGACTTGAAGCTTCTAGAAAGATGCCTGTAACTCCTAGACACATATCATGAGGTATCTTTTGCATGTAGATTACTTGGCTCATGGTTTGAGTTGATTGTATTGGAAATCATTTATGATTTCTTCTATTACTTTTGCCTATAAATTAGAGCCTTCAAGTAGTGGTAAGCACAAGTTGTTTTGCAAGATTTATAGGTATTGAAGTGCTACTAGAATTTAGAGAGATAAGCTATTGTGTTGTAACATTATCTATCATTAATACAAGCTTGGGGTCTCTTTGGGTGTGGATTTTTTTTTTACAAGGGTTTCTCCAGATATATCTCATGTTATGGTTCACATCTTTTTTATGCTTGTTTCTATTTCCATTTGATTTATCATGGTTAACAAACTTGTTGCATTAAGTTCTAACATATATCCTTGTTTAACTTTACACTAACTTTTCAACATTTGGTATTAGATCCTTGGTTGGCTTAATTAGAGGGACACTTCTTATAGAGTGTTTCCTAGGGATTTTTGCTACAACAAGAGTATGCTATTATTTTCTTGTAATTTTAGGTCTCAAGTGATAGATATCATTGATAATTCATCTTGGTTGGAGATTAAAAAGATCAATGGCCCACAAGCTTTGAGCTTTGGAAGCTAAAGATGGATGATCTCTTGCAAGAAAAAGATCAATCGATTTTTGTTAAGAGAGAACAAACTAGAAAATATGTCTTATGAGGAATGGATAAAAGTAGATAGAAAATATCATGGAACTATTCGGTTGTGTTTATCTAATTCTATTTTAGTGAATAGAGTAGGAGAGATATATCAAGCAAAGAGTTTCTATAATAAGTTATTTCTAAAAAGGAAATTGTATTCTCTTAAAATGAAGGAAAGGGACTCAATTGCAAAATATTTAAATGTGTTTAATCTAATCTTAAGTCAATTATAGTTAGTTGATGTGAAAATAGAGGAAGAGTATACATGTATTTTTTTATTATGTTCATTACTTGAATCTTGGGATAATTTGATCCTTGCAATCAGTGGTTCTTTGATAGATGATCCAAAGTTGGATGGCCTTGTTGTCACCTTTCATATAGAGGGAATGATGAGAAAGAATTTTGATGGTTGAAGGATGTGTTGCATATGCAGGGAAGATGAAAGGTGGTAAGAAAAATTCTAAGGATAAATCTAAGTCCAAGGGAGGGTCCAAGGAACCCAGTAAGTGTAGGTTGAGACATGGAAACTATGCAAAACAAGGGAATCTTAAAAAGGAATGCCAAAATAAGAAAAAGAATAATGATGATTCCTCTATGGATAAATCCTTTAATGATGAAACTACAGGTGCTTTTATTATGTCTTCTAACATGACTTTTGATGACTTTTGGTTGATAGATTTAGGTGCATCCTACCACATGACTCCTCACAAGGAGTGGTTCTCAATGTACATATATAAATGACGGTGGGGAGGTTTTCTTTGGGGACAACAACACATGAAAGATTGTGGGTTGAGGGGAGTTAAAATTGATTTTTTAGTCATGGAAGGGTGAAAACCCTCACAAGTGCATTACATATCCCTAGTTTAGCTAGAAACATGATTTTTGAATCTAAAATAAATGATTAATGGGTGCATGTTTCTTTTGAGAAGAGTGGTTGTAGGTTAAGGAGAGAGAATTTGGTGTTGGCTAGAGGTAGTCAATGTGGCACCCTGTTTAGGATAGAGGCATATAGTTTATATGTAACTCTATGAATGTAACTAATAACTCTATTTCTTGTAAATTGTGGCATCATAGGATGGGTCACATTGGTGAGAAGGATCTCAAAACCCTCATTAATAAGAAGATGGTTGATGGTTTATCATGTTATTTTGCTAATTGTAATTTTTTTGAACATTGTGTGTATGGAAAACAACATATGGTTTCTTTTAAATCTAGTAGTACTAGAGCTAAAAAAAATTGGAGGTTATTCAGAATGATGTATTTGATCATATGGATGTGCCTTTGACTGGACAACTGGTTTCATTTATTAATGATTTCTCTAGATATTCATTGGTTTAATTTTTGAAGCATAAGTCTATTGTATTTTCTACATTTGAAGAGTTTAAAACACTTGTTGAGAAACAAACATATATGAAAGTAAAGTTTCTAAGAATAGATAATGGTGGTGAGTTTCTCTCTATGAAATCTAGTGATTGTTGTTGGCATGTAGGTGTTGATAACTGAGAGGGGGGGTGAATCAGTTATCCTAATTATTTCTGCTTTCTGAACTTTATTAATAATCAATGTAACATTAATTCAAATGAGCAAACATAACCATGAAATGGAAATACACATGACACAATATTTTTGATGTGGAAACCCTGTTAAGGGAGAAAACCACGGGGTGATTAACCCAAGATTGTATTCTCTGTTAGAAGAATGGAAATACAAAATGGCACTTGCCAATTAGGGCTCATGAGCACACTGCTCACAAGAAGGCACACTGCCTACAAGAGACACACTGTCTACAAAAAGAGTGTTATACAATACTTGAACTAATTGGTAGCATCCACATATGCTGGGGTTCAGTTCTGGTTAGGCTCAGTACAGTGATATGCTACACTTCATCTTTCCTCTTCTCTTTATGCTGCTTCCCTTTCACATACCAGACCTTCCTTACTGTTTCTGCTCTGCTCTACTTTTATTCGCACATCAATAACAACTTTGACACCTCACACAACTAAATCCATTGTGTATATATATCCGCACAAGTGATTTCATCACCTTTCTAGTCGACACCCGGAATAGTCAATCTTTTCACAAACTTTGATTTGTCGGCTGAATCCTTGCACACTAAGTAATGTGGATCAATGATATGCTTGTGGAAATCATTAATCATGTTGGCTAAACATAATTCATGCCTTCATAACCTTCACCAACATCAGTAACACATCCGGAATAATGTCTGATGTTCTGCCAGTCAGTTCTTCCTCTGTTCACACTGTCACATGAGAACCCGACACTCAAACATTCATATTTCTTTATCCTTTTTACACTGGAGGCTCAAACCTTGGAATCTATCAGTCAAGATACTCCTTTTGACTTCCCCAAATCTGCACTTCACCAAGATACTTCCTCTGAGAGATCCAGACCTGTCTGTCAGACCTTGCCACATGCTCTATTCTTGTTTACCGGATCACAACATTCTTCACTCTGACTTCCGGTAGAGACATATCATGTCCTATGGATGTGTGGGATGAACTTTGTTGCCATCAATGACAACAATCATGAATCCATATAGTGTCTCTTGCCAACAATCTCCCCCTTTGGCATTGATGGCAACACTTAGTGAAAAATGACTAAGTGTTTACACTATGCTCCCCCTTGGCTGATGCTCTGTTTTTGTATACATTCTCTGGAACTCCCCCTTAGTTGGATTCCTCATTTTTCACTACTCCTCACTCCCCCTTTGACATCAATGGCAAAGGGTAGGGTCCGCACACCAAAATTTCCAAAAACAGTCTATACATACTCACATAGGTATATATACAAGTTATACTTACATATACTTAAGTATGTCTGCAAAAGTATTCTTCAACTGTACAACTTCTGTCGCCCAACTCTACTTCATCCTATCTAAAATTGAGATGTGACCACTCAACAGGAACGCAAAAGCTTCTGCCCTCTTGAGATCTGTCGGATCATTGGTCCGGGCAGTAGTCTGAGCATCACTTATGGCCTCATACATGGCCTCTAACTTAGGGATGATGATCCTTCTAAGTTCACTCATCTGACTAATTATGTTCTTCCTTTCCTTCTCAAAATTCTTTATTGCATTTGTAATTTCAATAGTCTGACACTCTTGATTTACTATGGAGGATGAGAGAGGATCAAAACTTTGAGACAAACTTAGTAGTTTATCCTCTTGCTCTTTTATTTTCTTTTCAATCTCCACTATTGCTTTGGACCAGGAAATACAAAATTTGTATACTTCTCCGCCATCTTTAAGAGCATTTTCTAAGCTCTTTATCCCAATATTCATATTTCTTCTATCATTTATGATCAACCCTTGTACCTCTGAGAATCTCTTATCCAAAAACTCCTTCCGGACCTTTTCTTCAGCTGACTTCTCTAGAGAATCAAAATGTGTGCTAAGACTATTGACTAGAGTTTTGAGATTACCGGATGAGGAGGCTATGGGATCCTTCTGAAACGATGGCATAATCTTTTCTAGCACTCCAGAAGTAGCTTCTATCAACTCACAGTCTTCCATGTGAGACTTTAGGAGTTTTTCTTTAGCCTTTGCATTAGCAAATGAGACTATCTTCGTTGTTTGTACCAAAGAAAGTGAATCAAAATTAAATGGTCCTTGTAGAAGCTCTGGTTCATCAATCTCCATTGTTTCTTTGTTCAGGAATTCTTGGACAATTTTTGCAGTGTCTCTTGCTGGAGACAGATGTTTCTTCTCTTCTGCATTCTTAGGGTTGTCCCTTGGAGCTTTCTCTCCTTCTACAATCTTACCACTAGCAGTTGTGGTTTTCTCTGTTGGGGTCTTCTCTCCCTCTGCAACCTTGGTACTGTCAACTTCTTTTTCCTTCATTTCTGCTTCTTTCTCCTATATTATGTCTTCTCCTTTAGATCCGGAAGCTGTAGGGGAAACTGGAGGAGAAATGTTAGTCTATTCAGGGCCCACCTCTTCTGTCATTTTCTCAGTAGATTCTTCTACAACACTAGTGGTCGATGGGTCAGTACCCAATTCCTCTAAAATTGGAATGTTGAATTTTTTAAAAGCTTCCAGAGGATCTCTTCGGTCTCTTTTGCCACTTTGTCAGTTTCACCAAGCATTAGCTGATTCATCCTGGCTTTGCTCCGGAACTCATCCTTGCAACCTTTGAATACCATATTCATTGTCTTGGGATCGATTGAAGGAAATAGCTGAATTGCTATCTATTCCCGGATCTCGAGATCTTTTGCTCAAGCATTATTCTTCCTCATTTCAAGCCTTTTCTCTAAGCTTTTGGGAATTAGAGAGATAATTTCAATAAAAGCTTTGTTGTAAGTGTTTAAAAACTGAACTGTGGCTTCCTCTAGAATCTGTTTATCTGCTTCATTATAATCATCATAGAATTCTATTAAGGGTTGCAGGTTTCCATCCACAGTGACTGCTTTTACTACAACATCTAAGGATAGAGTGGGTTTTTCAACAAATTCCTCTTCCTTCTCTTCTTCTCCTTGACCGGTAGAGTGTTCACTGGATGATTTCTTCTTCTTCTTTAGTTTCTTTATCTCCTCATCTGATTTGGTTTTCTCTTCATCTCTTTGACTGGCATAAGCCCTTGTGGCTTTTGTCTTTGATCTTTTCTCTCCTTTGTCGGATGCCTGGACTTCCGATTTTGATGTTTTTGAGCTTTTGGCTATGACAGGTGCAGATCTCTTTGATGATCTGGTCCGGGTTAAGGTTTCTACTGGAGCACTTTCCTTGCTTTTCTTTTCTGCCTCTTTCTTCTCTTCCTTAGCCCTTTGCCTCTTTTCCTTGTTGGCATCAAGTGCCTCCTTTGAGATGCCAAAACCTTTGGCAACATCTTCTTCCTCTTTTCTTACTTTCCTTTTGATCTCTGGCTGTCTTAGCTTAGTATGAATTTTTACACTTAGTTCTTCAAAGGTTCCAAATCTTTCTGCTTTTAGGTCCTTTGACTGACTAAGCATGTGTTGAACATGCAGCTCTACAATTTGTTTATCAACTTCATACCCCATAGGCATGATCCAGACTATCCTTGGCTCTATTGCCTCCATTAGGCATTGATCAGTGTCTACCATGAAGCACATTGTATCCTTGTATTTCTCGACTACTGATTTGGGGATTCTTTCTCTGATTTGCATTGTATTTTGAAATTGCTTGAAGTAACCCCACAGAGCTGTATTCCTTTCCTTAGCATCCCTAAGTTCATGCAAGTAGTCTCTAATCTGAATTGCTACTAGTTTGTCATTTTGCCATACCCATCCATTTGATCTGGGCAGCTCATTCATGAAGTAGAAAAATAGACATAGTATTAGTCCACCATATTTAAAGGAATTCTTCTTGTCCTTTTTGATTTTCTATATGTTTTCCATTAATTAGCTCAAAAGAAGTTCACAGAGATCATATTCTGCATTCTTTCTCAGCATCTCATAGGCAGTATATACTGTAGTTTCAGATACTGAATTCTCCCTACTGGAGTGATATATCTTGTATCCTATTATCATAGATGCAAACTTGACATCCGGGTCAGTAATATCTTCAATGGTCATTGCCCTCTTATCAAATTTTGATCCGGTGGCCTCAGTTACAATGTTGTTTTTGATAGATTTAAGGACAGGTATCCCTCCGAAGGAGTATAAACCAGTTACTGCCCTAATTGCCTCCTTTGTGATCTTGCAAGGTCTGTTCATCCATAGGAAGTTATCATGCACCCTACTCAATACATACTGGACCCATTCATCTTCTTCAAAATAGGGGAAATGAATGAACCGATCAAAATGTTTCTCCTGGATGCCCTTATATTCTGGTTTAAGCTCAAAAGTATCATCTATCAATTGTTTGTGATAGATGTCTCTCAGTTTGAATTCCCCAAACTCTTCAATATTTGCATGTATGTAAACCCTAATGTCTTCTGTGTGCAAAACGCCATGCGGAACACTAGAGAATGCTCCTAGGGGATCTATCTCCAATGATTTGTATGGATGTTTCTTGAATTCAAGGCGGGGCCTATCAGAGATCTTTACTATATTCAGAGTATGCATCTTTCAAAGCTTTACAGAGAGATATTGAGAATGGAAAATACCTTTTGCACCTTTCGGTTTTACATAGTTGGCCGGATTGATTTCTGGATGAATTGACTTCTGCAAATGATCTTCGATGAAGTTGTGGAATTTTGTTACAGAGCTTCACTTTTCGTTTCTTCTTGAATGCAGAATGAACAAGTGATTAATGAGAAAACCCTTATATTGCTCCGCAAACCCTAATGTCAGGTTGCAATAAATGCTCGACCCAAGTTATTCCAGTTTGCCTTATTCGGATGACTTGGAGAACCAGATCAATCCTGATCTTTAAACATCATGCGGATCTTCCAAATCTTTACCATAGTTTGTTTGGATGTTGCCCTTATGAACCCTTCAATCCGCAACTCTTCTTGTGCCAGTTCCGGCACCAATTGACTGGCTGGGGGAACAAGGTTTTCTTTGTGTCTCCCCCTGAGCCAGAGCTCACTTTTTAATTTTCGAAAGGAATATCAGCACCAGAGTCTGGTGCGGATCCAACCTCTACATGCTCTATACTTTTCTTTACCCAAATCTTGTTCATCTCACTTTTAACTTCATCCACATTCACTTTTTGTTTCCCCTTATCTTGATTCTGATTATGATATACCGGACCTCTTTTGTCTTGATTCTTGCTTCTACAGAATTTTGCAATATGACCGGATCTATTGCAAATTTGGAAAACAACATTTCTTTGCATATTTGATTGATATCCTCTTGATCTGCATTGATTAGCCATATGACCTATTCTATTGCATGCAAAGCATCTACCATTGAATGATTTGTTCATTTGCATATTTCTGCATTCATGAGATTTGTGACCATACCTTTTGCAGTTAAAACACTGTCTGGAGAAGGATGAATTAGTCTGATTCATTCTCTTTCTGCACTGATTAGCTTTGTGACCAAAGTGATTGTAGTTGTGGCAGTATCCATTGAAGGATGGATATCTTTGAGCATTAGGCTGTCTTACTGGAGATCTTCTAGACCTATTCCTTGGATTTTCTGATCCAAAATTCTTCTGACCAGATCCAGAGCTTTCTCCTTTCTCATATCCCAAACAACACTTGTCATCTACCTTCTTTTGACTTCCAAGAAGAACTTCAAGTTGAGCAGAACTTATCTTGAATTTCTCTTTGTACTCATTTGCTGTTTGAAGATCCCTTTTGAGAGACAATTTGATCCTCAAGTTTTTCTTCATTATCTTTAGCATCTTCAAGATCATATTCAAGATGTCTGATAATTCTATCCATCTGGTGGCAATCTTCTGATTTCTCCTTGAGAGATTGTCTTAGATTATCTTCAATTTTTCTTTTCTCTTCAACTTCTTGGGTAAACTCCATGACTCCTGATTCCATTTCATATCTTACCATAATGATTTCTTTTGATAACTTTTCACACAACTCAGTTTTTTCCTTCAGCTCTTCATTTGCATTATTTGCTTCACCTTGTCTTGCCAATTGTTGAAGTAGCTCCTTTCTCTTTTTCATAGAGAGACTTAATTTGTCTTTTAGTTCTCTCATGAAATCATCAGCCTGTTTGAGTCTTTCCTTTAATTCATTGACTTCAGAGTTTGACTGTTCAAGATCATCAAGGGCAGTCTTGAGTTGCTCCCTTAAACCATATGCATCCATTTGAATTCCCAGATCTTCCTCAAGCTGTTGTTAGGCTCTGTTAGGAGGAACTTGGCTCTGATACCAATTGTTGATAACTGAGAGGGGGGGTGAATCAGTTATCCTAATTATTTCTGCTTTCTGAACTTTATTAATAATCAATGTAACATTAATTCAAATGAGCAAACATAACCATGAAATGGAAATACACATGACATAATATTTTTGATGTGGAAACCGTGTTAAGGGAGAAAACCACAGGGTGATTAACCCAAGATTGTATTCTCTATTAGAAGAATGGAAATAAAAAATGGCACTTGCCAATTAGGGTTCATTGCCCGAGCACACTACTGACAAGAAGGCACACCACCTACAAGAGACACACTGTCTACAAAAAGAGTGTTATACAATACTGGAACTGATTGGTAGCATCCACATATGCTGGGGTTCAGTTTCAGTTAGGCTCAATACACCGATCTGCTGCACTTCATCTTTCCTCTTCTCTTTATGCTGCTTTCCATTCACATACCGGACCTTCCTTACTATTTCTGCTCTGCTTTGCTTTTATTCACACATCAATAACAACTTCAACACCTCACACAACTAAATCCATCGTGTATGTATATCTGCACAAGTGATTTCATCACCTTTCTAGTCGACACCTGGAATAGTCAATCTTTTCACAAACTTTGATCTGTCGGCTAAATCCTTGCACACCAAGTAATGCGGATCAATGATATGCTTGTGGAAATCATTAATCATGTCGGCTAAACATAATTCATGCCTTCATAACCTTCACCAACATCAGTAACGCATCCAGAATAATGTCTGATGTTCTTCCAGTCAGTTCTTCCTCTGTTCACACTGTCACATGAGAACCTAACACTCAAACATTCATATTTCTTTATCCTTTTCACACCGGAGGCTCAAACCTTGGAATCTATCAGTCAAGATACTCCTCTTGACTTCCCCAAATCTGTACTTCACCAAGATACTTCCTCTGAGAGATCCGGACCTGTCTGTCGGACCTTGCCACATGCTCTGTTCTTGTTTATCGGATCACAACATTCTTCACTCTGACTTTTGGTAGAGACATATCATGTCCTGCAAATATATGGGATGAACTTTGTTGCCATCAATGACAACAATCATGAATCCATATAGTGTCTCTTGCCAACAGTAGGGATTGTTAGACAAAAAAAATAACTACATATGCTCTATAGAAAAATAGGGTAGTAGAACAAATGAACAAGACTTTGAAGGATAGAGCTAGAAGCATGTTAAATAGTGTAAAGCTTGAACATCATTTCTAGGCTAAATCTATACACATTACTTGTTACCTAATTAACAAGTCTCCCACTTTTGCTCTAGCTGACAAAATGCTTTACAAGGTATGGAAAAATAAAATACAATCAATTTCTCATTTCAATTTTTTTGGTAGTGAGACATATGTTCATGTCCCAAAAGAGAAACATTCTAAACATGATTTTAGGGCTAATATGTGTGTTTTCATGGGTTATGACGAGAGAATTAAAGGTTATAAGCTTTGGGATCTTCTAGGAAAGAAAATGTTATATTCTAAGGATTTTATATTTAAAGGAGCTTAGGGAATTTAAAAATAATGAACAACCTCATGTGAAGCCTAACAAATAATGCATTTTCATAGTAAGATAGATACATAGGAAGATGCACATATAAAACAACAAAAGGATATATAGAATGAGGAGGGAGAAGGTTTAGATGTTCAAGTTTTAATGAGGAATAATAGTCCAGCCTCTTGCTATACCTCTTAGAAGTGCTACTAGGCAATGTAATTAAGTTCAAACATATAGCCCTTCTAATTATAGTTGTGTATTTGCTTAATCATGTACTAACAACAAACCTAGATCTATGAAGGAGGTTTTTCCTTTGAAGATGAACTTGATTCTTGGTTAGAGGCCATGAAATATGAATAAATACTTTGGACAAATGTGACACATGGGATCTAGTTGACCTACACAAAGGGAGGAAAGCCATTAGTTGCAAATGGGTATTTAGAAAAAAATTTAGAGAAGATGGTGAGTTGGAAAGGTACAACACTTGGTTAGTGGAAAAGGGTTACTTCTATGTTGAGGGAGTGATTTTAGTGAGATATTTTCTCTTGTGTCTAAATTAACCTTTATTAGATTCCTTTTATCTATTGTTGTTGCATTTTATTAGAAATATAGCAAATGGATGTAAATATAGCTTTTCTACATGGGGATCTTAATGAGGAAATATTTATGAAGCCTCGTTACAATTTTTTGATAAAGGGACATGAGCACTTGGTTTGTAGGTTGAAGCAATCTTTGTAGAGTTTGAAGTGGTCATTGAGAATGTGGTATTAGAAACTCAATGCTTTCTCATTACATCATGACAATATAATGAATCATAGGCAAATTACTTTGTCTATTTTAAATTAATTGATGATCAACTACTAATGATAGTCCTATATGTTGATGATATGTTATTTATTGAAAATAATAAGGGAATAATTAGGGAACTTAGGGGTACCTCTGATATGAAAGAATTAGGGGCTAAAAAAGATAGTTTGGGTATGGAAATCTATAGGGATCAGGTTAACAAAAAATTATAGTTAATCTAAAAGAAGTATGTTAAGACTAGTTTGTAGTGTTTTACCATGTAGGATTGCAAACTAGTTAGTATTCCCTTTCTAGTCGGCACTGGGCTAGATATCTTGAATAATTCCCAAAAATAGATGATGATCTTGAAGAGATGTAGAAGATTCTATATGCCAATATTGTTGGATCTTGACTTATGTATCTTATGGTTTGTAAAAGACCTGATATTTACCAAGAAATGGGAGTTCCGAGTAGGTTTATTTTAAACCTTGGTAAAGAACATTAGACTTATGATTTAACATGGTTTTTAGATATTTACAAGGAACATCTAACCATTGCATTTTCTATCATGGGACTAATGATGTGGCCAACATGACTGATTTATATGGCTTTGTTTATTCTGATTAGGATGGTCATCTAGATTGCAAGAGGTCTATGAGTGGCCATGTCTTTACTTTATTTGGAGGTGTAGTTAACTAGATGAGCAAACAAAAACCTATAGTCATGTTGTCCACTATAGAAGCAAAGTACATGGCTACATGACATATGCTTGTAAGGAGGCAGTGTGGTTACAAAGATCGTGTTCATATATTGGCTTTAAGTGTAAAGAAGATAGAATTGGATATGATAGTTGGAATGCCATATGTTTGGCTAAAATGCCAATGTATCATGCCTGCATGAAGCACATTGTTCTATTTAATATCACTTTGTTCTAAAAATAGCTAAGGGTGGCATAGTCATATTATAGAAAGTGGACACTTTAGAGAATGTTGTAGATTCTATCATTAATCCAATAACCATGGAGAATTTATCTTGGTGTAGGGAGATCATGGGCCTTGCATCTCCTAGAAACTAATTTAGTTTATTTTATTCCCTATAAAATCTTCATCACATTGAGAAGGCACATAAACCTATACGCCATATATCCTCGCCCACTAAGAGCATGCTTAGTCTTAGAAGCTTGCAAAAACTAGGATGTAACACCCAAAATAGTGTGACCACATTCACAACTATTTCCCTATAACACTACTCCATTGTACCCTTACCAAGTTTGTACCTCAATCATGAATGCCCTATCTTTGACATCACCAATAAAGCCTAACAATAACCAACTACTAAAAAAACATGATGAGACCTACTGACATCTCTTATTATTAGATTAAACATGGAAACGCCATGACCACCAGTTGTTACTACACCCTAAGGATACAACCACACAACTTGACTCTCCTAGCCACATGTAAATTATGAAGATTTGCAAAATTGGGATGGTTGTGGCCTAATTGACACCTAGAAGCTCAAATAACTAGAACAAGGCTACCCACCACTAATGTACAATTATGACTAACAAAAAAACCCCCTTGATTTCTACCTCTACTGTTGTCTATGAGACAACAAATCAAAAGGATGACCTCCTTGAGATTCCTATTGAGACTCACTCTCCCAACATTGTATCTACAAAGTCTTAGGTGGTGAGGCAAAGTTCTAAATATTCCCTTACGCTGGGGTTGAGATCCTCAAACCCTTGAGTTATCTAAGAAGGAACATGAGTTTGAGATCTATCCAACATCCCATTACCCCATACCAAGTTATCCTATAAATTTTTTTCCTTCTCCACAACAATCTCTAAATTCTTAGAACCTTCCATCCATGCCAATTGGACCATCATCTCAAATAACCAGTTCTCATAATGATCAACCATCAAACCCAACTAGAACAAGTCATGAAACTCATAGATCTTTTACAACTTGAAGTACTTAGAAAAGTAGCATGCATGAAATATATAGCTATGAAGATCCCACATGTGATCAAATCCAAAAAATGATTACACTTATGATCCTAGCACCACCAGATGTAAGCATAATCATGCAATTACAAAATGGCAAAATGATCCTTAATATTTCTTTGAAATAACTACATGCCAGAACTTGCCTTCTAGTACAAAACCCAAGCCTCTACCTCTATCCTCTTAGAGACACCTTCAAATATTAGTGGTTGCAAGTGGAGGAAATTCCTCATGTGCCCCACTAACTCACTAAGTCTACCCACTACTTGCCTAGCCCCCTAACGAGGCTACTTCTACCTAAGCTCTTCTTCCACCATAGACCTAGAAGGGCTCACAAAGAACTCTCTCTCCTATAATAGATAAGAACTACCTAGCCAAGTCTCCTCGCACCTAGGTGGAAGCCTCCATAGAAATTCTAGAAACAACCCCACTATCTATCAAAAACTAATTGAATCATCTAACGATTGTCACCTCATGGATGGAGATCTGTCTCTAAATATCTGGAGATTCCTAATCAAGGTCATCTCAACTAGATTGATGAGTGTGGTAGTACTTAGGAGGCATCCGTATTCAAAAGTAAAATGTAAATATCAGCATACACATATGAGCACCACAAGACATATATGCACAAATATAACCAAAATCATCACACTTGCAATGCAAATGCATATACAAACACAAAAAATAGAGCTCCCAATGCTACAACATGGGCTCTGATACTAGATGTAATGCCCCCATTTTTACATCACGAGATTAATAAACCAAACATAAATAAATAAATTATTTGTGTTCTATTTGTGATAAACACATGCCATAATCTCATGCTCACATAGACTAAGTTGTTGAAACTAAATAACATCATGAGAAAGGCACATGATGACACAACAAAGTGCATGACAACACAAGGTGAATGCAAACCAACACATAATACCACTAGTAGAAGATTTATACAAACATCATTAAATGACATCAACACAGAAACATATGAGATAAAGCTTCCTCACAACTAATGATATTGTCCTCTATTCTCATTATTGATACAAGTGGAGGGCAAGGATGGAAAGGACTGAAGAACAAGCTATAGTACACCTTTTCAACATCCAACTCCATAAAAAATATCTAAGGAATCACTTCATGGCATCCAAGCCTCCTCCTAAACAAGCCATAAGCACGTGGTTGCAAGGGAGATGTGATATCCAGCATAGGTCTCACTAGAGACTGACCAAGCATGCCTAGGAACACATGAACACCTTGATCTCATCAAACAAGTGATAAGAACATTCCAACACCTCAAAACAAAAGGATGAGAGGGAAGTGAAAACCCTAAGGTATAAATCTCTTATAGAAAACTTTACCCTAAGGTATAACTCTCCTATTAAAAACCTTTTTGAAAAACATAGGCAACTACCTATTAGGGATTTTAACCTTTGTTACAGAAGACTAGTAGATTGGGATAATAAATTCTTAAGATTATGTGCTTAGTTAATAGTCAATAGCATATACCAAATCTATTTATCAACACATATGAAAGTAATGGAACAATATACAATCACACAATTATCCAAGGCACAGATTTTTACATGGGAAACCCTTATGAGAGAAAAACCATCACCAAAAGATGTTCACAAATGTATAATGTAGAATCAACATTGATTCAATATAACAAGGTCTTTGGAAACCTTTTATAGAGTCTCAATTTATATCATTCCTTTCTTCTACAACCGTTCTAGTGTTTACACACCAACAATGTACAAATGCCTTCAATGTCTATCCAATGAGTTTGTAACCTTGGCACATTCACAGAAACTGATATATTTCTTTTCATGTGAAAGAAGAGATATAAGATGAAAAGGACAATTGCATTATTATAAATGGTATTATTCAATTCTATGATCACTAAAACGAAATACATTGAGTGTGCAAATGGTTTCAACATGATTTGAGAATACTTTTAGAGGTTCATATGCTCTTGAAGGATATGAATTCCCATATACCTACATATATTGCATAATCAAAATGTTTTGTTAATGTTATAACTTGAAAGCCTTGAAAGATAAATAATGTAGATTAAGTTTCAATAAAAATAAATACCTTCCAAGCATCATGGTAGTGGCTTGTGGGTTGGTACTAGGGAAATCCTTATAAATTGAATTATCCACAACCCTTAGATTATCAATATCTTTCACTCGATACCTTTTGTCAACCACTAAACCAAATTGACAACCTCCATGGTAATGGTCATATGTCCCTAGTGTATCTTTGCAAAACTTGTCCAAGGCATCATTATTTGATTGATTCTTTGGTAGTAGTGTCCCAAGGAATCAAAGCATTTTGGAATGTCCATTATCAGTAAATGTAAACTCTTGAATAGAAGATGTCACACTTAAATTAACCATTTCTTTCACACGATGGATACATTTTTGTAAATCAAAAGGGTGTGAATAGTAATTGTAATGAACATAGGGGTTATCTTGAGGATCTGTTCTTTTAAGCCAAACCTCTCCCCTTGATAAGGGAAATGCCACCTTACTTATGATAAGACCTACATACTGTATATTTGTGGCATTATTATGTTGGAAAATGCTAGCAGACTGGATGTAGAGTTGTGAATTGTCTAGAATGCCCACTACTTGTACATAAGCAAATTCAAGTGGCTTAGGGGATTCTACTATGAATTTTGCACTAGGATTATCTTGAACTTGTTTCCCTATTGAAGATAAATCTAAAAGAATAGTAATATTCAATTTTTTAAGTTGTTGTGTTGGGCCAATTCCACTTAAGAGGAGAAGTTGAGGGCTGCCTATACTTCCTACTAACAAAATCACCTCACTATTGGTTGATAATTGGTTAAGTGATACTTGGTAATGCAGACCATTACTAGTACTCATGAACTCCACTCCAGTAGCCTTAAGCTTTCCTGCAATATGAATTCTCCAGAATGTTACACACAAACACAGAGATTGATATATGAAGATGAAAGATTAAACTACGAAAGTAGTCTATGTAGTGTAGTGATTTTGGCTTCTATACATACTTGATACCAAATTGAAAATGGGGGAATTTTGAAAATAAAACATGTATACGTACCTGATACCAAATTGAAGAGGATTCTGCTAGAAGTAGCATTCAGAATAACTACAATATTTTCTGGATTTGCATACTAGAGAAGATCTGAGGCTGTATGTCTCTTTCCATTCTTGTCAAAGATTGAAGTACTGGTCTTGGTGCCCTCCAAATGATCCAAACTATATCCATTGTAAGGAAGAACTCTAGCTTCAAGAAGCCCATCCTTGAAAGCAGAATTCCAAGGGAAAAGCTTGTATTGTTTGAAGGCATTCAACTTTTCTACCCATTCATATGACTCATTTACAAGTTTCTCATCCCACTTCATTTTTTGAATATATTCAGAGCTCACCTTGTTATAGAAGCCAAAGTTGATAGTTGTTCCACCTCCTAGAACTCTTTGCCTTGCCAACTGCACTCCATCTTCTGAGACAAATTTTTGGGATCCCCCAAAAGTTTTAAAAAGCCTTTGAAGTTCTCATCATCTAGATTTCTGTAAGGAGAGTCCCCCCTCTCCAATACCAAAACAAAATAGTGTTGTGAGAGAGTTGCTGCCAAGGGATAGCCAGTCGTACCTCCTCCAGCCACAATGTAATCATATGCCCTTGGTGCTACCTTTTGAGCATCTTCTTTCATAAATGGATATGGGTATTCTACAAAAATCAAGCACATAACATTACATATCATGAGGCTAGCAGCATACTAATCAGCAGACAAGGGCAGACTCTACTGCGAAAAAAGTTTCCCCAAAAATTGGTCACATCCCTTTCAACGTGGTAGATCAAATGAAGAAGACCAATTTTAACATCACGATGTGGGAATCTCTATCAATCCTAGCTCAAAGGGATTTACTATAGGAAGCCTTAAAGAGCTTCAATCATCCTACCAAAGAGACAACAAAATAAAAAATTGTTGCCCCAGTAAACCAGTGCCAACTAAAAGAAGAGATAAACATAAGAAAAATTAGTAAGCTCCCACCTTTCTATGTTTCCCTAATCATTGGCAATAATTTATTACATAATTGTATGATTGATTCTAGGGCAAGTAGTTTTTTCATGCCTAAAGAAATAGTTGATCAGTTAGGTATCAAGTATGAAACTATGAGTAAAGGGGTAGTCCAACTAGATGGTACTATTGTCAAGACAGTAGGTGAACATGTTAAAGATTTTAAGCTTACCCTACATGCATGCCTCAGTTGCTCTATTATACAAGATATTTTAGTCATCGATCTCCTTACATACTTTGGTATAATCTTATCTAGAGATTTCACTTCTAAAATAGGTGGATACCTATCCTCTAAATGGTCTCATATGCTATTTAGGACAAGGTATGGTACTAAGTTGACCATTAAGGCTAAGCATATTTCCAAAGATCATATATAGCCTTATTCCCCTACCCCTATCAACATGAATTGTATAATACATGATCTAGAAGATGACAATAATATACATGAAGTTGCCACACCTGTGGAAGAAATTTTGGATATAATACTTGATAAATGGGAAAATTGCTTTCAATTTTTGACTCTTGATCATGTAGAAGCAACAAGGCTAGGTACATAAGTTATATCCATGATGAAAGATGCCATCATCCCTAACCTTGTGTAGTCAAAAGAGGATTTGGGTGGGGTATGGTAGATGTATTTTGATGGCTCCAAGAGAAAAAATAAAGTAGGTGCAGGTGTAGTGTTGGTCTCACATCAAAACTAAAAATATTTTGTTGCTTTCATATTTTAGTTCAACTACACAAACAATGTTGCTAAATATGAGGCCTTAATTCAAGGCATGTAGCTGGCACAAATGAGAGGAATAAAAATTCGACAAGCATTTGGTGATAGTGAGTTAATTGCCCACTAAATTAGAGCTCAGAGTGCTTCAAAGAATGACTTATGGAAGTCATATAAACACAGAGTCTAGGATCTAATAGAAGATTTTAATGCCTTCAGCATCCAAGCTATTCCTAGAGAAAAAAAAAACAAGGATGCAGACATGCTGGCTACAGTTGGTGCCCAGTTTGACATATTAGAAAAATGCCAAACATAATTCATAACAACATGTGAAGATCATTATATGGCCTAGTACTAGTATTGTACCTAATAATATAACTAGTTGGCAAGTGTTTGACAATGACCATCGAATTGTTAACTTCTTGCAAGAGGAGGTCAAGTTCTCTGCTAGGAATCAGACCAAATTTCAAGAGAAATATAGTGACCAAGTGATCCAACTGAAGACCAACAAGCTACCGAGGGGATTGATCACATTGGAGAGCATCTTTGATGTTGTCGATTAGCCTAAGAGAGAGAAAATAAACATGACAGTAAAAAAATAAGACTATGAAGAGGTGGAGATTACACAGGGAAGATTCCTAAATCATGGAAAGGTATGTGATCAAGTTGAAAGAAAAGGCTTCATTGAGCTTTGTAATAAATTTGATGATCTTATTTCTTGGGATTATATGGATCTAGATTTTTTTGACCCTAGTTTAATTTAGCATTCTATTGATTTAGATCCCAAAGCAAAACTTGTCTACCAAAAGCAAAGGCCAGTCAATCCCAAAATTGAGCCATTGATGAGGAAATAATTGTCCAAGCTCATAGAGGCCAAAATTGTATATCCAATCAAACACTCCTCTTAGGTGGCTAACCTAGTTCTTGTTAGTAAATTATGTTCACACCTAATTTAGCAAGGCCTAAACACCAATTGTTTAGAGGGGGTACAATTTTTTTTGCTTATGCAGGATCATCCAGTCAATGTCTGATGTCTTGACAGAGTGCAAAATCACTTCTCAAAACCATGTAACAGCTCAAGCTGAGCTATTACATCGTCCTAGTAAGGGAAATCATCTACGGTCAAGAAAACAAACATTCAAATAATGAAAAGAATTGATAGATTTCATGTTTCAGTTGCTGATTATTCATTATGTTTCAGTGCAAGTAAAAGAGGTATTTATAAACTGTCAAATTATACATCATGTTTTATACATATGTTTCAAAGAAAGATCAGTTGTTTTATGCCATGTATTTGATTCAAAAAATTGAAATATACAGAATCCATTGCATAGAATGATATAGTTGATTGTATTCAAAAGAATGTATAAAAGTGTCCCACACAAGTCGTGGGAGTAATTGAAGTGCAACATAAAAGTAAATTTTACTTTTGAAGAATAAGAAATGCATAGAAAAAGCAGAGGGACCCGTCATTACCTGCAAATGATGAATCCCAAGGTTGAGTTGGTCTCCAGATCCCTCCATCTGTCGAGTTCCAGAACACCTGCAAAAAAGTTTTGTTAGAAGCTCTGGGTTCCAAAACTTTTCATACACATAACCAAGTCAAACAAAAAGTACCATCCACTTTTATGTAGCAACAGTCATCAGTAATCAGATATCAACATAAGAGAAGTCAGAATGAGTAGATACAAGTGCCATATCAAAAGGAGATAAATCCATGCAAGTGACCCCATATCATGAATCAAAGGTACATTTT
This sequence comes from Cunninghamia lanceolata, assembly GCA_027924645.1. Lineage (NCBI taxonomy): Eukaryota > Viridiplantae > Streptophyta > Pinopsida > Cupressales > Cupressaceae > Cunninghamia > Cunninghamia lanceolata. The sequence continues at coordinate 3,553,542 of BSBN01001394.1, read as the reverse complement.
ATATCTAACCTGTGTGTTTCTTGTGCAGGTACAGGTAAATATTTATTGCAGATTTTATTCAAGCATGTGGAGAAAATGTGGCTCACACAAGGGTAGAACCCAACATGCTTCCTTCTTTATTCATCTAAGAAGGATATCAAATCATGGAACAACAAATAGAATGTAGGTACTTATCACTTTTGTTGTGAATGAGGTGTAAGATTACTATTGATAGTCTTAAAGGGAAAAAAGCCAATCATGATCATGATTGTTTCAGCAATCAAAAAGGCATATTATCAACTGTTGTAGTTATAAGGAGAAAGAGCATGTGGAGCTAAGTGGTTAATCACTGGAGGTCCTGAGGCTAAAATCAATGCATCCATTCTGTTGGTGTTTTTCTTGGATCGGCAGAGGGTTTGCTAGTTCCTATGCACGAGCAGATCCGGCCAACAGAAATGGGAGGTTGCGTGAGCTGCCTCCCTTTCACTTCTAGTTTTGCCACACCAAGGGGGGTGTCCCTATTTGATAAAGATGTAACATTTACTCTCCAAATGATAGAAAGATTTAACTTTGTAATAACAGGCAGAATACTCTCATGTGTGGACCAAGATTTGTGTGATAAATCACAAGGTTGGCAACGTTCTTGGACATATTTGTCTGGTTAGGTATGAGAGTATGCAAGGGTTCCTAATCCTACTCCTACAACTAACAAGTTGGAAATATGGAATTATTGGTTTGAAATTATGGTTTGGATGCAAGACAGGGGTTTTGGATCATAACTATTTCACAAGAACAGACTGGTGCCTATCCCAGGGCAAGGAGTCAACTAGACGTATACAAGAGAATGGCTTGCAACTAGCATTCAAATTTCAAGGGGTTAGATTGATGCTTGCCTTACAAACATCACCCAAGAATAGGTATTTAACTGTCTCTACTTATGGACATCCCAGCTGACATACAATCTCCTCCACACTCAACCTAAAACAATTTAATCCACTCCTTGAATGGAAGTCTAAAGATCAAGCATGCAATACATAAATCTGTATTCTAGAATTTGAGAAACCCTTAGCAACCAAATTCAGAAGAAGAAAAGCATATAGCAGGTGGAGACAGACATCAAAACACATGCAAGAAGCATTTTTCATATAACATTAACATTGAAATTGAACATATGTGCAAGATACAACTCAGATGCAACACATAAACTCCATAGAGATAAAACAGACAGGAAATGCTCTGTAATTCATTATTTTCCCCCAAAATTGCCCAAGTCTTCAACCACCACAAAAGAGTAACACAGTTTGCTTTATACCAAGACTGTGTACCCACCAAAAATTAATTACGAGGCAAATCAAAAATTTCGTCAGATCGTGCACCACAAAAATGGTGCTCAAAATACTGCAGGTAATAGGCAGAAGGAATGGCAAGGAGGAACAAAACTCGAGCCCCGTGCCGCCACTTGGGGGCATTCCTCATAAAACTGGTAGTTGGCCCGTCACTCAATCCATTGCAAGTCTCTGCACGACCGCCATTAAAACCTCAACTACCCACGGGATGCAACAGCAGATGCGTCTGGAGACTTTCCCGCTCAAAAATGGCCGCAGACACAAGGAAAAAACCATCGTTGAAGGTTCAAAACCCAACCGTCGATCCAAAATCCATCGCTGAGATCAACAGTTCAAAAAAATGCATGAAGATTCGCCAACCAATAATGTCATGCCACGTAGGCACCTTGACCTTCTATTGCTGACCCTTTCTCCTTTCATTTCACCTTTATCGCACTTGTATATGCAAACCTAAATGCATATACATCATACAAGGCGGACGTCAAATGCTATAGAACGAACTGGAGTTCGGTTCGGGTCCAGCTTGTATCTCCATCCTTTGTATATTTTCGAATGTATAACTGCATATACATTCGCCTCATACATACAAGGCGGATTTCAAATTTTAATGAGGCATTTTGAAGTTGCTTTGAAATCCAGCTTGTATCTAGCTCCTCTTGTATATCAGCATGTATACAAGCAATCAAACATACAAGCCGTGGATGTCAACCCTGAATTTGCTGAATTTGATCTTCGCATCGGATCCGGCTTGCACATTTCACTTGTATGTTCTGAATGTACATCAACATATACAACTGCCTTTGTACACAACTGGTGGGCCCGAGGTCTTGCATTTTGCTTTTTGGAAACTTGCATGTGCGACTTGTATATAAGATACAAGTGCCTTTGTATGTGAAGTGGGCCCCGCCATTTGTATCTCTGCTGCATGTATCTTTGTATATCCCCCTTTACACTGTTCACCTTGTATGTCGCAGATACATATAACGCGCCTTGTATATCTAACATGCATTTATCCTTGTATGTCCACGATGTACATTCTGCATTACACTTGCCTCCCCTGTATGCCGAATATACAAACTTGTTTGTATATATCTGCATGCCCACTTCATGTATCACCTCTGCCGCACTGTGGCAAATGCACCTTTGCACCTTTGTATGTCAAATATACAAACACAAATATACAAACTCCTAATATACAACTGCAGAATTTTCTATAGAATATTCCAGGAATGTACCTTCCACTCGCCACTGTAGCAATTGTATATCAGCACCTCCTTGTATATTTTTCTTTGTATATAACCCGATATACAAAGCGGGGATATTCCCAAGAATCTGCGAAAGATTCCCCCTTTGTACATGCACCCTTTAGAGCCCGATATACATATAAAATGCATATAATTCAATTTTTTAAAGGGCGATGGAAATTTCACAAGCCCGCCAATAGATTTGATCACTTGCATATGCAGAAACTTGACACTTTTCTCATGTGCGATGGGAAAAGACAGTAAAACATTACACTGGGCTGGTCAAACCATGAACATTAAGGCATGGAGATGAAACATAGCAGCAAGGAACCTGTTACAGGAGTCCAACATCAAAACAAACAAAATAATGCAACAGACCAAGGAAGACAAAAACCTCAGGGTTTGAATGAGAAAACCTGCAAACGCCCAAGCTTAAAACCCCAAACATAAATGATTACCAACACATTCAGTTACTATAAGTAGTGTAAGGTTTGGTTGAAATGTTTTGTTACAGTGGACCCTATATCAGTTCAAGGTTGCAAGGGTTTAATTAGTCATAAACCACCTTAGAAGCTTCAAGTAATTTTATATGATTGCAAGAGTATGAAATTAGTAAGGATTTTAGAGTCTCATCATTATACACAATCCTGTGCTAGGCCTATAATTATTTGATAGAGGTTCAGCAGTCTATAGTCATGTTCATGAAGAGGCAAGGTCAGTTGCAAAGTTGCAAAGATCAACACTGAGTATCTTTTGCTTCTACAAATATATTTCTCCACAAATAACAAAATCCATATCAACATCCAAAGGAGAAAATCATAAATGCAAGATGATAAAAGGTAGTCCTCAGGTGGAACCACAACAAAGCAAAGCTGCACTTGTTCATGTAATAAATGAAGAGTTTTTCCAATAGTAACTTCACTATTTTACCATTTTCAAATAACGAAACCAACATGTATTTTCACAAGGAAGATCAGATGCAGAAGGAGCTAGAAGGAGTTTCGAGCCATGAGGGTTTATTATGCTTAGAAATATGGAAGAATACCAAGTATGGCTAAGATCTACACATATACACAGTGATTTTAAATACTTCTATAGAGCAGACAAAGAGGATGAAAGGTGTCTCAAACCCCATGAAGTTTGTTTCAACTCAAGAAAAGTGAACCTGTCAGTTTCATGTCGGTCTATATAAATACCATCAAAGACTCAATCTTTAAGACAAAGTGAAAAGAATTGAGAAGCAGAATGATGAAACCCTGGCATTTCATGGTGATCCTATATGCAGCAAGCTTTGTCTTTTTTGACAAACCCAGAACATAGATGCAAGCTATGGCCTCAACCCACAAAGTATACAGAAGCTCTAAAAAAAATTTTGAGTTCATATTTTTCTAAGTTCATATTCAACATATTTCAATGGAGAAATACAAAGAAACATACAGAGTTTGATAGTAGTTTGTGTTGATAACTGAGAGGGGGGGGTGAATCAGTTATCCTAATTATTTCTTCTTTTGAACTTTATTATTAATCAATGCAGCATTGAATCAAACAAACAAACATTACCATGAAATGAAAAACACATGACACAGTATTTTTGATGTGGAAACCCTGTTAAGGTAGAAAACCATGGGGTGATTAACCCAAAGATTATTCTCTGTTAGAAGAATAAGGAATTACAAAATGGCACTTGCCAATTAGGGCTCACTGCCCGAGCACACTGCTCACAAAGAGGCCCACTGCCTACAAGGAGACACACTATCTACAAAGTGATAAGAATCACAGTCTTGAACTGATTGGAAGCATCTACATATGCTGGAGTTCAGTTCCGGTTAGGCTCAGTACACTGATCTACTGCACTTCATCTTTCCTATGTTCTTTATTCTGCTATCCTTTCACATACCGGATCTTTCTTACTACTTCTACTCTGTTCTGCACTTATTCGCATATACCTTCACACAACTTCATATCTTCCCAACTAAATCCATCCTCTATATATATCCGCACAAGTAATTTCATCACCTTTCTAGTCAGCATCCGGAACAGTCTAGTTTCTTACAAACTTTGTTCTGTCGGCTGAATCCTTGCTCACCAAGCAATGCGGATCAAGCATATACTTGTAGATATCATTAATCATGTCGGCCAAACATGATTCATGCCTTCACAACCTTTACCATCAACAGTAACACATCCGGAAAATAGTCTGATACTCTGTCAGTCAGTTCTTCCTCTATTCTCACTGTCTCTCAGAAATCCGGTACTCAACTATTCATATCTTTTTCTTTGTTCATCACCGGAGGCTAAATCCTTGGAATATACTACTCAAGGTAGTCCTCTTGACTTCCCCAAATCCGCACTGCACCAAGACACTTCCTCTGAGAGATCCGGACCAATCTGTCGGACCTTGCCATATGCTCTGTTCTTGTTCACCGGACCACAACAATCTTCATTCTGACTTCCGGTAGAGACACACCATGACTTGCGGATATGTGGGATGACCTTTGTTGCCATCAATGACAACAACCATGAATCCATATAGTGTCTCTTGCCAACAGTTTGTTACCTTATTTTGTAGCATAGACTAAATACATGGAGGACACAAATTTATGCTCAGTTTTTTGCCTTTATATTGCTTCCAAAAGGGATCAAGCAGTCAGCCATGGTGGCCTCACACAGAAGGGAGTAAACCACAGTGGGAAACACATAAAATACATCACAAATGCACATATGGTTGCAGCTAAAAAACTAGAAAATAGTGATCAAACACATAAATAATGGTTCACTATCGGCAGAGAAGGATTTACCTTTTCTTATCTGCAAGAAATCTCCAAGAAAATGCTCGAAGACAACTAGAAATTAAGGGTTTTCCCTCAAACCTGAACCTTCATTGGCGGCATAGGAAGAGTTATCCACCAAAAAATCAAAGTGCAAATGATATTTTTTAGGTTTTGATTCCTTTTGGTTAAATGCCCTAGCCACAGTGGGCTTTCTTTCTTAATTTTTGACTTTCTTTTGGATATCATTGTTATCCAAAATTATGCCCGAGATCAACACTTCAAGTGTTTGAACCTAATGATGCCAAGGAGCCCATGAAGGGCCTTTTTCAAAATCAAATAATGCCTCATAATTGGAAGGTCTTTGACCTTAAAAATGTAATCAAACATCACATATTATGCATGGAGGAATAATGATGCAGAGGTAAGGTGCATGAAGATGACATGGGAGACATAAGGGCTTGTTTTGATGTCACATATCATATCTCATACAGAATCATGGGTCTTATTGCTTGCATGCGAGAGGACCTTCAAGTCAAGAGGGAGTCAAAGAGAGTGCTATTCTTTTGCATGAGTTAGAAAATAATAAACAAATGTAAATAAATAATAAAGTAATGAACTATAAATTACTTTATTATTTATCATAGAAATGCAAAGATGGTGAAAATAGACAAATCTATAATAAATAATAAAGTAAATCATCTTGACTACTTTATTATTTTTTCACTTTGTTTCCTCGTCCCAAAGTCATGCAAAATCAAGTGATGGAGTTAACTAAGCTATTTTGAGGTCTTTTGCATGATTTTTGGTCAAGATTGGAAGAGTTTGGTCCACCACTTGGTCAAACTAATAGAGAGGGGCAGTTTGGAGCTATTTTAGCTCAAATTGGATCAGTTATAGCCCTTCTTTTTATGGATTTTTATGTTTGCTCGTGGATCAATCTTGGAGGTATTATTTTTAGAGGCAGTTGACTATAGTTGACTTTTCTAAGCCTCTTTGAGAGCATATTATATATTGTGATAAATACTTATGTTTTTTTAGTTCTTGCTTTTTTGGTCTCTTACACATTATAGAGAGAAAGAGTGTTTGTAACTCAATTTTGACGATTAATACATTACAGCAGGATACAGGTTCTATTCTTTGTCATTTTTATGCAAGTATTCCTTTATTTTTTAGTAGAATCAAGTGTCTACCTTCTCATTTGTGTTGTCTTTATGAATGATTTGATGAGATTTTATTGTGTTTAGTATCAGAACCTTTAAAATCATTGTCTCATTTATACTTGCATGCATTGAATAGCAATAGAAATCACAGGTCTTAGGTTGTGCAATTGAAATAGTTTTTCTTTCATGCTGTGAGAACCATGTTTTCCTCCAAGAAGAAATTTACTTCCAGCCTCCCTTATAATTAAACCCTACTGGCGGCTCACTATCAGGCTCACTACCAAAATCACCATCTTCTTCATGTATGAGATTAGTACATTGAAGTACAACAGTTCCTCTGCTCTGCTCTACCTTATCTCCTCACCCTTTTCCTTATCTTCCCATTTTAGCACAAGGACATCTTTTCCACGACTCAATTACAAGTATTTATACACTTCATCAACCTTGGAATGATCATCAAGGTTAGTATTACAATAATCAACCATTGGAACAATCTCCAACAAGGTCAGCATTACAAACATTTACAAAATAGGTCTTGACCTATTACAACATTATGCAAAGGAGATGAAGTAAGGATGTATGTGGATCACACCATGCCTTGGATGGGACTCAAATATGATCTTCCATGCCACAACATGCTTCCACAATCTTCAAGGAATCTTCGTAATCACTGGAATTAACCAAGTCGGCTAAGACTGGTTACACACTACATTATCTAGGAACAATCTTCAAACATGATCTCAATTCTTTAACACGGACCAATGTCAAGATAGGAACATGATTAGGAGACATCCACAAGCATGTTATAATCATCAGGAGCAACCACACGAACCTTAACGACTTTAGCTATAGGAATCTTCTCACCGAAACACATGAACTTCACTATCTTCAACTGACATAAAAGAAAGATAGCTTGCAGACCACCAAAACATGAACCACTACAATTGTAGGCACTTATCATCATCCCATACTTCCCTATAGAACTGCAGAGCAAAATATTTTATTGCGGAGGAATGCAAAGCAAAATACTTTCTCCCTATCACCAGAGAATAATCAAAGAAAGCATGTTTTACTCTGGTGAATGCAACTCTCTTAATTCTTCACAACAGAGGCTCAAACTCAGGATTTAGCATATTCAGACACCCCTTTAAATAACTTCCAATCTACAAACTAAGATATTCAACCAGAGAGAAATGTGGAGCAATCTACCAGATTGTTGTTCAGCATACAATTCATTGTCTATACTGTACTTCACTGTAACTCACTTGTTTCTTCCAAAGGGGCCAATTTTCTCAATATCCTCAACATACAAAGCTTCTAAACAAGTAATAGAATAGGACATAGTTGACACCAATGACAACAAAGATATGTTGACATCAATGACAACACCAATTAGGCACATACTTGCAACAAGTCTCAATACATACCATATGATAAGAAAACTTGTCATGGTCCTCATGACTTCATGAAGGTATTCAAAACATGGCTCTTCACATCTTCCAAAGTCAAAGCAATAGGTCAAGATCTACCACAGATACTAGAGACTTAACCTGTCAGCTCAAACTACTCAAAATTGCTAACTATTCATTTTCACACTACTGGGGAGAAGTCAAAATCTTCATGGGGACCAAGAATTCAATCATGTACAATCTCAAAATCCTCCATTCACCTTTCTTTTGAACTATCATATCAATCTATACATCCTCAAAATAAGAAACATCACGAAATGTAGGAAGCAGAGCATTCCTGACCACATGTGACACTTCATAACTCAAGATATAGTATTGCGGTATGGGAAAATAAGGAATATCTGCATGCAGATCAAACCTAAGATATATTGGAACATGTAAAACTTCTACACAAACTTCTATGATTGATCTACATACATTTCATCCTCCGCAAAAGCTCAAACATATGTATTTAGGCTTCAGAATAGTTTGTATTGCCTCCGTCACTTGATTGCTAACTTTGGGGACCACTAAATCACTTGATGTTTCATCATAGGATACCTTAAGCATCTCTAAGCCTATCCTTAGAACCGCATGATAAAACAATGTTTTCTGGAGGAATGTGGAGCATTCTATTAAGTCTCCATCATTGCTTTCCCTTGTATAAGTAGTAACTAGTACTCTGTCCCTTGTAACTTTTACTACTGAAGATGTGAAGACTTGAAAACTTGGATATGTCATTTCAATACCTAGATAAACTTATGTTCATAACCACAAGGTCAAATCTTTCTCTACAGAGAAATGATGACCAAAACAATGTTACTCTGCCTTGGGATATGCACTGTAAATGCCTTAGATAGATTTTTGGTATTTATCATTAAGTGCGGTACTCCAAACCAATGAGATATACATGTAGGAATGCTAGAATCATGCAAGGACACGAGTATTTACCTCTACATCATGCTCATACACAAAACTGATCACCTCACCATATTTAGACATTTTTCTCTTCTCCTAGAGTGGTTTTCCTTGACCATGCTACCTCTGTACAAGTTTGTCCTTATATTTCCATATACTATGTTGACATCAATGACAATACATATTGCCAACACACACAAGAAGAAAGGGGTTTGGGAGTTGTGGTGTTTAGGGATTTGCCTCGGTCAAATCTCAGGTTAGAATTCAATCTTTCCCAACACCATTGTTAGACAGAGTGTGTCCTTGCAGGACAGAGGCTAAAGATAATCCAAATGATGATGAAATGATTCAAACACAATGATAATGTCACCTTGTAGGTGAGATCCTTAGGAGGATGAAAATTCTTCAACTCATAAGGATGTTGATGATGATTCCAAATTTGCAACAAACATGTATGACACAAACACAAGTCTACAACAATAACACAATGAATGTCTTGAATGCTCCTTTTCTCAATATCATAACCTTGCTATCATCAACTTGCCACAAAATGAATTCAAACACTTGTTTATATATGCTATCCCATTAAACTTTCGCAAATTAATTGAAAGAGCCGACAAGGAAGGACCCATTTAAAGTCTTATGCTGACATCCCTTAAATTTTACCTTAACCAATCAAGGTGGACTTGGGTGCGAGTGCCCAAGTCCCAAGGTACCTTTTTGGTCAAGACCTAAGCATTAAATGGGCCCCTAGTTCCCATTTGACATGGGTTTCAGGAGATTTCTCATCGAGATGAATATTTTTGCTTGTAGAGTGTTAACATAGAGACCTAGGAGCTAAACTAGGAGGTAAAAAGGCATGTGTCCACTTTTTACTCCATAACAATATGTTAGGTACGTGGGGCACAAATTGTAAACACTAGCCCATTGAAAGGATGTGACATAAGAGATTAAGAAAATACCACTTCACCTTGTGTTTGGAATCACCTGGGGCCCCAAGGCGATCCTAATGATAACGTGACTAGATTGGGGTACAATTTTCCTTCTCCCTCCTTTGATATACCCCACTAGCATGTGTGGTTGAGCTCATCCCTTGGGGTGATGAAATCCCCAAGTAGGCCCCCAAATAAGAAACCACTACTCACTTGTGATCACCCAAGTCACATGAGGTGCAAGGGGAGAGCATACATGAAAATAGTGACCCCTTCGGGATACAAATAAACAAAAAGTTTGCACAAAGACTTTTGAATAGCCAAGATTACCGTATGGTGTGAGGGGAGAGCATATGTCCAAATGCAAACATAAGTAAGGAAGAAAAATTCTTTAACCCCTACTCTAATTAATGTGCAACTATGCTAGTGAGAAAAATAAAGTCTTTGATCGCGGTGCTACACAAAAGGGTTAAGTAGTTTGTTCAAAATGCTTGGTCAAAACATAAGCTACCTACAAAACGTTTGTTAATGTCCCAAAAATGAAATCATACCTATCAGACCGCAGGTGCTAAAACAAAGACCTTAGGTGCTAATAGAAAGACCTAAGGCACTATAGGACAAACTGTAGGTGCTGACTCAGATACCATAGGCGTTAAAACGGAAACCAAAAGCACTAAACAGATCTACAGAGGCACTAAAATAAGGACCAGAGACATTACTGTACTATCCAAATGCACTAATAGAGAGCCCACAGATGCTAAAAAAAGATTAAAAAGGAGCTTGTTATACCTGCATGTTGTCACAAAGACCAAATGCGCTGATACAAGGTTCAGAGGCACTTATACTACATAGAACATAACCTTGCACAAAAGCAAGTCATATTTTGCCACAAGATAATCAAAGGAAGTGATAAAAGCATGCAAGGTTAACACAATAAAATTAGAATGTAGTTTTAACCCCAAAGGAGAGGTAATGATATAAATTATGCAAGATTAAAATAGCCTCCAATGATCTTTCTAAATGTGATAGGTTAAATGGCTTCCTAAGAAGATCTCAAAGGCTTATTAAACTTGCAAAACCAAAAGTTAAAAAAACCTGCAAATGTTAGTTGGGGGAAACTGAATATTAGGAATGATTTAAAAATAAGAGGAACTCCCTATCATGACCAGAGGCACTGAATCGTGAACTAGAAGCACTGAACTGTGAGCCGTAGGCACTGATAGGCAGACCCGAGGCACTGACAAATAGACTCAAAGGACTAATAGAAAGACTGTAGGCGCTAAACAGAATTTTGAAAGTACTGAAACCTGCAAAACACTGTTAAAACAAAAAATTATCGTCAGTCTAAAAAATTGTAGGTGTTGAATAGAAGACCGTAAGCGCTGAAGTGGTTGTCGAAGGCACTGATACGAATTGCACATCAAGAACTCACAAAAACTTACATAAAGAGGTTAGATACATGGACATGGGTCCCATAGGGTGTGCCAAGAAGAAAGTCAAAATATGAATGAATACAAATACAAGCATAAACAAAGAAGTTATACTTTAAATCTTCAAGTTCTCCATTCTCCTTGATAAGGTGGAGGAAATGGTGCACCCAAAGCAATTTCCTAGCTTTACCCAACTATAAATAGATGTGGATTTCTCTAAGAATCAACACAATAGGATAAAATGGATTTGGCAAGGGAATTGAGCTAAATATTGGCTATAGATTTTGACATAATGTGGATGCAAATGGTTTGAGTTGAAAATGCTTGGAGGAGGCTTGTATTTATAGAGCTTTTGGGAGGATTTTGGATCAATGGTAGAGATTTAAAGTTGAGATCTAAGGATGGAGATGAAATGGTGAGATCAAGGGCCAAGATTTTATCAACAATAATGGATGGCACTCATTATTTTTGAATTTTAAATTAACCTTGGGAAGACTTTGCATTAATGAGGATTAAGACATATGAATGAATAAAAATTTCATTCATATGGGAGAGGGTGTAATAAAAAATTGGAGTTTATGGGTGAGAGGGATGTGAAATGACACATGCATGCTTTTAGCAAAGACGTGTGAGCATTTTATATTAAAAAATACCTTTGCATGAAAGATGAAAGGTGAGGTGGAGACACATGTGACTCCCTTTGAATAAAACATTACTTTTTATTCCAAGGGTGTGGGGAGATGGGATAACGGAGGTTTAGGTGAATTAATTAAGTGATTAACTTAATTAATATGGTTGTTAGTTTTGGCAAGAGACACCATGTGGCTTCATAAGTGTTGTCATTGATGGCAACAAAGTCTATCCCACACATCCGCAGTACATAGTATGCATATACTGGAAGTCAGATTGAAGATTGTTTTCATCTGGTGAACAAGAACAGAGTATGTAATAAGGTCTGACAATCAGGTCCGGATCTCTCAGATGGTGTAACTTAGTAAGTTGCGGACTTGGACAAGTCAAGAGGGGTATCATGACTACTGTATTCCAAAGATTTAACCTCTGATGATAAAGCAAGAAAAAGATATGAGCATCTGAGTGTTGGGTTCCAATCAAGTAGGGCAGACAGAGGAAGAACTGACTAGCAGAGTATCAAACTTCAATCCGGATGTGTAAAAGGTCCTGATCAAGTAATCTGTGATATTATACATTGTTAGCCAACATGATTTGTGACTTTGATGCCTATGTTTTTGATACGCATCACAAATCAAGCATGGATTCAGCCAATAGATCAATAACTTGCAAATATCTTGAGTGTTCCTATTGCCGACTAGAAAGTTGATTAAAATCCTTGATGCGGATATATATACCAAAGGGATTCCAGCATGTAAGTGTGTGTGTTGAAGATGTGAAGAAATAAGGTGTGAAGAAAAGAAGGATAAGTGTGAGAACAACAATTCAAGTCCGGTATGTGACTGAATAACAACATTGAACAGAGGAAGAATGAGGTGCATCAGATCAATATATTGTGCCTAATTGGAACTGAACTCTTGCATTTGTAGATGCTTCTCATCAGTTCAAACACTTGATTATCTTCTGTAAGTTCTGTAGACAGTGAGTCTCTTGTAGGCAGTGTGCCTCTTGTGAGCAGTTTGCTTAGCAGTGAGCCCTAATTGGCAAGTGCCAAATTTGTACTCCTTATTCTTTTAACAAAGAATACAATCTTGGGTTAGTCACCCCATGGTTTTTCCCTTAACAGTGTTTCCACGTAAAAATCCTTGTGTTATGTGTTGATTTTATTTTTTAGTTCTTATGATTGTCTTTGCTTCCATGTTTTGATAGAGCACTAAATCTTAAAATAAGAAAAGAAAGCAAGAAAGATAAAAGATATAAAATAATTGATTCACCCCCCCTCTTAGTTATTTGCATTGTTCCAACATTTAGAAATTAGTGAAGGGATTAATTAGTGGTTAGAATTAATTAAGCAAGGGTTTACTTAATTAATTTGGGTCTAGAGGGTATGTAGGGTGTGATAGCTAATTAAATAAATGTTATTTATTAATTAAGCTAGTTTTAGGTTGTAGGCTAGGGGGGTTAATTAAATATGTGTGTTTTATATAATTAACCTAGGTTAGGGGATGAGGAGAATTAATTAAATAAGTATTGGAATATTTATTTAATTGATTGTGGATAATGGTTAAGGTATAGTAATAAATTAAATTAATTTATTATAGGTGAATGATTGGGATAAATGGTTGAGATGAATGGCTAGGATAAATTAATTAAATAGATTGGTTTTATTTAATTAATTTGGCGGAAGGGAGAATTAGTGGTGCAAGGGTATGTGAAAGTGGCTTGTGGGGTCAAGGCATTTTTTTAGGTGTCTACACATATAACCTTATTTTTTTCTATAGTTGAGATTTATTAAAGAAGTGTAAGAAAAATGTTTTTCTTTCTTCTAATAGATGGGTTAAAATTAGTGTTTATAAAGTAGGAAGAATATGTGAGTGAAATAAATAGTAAATGATATTATATTAGGATGAAAGTATTATGAAAGGTATATTTAAATGTTAGGAAGTTCATTTTAAGTTCTTAGAAATTTTCAAGTTTTATAGATGGGGTGATCATTCAACTTAAATTTGATAGATAGTTTGTAGTGTTAATTCTGGGACTAGACAAACAATTGGTTGTCTTCCAGTTTTAGGCCATACATCTTTAGAACACTTAAAATAACTAATTTAAAGTTAGAAAAAATATTCAATCTTAATTTAGCTAACCCAATCCTAGTTTAGATAATCTCATTAGAGATTTTAGAAGTTTATAAAAAGGGAGAAAAGGGAAATTAAATGCATTAATCACAAGTAATAGAAAAGATTTAAAGAAAATGTGGAAGAGAAAAAAGAATTAAAAGAAAATTCAAAAAATAAAGATAAACAAATTCAACAACACTCAATCAACCAACATACTTGTTTTAAACAAGTTAGTGGACTTGTATTTAAATCTAACTATCAGCTTTGTTGACGATGGATAAATTTTGATGTGAAAATTTTAAAAAAATCAATTGAAAAAATTAATTAGGCTTGGAGTTTGCTAGAAACCATGTGTAATTACATGAAGAGGGTTCTATAGTGGTGTCAAGGAGTCTCATGTCATACATACATAAAAATTCATTAACTTATATTTTATTTAAAAATAAACATAATATTAATGATGTCATTTAATAATAAATGTAATATTAGTAATGCCTTATTAAATTAAAAAATAAAATAAAAAACTAGCGAAATAATAATAATTGATAAGTAGAATAAAATGTATTGAAATTTTTGAATTGTTTTCATTTAATTGTATTATAATTATTTGCATGTATTGTATTATTTGTTTTATTTTTATGGAAAAATAAAAAAGATCATGAAATAAATGTTAAAGTAGATATTTTTTTAAAATAAAAATAAAAATAGTTAGTGAGTAAATGTTAAAATAAGTAGTGTCTATTTCTCTTCTTATCTATCTAATCTATCTAGTTGCATATTTATGTGTTCATGAATATATTTATGGTTTTGGTGTTTTAGACTTGTGGGTCTTCTAGATGATAAGTGGATTTAGATTTGCATGCATGTCTTTGACATGGATAGTTTTGCAAGGTTTACATGTTAACCAAAACTTGTAGATTTGTAGAGAGATTATTTTCTAGATTGTGTCTCCCATGGAAGTTTTTTAGATGCATGTAGTTGCAAATTTGCATACCTACTTTATGCATGGTTTGAGGAGATTTCTTGCAACTTTTTTAGCGTGGAAGTGTTGGATTTGTCACTCAATATTTATAGGTGGTTCTTGTTGGATTCCTAAACTATAGTTATTCCTATTGTGGATTTTTGGGAGGTTGGATCTAAGTTTGGATTTAATGTTGTATCATGGATAATATACATCATTGTGTCTGGTTTTGCTCATTACTAATGCGGAGTTGAGTGTTCTTATTTTGGGACTATGATTCTTGTGGATCCATTTTGTGCATTGTTTGAGATCTATGAGTTGTGTAATTTTGTGGGTTGTGGGACAAGTTGCATGGATAATGTAGATATGCATTAGCTATACCCATAGATCTTCTTAGTTCTAATGATATATTTTTGTAGGGCCCTTTCCATGGAGTTATAGATTATGTTTTGTTATCCCTTTGGACATCATGAGAATGCTAGGAGTAATGATATTAGCCTTGCAATCCGAGGACTATGTACCTTAATTTTAATATTTTAGTATTCAGTTATTATTTCATATGACTCCAAGAATCATGGAATGGGAACTTGGATGTACCACATGAGAAGGAATATATTTTTTAATTAAATATTATTTTCTAGGCACTTGGAATATTCTATACAAGGTGGTATTGATGTGGGGAAGCTTAATTTGGCCTATGACAACATCATTAGACACTTGGAATGAGGTGGAAGGGAATCTAACTATTTATGGTATTTTAAGAGGTGTAATAAGAATCTAGGACATTGTAAGAGGTGTAAGAAATCATCTTTGATTATGTGTAAGAATTTGGTACCCTTTTTGGACTTGAGGAGTTGTTATTTTATCTTCTAGTGGGTTTTTTTGTCATCTAGTGAAGTTGGACGCCCAAGTTCATGAGAAAAGACTTGAAGCTTCTAGAAAGATGCTTGTAACTCCCAAACACATTTCATGAGGTATCTTTTGTATGTAGATTACTTGGCTCATGGTTTGAGTTGATTGTACTAGAAACTATTTATGATTTCTTCTTTTACTTTTGCCTATAAATTAGAGCCTTCAAGTAGTGGTAATCACAAGTTGTTTTGCAAGATTTATACGTATTGAAGTGCTACCAGAATTTAGAGAGATAAGCTATTGTGTTGTAACATTATTTATCATTAACACAAGCTTGGGGTCTCTTTTGGTGAGGATTTTTTTTCTTACGAGGGTTTCTCCACGTATATCTCATGTTATGGTTCACATCTCTTTTATGCTTGTTTCTATTTCTATTTGATTTATCATGGTTAATGGACTTGTTGCATTAAGTTTTAACATATATCCTTGTTTAACTTTACACTCACTTTTCAACATTTGGTATCAGAGCCTTGGTTGGCTTAATTAGAGGGATACCTCTTATAGAGTGTTTCCTAGGGTTTTTGTTACAATGAGAGTGTGCTACTATTTTCTTACAATTTTAGGTCTCAAGTGATAGACATCATTGATAATTCATCTTGGTTGGAGATTAAAAAGTTCAATGACACAAGCTTTGATCTTTGGAAGCTAAAGATGGATGATCTCTTGCAAGAAAAAGATCAATAGATTTTTGTGAAGAGTGAGAACAAACTAGAAAATATGTCTTAAATGAGGAATGGATAAAAGTAGATAGAAAATCTCATGGAACTATTGAGTTGTGTTTATCTAATTCTATTTTAGTGAATAGAGTATGAGAGATATATCAAACATAGAGTTTATATAATAATTTATTTCTGAAAAGAAAATTGTATTCTCTTAAAATGAAGGAAAGGGACTCAGTTGTAGAATATTTAAATGCATTTAATCTAATGTTAAGTCAGTTATAGTTAGTTGATGTTAACATAGAGGAAGAGTATACATGTATTTTGTTATTATGTTCATTACTTGAATCTTGGGATAATTTGATCCTTGCGATTAGTGGTTCTTTGACAGTTGATCCAAAGTTGGATGGCCTTGTTGCTACCTTTCTTATAGAGGGAACGAGGAGAAATAATTTAGATGGTTGAAGGATGTGTTGCATATGCGGGGAAGATGAAAGGTGGTAAGGAAAATTCTAAGGATAAATCTAAGTCCAAGGAACCCAGTAAGTGTAGGTTGAGACATGAAAATTATGGAAAGCAAGGGCATCTTAAAAAGGAATGCCCAAATAAGAAAAAGAATAATGATGATTCCTCTATGGATAAATCCTTTAATGATGAAGCTACTAGTGCTTTTATTATGTCTTCTAACATGAATTTTGATGACTTTTGGTTGATAGATTTAGGTGCATCCTACCACATGACTCCTCACAAGGAGTGGTTCTCAATGTACATATCTTATGACGGTGGGGAGGTTTTCTTTGGGGACAACAACACATGAAAGATTGTGGGTTGAGGGGAGTTAAAATTAATTTTGTAGTGATGGAAGGGTGAAAACCCTCACAAATGCATTGCATATCCATAGTTTAGCTAGAAACATGATTTTTGTATCTAAAATGAATGATTAGTGGGTGCATGTTTCTTTTGAGAAGAGTGGTTGTAGGTTAAGGAGACAAAATTTGGTGTTGGCTAGGGGTAGTCAATGTGGCACCCTGTTTCGGATAGAGGCATATACTTTATGTAACTCTATGAATGTAATTGATAACTCTGTTTCTTGTAAATTGTGGCACCATAGGATAGGTCACATTGGTGAGAAGGATCTCAAAACCCTCATTAATAAGAAGATGGATGATGGTTTATCAGGTTATTTTGTTGACTTTAATTTTTGTGAACATTGTGTGTATGGAAAACAACATATGGTTTCTTTTAAATCTAGTAGTACTAGAGCTAAACAAATTTTGGAGGTTATTCAGAATGATGTATTTGGTCATATGGATGTGCCTTCGACTGGACAACTAGTTTCATTTATTAATGATTTCTCTAGATATTCATTGGTTTAATTTCTAAAGCATAACTCTATTGTATTTTCTACATTTGAAGAGTTTAAAACACTTGTTGAGAAACAAACATATAGGAAAGTAAAGGTTCTAAGAATAGCTAATGGTGGTGAGTTTTTCTATATGGAATCTAGTGATTGTTGTAGGTATGTAGGGATTGTTAGACAAAAAATAACTCCATATGCTCTATAGAAAAATGGAGTAGTAGAACAGATGAAGAAGACTTTGAAGGATAGAGCTAGATGCATGTTAAGTAGTGTAAAGCTTGAACATCATTTCTAGGCTAAATCTATACACATTGCTTGTTACCTAATTAACAAGTCTCCCACTTTTGCTCTAGTTGACAAAGCACTCTACAAGGTATGGAAAAATAAAATACCATCAATTTCTTATTTCAATTTTTTGTAGTGAGACATGTGTTCATGTCCCAAAAGAGAAACATTCTAAGCTTGATTTTAGGGCTAATACGTGTGTTTTCATGGGTTATGGAGAGAGAATTAAAGGTTATAAGCTTTGGGATCCTGTAGCAAAGAAAATGTTATATTCTAAGGATTTTATCTTTAAAGGAGATTAGGGAATTTAAAAATGATGAACAACCTCATGTGAAGCCTAACAAACAATGCATTTTGATAGTAAGATAGATTCGTAGGAAGATGCACATATAAAACAACAAAGGATATATAGAATGAGGAGGGAGAAGGTTTAGATTGAGGATTAATATGAGCCTCTTGTTATACCTCTTAGAAGCTCTACTAGACAATGTAATTAAGTTCAAACGTATAGCCCTTCTAATTATAGTTGTGTACATTTTCTTAATCATGTACTAACAACAAACCTAGATCTATGAAGGAAGCTTTGCCTTTGAATATGAACTTGAGTCTTGGTTAGAGGCCATAAAATATGAATAAATACTTTGGACAAAAGTGGCACATGGGATCTAGTTGAACTACACAAAGGGTGGAAATCCATTAGTTGCAAATGGGTATTTAGAAAAAAATTCAAAGAAGATGGTGAGTTGGAGAGGTACAACACTTGGTTAGTGGAAAAGGGTTACTTCTATGTTGAGGGAGTGGATTTCAGTGATATAATTTCTCTTGTGGCTACATTAAACTTTATTAGATTGCTTTTATCTATTGTTGTTGCATTTGATTAGAAATAGAGAAAATGGATGTAAATATAGCTTTTCAACATGGGGATCTTAATGAGGAAATATTTATGAAGCCTCGTGACAATTTTGTGGTGAAGGGACATGAGCTCTTGGTTTGTAGGTTGAAGCAATCGTTGTAGGGTTTGAAGTGGTCACTGAGAATGTGGTATCAGAAACTCATTGGTTTCTCATTAGATCATGCTAGTATAAGGAATGAGGCAAATCACTTTGTTTATTTTAAATTAATTGATGACCGACTACTAATCATTGTCCTATATGTTGATGATATGTTATTTATTGGAAATAATAAGGGAATAATTAGAGAACTTAGGGGTACCTCCGATATGAAAGAATTAAGGGCTACAAAAGATAGTTTGGGTATGGAAATCTACATGGATCAGGTTAAAAAAAAATTATGGTTAATCCAAAAGAAGTATGTTAACACTAGTTTGTAGTGTTTTACCATGTAGGATTACAAACTAGTTAGTATTCCCTTTCTAGTCATCACTGGGCAAGATATCTTGAATAATGCCCAAAAAATAGATGATGATCTTGAAGAGATGTAGAAGATTCTATATGCCAATACTATTGGATCTTGACTTATGTATCTCATGGTTTGTACAAGACCTAATATTTACCAAGAAATGGGAGTTTTGAGTAGGTTTATGTCAAATCTTGGTAAAGAACACTAGACTTATGATTTAACATGGTTTTTAGATATTTACAAGGAACATCTAACCATTGCATTTTCTATCATGAGACTAATGAAGTGGCCAACATGGTTTATTTATAGGGCTTTGTTGATTCTAATTAGGATGGTGATCTAGATTGCAAGAGGTCTATGAGTGGCCATGTCGTTACTTTGTTTGGAAGTGTAGTTAGCTAGATGAGCAAACAAAAACCTATAGTCATGTTGTCCACTACAAAAGCAAAGTACATGGCTACATAACTTATTCTTGTAAGGAGGTAGTGTGGTTACAAAGATCATGTTCATATATTGTCTTTAAGTGTAAAGAAGTTAGAATTGGATATGATAGTTGGAGTGCCATATGTTTGTCTAAAATGCCAATGTATCATGCCTACATGAAGCACATTGATGTTTAATATCACTTTGTTCTGGAAATAGCTAAGGGTGGCATAGTCACATTATAGAAAGTGGACACTTTAGAGAATGTTGTAGATTCCTCTCCTAGAAACTAATTTAGTTTATTTTATTCCCTATACAAACTTCATCACATTGAGAAGGCACATCAACCTATAGGCCATACATCCTCGCCCACTAAGAGTATGCTTACTCTTAGAAACTTGCCAATACTAGGATGTAACACCCAGAATAGTGTGACCTCATTCACAATTATTTCCCTACAAGACTACTCCATTGTACCTTTACCAAGTTTGTACCTCAATCATGAAGGCCCTATCTTTGACATCACCAATAAAGCCTAATAATAACCAACTGCTAAAAACACATGATGAGACCTACTGACATTCCCTATTATTGGCTTAGACATGGAAACACCATGACCACCAGTTGCCACTACACCCTAAGGATACAACCACACAACATGACCCTCCTAGCCACATGTAAAATATGAACATTTGCAGAACTGGGATGGTTGTGGCCTAATCGACTCCTAGAAGCTCAATTAACTAAAACTAGGCTACCCACCACTAATTTACTATTATGACTGACAAACAACCCTGTTGATTTCTACCTCTATTGCTGCCTATGAGACAACTAATCAAAAGGATGCCCTCCTTGAGATTCCTATTCGGACTCACTCTCCCAACATTGTAGCTGCAAAGTCTTAGGTGGTGAGGTGGAGTTCTAAATATTCCCTTATGTTGGGGTTGAGATACTCAAACCCTTGAGTTATCTAAGTAGGAACATGAGTTTGAGATCTATCCAACATCCCGTTACCCCATACCAAGTTCTCCTATACAACTTTTTCCTTCTCCACAATAATCTCTAAAGTCTTAGAACCTTCCATGCAAATTGGACCATAATCTCAAATAACTAGTTCTCATAATGATCAACCATCAAACCCAACTAGATCAAGTCATGAAACTCATAGATCTTGTGTAACTTGAAGTGCTTAGAAAAGTAGCATGCATGAAATATATAGCTATGAATATCCCACATGTGATCAAATCCAAAAAAAGATTACACTTATGCTCCTAGCACCACCAAATGTAAGCATATTCGTGCAATTACAAAATGGAAAAATGATCCTTGAGATTTCTTTGAAATGACTACATGCCAAAACTTGCCTTCTAGTGCAAAAGCTAAGCCTCTACCTCTATCCCCTTAGAGGCACCTTCAAGTATTAGTGGTTGCAAGTGGAGGAAATTCCTCATGTGCCCCACTAACTCATTGAGTCTACCCACTACTTGCCTAGCCCCTTGACGAGGCTACTTCTACCTAAGCTCTTCTTCCACCATAGACCTACAAGGGCTCACAAAGAACTCTCTCTCTCCTATAATAGATAAGAACTGCTTGGCCAAGTCTCCTCCCACCTAGGTGGAAGCCTCGATAGAAACTCTAGCAACAACCCCACTATCTATGGAAAACTAATTGAATCATCTAATGATTGTCACCTCATGGATGGAGATCCCTCTCTAAATATCTAGAGACTCCCAATCAGGGTCATCTCAACTAGATTGATGAGTGTGGTAGTACTTAGGAGACATCCTTATTCACAAATAAAATGCAAATATCAGCATAAACACATGAGCACCATAAGACATAAGCACAAATATACCCAAAATCATCACACTTGCAATGCAAATGCATATATGAACACAAAAAATCTAGAGCTCCCAATGCTACAACATGGGCTTTGATACAAGATGTAATGCTCCAATTTTTACATCACAAGATTAATAGACCAAACATAAATGAATAATTTATTTGTGTTCTATTTGTGATAAACACATGCCACAATCTCATGCTCACACACACTAAGTTGTCGAAACTAAACAACATCATGAGCAAGGCACATGATGACACAACAAAGTGCATGACAACACAAGGTCAATGCAAACCAACACATAATACTACCAGTGGAATTTTTATACAAACATCATTAAATGACATCAACACATTGAGAGACAAATGAGATAAAGCCTCCTCACAACTAATGATAGAGTCCTCTAGTCTCATTATTGACACAAGTGGAGGGCAAGGATGGAAAGGACTAAAGAACAAGCTATAGTACACCCTTTCAACATCCAACCCCACAAAAAATACCCAACGAATCAATTCATGACATCCAAGTGTCCTCCTAAACAAGCCATACGCAGTTGGTTGCAAGGGAGATGTGATATCTCGAATAGGTCTCACTAGAGACTAACCAAGCATGCCTAGGAACACATGAACACCTTGATCTCATCAAACAAATGATAAGAACATTCCAACACCTCAAAACAAGAAGCTGAGAGGGAAGAGAAAACCGTATGGTATAACTCTCTTATAGAAAACTTTACCCTAACGTATAACTCTCCTATTAAAAACCTTTTTGAAAAACATAGGCAACTACCTATTAGGGATTTTAACCTTTGTTGCAGAAGACTAGTAGACTGGGATAATAAATTCTTAAGATTATGTGTTTAGTTAATAGTCAATAGAATGTACTAAATCTATTTATCAACACATATGAAAGTAATGGAACAATATACAATCACACAATTACCCAAGACACAAATTTTTACATGGGAAACCCTTATGAGAGAAAAACCACCACCAAAAGATGTTCACAATTGTATAATGTAGAATCAACATCAATTCAATATAACAAGGTCTTTGGAAACCCTTTATAAAGTCTCAATTTATTTTATGCCCTTCTTCTACAACCGCTCTAGTGTTTACACACCAACAATGTACAAATGTCTTCAATGTCTATCCAATGAGTTTGTAACCTTGGCACATTCACATAAACTGATATATTTCTTTTTCATGTGAAAGAAGAGATATAAGATGAAAAGGACAATTGCATTATTATAAATGGTATTATTCAATTCTATGATCATTAAAACGAAATACATTGAGTCTACAAATGATTTCAGCATGATTTGAGAATACTTTTAGAGGTTCATACGCTCTTGAAGGATATGAATTCCCATATACCTGCATATATTGCATAATCAAAATGTTTTGTTAATGTTATAACTTGAAAGCCTTGAAAGATAAATAATGTAGATTAAGTTTCAATAAAAATAAATACCTTCCAAGCATCATGGTAGTGGCTTGTGGATTGGTACCAGGGGAATCCTTATAAATTGAATTATCCACAACCCTTAGATTATCAATATCTTTCACTCGATAACTTTTGTCAACCACTAAACCAACTTGACAACCTCCATGGTAATGGTAATATGTCCCTAGTGTATCTTTGCAGAACCTTGCCAAGGCATCATCATTTGATTGATTCTTTGGTAATGGCGTCCCAAGGAATTGAAGCATTTTAGAATGTCCATTATCAGTAAATGCAAACTCTTGAATAGAAGATGTCACACTTAAATTAACCATTACTTTCACACAATGCATACATTTCTGTAAATCAAAAGGGTGTGAATAGTAATTGTAACGAACATTGGGGTTATCTTGAGGATCTGTGCTTTTAAGCCAAAGCTCTCCCCTTGCTAAGGGGAATGCCACCTTACTTGCAATAAGACCTAAATATTGTATATTTGTGGCATTATTCTGTTGGAAAAAGCTGGCAGACTGGATGTAGAGTTGCGAATTGTCTACAATGCCCACTACTTGTACATAAGCAAATTCAAGTGGTTTAGGGGACTCTACTAAGAACTTTGCACTAGGATTATCTTGAACTTCTTTCCCTACTAAAGGTAAATCTAAAAGAAGAGTAATATTCAATTTTTTAAGTTGTTGTGCTGGGCCAATGCCACTTAAGAGGAGAAGTTGAGGGCTGCCTATACTTCCTGCTGACAAAATCACCTCACTATTGGTTGACAATTGGTTAAGTGATACTTGATAATGCAGACCATCACTACTGCTCATGAACTCCACTCCACTAGCCTTAAGCTTTCCTGCAATATGAATTATCGACAATGTTACACACAAACACAGAGATTGATATATGAAGATGAAAGATTAAACTACGAAAGTAGTCTATGTAGTGTAGTGGTTTTAGCTTCTATACGTACCTGATACCAAATTGAAAACAGGGGAATTTTGAAAACAGAGGAATTTTGAAAATAAAACATGTATACGTACCTGATACCAAATTGAAGAGGATTTTGCTGGCAGTAGCATTCAGAAGAACTACAATATTTTCTGGATTTGCATACTTGAGAAGATCTTCGGCTGTATGTCTCTTTCCATTCCTGTCAAAAATTGAAGCACCAATCTTGGTGCCCTCCAAATGATCCAAACTATATCCATTGTAAGGAAGAACTCCAGCTTCAAGAAGCCCATCCTTGAAAGCAGAATTCCAAGGGAAAAGCTTGTATTGTTTGAAGGCATTCAACTTTTCCACCCATTCATACGACTCATTTACAAGTTTCTCATCCCACTTCATTTTCTGAATATATTCAGAGCTTGCCCTGCTGTAGAATCCAAAGTTGATAGCTGTTCCGCCTCCTAGAACTCTCGCCCTTGCCAACTGCACTCCATCTTCTGAGACAAAACCCTCCATTACATAGGGATAATTTTTAGAATCCCCAAAAACCTTGAAAAAGCCTTTGAAGTTCTCAACATCAGGATTTCCATAGGGAGAGTCTCCCCTCTCCAATAGCAAAACAGAGTAGTGCTGTGACAATGTTGCTGCCAGGGGACAACCTGCTGTGCCTCCTCCAACCACAATGTAATCATATTCCCTTGCAACTGCCTTTTCAGCATCTGCTGTCATAAATGGATATGGGTATTCTGCAAAAATGAAGCACAGAGCATTACATATCAATGTCACAGAATATCCCTAAGCTAAGAAACAATTGTATATAATCCTCTGAAAAAAAATGATTCCAAAGAAAAGTTTGAAAATTTGTACCGACCCAGATTAGATGTTGCTGCTTCTGAACAGAATTGATGGTGATGATTTGTAAACATCAACAGGCATGAGATCAAAAGGAATACTATCTCCATACTGATTAACCAGTCTGATTCTTATTCTAGATCTGAAACTGAGATAAAAGAAAATTGTGAAGTACTTTCATTCGATGCAGTTTTTTTATAGATGGGATGTAAGGAGGATGCATATTTGACTGTATTCTGTATCTAGCCTATTAAGTGCACATTTGACCTGTGAATAATAATTAATTAATTGTTGACTACTTAAAACGTTTAAAATAAACAGTCGGTCGGTTGTTTTGTCTAACAACGCCGCTGTCTTTCAAAAGTTGAAATTAAAAAATAAAAACCTTGTTGAATTTATAACGGAACTTTTTTTCTCAATAGAGAATTGTCAACCCTTTACTACTTTCCTATTATTACCCGATAGGCGTTTCACTTGTGGAGCAAGGTGAGCTCCGTATTGTGTCAGATGGATTGAAATGTATCTTACTTACAGGACGACCATTGTAAGAATAGCTTTAAGCTTTTCGGTCACAGAAAAACCCAAAAAAATTGTTGAAATTCGATATATCCAGTTATATGCTTGACGTGGACGAAATTAACGAAGTTAGGGTGGGCAGCTACTGGCCCCTCTCCCTTAGGTGTTGGATGACCATAGAAATGATCTCAACTGCTAACATAAAATCATGATAATAGGCAAGTTATCTCAGCTTAGGATGTTCAACTTTCATTGCTTCGGTTGCAGGGTCCATATTGGCAGGCATGGATGCAATGACCGCAAAGAAAGACCTCCTGCAGGTCTGCCCACAACATTAGTTCGATGGTATTCAACTACATAAACCTTACCTATTCCATCCACATGCTCACCAGGCCGCAGTACAAAACTTCCTCCGTGGGTCACACATTTCAGCAAATCTAACATATTGCCAATAAATCTCATGAGTCATCTCATCTTTGGGAACATCAACATCAGGTCCATATTTCACAGTCTCGTGCCTGGCACCATCATAGATATTGCTGGTGCACATCTCGGAGCATTGACAGGGAATCAAATGGATATGACCCCTACCCTGTTTCCTGCAATACATATTGCACATTTCAGCCTCTCCTTTCTCTCCCCATTTATACTTCCGATCCTTAATGTCAATGTCTTCCTCCTCTGAAATGAATCTTACATTCTTCATATTCCCATGAGTTGTTTCAAGCAAGCCAAGGTGACCCATTGGACGCCGACAGAAGTAACCACAAGCTTGGCATCTAGTGTCACAGTAGTGCACAGAGTTTTCATTTTTGGTGTGAACATGCAGCCCTCGATGCTTCTTCTCAAAAGGAGGTATGGGAATGCAACAACCTTTGCGCAAGCCATTTTATTCTGAGACATGTTCATCCTGAAAGCATCCCCTTTGTCCCTCAAAAACCCGGGTTTGTCTTATGAGCTCTGTAAGGATTTCAAAGATTCCAGGCTCTTGACACTTCTCTGCACAGGCATGTTCACTCCCACATAAATGCTCTACATTTGGATCATTCACCATGGAAATGATCCTTCACTCCACATGTCCTGCTACATCCATTTATAACACATGGGCTGGGGCAATATGTTTCATGGCACTGATGCTGCTCATGGTCAAGCTCGACTGCCACAGCAGATGGATTGTTGCAGCTTTGAAGAGAGCATGGCATCTTGCATTTATGTTGCGGAGAGTTGCATTTGTGCTGGCAGCCGAGGTAGTTCAGGCTCAAGAGAACACGACTTGTTACAATTTGATGACCTTTCAAACAAGTCACAGGTCTGTCCACATGTATGATTTCTCTCTCTGCAATTGTGACCACCTTCATGCCCAGCCAGATCCATGCACAGGCTTAAGGTCTCCACTTCTTCTTGCTCTTTCCGTTCCCCGACACAATAACTACAGGGTTCAGTACATGAGTGACTACTCATGCAAGAGTGGTCATCATCGTGACCTTTCTGGAGCACACATCTCCAAAAGCACTGAGAACATTTGCATCCACAAACAGAGAGACCTTGTTTTGTCTTTCCAAGAGTTACATTCGCCCCTAACAATAACCTCTTTACCTCATCATTACCGCAGAAATCCCCGGTGTTTGAGATTATCCACTGTTGAACTCTATCACGCCTCCTCTCTGCCACTGCACTAAGGAACCTCTCCAACATGGAATGCCAGGAATCAACATTGCTTCCTTTCCTAGGTAAAACAACCTCTAGTTTGGCTCATGAGTATGGATTTTTTTTTTTCAGTACTGTTGTAATAGTTCAGCATCATAATTAGTTGGCTGTTCGTAGTTTGGTTACACTATAAAGTAACTTCTAGCACTGCTCTATGCAAACATTAAAAAGCCTCCAGAGTTGTAAAATCATGCTACTTGAATGAAACCATACATAGATCCTGGTGCAACAGGAAGGCTGCAAACTGAAGTTCTCAATAAAATCACAAAGCCAGGAACCTTCCAAAAAACATGTAGATTGGATTACAATGTCTATGCTAGTGTTAGTGCTCGTTAAATGTTAAGCAGACACCTCTTTAAGTATTAAAATAAAAGCACAAAATCATGTGCAAAGTTATAAAAAGCAAAGGAAAAGGGTGTCTGTTCACTGGAAGCTTTCTCACAAAGACTATGTAGTTCAGTGCATGCTCTAGATTTATATTCCCTGGCAGAATAACTGCAGTGTCATGCCAATAAGAAACATGAATTCATACAAAATAATGCAACAGCAAGAGACATAGTCAATAAAACCTGCACATTATATAGTTTGTAGCAAACAGGAATATAGAGAGTAACAATACATGTATCTTCTAGTTTTGACAATATGAACATTGATGCCCAATACTTGCAAGCAAATGAGTTTTGCACAAAAACAATTCAGGGCCCTTGACATTGACCAAAACCGCAAATATCTTTCTCTCTAACACATAAAGACAAACATATGCATGCATAACTATCTTTATCACAGTCTTCTATCATAAACTTAAAAAAGTACTTTAAGAATATAATAAGAAACAGTTCAAAGGTATAAATGGCCCAAACAATTAGAAGTACAATACTCACTTCATGTATACCTGCAAAAGAAACAAAGATGAATATATCAGAAACCCTGTGTAAGCTGATAAATCCTACATAACCCGGCAATAACAAAAAAAACCCTTAACCGAGATTCTTATAAATCTTTTGTGCCTCGTGAACATATTTAACTTAAAACACCAATATATTATGTAAGCTAATAAAAATATGAACATATTTAATTTAAAACACCAATGTACTATGTAAGCTAATAAAAATAAAAAGATTATCCTGCAGTTGGCATTTCTTTAAATATCTCACTCTCACTCTCATATGCCAGCACCAACACATCATGAACCCTCTCTCTCATTGTACAACATATATACAAACAACAAAAAAATCAAAAACCCTTCAACATATTCTTCAACTCAATCCTTAAAAATTTGCTCGCTTCCTCTCATAAAACCAAATAAAGATACCAAATTCTCAAAAACCCTTCATCTAGCATTCCTCACAAAACACACACACATAAATTAATATACGTACAAACACCAACATATCAATAGCCATGATGTAAGAAGACATATAAATAACAAATACCCTTCAGCTAGCATTCTTTAACACTTTCCCAGAGCAACATATATATAAACAAAAACATATCAGAAACACATCCCTTAACAAATCTCTCTCAAATAAGTAAACATGCAAACACTGACACATGAAAACCCCTTAGATAAGCTGAAACTAACAGTGAATAACAACCAGAGTAATAAACTTCAAATTACAAAAGAAGTTAAATCAAACCATAAGTTATAAACCCACCCACCAACAAACATAGAGAAACAGAAAAGCCCGGTACATCACAAAATAGCTACACATCTCTTTTGATCAAATTCAAAGAACAAAGTAAAAAGACCCTCTGAGCATATGAATAAATGAATAAAAAATGTTTCACAAATTTAAACAAATAAAATGAGAGTAGAAATTGTCTATAAAATCGACCAGCCACCAACATAGAGACAAAAATTCCCAACATCATACAAAATTTTATTGAACATATGCAAAGGATGGATTAACAGGGTTCCCTAAACATATACATGCATGCAAAATACAGTTACATAATTTCATGAACACAAATAAAACGAGAATAGGTTTCGTACTCCAAAATGTACCCACTCATCAAACTAACGAGACAAAAAAGCCCATGGCATCCTAGCATAACAATACAATGCTTCTGAACAAACGTAGTAAAATATTCTTCTGGAAAGAAAAATGAATATGAAAATAAAGTTGCACAAATTCATGAACAATAAACGATATTAAGAAGTCATTTTTTTTTAGCTTTAAACAAACATATATAAAAACTACAGCTACCGAGGCCATGAACAAAATATATCACTGCCGAGAAGTGGATGTTGAACTTAAGGCATACATGAATGAAATTACAGTAATAATCCAGTCATAAGAAATGGGTATACAAATTCATGAAAAAACAAAAATTTGGTATTGAACTTACCAAAATGGGAATAGGAATCAAAGTAATAATCAGCACTGGTCTGGTCAGAGCCTTTAAAACGCTTGAGCTTCCTGCCGATTTGTGTCCTTTAATGCCCTTGTTGCTGTTGTGCCGCCCCATTAAACTTTTTTTCTTCCTTTTTATCCCATTTTTGCTTCACCCGACTTTACTAAGTGCCTCAACACAAATAGTATTGTTTTCAGCACGGCTATTTTGATTGAAACAGAAATGGGAATGCGTTTCTCAGATAAGCCTAAAAATCTGCTGCACAGGATGCTCACTGTTGTCGTCCCTGTTGGCAAATCGAAGGATCAACCGTCAAGATTCTCTCTGTATCAAAAAAAACAAGGGTCATCTAAAATGGAACGATAGAACACTCATAATCTCTTCCCAAGTCCACACACTCTACTTAAATATCATCCACTTCAATGGTCAAACAGTCAATAGCAATTTTACACCTCATTCACAATAAAAAATGGTAAATATTTGTCCTACTTTTATTGGCCAAACTTGACCTTTGACTGTTGAAGTGGATGATATTTAAGAATAGCCAAGTCCACGTGAGTTCCAAGCAGAGACATAGGTGTTTATGTAATCGACAACACCTTTGACAATATTTTGGTCCTTCCAATCAATTGTCTCCATGGTAGGTGCATGTTCGAGCCAAAGGAAGCCATGTATGTGGGCAAAACCTCTATGCTACCATTCATACCTACCACAAGAGAGAGCAATCAAAAGGAAGTTAGGAAAATAGCTAATTAAGCAAAACAAGGGCAACTATATATACCAACTCACCTATACCAATAGTCCTTTGCCCGTAGAAGCTTCTCAAGCACCTCCTCATGAAAGATACTCAAGCAATGATGCATGTACATTGCAGTTAAATGCGGATTGTGAATAATGTTCTAGACCCTCCATCTTTGTGCAAGAATTGGATCTAGTAGGGGTGACCTAGGCATGATAGCATGCAAATCTGACCACTTTGTGATAGTTGCGCTTAATATGATGAACAAAATAGGGCAACCAAGTTGTATAATCATATCAGAAAGCTTTCCTCTAGACTTTGTCTAAAAAGGGTGAGTGCCACGCAAGGACGAGTCAAACCACATCAAGTATTCTACAAGCTTATTATCAAGCAAGTCACATAAGTGTTGACACAACTCGTCAATAGTAAATGGGAGGCTATCTCCTCAACCCAAAACATGCACACTCATGTAAAATTTCATGTGCCTACTTTTCCTATCAACCTATTGTTTTCGAATTTGTGTCTTCTTTTCTATACTTTTTATTTGGTTCTTTGTTACAAATTATTTAAGGTTTATATATATGTGCCCATCCATTTCCCAACTAAATTAAGAAATACAAGACATTCTGAAACTGGAATACACATTGCATCTTCATAAAGGGGGGGGGACACATCTCAAGGCTCCTAAAGTCTTCGCTCCATAGTACTCTTGTCTATTTATGTGCTTGGTTGTGCTTCATTCCAAACCTTGCATATTCTATTATTTTGCTTATGTAAATTTTGGAGTGCAACAATTGTTCATTTTCAAAATTGTTGTTCATGGGAAATCGCCTTTTTGTATTACTCTTCTCCTTCTAAGAAACCAGGTCTCCTTGTCAATGTCTATCGGCATGCCCATTGCACATTTTGTGTGATTGCTAGTAGATAGACATTGCCAGGATGATGGATGCTTTTGCTGATGTCATAACAATTTATTAGAAGGATTGTAATTGTTTATTTAGTATTAATATAAAGGTTTCTGAGTATTATTATGGCAACCTCTTACAACTGTTGTATTACTAGCACTTGCACCCATAGGAGGTTCAAAGAATACACCGATAGGAACCGACGAGTTTAGAAAAAAATTTGGCGTATTTTTTTTACGGCGTGAGACAATTTCGAGCACTAAATGCTCACATATAAAATCCTATCAGCTAATTATGCAATAACGCTTTTTTATAATGCATTCAAATAGATAACTTGTCAGCGTTTACAATTGGGCATTCACTAAAGGAGCTCAAATAATGTAAAGTGTAGATTCATTCATGAGAGCTTGGAGTGCACGTACATGGTCCCATACAAAAGTTTTTAAAGCAACTTTAAGAGTTATTTGAGGTATTTTAGGATTACATATAACCTCAATTGTTTTTTATAGTTAGAGATTTATTAAAGAACTGTAAGAAAATTGTTTTTCTGTTAAAATTAGTGTTATAAAAGTAGGAAAAATATGTGAGTGAAATAAATAGTAAACCATGTTATATTGGGATAAAAATATAATGGAAGGTATATTTTAATGTTAGGAAGTTCTCAGAAATTTTCAAGTTTTCTAGATGGGGTGATTATTCAACTTAAATTTGATAGGTAGTTTATAGTGTGAGTAATACCCATTTAGGTAATATGCCACCCCTTCTCCTTTATTTAAGGAGGTTCTCTCTCATTTGAGAGGGTGTGAATTTGAAAATTTATAATGAATTATATCACTGTGCACAGAAGGTGTTATATTGGCCATGTGGAAGTATGTAGAGGAGTATATCCCCAAGTTTAGTCTATTTCTTAATAGACTATATTTTGTAAGTGTTTTAATAAAATGATGTTTTATGGAGTTTTTTTAATCGAAAGAGTTGGGTGAGTGCGAGATCATGATGGGCCAAATAGTGGCAATGGAGAAAAAACTTGCTAGATGAAAAAGTGCTAACATTTAGATTTGGATGGAAAGAATGTTAATATTTCTAGCTCAAATATGGATTCCCCCCAATAACGCCTTAGGATTACCTCATATTTAGGCATGCAGGAGTCCCCAAACTTGCCAAAGAAACTTGTAAAACCACCCATTTAGTGATATCCTAAAATTTTCTACAATTTCATCCTCGAAGCTGACAAACTTTTTTGTAACTAAATTTAATCAAATGAAAAGGGTTTATAGAGGAAGCTATTAAGATTCTAAAAATATTATATAGGCCTTATAATAAATTTAATAGGTAATTATTATTAATTTTCTACATACACTATATCTGATTTCCTAATAGATATACATATTGAAAAACATCCATAACTTTCAACATTTTAATCCTTTCTTAAATCCAAAAGATGTGTCACATTCTAGGATTTATTGGGTATACATTAAAGTTTAAAATTTTTGAGTTTCATATATTTTTGAACAAGTTAGCTTGGGTGGAAAATTAATTTTTAATATTTTAAAAAAGTCACAGTAAACAATTCATAAATAATTATTTATTTACTTAAAAAATTCAAAAAAATATATGTCACATCCGCTCGTGTGTCATTTACTTAAATCCAAATCATGAAGGAAAAATATTATCTTTTTCTCATACTTAGGTTTTCCGAAATGACACTTACTTTTTACAATTTTTTTAAAATTTAAGTAGTGCTTCATTCAAATATCCAAATTTCACCAAACTATTTTCAAAATTTTCAAAAAAAAAGTAGTAACCCATAAACTACATTCAATTTATTACAACTTTTATTACTATCTAATTTCTAGATTGTGTAGATAACTCATTCAATTTTTAACATAAAGTTATTTAAGTCTATTTTTCACATTTGCATTGCCACTTAGGGGTAGTGTTTGGCCCATCATGATCCTGCACACACCCAGTTTTCTCCATGTACATCTTGTGTAATTTGTTGAATCTATGCTTGTATAATAATTTTCATTCGATTTATTTTATATTTTGTTTATAATGATTAGTATCCTAAGATGTTAATTTCTAACAACATTGTTTGTTACCTAATTAACAAGTCTCCCACTTTTGCTCTAGTTGACAAAACACTCTACAAGGTATGGACAGATAAAAAAAATCAATTTCTGATTTCTTTTTTTGGGTAGTGAGGCATATTTTCATGTCCCAAAAGAGACATTCTAAGCTTGATTTTAGGGCTAATAAGTGTGTTTTCTTGGGTTATGGCGAGAGCAATAAGGGCAAGTGCAAAAAGATGGGGGGCCAAAAAGGGGTCTTAAGTGGCCACTTTTTTTTTTTTTTCTGAAATCAGGAAATGCTGGCCTTGGATGAGAAATTGAGCATAGTTACACTCAAAATTTGGAGATGTAACCAAAACAATGTTCATAGTACTCCGAGTCTACTTTTTAAACTACTATTTTTTTTTAAAATGGTATAGATTAAGGGGTTCAAAAGAGGGAGCCACAGAAATTAATGTTGTTTCTGTCAAAAAAACATAACATAGCATGTTTTGTGGCTCCCTCAAAAGGTCAACTTTTTTTTGGTATTTTTAAAATCACTTTAGTGAGAAATTAGCTAACAGCATGTAGTTTATGCTTGATTTTTCTGATCATTTTTAAATGAATATTTGATTTTTTACTAATTTTCAAAGTGGACACATCCTAAAAAACAAAATTTTGGCCGTGCCACCCCTATAATTTTATAAAACTAATTGAAAATCTTTTTTTTATTTTTTTAATGTGTAGAATGGAGTCTAGTTTCTAAATATGTAATTTTTTTGAAATTTCAATGAATGGTTAATTTACAATGAAAAAAAGACCAAACAGTGGTTTTTGCCCAAAAACAGACACAAAAACAAAAGAAATTAAAGATGAAATGCTTAACATTGTCAAAATGTGAAAAAAATCATATCGTCAAATAGCTAAAAGAAATCCTAACATCACCCATGTGTTCGATTTGTTCAACCTTGAAACACGTGCAAATTTGAGTGTTAGCACAAACGAAATTATGTTTTACTTTGCATTTTTTCTTTTTCCGCAAAAAAAGGTGCACTATTTGTCATGTTTGACATAACACGCTCGCGTTATAATGTGCTCACATTATGTCCCCCTTAAATTTTTTTATGTTCAAGGTTATTAATCATGTATGTATGTATGTATGCCTATATGTATGTATGTATGTATAGTGTCGAGGGTAGAGGAGGGTAGAGATGGGGGTGAGCCAGATAGGGGAGGAGAGGGGTGGATAAGGATTGAGTGATTAAGGTTTAAGGTTGAGGGTTTAGGGATAGGATTTAGAGTTTAGGGATAAGGGATTAGAGTTTAGGACCTTGAGGGATTAGGCTTTAGGGATAGCGTTTAGGGTTGAGGGTCGAGGGATTAGGGTTAAGGTAGAGTGTTGAGGGTAGAGGGATTAGGGATAGGGTTTAGGGTTGAAGAATTAGGGTTTAAGGTATAGTTTTGAGGGTTGAGGGTTTAGAGATAGGGTTTAGGAATTAAGGTTTAAGTGTTGAGGGTTGAGGATTTAGGGATAGGGTTTAGGGTTTAGGGATTAGGGTTTAGGGTTTAGGGATGTACAATTAAGGGGTACCATAAATAAACGAGAATTTAGGAAGGGTTGGGAAAACTTTGTGAATCATCATGGGCTGGAGATTAGAGATTTTGTTGTGTTCAAGTACATATCCAAGTCATAATTTAGGTTAAGATATTTCAAAGAATAGGGGTGTGAAAAACATCAATGCTCTTCAGCTTATGAATACCAACATTGATACAGATAAAAGATGCCCTTCTTCTAACAGAGTATGCAGTTCAAGTCAACCGATGGGCAGCAAGTTGTCGAATGAGTTGGTTTAATGGGCATGCCTCCTTCTTCAAAGTTATGCTTGGAGACGTTACACAAAAACTGGTAACTCTATACATTATTTTTCATTCTTTTATTTCCTGTACACTGTTAAGAACTTGTAAAATCTAATTGTGTAATGTGTTTATGGCAGCGCATTCCTCTTGCATTTGTTTCACAGTTTATAGACAACACAGACGAACATATGGTGTTGCAAGGCCCAAGTGGGCAGGAGTGCGATGTACAATTAGGGGGCACCATAAATAAATTAGAATTTAGGCAGGGTTGGGAAAATTTTGTGAATCATCATGGGTTGGAGATTAGAGATTTCGTTGTGTTCAAGTACATATCCAAGTCATATTTTAAGGTTAAGATATTTCAAAGAACAGGGTGTGTGAAAAATATCAATGATCTTCAGCTTATGAATACCAACATTGATACAGATAAAAGATGCGATTCTTCTAACAGAGTATGCAGTTCAAGTCAACCAATGGGTAGCAAGTTGTCGAATGAGTTGGTTTAATGGGCATGCCTCCTTCAAGGCCCAGGTGGGCAGGAGTGGAATGTACAATTAAGGGGTACCATAAATGAACTAGAATTTAGCTAGGGTTGGGAAAATTTTGTGAATCATCATGGGCTGGAGATTGGAGATTTCGCTGTGTTCAAGTACATATCCAAGTCATATTTTAAGGTTAAGATATTTCAAAGAACAGGGTGTGAAAAATATCAATGCTCTTCAGCTTATGAATACCAACATTGATATAGATAAAAGATGCCCTTCTTCTAACAGAGCATACAATTCAAGTCAACCGATGGGCAACAAGTTGTCAAATGAGTTGGTTTAATGGGTGTGCCTCCTTTTTCAAGGCCCAGGTGGGCAGGAGTGGGATGTACAATTAAGGGGTACCATAAATAAAATAGAATTTAGGTAGGGTTGGGAAAATTTTGTGAATCATCATGGGCTAGAGATTGGAGATTTCGTTGTGTTCAAATACATATCCAAGTCATATTTTAGGGTTAAGATATTTCAAAGAACAAGGTGTGTGAAAAATATCAATGCTCTTCAGCTTATGAATACCAACATTGATACATATAAAAGATGCCCTTCTTCTAACAGAGTATGCAGTTCAAATCAACCGATGGGCAACAAGTTGTCGAATTACTTGGTTTAATGGGCGTGCCTCCTTCTTCAAGGCCCAGGGGGGCAGGAGTGGGATGTACAATTAAGGGGCACCATAAATAAACTAGAATTTAGGTAGGGTTGGGAAAATTTTGTGAATCATCATGGGCTAGAGATTAGAGATTTCGTTGTGTTCAAGTACATATCCAAGTCATATTTTAAGGTTAAGATATTTCAAAGAACAGGGTGTGTGAAAAATATCAATGCTCTTCAGCTTATGAATACCAACATTGATATAGATAAAAGATACCCTTCTTCTAACAGAGTATGATGTTCAAGTCAACCGATGGGCAGCAAGATGTCGAATGAGTTGGTTTAATGGGTGTGCCTCCTTCTTTAAGTCCCAGGTGGGCAGGAGTGGGATGTATAATTAAGGGGTACCATAAAAAAATTGGAATTTAGGTAGGGTTGGGAAAATTTTGTGAATCATCATGGGCTGGAGATTGAAGATTTCACTGTGTTCAAGTACATATCTAAGTCATATTTTAAGGTTAAGATATTTCAAAGAACAGGGTGTGTGAAAAATATCAATTCTCTTCAGCTTATGAATACCAACATTGATACGGATAAAAGATGCCCTTCTTCTAACAGAGTATGCAATTCAAGTCAACCGATGGGTAGCAAGTTATCGAATGAGTTGGTTTAATGAGCGTGCCTCCTTCTTTAAGGCCCAGGTGGGCAGGAGTGGGATGTACAATTAAGGGGTACCATAAATAAACTAGAATTTAGGCAGGGTTGGAAAAATTTTGTGAATCATCATGGGCTGGAGATTGGAGATTTCACTATGTTCAAGTACATATCTAAGTCATATTTTAAGGTTAAAATATTTCAAAAAATAGGGTGTGTGAAAAATATCAATGCTCTTCAGCTTATGAATACCAACATTGATACATATAAAAGATGCCCTTCTTCTAACAGAGTATGCAGTTCAAGTCAACCGATGGCCAACAAGTTGTCGAATTACTTGGTTTAATGGGCGTGCCTCCTTCTTCAAGGCCCAGGTGGGCAGGAGTGGGATGTACAATTAAGGGGCACCATAAATAAACTAGAATTTAGGCAGGGTTGGGAAAATTTTGTGAATCATCATGGGCTAGAGATTGGAGATTTCGTTGTGTTCAAGTACATATCCAAGTCATATTTTAAGGTTAAGATATTTCAAAGAACAGGGTGTGTGAAAAATATCAACGCTCTTCAGCTTATGAATACCAACATTGATATAGATAAAAGATACCCTTCTTCTAACAGAGTATGGAGTTCAAGTCAACCGATGGGCAGCAAGTTGTCGAATGAGTTGGTTTAATGGGCGTGCCTCCTTCTTTAAGTCCCAGGTGGGTAGGAGTGGGATGTACAATTAAGGGGTACCATAAATAAATTGGAATTTAGGCAGGGTTGGGAAAATTTTGTGAATCATCATGGGCTGGAGATTGAAGATTTCACTGTGTTCAAGTACATATCTAAGTCATATTTTAAGGTTAAGATATTTCAAAGAACAGGGTGTGTGAAAAATATCAATGCTCTTCAGCTTATGAATACCAACATTGATACAGATAAAAGATGCCCTTCTTCTAACAGAGTATGCAATTCAAGTCAACCGATGGGCAGCAAGTTGTCGAATGAGTTGGTTTAATGAGCATGCCTCCTTCTTTAAGGCTCGGGTGGGCAGGAGTGGGATGTACAATTAAGGGGTACCATAAGTAAACTAGAATTTAGGCAGGGTTGGGAAAATTTTGTGAATCATCATGGGCTAGAGATTGGAGATTTCACTGTGTTCAAGTACATATCTAAGTCATATTTTAAGGTTAAAATATTTCAAAGAACAAGGTGTGTGAAAAATATCAATGCTCTTCAGCTTATGAATACCAACATTGATACAGATAAAAGATGCCCTTCTTCCAACAGAGTATGTAGTTCAAGTCAACCGATGGGTAGCAAGTTGTTGAATGAGTTGGTTTAATGGGTGTGCCTCCTTCTTCAAGGCCCAGGTGGGCAGGAGTGGGATGTACACTTAAGAGGTACCATAAATAAACTGAAATTTAGGCAGGGTCGGCAAAATTTTGTAAATCATCATGGGCTGGAGATTGGAGATTTTATTGTGTTCAAGTACATATCCAAGTCATATTTTAAGGTTAAAATATTTCAAAGAATAGGGTGTGTGAAAAATATCAATGCTCTTTAGCATATGAATACCAACATTGATACAGATAAAAGATGCCCTTCTTCTAACAGAGTATGCAATTCAAGTCAACTGATGGGCAGCAAATTGTCAAATGAGTTGGTTTAATGGGTGTGCCTCCTTCTTCAAGGCCCAAGTGGGCAAGAGTGGGATGTACAATTAAGGGGTACCATAAATAAACTAGAATTTAGGCAGGGTTGGAAAAAAATTGTGAATCATCATGGGCTGGAGATTGAAGATTTCACTGTGTTCAAGTACATATCCAAGTCATATTTTAAGGTTAAGATATTTCAAAGAATAGGGTGTGTGAAAAATATCAATGCTCTTCAGCTTATGAATACCAACATTGATATAGATAAAAAATACCCTTCTTCTAACAAAGGATGCAGTTCAAGTCAACCAATGGGCAGCAAGTTGCTAATCTTGAATTGGTTTCTGATGAAGAAAACAATGATGTTGTTGAAGCAATGGAAGAAAATCAAAATTATAAGTCTAATTTAATTTTTTTCAACTTTCAAAGTAGGCATTTGA
Organism: Cunninghamia lanceolata; assembly: GCA_027924645.1. Classification (NCBI taxonomy): domain Eukaryota; kingdom Viridiplantae; phylum Streptophyta; class Pinopsida; order Cupressales; family Cupressaceae; genus Cunninghamia; species Cunninghamia lanceolata. Next base: position 3,514,525 of record BSBN01001394.1, on the reverse strand, counting down.
ATTGTAGCTTTACCTAGAGGATTGGTATAATAAAAACTTAATTATGTTACAAGCCTTTCTTTGAAGAACCCTAGACATTATGGACCGTATCATCTAGAAAAGCACATGACAGTGAACTCTACCCCACTTTTCAAATCAGATATTTACCTTTTTATTCAATGAAAATGAAGTCACGGAATGTAAACCGACCATGCATACTAGTAAGATCAAATTCTCCGCCTTCTATTCTTATTACTCTTACTTTATTAAGAAAAGAGTGTCAAAAAGAATGGGTTTAATTGTAAGCTAACATAAGGCAAAGCAGTTTTGTTATTACATTTTTCTGAGGGATCTCTAATAGTCTAATATAATGCAGTCTTCTATAATATGAACATCTGCATTTGTGTGAATGCTAAGCTTTAATATAGTAGAGTATTAAATCAATGCAATCATCTATTTATTGGGTTAAAATAACTTAGTTTTTGTAATGGTTTGGGAATGCAGGAGTTGCCAAAAATAGGTGAATGTCCTCTACAATTACCAAGAGAAAAAAGTTTAGTAGTTCTTATGGATAGAGCCAGTAAACAATGGGAGATTATTTGCCTGTTTCATAACAATATACCTCCCCTAAGTGCGGGGTGGACAGCAAGAAACATAGATTTATGTTTAGAGTTCATATAGATCGAAAGATAAAATAAGGATCCTTCTGAAAGAACTTCTAGGAGGGAAAATACAGGCCAAAGATAAAAGGAGAAAATTATACAAGAAAAGATCTTCATGAGGATTGTAATATTTTGTCTAAAACAAACAAAAAATAGTTAATTAAAAATAAAAAATCAAGAAAGAAACGGTACTAAAATGTATAGTTACTAATATCTATTTTAAAAGACTGATTGATTTTTATGGCCAAAGTTGTTTATTTTATCTAGTTGATGGTTTTAATTACACCCAGGTTATACATTGGGAGCAGATGTGTACACATTTTTATGGCCCCAATTTAAATTCAAGCAAACAGGTGGAGAGAGTATGCTAATCTTTTAAAAAAAATCTTAATCAAAAAATGTTCACTTAATGTTGATCAGGGGTTCTGATTTCAACCATTCGTTGCCCACTGTGGATGTACCCCAATGCAAAGATTTTCTCATAATGATCATCCTTCTGATTTCAATTGTTAATTACTCACTGTGGATGTACCATACATAAAGCTTTTCTCATACTGTGTACACCTATTGGCATAATGAACCCTAGATGGGCCAGAAAAATATGCCATATAACATTACCAATATTAAAAAAGTTCATAGCCATTTTTCTAACATATTCTTGCAACTCAGATATCTTTAAGAGAAGAGTGTCAAAAATGATGGGTTTAACCTAACATAAGGCAAAGTAGTTTTGTTGGGTTTAGGGATAGGGTTGAGGGTTGAGGGATTAGGGTTTAAGGTTGAGGGATTATGGTTTAAGTTATAGTGTTGAGCGTTGAGGGTTTAGGGATAGGGTTTAGGGTTGAGGGATTAGGGTTTAGGGTTGACGGATTAGGGTTTAATGTTGAGAGTTGAGGGTATACAATAAATAAACTAGAATTTAGGCAGGGTTGGGAAAATTTTGTGAATCATCATGGGTTAGAGATTGGAGATTTCGTTGTGTTCAAGTACATATCCAAGTCATATTTTAAGGTTAAGATATTTCAAAGAACAGGGTGTGTGAAAAATATCAATGCTCTTCAGCTTATGAATACCAACATTGATACAAATAAAAGATGCCCTTTTTCTAACAGAGTATGTAGTTCAAGTCAACCAATGGGTAGCAAGTTGCTGAATGAATTGGTTTCTGATGGGGAAAACAACAATGATGTTGAATCAATGGAAGAAAATCAAATTTAGGGTTGAGGGTTGAGGGATTAGGGTTTAGGGTATAGGGTATAGGGTAGAGGTTTGAAGGTTGAGGGATAATGTTCAAGGTTGAGTGTCCAAGGTTAAGTGTAAAGGGTATATAGGGTTTAAGGGTTTAAGGTTTGAGGGATTAAGGGTTTAAGAGTTGAGGGATTAGGGTTTAAGGCATAGTGTCGAGTGTAGAGGGTTTAGAGACAAGGTTTATGGTTGAAGGTTTAAGGGTTGAGGGTTGAGGCTTTAGGGCTAAGGGTTAAGGGATTAGGGTATAAGGTATAGTGTCGAGGGTAGAGGGTTTAGGATTTAAGGTTTAAGGGTTGAGGGTTGAGGCTTTAGGGATAGGGTTTAGTGTTTAAGTTAAGTGAGACACCTAGATGACTAAGGACAAATGAAGAGGTAGACAAGGAATGACTGAGAGACCTAGAGAGGGGAGAGGTAGAGACGTGAGTGGGAGATAGAGGTGAGAGATAGAGAGGTGAGGGGAGAGATAGAATAAAATGAGAGAGTGAAGTTGACAACCTGAGGGAAAGATGGGTAAGGAGGAGGGAGAGAGGTGGAGAGGAAGGGAAATATCTAGAGAGCCCTGAGAGATATACAAGTGAGAGACCTACAACCTAGGGAGAGAGGGTTGAGAGAGATAGGGGAGAGATGGGGGTGAGGCAGATAGGGGAGGAGAGGGGTGGATAAGGGTTAAGGGTTTAAGGGCTGAGGTATTAAGGGTCTAAGGGTTGAGGGATTAGGGTTAAGGTATAGTGTCAAGGGTTGAACCCTAATCTCTCAACCCTCGACACAATACCTTAAAACCATAATCCCTCAACCTTGGGGTTTAAGGTATAGTGTCAAGGGTTGAGAGATTAGGGTTCAACCCTCGACACTATATCTTAAACCTTAATCCCTCAACCCTAAACCCTAATCCCTCAACCTTTAATACCTCAACCCTTAAACCCTCAACCCTTAAACCCTAAACCCTTGACCCTTAAACCCTCAACCCTTATCCACCCCTCCTCCCCTATCTGCCTCACTCCCATCTCTCCCCTATCTCTCTCACCCCTCTCTCCTTAGGTTGTAGGTCTCTCACATGTATATCTCTTAGGGCTCTCTAGATATTTCCCTTCCTCTCCACCTCTCTCCCTCCTCCTTACCCATCTTTCCCTCAAGTTGTCAACTTCACTCTCTCATTTTATTCTATCTCTCCCCTCACCTCTTTATCTCTCACTTCTATCTCCCCCTCACCTCTACCTCTCCCCTCTCTAAGTTTCTCAGTCACTCCTTATCTACCTCTCCATCCATCCTTAGCCATCTAGGTCTCTCATTTAACCTTAAACCCTAAACCCTATCCCTAAATCCCCCACCCTTAAAACTTAAATTCTAAACCCTATCCCTAAACCCTCAACCCTCAACACTATAACTTAAACCCTAAACCCTATCCCTAAAGCCTCAACCCTCAACCCTTAAATCTTAAACCCTAAACCCTATCCCTAAAGCCTCAACCCTCAACCCTTAAATCTTAAACCCTAAACCCTCTACCCTCGACACTATACCTTAAACCCTAATCCCTTAACCCTCATCCCTAAATCCTCAATCCCCATCCCTTAAACCTTCAACCCTAAACCCTCTACCCTCGACGGTATGCCTTAAACCCTAATCCTTCAACCATTAAACCCTCAACCCTTAAACATTGGGCAAACTTTTGCAAAAAAGAAAAAAATGCAAAGAAAACAATAACGTGCTCACGTTATAGCGCGAGCGCGTTATGGTTTGGTGTTGCCGAGCCAAAGGCTCGGCAACACCAAGCCATAATGTGAGCGCGTTATGGCTTTTTAAATAGTTTTAAGAATTTGGCCACTTTTTGGCCCCCCATCGTTTTGCACCCACCCGTAAGGGTTATAATATTTGGGATCTTATAGCAATGAAAATGTTATATTATAGGGATGTTATTTTCAAAGGAGCTTAGGGAATTTAAAAATGATGAACAACCTCATGTGAAGCCTAACAAACAATTCATTTTGATATTAAGCTAGATTCGTAGGAAAATGCACATATAAAAAAACAAAAGGATAAATAGAATGAGAAGGGAGAAGGCTCACATTCAAGTTCTAACAAGGAATAATAAGAGCCTCTTGGTATACCTCTTAGAAGGTCCACTAGACAATATAATTAAGTTGAAAGGTATAGCCCTTCTAATTATAGTTGTGCATTTGGTTTATCATGTAATAACAACAAACCTAGATCTATGAAGGAGGCTTTGTCTTTGAAGATGAACATGAGTCTTGGTTAGAGGCCATGAAATATGAAATAAAGACTTTGGACAAATGTGACACGTGTGATCTAGTTGAGTTACATGAAGGGAGGAAAGCCATTAGTTGCAAATGGGTATTTAGAAAGAAATTCAAAGAAGATGGTAAGTTGGAGAGGTACAATGCTTGGTTAGTGGAAAAGGGTTACTTCTATATTGAGGGAGTGTATTTTGGTGAGATATTTTCTCCTAGATGGATAAATTAACCTCTATTAGATTCCTTTTATCTATTTTTGTTGCATTTGATTTAGAAATGGAGCAAATGGATGTAAATATAGCTTTTCTACATGGGGATCTTAATGAGGAAATATTTATGAAACATCCTCGCAATTTTGTGGTGAAGGGACATAAGAACTTTGTTGAACACATCCAAAGACTAAGAGGGAGGGGGTGAATCAGTCTATACAAAAATTTAACTACTTCATTTTAGATTAAATCAAAATACTTAGAGAATTGAAAGTAAAGCATGCACCACAACAATTAACACAATAACACCAGGATTTTTTAGTGGAAAACCCAAAATGGGAAAAACCACAGTGAGTGTTAGCTCACAATATATAATGCTCATTGTTATAAAGATTTACAACTTTGTTTTAGGGCTATAACCCAAGGAAGCTACTACTCCCTGCTGACATGCAAACTAGGGCTAAAACCTTAGAGAAAGATAGAAAAGGACCTGTTGAAGAGACTCACCATCTGATAGCAGGATGTACATGAGAATTACAATGAAAACACATATATAAACTGCTTGTAAGGAAGCATCTGACTTACGCTGTTGTTGCAGTCCCCCTTTTTTGCACCATCATTTCATTATACCAACTTAGTGCATTACATGCTTCTTATTCATCTCATTCTTACAATTACATTCACCAATGACCAATCTTCTTCTATATATATCCTCTGCAACACTATAAGGCCTCAATTAGGCCGGCACCAAAAATACCTTTAGATGAAACATGTGATTAATAATCTCGGTCGGCCTTCAAAGAGCTATGCAATAGAGAAGGAGTATAAAATATCAGCATGCAGAGCAGGATATAATCACTATAGCCTTTGAAATCATTACCAAAACTTCATGCAACAACAACTGATAGAAAATTGAAGAACCGTTCCTTTAAACTGGGTCAAATACATTGTTCTGTCTTTCAATACTGCCAAAAAGTTTTGCGGAGATCCAAAACACTTGATACTTAGATATAACATGTAAAATACCTAAATATACCTTCAGTCCAAACCGCAAAGCTTTCTCTATAACTGTGAAGAAATGCAGAACAAAATACTTTCTCTTTTATGACTGTTTAAGCACTAAAGCTCTGTTCTCCAAACTGCTAAACCAAAAATACTCTTCCGCAAGTTCAAATGATATGAAATTTGAAACATATATTCACAATACCATTATCTTCCTGTCCTCAAATCCGCAAGGTCATATTTTCAATAGCGGTAAAGTGCAGAGTAGAATTCGGATCCAGAGTAACCAAAAACTCTTATGAAAATACACTAAGTATGTATTCTAAAGTATACTAAATTATGTGTCCCAACAACTTGAAAATGCAACAAAGAACATATGTAATAATCTTCTTCTGCAACATCTGTATAATAATTCTGTCTAAGGGCAATACTTCTTCTTGTGCATGACATCCATATAATATGTATCATAAACATAATTGATATCAATGACAACTAATGTAGATAGTCTTCAATGTAATCTCTAACCACTGTTGACATCAATGACAATCAAATGCCAACAATCTCCCTCTTTGTCATTGATGGCAATCATACATCAAAACTTCTCCCCCTTTGACATCAAGGGTAAAGGGTGCTCTATATATATTGACCAAAATTTCTCCCCTATCTCAAAATTGATCTTATCATTTATATTTGCATGCTCCCCCTAAGAGGTATCTTATATTATCCCAGAATTGTATCTATGTACACAAAATTGATATCTTATAGTCTTCTGCATATGTACATTACATCAAGATATAATAAAAATGAGCCTTACTTGTCAACTAGAAGAATGTTCTTGTATATAGATTTTAGTTGCAGTAGCACAAAGTCCCAATGTTTCTTAGCAGAGGTAAGTATTTGCACCTACCCAATGATCTACAAATATAACTCTTCTGCTTCTTCTACTAAAGATGGTGCAACTGCCATCTAGAGAACCTTGTCAGCTTCTGTCAACATTCCTGTCAGTGCAACCATTCTCAAGTTAACAATCTCTTTCAGCTGACTTATTTGGTCCTTGATCTATTCCTTTTGATTTTGAAGCTGTTTGATAAGTGCATGAGATTTTTCAATTTGAGCCATTAATTCTCCATTTTTATCCTTTAAAGTTCATATGTTGTAGAAATATTAGATATTTGTAGCTCAAGGCCATCAATTTGGACTTTTAGACCCTTTGTTATCATAGGCCATGTTAGGTAGAATTGGTATAATACTTTTACTTCTTCCAGAGCATTTCGAATGCTCTTCATACTGTCTTCCAACATATTATGTGCATTGGAACATTTTTCTAATAGAGTTGTCAATCTCTTATTATTTATTTGTTCCAATATCCTTTTCTCAGCTTCTTTTTCCAACAGTGCAAAGTCATTATTGAATGACTCCAGTAGTTGTTTCATTTGTTGAGTAGGAGTCAGGGAAGCATCCCTCTCAGCTTCTGGTACCACTTTCTCAATGGCTCTCATTGCTTCTTCTAGAATCTCATTTCCTTCTACTTGAGACTACAAAATTTCTTCTTGATCAGTGGCTTGGAATACATTTCCCAATTGAAGCTTCCATAGAGGAGAAATATTGGACAAATTAATTTGTCCATCCAAAGTAGGAAACTTAAATAATTGCAGAGAGACAACACACTAGATTTGTCTTTGTTGTGCTAAGAATTGTTTAATGGAGTCAATTGGGGAGACTGCAAAGTCATGAGTAGAACTCCCAACATCTGTATTCATTTGCTCCTTTTTTGAATCAATGACATTATGTGATTTTGGGTTCTTTGGAGGGAAACCATCAACATCTTTATCTTCTTTGTCCTTGGCACAATACTCAGTGTTTTTTGAAGGAGGAGTATTGTCCACAACATTTTCAACTCATTCATTTTTCTCAAAAATTTCCTCACTCGTCTTCCTTCCTCTTTACCTTCGTTAACATTGTTCTGCGGAACAGACTCAACATTTTCTTTAACAGAGGTGTTTACATCTCCTTGCACATTTTCATCACCCTTCTCCTTTTCAACCTATTCTGTGTTCTATGGAGAAGATGTAACAACTTGATGTGGTGATTGTGGTGGTGAATCATGTGCCAGTTCTACTTTCTCTGTTTCTCTTACCTCACCAAGTATTTTCTTAGTGATTTCCTCAGTTTCTTTTGTAATATTTTCAATGTCTTCCTTTCTATTCTGCATAAGAGTATCTACTCTATTCTTTGTTCTGAGCTCTTGGGCTTGCCTTTTAATCAATTTCTCTTTTTCTTTTTTAGACAGGGAAGCACTAGCTTTATCCAAAGCTTATTGTCTAAGTTTCTCATCTAAGGCAAAAGCTCCTTCTCTATCCCTTCTTAGAGCTTTCTGTAAACTTTCTGGTACTTTGGGCAGAATTTCATCAAGAGACTTGTTGTCTCCCACCATATACATAGCAATTGCTTTTTCAATAGTGGCTTGATCCTCAAGAGGAGCTTCCAGATGAGGTACCACATGAGTTTCATCAAACAAATTGAAACAAATAATGGCATTGTAGACTACATCTAGAGACATAGGTTCTCTAGGAGGAGGTATTCATACCTAGGTAGCACCCTTCTTGTTCTTCTTGAGTGGGGGAGCTGGCTCCTCCTCCTCTTCTTCTTCTTCTTCACCTATTACAACACCTTGTTTCTTCTTCCTTTTGGCCTTAACCTTGACCCTTGGTTGCTTTTTTATTCTCCCTTCTCCTGCTTCTATGAAATTACTTCTTCTTCATCACTATCAATCTCTTTTTTTCTTTTTCTCTTGTTATTTACCCTTGGATTTCATCACATGTGTATGTTTGGTAGAGGTTGTCCTTGTAGAAGAGGTAGGTTGTGGACCACTGGTAGTAGATTGAGAAAAAGATCTACCTGACCTTCTTGGTGTTGAATTCTCAGTCTAGTAGGTGGCACAACATATTCTGCAACATTTAAGCAGTGAAACCTCCTAGTGGGATACCAACCTTTTTGAACAACTTTTCTTTGTTCTTCTTTACATCCTCCTCAGCCTTTTTCTTGCATAATTTGTCTCGAATCTCATCATATGTCCCAAATCTCTCACCTTTAGGGTCTTTAGGTTGACTTAGCAGGATCCCAGCATAAGCCTTAACTTCCTCATCATGTACTTCATATGGAATTTTGGGAGTCCATGAAGTCCTTAGCTCAACTGCTACCATGTAGCAACAATCTTTATCCACAAAAAATGTTGTCATCTTTGTATTTTCTGACCAAATCAGAAGAAATTCTATCCATTTTGTGCATTTCAGTTTGGAAGTTTTTGAAGAAACCCCAGAAGATAGTATTATAGCTTTGTGAATCAAAGATTCTCATATAATCTTTAATTTGTGCTACTATAGGCCTATCTTGTTGCCACATTTTCCCTTTATATTCCGGTAACTCATTCATGAAATAAAATGCTAGGCAAATGATCAAGGAACCATACTTAAAGTTGTATCATGTCTCCTTTGTTCTTCTCAGGTTCTCTAGCAATTGATCCTTCATAACTTCACATAAATCAAGATCCTTACCCTCCTTAGCCATCTGATAGGTAGTGTGTATGGTTGTAGCAGTTGCAGATCCCTCTCTGTTGGATTAATACACCTTATATGCAATGCCCATTGCTGCATATCTCACACTAGGTTAAATAATGTCATCAATTATTAAAGCTCTCTTGTCAAATTTGGCACTGGTCAATTTAGTGACCTTTTCATTCTTGATTGTTTTTAGCTGTGGTATGGGTCCAGTGGAACATAGTCCTGTTACAACCCTAATGACTTCTTTTGTTATCTAGTAGGGTTTGTCAAGGTACATGAATTCATCATGAATTCTACTAAGGATATACCTAACCCAGTCGTGCTCATTACAGAAATCTAGAAAATCTTTCCATACATCCAACCACTTTGCTTCAATGTTAGCATACTCAGGTTTGTAATGAATATCATCATCATCCAACAGTTTATACCTTAGGGTTTCAAACTTTACATGGTTTATCTCTTTCAATTTAGTGTAAATATATATCCTAATATCTTCTGTATATACCACAAATGCAGGAACATTAGATAATGCTCTATCACTGTCAACTTATGTTGCCTTATAAGGATGCTTCTTAAATTTTGGTCACGGTTCATTAGCAATATTGATTAATTGAGGGGTAAAAGGGGTAGCCATCATAAATAACCGTGATAACAGGAATTAGGGTTAAGTAGTATAAAGAATACCTCTAAAATTTGCTGCTAGGGTTTCACTTTTACACTTTGCTGCTCTAGGATATCAAACGCTCCAAGTGTACATTTTCTCCTTGGCAAAGATCTTTAAACACTTCAAATGTAGAATGAGATGGAATCATATGACAATCACATAAATAAATCCAACCTTTTGTCATAAATGCACTTCCTTTTGGTAGATGCCCTTATCACTAAAACCCTAAATCGTTCCGCAATCTACCACATTAAAACCTTTTTCTTTGGAGTTTTGGGGATATGAAACTTCATTGCCTTTCCTGTGTCCCCCTAGAAGCTTCCATGTTAGTCATTCTGTATGACCTGCTTCTGTTAAGAGAAGCCTCAACAGATCAGGGGATTAAGTTAATATACACTAAATTTCTCCCCATGACCCATGCCATTTCCTTTTAAACAACAATGAAATCTTCTACCCCATGCAGAAGAAATATGTCTTCCAACCTTATGTCATGAGTCTTCTCTAGTTTCTTTCTCCATACTTGCTTGAATTTCTCTTCTTCTGCCACCTCCTGATGTTGAGCAGATGGTTTCTTGAAACCATTTTTGCATAATTTTGTTGTGTCCAAAACCATTACACTTGTAGCATACCACATTATATTTTGATGATGCAATGATATTTTTGTTCTCATAATTATTGTACTTTGCCTTGGATTGACAATCAATAGCCCTGTGACCAAACTTGTTGCATACAAAGCAGTATCCATAAAAGGAATGAGAGAATCTAGCATTATGCTTGGGAGATGTGAAGAAATTCTTTCTCTTGATGTTGTTTCTTCTTTCCTTAGATCTACAGTTAGCAGCCTTGTGTCCATATTTATTGTAGGAAAAAGAATAACCATGAAATAAATGAGAGTGCACCGCATTGTACCTTGGGAGTCTAAATGAATTCTAACTCATCTTGCTCCTACATTCAACAACCGTGTGACCAATTTTATTATGTAAAGCATAGCAATTACCATTGAAAGCTTGAGAATACCTGGTAGGAGCAGGTGGAGGACCTTTGAATCTTCTTTATCTTCGGACATGATTGAATCCATCTTCTTTTACATCTCTGGAGACATTCTTCTTAGGATTTTCAGTGCAAGTTTTTTCTTTTTTTTTTATTTTAGATTTTCCTTCTACTTTTAAATTAGCATATAAGTTTGTAGATGTACTGGTTATAGGACTTTTCCCTTTTTCAAAACCAAGACCAGATTTTTCTTTTGATGGTTTTTGAGAGTTACTTAATTCATCAAGAATTACGAAACCTCCTTTTAGTTTTAACCCCTTGTCAATTGGGTGTGTGCAAAAAGTTGAGTCCACTTTTTGGCCAAAAAGTTGAAGTGTTTTCCCTGATTTTCAGAATTTGTCACATTTGACCTAAAAATTTGAAGCACTTAAAGGTGGAATCTTGGAAAAAGTTAGTAAATATGAAATGTAGTACTCGGAGTCTAGTTTCCAAATATGTAATTTTTTTTAATACCTAGTGTTAGCACTCATTTTGACCTGGAGGTTGATTTTTCATGTTTAGGGGGTTTCTTCATTTGAACCCTTTTTCTTCTTGCCCATTTTCCTAAGTGTTGGACCTCCTCGGCATTTTTCAGCTGCATCATCATATTTTCTTTGAGGAGGAGATCATCATCATCATATTGTCTTCGATGATGGTCCGCATCATCATGTTTTCTGTCAACTGGTTTTTCATCAGGATCATCGTATTTTCAATATCGGGTGATGTTTGGATATCATCCCGATCCTGCTGATGAGCTACAACGTGCCTTAATTTTCTTGCGGAGGGTGATTTTTCAAATATCCGGTGATCTACCAATTATCACCCTGCCCTTTTATGATGATGATGTCATCCCGATCTTCCGAGGGGGTTATTTTCTGAGTTGTTCGACCCGACTTGTTTCTTCTTAAGGGTCGTCATCATCATCATCATATTTCCGGTTATCACCGTGTTGCTTGCGAGGGTCATCATATCTTCTGCCTGCATGATCTTTCGTCGGGTTATATTTTTATCATCGGGTGATCTTGGTTATGATCATCCTGATGATGTTGCTGTAAAGTTCTAAGTGTGACCCGATTTTTATCGAGGTCATCATATTTTGGACGTCAGGCTGATCTTGGTCAATATCATCCTGATGTTGTTGTATCATTTCATGTTCATTGTTTTATCATCCTGATGATGTTGACGTCATTCTTACGTCAGGGTGATATCCGGTTTTCTGCTTGTCTGCATCATGATATTTCCGAAGGGAGATATCCGCCTGTCGGCTTCGTGCATTATCTGGTGGGGGGTGATCTTTTCAAATATCTGGCATATTCATCTATCACCCCGATCTTATAGTGGAGCTACAGTGCAGCATGATATTTGTGCATCAGGATGATATTTCCAAATATCCAGTTATCTTCCGAATATCATCCTGATGTCGATATGATGATGACGTCATCCAGATGTGAGGAGGTGCGCAGTAGGCAGATATGCTGATGACATCAGCAGGATATGACGATGACATCATCAGGATGTTCATCGGCCAGACTTTTGGTATCGGCTAAGCAGGAGGATCTTCCTCCGATGGATCAGGTTGTACCAATGAAGGCGATTATCATGCAGGTGATATTGCGATGATGATGCTGACGTCAGGGTGATTTTTCAAGCAACAGGATATCATGCCGCTGGAGGATGATGATGAAGGTTTATACTAGTGCCATCGGGAGCAAAAGCACCGACATCATATATGCTCACGGCCTAGTATATAAAGTGATGAAAAGGTCACTGCGGGGTGCATGTGGGATAATTGATATCCTGCATATTTGAAATATCATGACGATGTATCTTGGCGGGAAACGGTTGCGACGCACAGTATTCTGCATTTCCCAGGGCCGCGGGTTGGTGCGCCATTAATGGCGATTGTTGCAGAGGTATGGGCGATGGCGTGGACGGATCTAGTACCTGATTGAAGATCTGGATCCCTAGGCGGCGGCGCAAGGCTCGAGATTTCTTCCTGTCTCCTCTCCCATCTGCTGCATTGAATGTTTGAGCGCCATTTTTCTGATACTGTGTATCCGGCGGGATTTTTGGTCAACCATGTAATTAATTGTTGTGGTACACTACTTGGCTGTTATAAGCAGGAAGTGTTACTCATTTGTGGTTGTTGAAAGTTGAAGACTTTTGGCTCTGTAATTCAAAACAAGCTGATCTGGTTGCTCTATACAGCTTAACCTGTGAGTCTATGTATCTCTTGTTGTATGTTTTGGCATGAACCCACTGATTTCATGATTAATCTTATATGAGAAATGCTATCTTAGCATGTGTTTTGTTAATTCTGTCTCCAGTATTGCATGTATTCTTCTTCTGAATCTGGATATTTGGGTAATGTTTAGATTCTAGAGCATAGAATTCCTATGTTGAATGTCTGATCTTTTAACTTCTGCTCAAGGGGTAGATTAAACTGTTTTCAGGTTGAACATTGGGAAGGGTATACTGCAGTAGGGATGCCATAAGTAGAGATAACTTAACACTCTGTATTGGGAGATATCTGTAAGGCAGGTATCACATATATCCCCCTGAAATCTAGTTTTAGTTGTTCATGCTGATCATTCACAGGTGTATGTCTGCTGACTCTAGGCCCTGGATAGGCACCAATCTTGCTGTGTGTTTGTGTTACAACCATGTCCAGCTTTGCATCCAAACTTAAAATCAAAATCTAAATCTAAAACAATCTTTAGGACATTAGAATTAGTTTTAGGATCCTCAATTCTCTGTCTACAACTGTAAATAGGCCCAAAGCTAGCCCCTTTGCTCTTATCTTTCAGTTTTGGTCTACTTACAGGAGGACTTATCTGCTTTCTGTCAGCATCCCAGCCTTGTATGCATATCCTCATGGATGTTGAGTAGGGAATACCCCCTAGGTCTTGCAGAGCTTGAAGAAGAAGAGGAGATAAAATATAGAGTCTATCTCCTACACTATTGGCCCCTGGCCCAGAGATCCTGTTGATCACTGATGGCTACCTTGTAGGGAAATCTGGGAATAAGCATCCAGTCTGGGAAAAAGTCAACAGAAATTGGCGACTCTGCTGGGGATCGGTGATTTGAAAATTGTTATTTGTGAAAGAACCCTGGTTTTCAAAAGAAAACAGTTCCTAGTAATAGGTGGCGACTCTGAAGTAATCTCCCAACCGGTCAAAGTAAAATTTATATGCAGGGGAGAAGATCCCAACAAAATCCTTTATTTAAAGAGTTACCAGTAACTAGAAGAATGATGTACAGAAGAAAGGGATCTGTCTCAGTTAGTCATGATGGTTCCCCCAGAAAAGGTGATGATATGCAAGATAACCCTAGGCCATCAGGACAGCATGTGCCTTACTTTTCAAATGTAGAAGCTGATATTCAAGGTGCATATGAGAGGCAACAGGGTGGTAGTATGAGAATGAGGTCAGAGGTGTTCCAAGAACGCCCTTTTCTAGACCCTAGTGAAAGGTTTGAAGAGGCAGAGTCTCTGAGGGATGATGAAGATGATGACCAGAATGGTATGAGACCATCTACCTCCATGCCTAAGGATGAACAGTTAGCTGAAGAAATCAGAAATCTAAGAGCAGAACTAGAATATCTACAGGCCATGAAAATCAGAGATGATATGAAGCAGAAAGTGCAAGCTTTAAGAACTGCCCAAAATGATTCAGTTCCTACCCTAGAGAATGCAAATGTGCAGAGACATCAGCAAAGAAATGAAGTGCAACATCACCATAATGATGAGAGACAAAATGTGAATGATACTAGGATACCACTGAACAATGTAAGAAACCAGAATGCAAACAGAAATGTTAATGTTAATCAGTTAAATAGACAGCCCATGCAGTTAGATAGATTCAGGCAGCTGGTGTTTGATGGTATTCCTGGGTATCCTAACCCCATTGATAAGCATCTGAGGCTGCAAGTGCCTAAATTTTCAGGAAACAACACAGTGTCAGGAGAAGATCATCTAAAAGCCTTTCAAAATGTCATGGATAACTTTGAGGTTGAACATGAGGATGTTTTCATGAAGTCATTCATGCAATCCTTAATAGATGAGGCAAGAGAATGGTACAAGAGTCTGCCTGACCGGAGTATTTCATCATGGGATGATTTTAAAAGGATGTTCAAGGAGCAATATGGTGACAAAACTGACCCTAGCTTTTTTGTAAATGAGTTCACCAGTATCACTAAAGGGTCAAATGAGCAGGTTGTAGATTTTAATGCAAGATTTACTAAAGTGTTAAACAAATTGCCACATCACATGAGGCCAAATGAACCAATGTGCATAATATTGTATATCAATGCCTTTGATGCAAAAACTGCATATGGATTAAGAGATAAAGGTCCTGCTACTCTCAGGGATGCTTTCAGAATTGCAGTGAATATTGAAAACAACAGGAAAGCATCGGGCAAGACAAATAGAAGGGATGATATAAAAATTCTGCAGAATCCAAACAAGCCTCAGAACACTCAAGGTAATACATCTACCCTTGAAGATAAGATAGACAAATTGGCAAATGTTGTTAAGGACCTAAGCTATAGATTAGCTAGAAGTGAAAAAGGGATGGGTCCTGATAGGCAAGTCTATCAAAGGCAGGAAAAGAGGCCATCATTGCATGATATGCCTTATAATACCAATTGGCATGATGGTAAGCCTATTTTCCCACGTAACCACACAAATCAGAGGGCCCAACATGTCAAAGAAACTCCTGATCCTCTAAAGAAAGCTATAAATATTGTTGATGATGCTCCATGGTGTATAATCTGTCAGATGCCACATTCACAGTTACAGTGTATGATTGCTCAATCCTTGTATGATAATGCTACATCTTGTAATGAATGCAATGAGCCACATTATGTGCAAGATGATGATGTTAATATGATGTCCATAGGCAATGGATACACTCTTTATGATGCTGATGAGAATACAGATCATCAAATTCAGGCCTGCCAACAGTTCCCATATGATGAAGATAATGAAGATAACTATGTGTATGCTCAGAGCTCATACAATTTTCTGAGTAACTTACAACGACCTTCTGATGAGGAAATTAGAGCCTTCACAGCTGCAGCAGTTGCTCAAGTCAAAAGCAACTACAATCTCAGAGGTAAAAATCAAGTAGGCAGCCCACATCAGCCAGAAGGTATTTCTGCAGGACAGCTAGTGCATGGTCATAAAGGAATTGAACCACAAAAAAGGCAGTGGGTAAATAATAAATAGAATTTTAGACATAGAACAGGTCATGAATCCCAAGGACCAGAAAACAAAATCCCTCAGGCTGAAGATCAAAGTAAAGGTTCCCAAGACAAGAATGATGATCAGGGAACTATGAAAGTAAGAGCTAAATCAGTTCAGGATAAAAACAAGATTGTGGAGCAAGCTACAGCTGTTACACAAAATTATGCTCCATTTGATATAGCTCAAGTCCTCTCTTAGGTAAAAGTCTTTGTTCCACTTATGGAACTGATGAAAGTGGAAGAAATCAAGAATAGGACAATATCCCTAATCTCAGGGGTACCTTTTCAAGCTAAACAAAATGTTCAGACCCAGGGTGAAAAACATGTCATATGTAATGAAGAAGATAAGGCTCCTGAAGTCTATTTAGGAGTGACTATGACAAAGTGTCCTTCACAAGTGGAACCATTTTATGTTTCCCTGGTTATAAATGGAAAAATAATTAGAAATTGTATGCTTGACTCTGGAGCATCTACAAATGTCATGCCTTTGGCCATCATGCAACAAGCTGGATTGAAAATTGATAAGGCATGTGGAAAATGTTATGCTATGGATGCCAAAGAGGTACCAGTTATTGGAATCATGAAGGATGTAGATTTCAAACTAGTAGCATTTCCTGAAAAGAGATATAAAATGAATATAACAGTGGTTGACATCAAGCCACAATATGGTATGTTGTTGTCAAGAAGATGGGCAGCACTAATTGGTGGAAGTATGCAGCTGGACCTGTCATATGCCATGATTCCAATGAATGGCAGGGATGTTAAGCTAATCAGAGAACAAAGATCATCAGAGACAGTGGAAGACCAAGAAGCAGAGGAACAGGTATGCTTTGTAGACACTGACTGTGATAACTTCAAGGTTATCTCAGATGATACAGAAGATAAAAAGAAAAATGCCTGCATTGAAGAATTGGATCAGCGAGGTTTGTGGACCATGTTTTTTGATGGAGCTTGTGCAAAAGAAGGCTCTGGAGCTGGAGTTGTTTTCCTGTCTCCAATTGGTAAGCTCCTCAAATTCTCTTTCTTGCTGAGGTTTGATTGCCCAAACAACATTGCAGAATATGAGGCTTTACTCTTAGGCCTAAATATTGCTCTCAAACATGGAATTAAAATGTTAAGAGTATTTGGGGATTCTGAGCTGATTGTATCCCAAATTAGAGATAAGTATGCTTCAAAAAACAAAAGATTGAAACAATACAAGCATGCTGTTTGGGATACCATTGAACTATTTGATGCATTTTCAATAGGCTGGGTAGAGAGGTCAAAGAATGTTATGGCTGATTTCTTAGCCAATGTTGCAATAAGGCCAGATGACATCACTCTGTCAGATGTTACAAATGTAGAAGTTAAAATTAGGCCTGCAGTACCAGAAAATATATGCAGTTGGCAAGTGTTTAATGATGATAGGGACTTGTTAAAATTTTTGCACTGCATAGATGAATATGAGAATCAAGAAATTGATTTCCAAGCTTTTGTAGAGACTGTAGATGGAAAAGAAACTCTTGTGGGAAAAGAGATAATTCAGTTGAAGACTAACAAAATCCCTAGAGGGTTAGTAGCTTTGGAAAGAGCCTTTGACAGTAGAGACAAATTGGTCACAAGGACATCTCCCACGAATAAGGAAGATTTAGAAGAGATAAATTTGAGGACATCTCAGGCCCCTCAGAAGGTATTCATTGGTAAACAGCTCAAACCACACATTAGGAGTATGCTGATTGCATTACTGAAAAGGTATAAACATGTTTTTGCTTGGTCATATGAGGACCTAAAAGCCTATAGGGAAGATTTATTCCAGCATGAGATCCCATTGAAGCCTGAAGCTAAGCCATTTAGACAAAAGCAAAGACCTATTAATCCTACCTTAGCTCCCAAGATGCAAGAAGAACTCAAAAGGCTCAGGGAAGCTGGAATAATTGTGCCAATCAGGCATTCAACTTGGGTGTCTAACCTTGTCCCAGTCAGAAAAAAGAATGGTGATATTAGGCTTTGTGTTGACTTCAGGAACCTGAATGTATCCTCTTTAAAGGATAACTATCCACTGCCTAATATGGAAGCTATGTTGCAGAGAGTGACTGGTTGTGAACTCTTATCCATGATGGATGGATTTTCAGGTTATAATCAGGTGAAGGTAAAGGAATCAGAACAGTATAAGACCGCCTTTACCACTCCATGGGGAACTTATGTGTATGTTAGAATGCCCTTCGGACTAACCAATGCAGGTGCTACATTTCAAAGAGCAATGGATGTTGCTTTGGCAGGGTTGATTGATTCAATTCTGGCTGTATATCAGGATGACTTGACTGCTTACTCAAAGAAAGAAGAGCAGCATTGTTTGCATCTGGAGCAGATTTTCATAAGAGCACTAGAGTATGGTATTTCTTTAAATCCAAAGAAGTGTGCCTCTGGGGTAGTTGAAGGAAAGCTCCTGGGACATATTGTTTCCAAGGATGGAGTCAGGATAGATCCAGAGAGAGTGGCTGCTATTGACAGAATTCAAATGCCAAAAACTGTAAAAGGAGTTCAGTCCTTCTTTGGACAGATAAATTTTGTTAGGAGATTTGTTCCCAACTTTGCAGAAACCACAAGGAACATTTCCAAGATGATGAAGAAGGATGCAACTGTCCACTGGGAAAGTGAAGCAATAGAATCATTTCAGAGTATCAAAGAGGCAATCAAGATGGCCCCTGTTCTTAAATCTCCTGATTTTTCCAGGCCATTCCAAGTATTTTCATTTGCTTCTTTTCATACTGTTGCTGCATGTTTGCTACAGAAAAACGAAGATGGTTTTGAACAGCCCATCGCTTTCTTCAGTATGTCCTTGCAGGCCTCTGAGTTGAAATATGATATTATGGAAAAACAGGCATATGCACTAGTCAGAGCCATCAAAAGTTTCAGACCATACTTGGTAGGATCATATATAATTGCATATGTACCCCATGCAGCAGTCAAAGACATATTCACTCAGCAGGAGGTGACTGGAAGAAGGTGCAGATGGATAAACAAACTGCAAGAGTTTAACATAGACATACAAGTTACCAAGTTGATAAGAGGACAAGGATTAGCCAAGATGATGGCACAGTCAAACTTGGAAGCATGCCAAGTTAATGCAGTCCAAAATGAGAGTGTAAATGTATCAGGATCTGAATGGTACAAGGATATTATCTGCTACTTGCAAAATCTGAATTGTCCTTCCCATTTCAGTGACAGTCAAAAGAGGACTTTAAAGTTACATGCAATCAGGTATGTTATTGTTCAAGGTGAGCTATACTGGAAAAACCCTGATGGTGTGCTGTTGAGATGTGTGGATAAGGATATGGCTAATAATGTTTTGATTGATATGCATAAAGGATTGTGTGGTGGACATTATACTGCCCAAACAACAGCTCATAAAATTCTCAAAGCAGGATATTGGTGGCCCACTCTCTTTTCAGATGCACAAAAGTTAGTAAGGAAGTGTGACCCTTGCCAAAGATTTTTAGGAAAGCTGAAATATGATGGTGCTTTACCCCTCAGAACTGTAACTGTGGATGCTCCATTTCAGCAATGGGGAATTGACTTCATAGGGGAAATTGCAGACAAATCAAGTGGGGGACACAGTTGGATTTTGGTGGCAACTGATTACTTTACCAAATGGATTGAGGCCATTCCAACTAAGAGAGCTACAAGTAAGGTGGTGACAGATTTCATGCTAGAAAATATTATCATCAGGTTTGGAGTACCATTCAAGATAGTCACTGATAATGCTATGTGCTTCAGATCATGTGAATTTGTTGATTTTTGCAACAGGTATGGGATAAATCTATCATATACATCACCATATCACCCACAAGGGAATGGTCAAGCAGAATCAAGCAATAAAAGCATCATGAAAATAATCAAGAGGATACTGGACAAGAACAAGAGAGCTTGGGACTCAAAATTAAAGTTAGCCATATGGGCTGACAGAGTGACAGTAAAAAGGGCTATTGGAATGTCACCCTTTGAGCTAGTATATGGTGCATTAGCCAGATTGCCCATGAATAATCTCCTACCAGTTTACAAGTTCATCCAAGAGAATGATGAGGAGATTGAAGATTCCATGACAGAAAGAGTGAACCAGCTGGTTGCACTGGATGAAAACAGAAGGAAAGCCCACCAGATTAATCTCAAGAGACAAGAAGATATGAAATATCAGTTTGACAGGAGAGTTATAAAAAGGAAGTTTCAAGTCAATGATCTGGTGCTCATTTGGAATGCAAAAGGTCAAGAAAAGGGTAAACATGGTAAATTTGAACCCTTATGGATGGGCCCATATCAGATTTGCAGTGCTCATGGGGAGGATTCTTATTTCCTCCAGGCCCTAGATGGAGAAGTTCTGGAATTGCCTGTGCATGACCAATTCCTTAAGTTCTATTTTGCATAAATGACTGGTCGCTGTGCACATTTGTAAAATAATGTATAAATTGTAAGTGCCTTGTACAGTTCGTGCTTTTTGACTTTTTGTTTGGCCTGCCCGGAGATCTGGTTCTCGCTGCAGGTTTTCACCTGCACGTCCCCATTCGGAGCCAGTGTTAGCACTCATTTTGACTTGGAGGTTGATTTTTCATGTTTAGGGGGTTTCTTCATTTGAACCCTTTTTCTTCTTGCCCAATTTCCTAAGTGTTGGACCTCCTCGGCATTTTTTAGCTGCATCATCATATTTTCTTTGAGGAGGAGATCATCATCATCATATTGTCTTCGATGATGGTTCGCATCATCATGTTTTCTGTCGACTGGTTTTTCATCAGGATCATCGTATTTTCAATATCGGGTGATGTTTGGATATCATCCTGATCCTGCTGATGAGCTACAATGTGCCTTAATTTTCTTGCGGAGGGTGATTTTTCAAATATCCGGTGATCTACCAATTATCACCCTACCCTTTTATGATGATGATGTCACCCCGATCTTCCGAGGGGGTTATTTTCTGAGTTGTTCGACCCGACTTGTTTCTTCTTAAGGGTCGTCATCATCATCATCATATTTCCGGTTATCACCGTGTTGCTTGCGAGGGTCATCATATTTTCTGCCTGCATGATCTTTCACCGGGGTGATATTTTTATCATCGGGTGATCTTGGTTATGATCATCCTGATGATGTTGCTGTAAAGTTCTAAGTGTGACCCGATTTTTATCGAGGTCATCATATTTTGGACGTCAGGCTGATCTTGGTCAATATCATCCTGATGTTGTTGTATCATTTCATGTTCATTGTTTTATCATCCTGATGATGTTGACGTCATTCTTACGTCAGGGTGATATCCGGTTTTCTGCTTGTCTGCATCATGATATTTCCGAAGGGAGATATCCGCCTGTCGGCTTCGTGCATTATCTGGTGGGGGGTGATCTTTTCAAATATCTAGCATATTCATCTATCACCCCGATCTTATAGTGGAGCTACAGTGCAGCATGATATTTGTGCATCAGGATGATATTTCCAAATATCTGGTTATCTTCCGAATATCATCCTGATGTCGATATGATGATGACGTCATCCGGATGTGAGGAGGTGCACAGTAGGCAGATATGCTGATGACATCAGCAGGATATGACGATGACGTCATCAGGATGTTCATCGGCCAGACTTTTGGTATCGGCTAAGCAGGAGGATCTTCCTCCGATGGATCAGGTTGTGCCGATGAAGGCGATTATCATGCAGGTGATATTGCGATGATGATGCTGACGTCAGGGTGATTTTTCAAGCAACAGGATATCATGCCGCTGGAGGATGATGATGAAGGTTTATACTAGTGTCGTCGGGAGCAAAAGCACCGACATCATATATGCTCACGGCCTAGTATATAAAGTGATGAAAAGGTCACTGCGGGGTGCATGTGGGATAATTGATATCCTGCATATTTGAAATATCATGACGATGTATCTTGGCGGGAAACGGTTGCGACGCACAGTATTCTGCATTTCCCAGGGCCGCGGGTTGGTGCGCCATTAATGGCGATTGTTGCAGAGGTATGGGCGATGGCGTGGACGGATCTAGTACCCGATTGAAGATCTGGATCCCTAGGCAGCGGCGCAAGGCTCGAGATTTCTTCCTGTCTCCTCTCCCACCTGCTGCATTGAATGTTTGAGCGCCATTTTTCTGATACTGTGTATCCGGTGGGATTTTTGGTCAACCATGTAATTAATTGTTGTGGTACACTACCTGGCTGTTATAAGCAGGAAGTGTTACTCATTTGTGGTTGTTGAAAGTTGAAGACTTTTGGCTCTGTAATTTAAAACAAGCTGATCTGGTTGCTCTATACAGCTTAACCTGTGAGTCTATGTATCTCTTGTTGTATGTTTTGGCATGAACCCACTGATTTCATGATTAATCTTATATGAGAAATGCTATCTTAGCATGTGTTTTGTTAATTCTGTCTCCAGTATTGCATGTATTCTTCTTCTGAATCTGGATATTTGGGTAATGTTTAGATTCTAGAGCATAGAATTCCTATGTTGAATGTCTGATCTTTTAACTTCTGCTCAAGGGGTAGATTAAACTGTTTTTAGGTTGAACATTGGGAAGGGTATACTGCAGTAGGGATGCCATAAGTAGAGATAACTTAACACTCTGTATTGGGAGATATCTGTAAGGCAGGTATCACATATATCCCCCTGAAATCCAGTTTTAGTTGTTCATGCTGATCATTCACAGGTGTATGTCTGCTGACTCCAGGCCCTGGATAGGCACCAATCTTGCTGTGTGTTTGTGTTACAACCATGTCCAGCTTTGCATCCAAACTTAAAATCAAAATCTAAATCTAAAATAATCTTTAGGACATTAGAATTAGTTTTAGGATCCTCAGTTCTCTGTCTACAACTGTAAATAGGCCCAAAGCTAGCCCCTTTGCTCTTATCTTTCAGTTTTGGTCTACTTACAGGAGGACTTATCTGCTTTCTGTCAGCATCCCAGCCTTGTATGCATATCCTCATGGATGTTGAGTAGGGAATACCCCCCTAGGTCTTGCAGAGCCTGAAGAAGAAGAGGAGATAAAATATAGAGTCTATCTCCTACACTGTTGGCCCCTGGCCCAGAGATCCTGTTGATCACTGATGGCTACCTTGTAGGGAAATCTGGGAATAAGCATCCAGTCTGGGAAAAAGTCAACACCTAGATGATAAAAATTGATTTTTAATAGGCATTTCTAAAAACCACTGTTTAAAAGTCACTTTTTTTTTACTATACCATGCACATGTACATCATCCATATTTTGACCTAAATAATCATATTTTTCTAAATCCTTTTGGGAAAAGATTTGTAACTCAATGAAACACGTTTTATATATATTTTTTGTAATTTTTTATTGAATATTTTTTTTTGGTGAATTTTTTATTGGCCATTTTTGTTGTTTTAAAAAATCGTCGTGTACGTACATATAAGATGACCTAAACTTATCATTTTTTGAAAAAATTTTTTCAAATTGAAAAGAATTGTCTCAAGTACATTTTTCGTTCAATTTTTTTACAAAAGATTATTTTGATAAAAAGTTATTAAAATATTAAAAAACCATGATAATTCAAGTTTATTGACCTATTTCATCAGAAATTAATTAGAAAATAGAAAAAATTTCTAATTGTAAAAAAAAATTACATATTTAGAATCTACACTGTCTCATCTATAATGGGTTTTAATTTCGTCAAAAAATTCTACAAAAAAGGCCTTCAGACATATGCCCAAAGTCACTATTTTGTTGTGACATTGATAGGACCTTCAACTTGTAGGTCAATCCAGGTCCAAAGCCAAGGGTCGGGTTCCCAAGCCTTTTTTCCGACCCAAAACCCATAGCAAAAACTAGGTCAAAAATTCAAATTTTATGAAACGAGATTCCGTTCTAGAAACGGGATCCCATTTAATAAAAGGTTAATATTTTAACTTTCTATGAAACGGGATCCCACTTTTGGCTCGGGATCCTGAAGCATAACGAGATCCTGTTTCATAAAAGCGGGATCCCATTTTGGTTTACCCGATTTCAGGTTTTTTTCTAAGTTTGAAACTTCCACCTTAAGTGGACTCATCTTTGTGCATTTACCCAATTTGTTCTTTTGCTTTTTCAAGTTCTTTTCTTAGATTGACAACTTCTTCCTCAAGTTTTGAACATTCATTTGCTTTTTCAGTGAGCTTGGCATTCAAACAATCTTCAATCCTCTTGTCTTCTTCAATTTTGACTTTCAAATCAGAGATTATTTCTTCTGCCTTTTTGAGGTTAACCCCATATCCCTTTTCTTCTTCTATCTGAGATTTCAGTTTGCTAATTTCCTCCTCTAGTTTTCCAAGTTGTGTTTTCAGTTTGTCAAATTTCTCCTCTAATTTTTCAAGCATAACTTCATATTTCATATTCAGTTCTCTTGCTTCATCCAAATCATTAAGAGATGATCAGAGTTCTCCTTCAAGGTCTACCTCATCTATATTCAAGTCCCAACCTTCATGTTCCATAGACTCTAGATCCAGTTCTGGAGTAAATTATCATTAGGCACTGCTTTAGGTTCTATGTGTTCAAATGTAGGATCTACCTTAGCTGTTAGACTTTTGAAAGGAACTTAGCTCTGATATCAATTATTGAACACATCTAGAGACTGAGAGGGGGGGGTTGAATCAATCTATACAAAAAATTATCTACTTTATTTTAGATAAAATCAAAATACTTAGAGAACTAAAAGTAAAGCATGCACCACATCAATTAACACAATAACACCAATATTGTTTACGTGGAAAACCTAAAATGGGAAAAACTGCAGTGAGTGTTAGCTCACAATATATAATGCTCACTGTTATAAAGATTTAAAACTTTGTTTTAGGGCTACAACCCAAGGAACCTACTACTCCCTGCTGACTTGCAAACTAGGGCTACAACCTTAGAGCAAGATACAAAAGGACCTACTGAAGAGACTCACTATTTGATAGTATGATACATGAGAATTACAATGAAAACACAGGTAGGAACTACTTGTAAGGAAGAATCTAACTTATGTTCTTGTTGCAGTCCCCCTTTTATGCACCATCACTTTATTATACCGACTTAGCACATTTCATGCTTCTTATTCATCTCATTCTTACAATTGCATTCACCAATGACTAATCTTCTTCTATATATATCTTCCGCAACACTATAAGGCCTCAATTAGGTCGGCACCAAAAATACCTTTAGATGAAACGTGTGATTAATAATCCCGGTCAACTTTCAAAGAGCTATGGGGTAGAGAAGGAGTGCAAAATGTAGCATGTGGAGCAAGATATAATCATTATAGTATTTGAAATCATTGCCAAAACTTCATGCAACAACCACTGATAGAAAATTGAAGAACTATTCCTTTAAACTAGGCTGAATACATTGTTTTGTCTTTCAATACTGCCAAAATATTTTGCAGAGATCCAAAACACTTGATACTCAGATATAACATGTAAAATACCTGAATATACCTTTAGTCCAAACTGCAAATCTTTATCTATAATTGCGAAGAAATGCAGAGCAAAATACTTTCTCTTTTATGACTGTTTAAGCACTGAAGATCTGTTTTCTAAACTGTTAAACCAAAAATACTCTTCCGCAAGTTCAAATGATATGAAATTTGAAACATATATTCACAATACCATTATCTTCTTGTCCTCAAATTTTCAAGGTCATATCTTCAATAGCGGTAAAGTGTTGAGTAGAATTCAGATCCAGTGTAACCAAAAACTATTATGAAAATACTCTATGTATTCTGAAGTTTACCAGATCATGTCCCAATAACTTGAAAATGCAAGAGAGAACATATGTAATAATCTTCTTCTGCAACATCTGTACAATACTTGTGTCTAAGGGCAATACTTCTTTTTGTGCATGACATCCATATAATATGTATCATAAACATAGTTGATATCAATGACAACTATTGTAGATAGTCTTCAATGCAATCTCCAACCACTATTGACATCAATGACAATCAAATGCCAACACACTTGGTTTGTGCGTTCAAGCAATCTTTGTACAATTTGAAGTAGTCACTATGAATGTGGTATTAGAAATTCAATGCTTTCTCATTACATCATCATTGTATAAGGAATGAGGCAAATCACTATGTTTATTTTAAATTAATTGATGATTGACTACTAATCATTGTCCTATATGTTGATGATATGTTATTTATTGGAAATAATAATAGAATAATTAGGGAACTTAAGGGTCAATTATTTGGTACCTCTGATATGAAATATTTAGAGGCTACAATAGATAGCTTGGGCATGATAATATACAGGGATCGGGTTAAAAAAATATGGTTAAAATAAAATAAGTATGTTAAAAATAAGTATTGCAAACTAATTAGTATTCCCTTTCTGGTTGGCATTGGGCCAGATCTTTTGAATAATGTCCAAAAATAGATAACGAACTTGAATAGATGTAGAAGATTCTATATGCTAATATTGTTGGAAGGCTTATGTATGCCATGGTTTGTACAAGACTTGATATTTCCCAAACCATGGGAGTTCTGAGTAGGTTTATATCAAACCTTGGTAAAGAGCACTAGACTTATGTTAACATGGTTTTTAGATATTTACAAGGAACATCTAACCATTGTATTTGTTATCATGGGTCTAATGATGTGGCCATGACGGTTGATTTATATGGCTTTGTTGATTCTGATTAGGCTGGTGATTTAGATTATAGGAGGTCTATGAGTGGCTATGTTTTTACTTTGTTTGGAGGTGCACTTAGTTGGATGAGCAAATACCAACCTATAGTCATGTTGTCCGCTACAGAAGTAGAGTACATGGTTATGGCATGTGCTTGTAAGGAGGTGGCATGGTTACAAAGACTGTGTTCATATATTGGCTTTGAGTGTAAAGAAGTTAGAATTGGATATGATAGTTGGAGTGCCATATGTTTGGCTAAAAGCCAAATGTATCATGCTTGCATGAAGCATGTTGATGTTTAATATCACTTTGTTCTGGAAATAGCTAAGGGTGGCATAGTCACATTATAGAAAGTGGACACTTTAGAGAATGTTGCATATTCTATTACTAAGACAATGAGCATGGAGAAGTTATCTTGGTGTAGGGAGGCCATGGGCCTTACCTCTCCTAGAAACCATTTTATTTAATTTTATTCCATATAAAAACTTCATCACATCAAGAAGGCATATACACCTATAGGCAATACATCCTCACTCACTAAGATTATGCTTACTCTTCGAAGCTTGCCAAAATAAGGATGGAACACGCACAATAGTGTGACCTCATTCACAACTATTGCCCCACAAGACTACTCCATTGGACGTTTACCAAGTTTGTTCCTCAATCTTGAAGGCCCTATCTTTGACATCACCAATAAACCCTAACAAGAACCAACTGATAAAAACACATGATGAGACCTACTGACATCCCCTACTATTGGCTTAGACATAGCAACACCTTGACCACTAGTTTCCACTACACCCTAATGATAAAACCACACAACATGACCCTCCTAGCCACATGTAAAACATGGACATTTGTAGAACTAGGATGGTTGTGGCCTAATCAACTCCTAGAAGCTCAAATAACTAGAACTAGGCTACCCACCAACAACTTACTATTATGATTGAAAACAAAAAGGATGACCTCATTAAGATTCTTGTTGGGACTCAGTCTCCCAACATCGTATCTACAAAGTCTTAGGTGTTGAGGTGGAGTTGTAAAGATTCCCCTATGTTGGGGTCGAGATCCTCAAACCCTTGAGTTATTTAAGTAGGAACACAAGTTTGAGATCTACCCAACATCCCATGACCCCATACCAAGTTCTCATATACAACCTTTTCCTTCTCCAAAATAATCTCTGAAGTCTTAGACCCTTCCATTCAAATTGGACCATAATCTCAAATAATTAGTTCTCATAATTATCAACCATTGAATCCAACTAGATCAATTCATAAAACTCATAGATCTTGTGCTATTTGAAGTGCTTAGAAAAGTAGCATGCGTGAAATATCTAGCTATGAAGATCCCACATGTGATCGTTCATCCAAAGAAAGATTACACTTATGCTCTTCCTAGCACCACCATATGTAAGTATATTCATTCAATTACAAAATGGAAAAATGAGCCTCAAGATTGCTTTAAAATGATTGCATGCCAAAACTCATCTTCAAGTACAAAAGCCAAGCCTCTACCTCTATCTCTTTAGAGGCACCTTCAAATATCAGTGGTTGCAAGTGGAGGAAATCCCTCATGTACCCCACTAACTCACTTAGTCTACCCACTACTTGCCTAGACTCTTGACGAGGCTACTTCTACCTAAGCTCTTCTTCCACCCTAGACCTACAAGGGCTCCTAGAGAACTCTCTCTTCTATAATAAATAAGAACTACTTGGCCAAGTCTCCTCCCACCTAGGTGGAAAACTCAATACCAACTCTAACAACAACCCCACTATCTATAGAAAACTAATTGCATTATCTAATGGTTGTCACCTCATGGATGGAGATCCCTCTCTTAATATGTAGAGTCTCCCAATCAGGGTCATCTCAACTAGATTGATGAGTGTGGTAGTACTTAGGAGGCATCCTTATTCACAAGTAAAATGCAAAGATCATCATACACACATGAGAACCTCAAGACATAAGCACAAATATAACCAAAGCATCACACATGCAATGAAAATGCATATACAAACACAAAAAACCTAGATCTCCCAATGCTCACAAACACTATGTTGTCAAAAATGAACAACATCATGAGTAAGGCACATGATGACACAACAGAGTGCATGGTGACACAAGGTCAATGCAAACCAACACATAATACCACCAGTGGAAGATTTATGAAAACATCATTAAATGACATCAACACAATGAGAAACAGATGATATAAAGCCTCCTCACAACTAATGATAGAGTCCTCTACTCTGATCATTGACACAAGTGGAGGGAAAGGATGGAAAGGATTGAAGAACAAGCTATAGTACACCGTTTCAACATCCAAGCCCACAACAAACACCCAAGGAGTCAATTCATGACATCCAAACATCCTTCTAAACAAGTCATAAGCAGTTGGTTGCAAGGGAGATGTGATATCTTGCATAGGTCTCGCTAGAGATTGACCAAGCATGCCTAGGAACACATGAACACCTTGATCTCATCAAACAAATGACAAGAACATTCCAACAACTCAAAACAAGAATATGGGAGGGAAGAGTAGACCCTAAGGCATAACTCTCTTACAGAAAACTTTACCCTAAGGTATAACTCTCCTATCGAATACCTTTTTGAAAAACATAGGCAACTACCTATTGGGGATTTTCACCTTTGTTACAAAAGACTAACAAATTGGGATAATGAATTCATAAGATTATATGTTTAGTTAATAGTCAATAGCATGTACCAAATCTATTTATCAACTCATATGAAAGTAATGGAACAATATATAATCAAACAATTACACAAGACACAAAGATTTTTACATGGGAAACCCTTATGGGATAAAATCCTCCACCAAAAGATGTTCACAATTGTATAATGTAGAATCAACATCGATTCAATACAACAAGGTCTTTGGAAACCTTTTATAGAGTCTCAATTTATAGCATACCCTTCTTCTACAACCGCTCTAGTGTTTACACACCAACAATGTGCAAGTGTCTTCAATGTCTATCCAATGAGTTTGTAACCTTGGCACATCCACACAAATTGATATATTCCTATTCATGTGAAAGGAGAGATATAAGACGGAAATGACAATTACATTATTATATAATTGGTATTATTAAGTTCTATGATCATTAAAAGGAAATACATTGAGTGTGCAAATGATTTCAGCATGATCTCATTATATGTTTAGAGGTTCATACGCTCTTGAAGGATATGAATTCCCATATACCTACATATATTGCATAATCAAAATGTTTTGTTAATATTATAATTTAAAAGCCTTGAAAGCTAAATAATGTAGATTAATTATTAATAAAAAAAAATACCTTCCAAGCATCATGGTAGTGGCTTGTGGATTGGTACCAGGGGAATCCTTATAAATTGAATCATCCACAACCCTTAGATTATCAACATCTTTCACTCGATACCTTTTGTCAACCACCAAACCAACTTGACAACCTCCATGGTAATGGTAATGTGTCGCTAGTGTATCTTTGCAGAACTTGGCTAAGGCATCACCATTTGATTGATTATTTGGTAATGATGTCCTAAGGAATTGAAGCATTTTAGAATGTCCATTATCAGTAAATGAAAACTCTTGAATAGAAGATGTCACACTTAAATTAACCATTACTTTCACACAATGCATACATTTTTGTAAATCAAAAGGGTGTGAATAGTAATTGTAACGAACATAAGGGTTATCTTGAGGGTCTATGCTTTTAAGCCAAAGCTCACCCCTTGACAAGGGAAATGCCACCTTACTTGTAATAAGACCTAAATATTGTATATTTGTGGCATTATTCTGTTGGAAAAAGCTGGCAGACTGGATGTAGAGTTGCGAATTGTCTAGAATGCCCACTACTTGTACATAAGCAAATTCAAGTGGTTTAGGGGACTCTACTAAGAATTTTGCACTAGGATTATCTTGAACTTCTTTCCCTACTGAAGGTAAATCTAAAAGAACAGTAATATTCAATTTTTAAAGTTGTTGTGCTGGGCCAATTCCACTTAAGAGGAGAAGTTGAGGGCTGCCCATACTTCCTGCTGACAAAATCACCTCACTGTTGGTTGACAATTGGTTACGTGATACTTGATAATGCAGACCATCACTACTGCTCATGAACTCCACTCCACTAGCCTTAAGCTTTCCTGCAATATGAATTCTCGACAATGTTACACACAAACACAAAGAAGATGTATGAAGATGAAAGATTACACTATGAAAAAGATGTATGAAGATGAAAGATTATACTATGAAAGTAGTCTATGTAGTGTAGTGGTTTTAGCTTCTATACGTACCTGATACCAAATTGAAAACAGGGGAATTTTCAAAACAGGGGAATTTTGAAAATAAAACATGTATACGTACCTGATACCAAATTGAAGAGGATTCTGCTGGCAGTAGCATTCAGAAGAACCACAATATTTTCTGCATTTGCATACTGGAGAAGATCTGCGGCTGTATGTCTCTTTCCATTCTTGTCAAAGATTGAAGCACTGGTCTTGGTGCCCTCTTAATGATCCAAACTATATCCATTGTAAGGAAGAATTCCAGCTTCAAGAAGCCCATCCTTGAAAGCAGAATTCCAAGGAAAAAGCTTGTATTGTTTGAAGGCATTCAATTTCTCTACCCATTCATACGATTCATTCACAAGTTTCTCATCCCACTCCATTTTCCGAATATATTCAGAGCTCGCCCTGCTGTAGAAGCCAAAGTTGATAGCTGTTCCGCCTCCTAGAACTCTCCCCCTTGCCAACTGCACTCCTTTAATGAATGGCCAGTTTGTAAAGGCTGATAATTTATATGTTTGAATGCATTATAAAAAAACGCTGTTGCATAATTTATTTAAGGCTAGTAGCAATTGCTCCCTAAGGTGTAATGGGTAGGTGTAATATGAACATCTATATGATTGCTGGTAAAATAGATGTAACCGTGTTTCATGACAGTCTAAGTGTGGGAAGCACCTCATGGATCATAGTTATCAATAATCTTTGCTTGGTAGAAAATAAGAATGGAAGCGACAACTAGGAGACACCTTTAGTTAGGTAGCTACCTATATAAATAAGTTAAATATTTTTATCATATAAATTTAATAAATTTAAATAGTTTATTTTAGACATCAATGCAGTATAATATAATGTTTATTTAAATTAAATTTTTAATTTAAATATAAGATCTATATGACTGCTATAAATTTGGGTTAAGATAATTTTAATTGACATATGTTTTTGACTCTTGAATATATAGATTTTAAAGGATTTTGTATGTTATTTGTTTAAGATAACTATTATTTATCTATTAGTTTTTGAGTTTTCAATTTTCATAATACATTAATAGTTTTTCCACACATTTTTCTAAATATAACTAATATGTATTTAGCAATTAAATAGTTACAATCTTCCCAAATTCACATGTACACATTTTTCTGGCATATAACATCATTTTCTTATTATATGCAGGCATGGCCCAATAGCAACAAGGTTAGAGTAAAGGTAGACAGAAGGACATTGTCATTGCCATTGTAGGAGTATACTTTGGATTCAATTGAGAGAGAGAGAGAGAGAGAGAGAGAGAGAGAGAGAGAGAGAGAGAGAGAGTTAACATCATGTGGTAAACAAAAATTTAGGTCTTTAATTTCTACAAACAAACCTTTGGAAGACACATTTTTTTAAGCTTTATCTTCTCATCTGGTTTCTTGTAATGGGTTCCATAGTAATCCTTTTCTAAATCAAAGTGTTTTATTTTATCAAATTTTATTTTCGACATATCCTCTAAGCTTTCATTCAATCCTTGCAAAAGGAAACCATGGTTAGCATGACTAATCAAACTAATAACCCTAGGATTGTAATTGGCAAATATCATATATTCAAAATAATGTCCATAGTTTCCAATACTTATTTTTACTAGCCTCCTCAATTTTAGGGAACATGAATATGAAAAAACAAGAAATTAGTAATATATTTAAGTGCAAATAACTACAAGATAAAGAATTTGTTACCAGAATACCATATGAGACCTACAATTGGCAACATCGATATGTGCAATTCGTCCCATGCTGGTTGTGAAAACAAATTTGCTACATAGAATCAAAAAATAATAATTAGACAAAGAGAAAGAGAGATGGGAGGATAGGGTGAGGGGAGAGAGGAAGCAAAAAGAGAAAGAGAGATAGAGGAAGAGAAAAGTAATTAGACAGAGAAAACAAGAAATTACTAATCTATTTAAGTGTAGACAATTATAAAATAAATAATTTGTTACTAGAATACTATACGAGTCTACAATTGGCAACATCTATACCTGCAACTAGACTCATACTGATTGCTAAAACAAATTTGCTACATAGAATCAAAATAATAATAATAATAATAATAATAATAATAATAATAATAATAATTAGATAGAGATAGAGAAGGATAGAGAAAGGGAGATGGGGGGACAAAGTGACTAGAGAGAGGAACCAAATAGAGAAAGAGATTTAAAAAATAGAGATAAAGAAATATATATGAAATTACATACCTAAATCAAAGGTAAATAAATAAATTTATTTTAGATAAAAGAGTTGGGAATAATAAATATATTGAAATAATTCTTTTAAAAAATTAAATGAATAAATAATGATCTATTTAGTTAAAATCAATGGAGATATGCTATTATTCTTAAGGGACAACAAGGTATTTTTATGTTATGATGGTGTACATAAAAGCCAAAACACTCCCTACATATTTAGAAAAAAAATTAAAAATTAAAATTAAATTTTTTAAAAAGTAACATATATGTATACAATATTTACTACATTTTTCAAAGTAAAAACAAAACAAAAAATAGTAAATAAAAATTTATAAAGTAAAATATTTTTCAAATAAAAATAAAGTAAACAATATATTATTTATTTTAATTTACATTATAAAAAATGAAATACATATTCATAAATATAGTTTTAATATAGATTAAAGATGAAG
Organism: Cunninghamia lanceolata; assembly: GCA_027924645.1. NCBI lineage: Eukaryota > Viridiplantae > Streptophyta > Pinopsida > Cupressales > Cupressaceae > Cunninghamia > Cunninghamia lanceolata. Next base: position 3,481,102 of record BSBN01001394.1, on the reverse strand, counting down.
AGAAAACAAGATAGAGATATAGAGAGATAAAGAGGGAGAGAGAAATAAAGAGAGAAGGACTGATAGAGAGACATATACATATATAAACAATTGAAAAAGGTGAGATTGTTCATGAGGAGTTGCATTTAATACATGTCATTTGATTAAGGATCTAACAATTGACCTTTAAGACCTCTTTGGCTAACCCATTGCATATATTGAATTTCAAGAGCAAATATGTTGGCTCTTCTTTCCATTTTGTAGATAGGGCCTCTTAAATGTGGCACCCATATGTAACTCTTTTGTTCTTGTACATATAATCTATGGTGTATGAATTTTAAAAATAATAAAAACAAAGAAAAATAAAATGTGATTGTGATGGGTGAAATGTGGATTAATTAAAACAATAAACAAACCCAATACATCAATGAAATATGAAGGAAAAAGAGATTTAAAATAACAAAAGTGATACTTACAACCTTTACCTTACACCTTCCATTGTTCGCCTTTTCTTGCTTGATCTTGATGGAGATGAATATTGGCCCTCAGGAAACTTGCTTCCTCGCTTCGAATCCTCAAGATGACAAGGAGAAGATGGCTTTGATACTTGATTGTGTTGAAGATGAGCTTCAACTCAATAATGGATGTATGATATGAAGTGGTGGTGGTAGGAGTGCCAATGGCGCGCTATATTTCCTGCAGCATAAGTTTGCTCATAACGATGGATATGAAATGAAGAGATAAAGGGTTGTATTTATAGAGTTGGATGAGAGAAGATCAATGGTTGAGAAGAAATAAGAGGGTAAGTGCAAAAAGATGGGGGGCCAAAAAGTGGCCAAAAAATTTTCAAAAAAATTTAAGTCATAACGCGAGCACGTTATAACGCGCTTGCGTTATGGCTTGGCAATGACAAGCCTTAGGCTCGTCATTACCGAGCCATAACGCGAGCGCGTTATAACGCGCTCGCATTATAAAGTGCTATAAATAAAAAAAAATGCAGTCATTTTATTTCATTCTGAGTTTTTCCTCCGCCCGCGGCTTCAAAACCTTCAAAAACGCGCTCACGTTCTACAAAACGCCATTCAACACAGAAGACTTGTCAATTCATCGCCAAAATGCTGCCGCAACGTTGAGCACGCCAAAGGGGTGAGTTATCTTTGTTTTTTTGTTTGAATTTCTTCCTAAATAGGTAGGTTTTTGTTGATTTTTGATGTATATTTCATTAATTGTAGGAAATGTTAATGCACCTCCTCCTTCTCCTCAAAATCCACAAAATCTTGAGGAAGAAATACCTGCAGAACAACAACCTCCTCCATTCATTCCTCGACATGCCCCTGGAACACAAGATAATATAATGGGGGAAATTGAAAACAACAAAAAACAAATTGAAGATATAATTGCAAGGTTGAAAGATCCTTCCACTTCAACCTTGCATAGGTCCACGCTTGCCGAATCTCTTGAGTCTATGTTATCAAATGTAAATTCAATTAGCAAGCAAATAACTAGTTGGACCGATAAAAAGAGAGAGTTTAGAGATTACTATGCAGATAAATTGTCATACCAAGATGTCAAAAAATTACAAATTACAAAAGTAGACTTGTGTTCAATTTTCACAAACCCACAAACAAATCAACCTCCACCCATTACATGCAAGAGGTTCTCTATCCATTGGTGCAACAACCAAGCGATAAGGGACAATTTTGGGCAGAGGTGGTGGATGGTTTTTGACCATCCTCCATGCAATAACAATGAGGTCCCGCAATACTTTTTGAGGAAACTCTACTCCGAGTTTGTCCTCAATAAAGTGCCAAACTATTTTGATATGCGGGACTTCCAGGGTAGAGGTGGGGGCTCAGCACAGGATAAACCAGGGGCACGTCTTGACCCACAGCGGGTAGTGAGACGAGTAATTAGTAGACCAGCCCACAAGCATGTTTCTATCCCTTCCATTGTGAAGGAGAGTGTTGAGGTCGATACACTGAGGTCGATTAGTGCCTTGACCCAGAGCATCATAGAGCATGCCGATCCTGCAACACAGAGTGGGTTGGGAGATAGTGCGAGGAGTAGGGTCCCACCGCATACTTGCCAGGCTTGCGGGTCAGCCTGTGGTTATGACCCCATGGACAGTCAGGACGCAGGTGCACAGGCTACATCTGCAGCTGAGCAGATGGTGATGACAGATACCCTCCTGAGTGAGACTTTCGGCCTTGATACTCAGGTAAATATTAGCAAGTTTATTGAATTTAATTTATTAAATTTCATTTTTGAAATACAAGATTAACTAATTTAAATTGATGATTTTAATGAAATTTCAGGGTCATAGCGTCGATGCAGTTTTCAGTGGTTCTCCACCTACATTTTTCACTAGATCATCTACTGTCGAGGTATGTAACTAGTAAACAATTATAAATATTACATGTGAATAGCATCGTTATATGAATGGTATTCTAATTTCTGATTTTGGATGTTGAATAGGTTAACACTATAGATTTCATGGCAACACCTGCCAGGTGGTGGACTTCAAAGCTTTACGGAGGTAATAAAATAAATAGTTTAATGAATGAATTGTACTTACTAAATTTTTGTATGTGATTTGTGTGTTTTATTGTGTGTACTTCCATGTTTAGATGAACGTGTGTGTATGTTAGGAGCCATGATTTGCATCACTATTATAGTTTTCGTAATTGAATAATGTTGTTTTATTTCCAGATGATGCAGGTTGCAGATACACCTCCCCATGTTCATAGGGCAATGGAGCAGGGTGTGGCCTCTGCGATTCATAGCTCTATGGCATTGACAGGGGTATGAGGCAGATTAGTAAATTTCAATTTACATTCATTGTTATAGTTGTCTATTTTTGAAAAATCAAAAGATTATTGATTTGAAGTTTAATTTCTATCTGGATGGTTTCTATAGGACATGACATCACCAGGGCCTATTCCTGCTACTGAGGCAAGTAAGGAGACAGATTATATGTTAGCGGTAAGTGATTATTTTGTTAAATGTTTCATTTTTTTATAACATGTAATTTCTATATATTAATATCTATACTTTTTTTTGTAACAGGTAAAGGTGCAGGAAGAACTAAATAGGAGGAGTAGCCCTCGGGTTCGTAGTAGACGATCCACATGCATGTCTCCATCCCCTAGAAGATCAAAGGCTGCTCGTGATTTATTCTCTTCACTAGCCAGAGGGGAATGACTTTTTATTGTGTTCCTCTGTTGTATGCCTATATGGCATTTGTGGACATATATTTTGTATTGTACATAGTTGACATTGTATGCCTATATGGCATTCTTGTAAGCCTATATGGCTATTTTGTATATATGTGATACTTATATCGACAGATATTGATGTATGCGTATATGGATATTTGGTTAATACAAATCTTTTTTATTGATGGCGTCCATACTTGCATTATAAATCCACTTTTGAATGGATATTTGTAGATGGCTACTTCAAATATTTAAAGTCTGATTGTATTACATAGGATGTTTGCATTTTCTTTGATAGGCTTGATAGGCCATGGATTACATGATGGTGTTTGATGGAAAAGTATGGTACTAGAAGACTCTAGTTCATTCTTAATAGGCTTGTGATTGATAATATCTTTGCATGATTACACTTGATCTTGGATCATGGGCATGTTGTTAGGATTTTGATTGCATTGTGATGTTTGATGGATAGGCATGGTGTAAGTGTAAGATACCCAACTAGTTCTACGAAAATTTTTCCTTACTTAAACACTTTTACTTGCTAACAATTCATCAACTACTTCAATAACATAAAGATATACATCAAGATAACTATTTGAATGAAACAACATTAGAGTTGGGTACTTGTCTTGTTACTTGATTCAATTAACTTGCAATGTCTTATTACATGGAAAATGCTTTCAATAGCATGAAGTACAACTCATTCAATGGAAATACAAGGATAGGCCTTGAAGCCTTGATGTTACAATGTCTTCCTTACTTGAGCAACATTTGAAGATTTGGAATGTTCAACTCATCACCTCACAAGGTAGGCACATATTTGAAGGATTTACAGGTTTTTCTGACTTGGGCGCCAAGTTGAGGTGACCTCCTCCTGAAGTTGCGCCTTGTCAACATTAGGCGCCAATTAGAGTTTATGGATGCTCTGGATTGTTTCCAAGAGTAGGCGCCAAAACATCATCATTATGAAAGTGTTTTAAATGCTAGGCACCCAAATGAGCCCTCTGGAGTCTAGGCGCTCTTTTCATGCATTCTGTGTTCTAGGCGCCAATTGAAAGGAGTGGAGAACAGGGCAAGCACCTTCCAAAATAGGTGTTTCCTTGAGGTGACAAGGACTTAGAAAGTGCGCCTAAGGTGAGCGCCTTGAGTGAAAAGGTCTAACAAACATCTTTGAACCCCCTTTCAAGGTTAGGCGCATTCTGGAGGTGGAAACAAGTAGAAGGTGCGCCTTAGCTTCCTTTGTCAATTCTTTCAAGTCTTTGTTGATTACGAAGGTGGAATGCTTCATTGTAGAATGAGCGCCTATCTTCTAATGTCCAAACTACTTCTTCTGGCTCACTCTGTGGCTAGGCGCCAGAGCTAAACTGTTCACACAAGGTAGTGCGCCTAGACTCACTTGATGTTTTCTTACTACTTCAACCCCTGGAAGATGTTCCAAGGTGTTCCCTTTTACAAGCACTTGACCTCCCAAGTTCCTTCATGTGCTATTCCTTGAAGGCGCCAAAACTGAGCTCCAGTGCCATGGGATTGTGCCTAACATCTTTGAAGAGTTTCTAAGCCTTTTGCAAGTTGATATCCCAAACTCATCTTCTAGGTGCAACAGGAGCTTTCCAAAGGAGTTTCCAAGTTTTAGACGCCAAGCGAGGTCATGGGTGAATGGAACTGCGCCTTAGGAGATGACTGGATCCTAAGCGTCAGTCTGGAAATACAGTGGAATTGATATGCGCCTCAACTAGCTTAGGCACCCATTTGAAGTGATTCCTTTAACACTTCTCTGTCAATCTCAACTGCAAGGATGATCTCCTAATCCAATTTTGATCCTTTGGAGATGCGAATAGCTTTTCATTTCACTAGGTGCCATCAATGATGATCATCAACCAAAGCGCATTTCAAAGGTGAGATAGGCAAGTGAGGCGCCAAACTAGTCCTTGAGACTTATCTCCTTCTATCAAGTCAATTTCAACTATGTGAGAGAGTTCTATTCTAGGCGCAAAATGGAAATGTTTCATCAATTGGTGCATCTTACAAAGCTCCCAATTCTAGGCGCCAGAGCCAAAGAGTTTTTCCCAACACATGCACCTAGGCTAGGAATTCACCTAAGAGACATCACTTAGCTTTAAAACTTTCAATCTATAGCCATCTTGGCTAGGCGCTCCAATGGAGGATCCTTGAACTCATGCATTGGCGCCTTCTAGTTCTAGGCACCCATTTTGGATGATTCATCCTGATACTAGCGCCCAAAATGACTAGACTCTCTTCATCATCCAATTCACTTAGAAGACTCAAGTTGGAGACTTAGTTGTCTATCCATGTTCTCTGGAAGATTCATTGTACCTCTATGCACTTAGGCGCCCTAGTTGATGTGATTAAAGTGCTTCAAAGCTCCATGATTCTTGGTTAGGCACACATTTGACATTGAGCAAGCAAGAAAGTGCGCCCTGACTCTAGAAGTCCTGCCTTAGTCAAGTTTAGCATCCAGACTTAACTAATTTCAAGTTTCTGACTTTGTTCCTGCAAAAAACAAAAGTTAAGTTAGTCAAAAACCAATTCATTCCCTCATTATTTTGAATTAGCCTCCGGGAATGAGGAATAGGCTAACTCATTCTTCATTTGATATTCCTCGGAGAACTTGAAGTTATTTGCAAGATATTCCTCAGAGGACTTGAATGGATAGATGCCTTGAAATTTCAACATGACGTTAGTGATGAAGAGTATTGACATGTTTGACTTGATGTGACCTTGCTGAAGGCGCATTTTCTTTCTTAGCATGATCATCCCAAACCAAGGCACCAACTTGGAAAACCCTGTGAAGGCGCCACTATCTGGAATTTCTTCCAAGGTGTTAAAACTTGACATCTTTTCTTCTCTAGGTACTATCTCCTTCAAGGCGCTCCTTAAAATCATTGGAAGTGCTCAGGACTTACCTTAGTCCAAAGAGCCACAATCCATTCCTTAAAGCACAAAGAATTCTCAAAGGCGCCCCTATTTACCTCTAAGCACTCAAATATCATTTAGATTCAAGGCGCACATTTAGCTCCAAAACGCAAATTTCCATCATCAACCCATCAAGGTGCATCATCTTCCCTTTGTATCCCCTTCAAGGCGCAGACATTCACTTCTTCACACTCAAACTCACTCTCTGGCACCAGAATAGGTGTATAACTTCAAATAAGGCGCTAATCTTAGGTTTCTAAGTACTTAGTTTGATCTTAAGGCTATCCTTCCTCTAAGCACTCTCTTCAACTCCCTCACTAAAGGCTCTCTATAAGTTTGGGTGCATTTCATCCCAAGGTGCTTCAACATCATCCAAGGCGCAAATTCACTCTCCAAGATAAGGTGCAAAAAACCCTATCCTAAGGCGCTCAAATCTTGCTTCTAGACCTAGGCGCACAAACATGAGATTGTGACTTCAATCATCATTCTTGGTTAAGGCACACAAACTCTCATTCAAGGCGCATATCTTTCTCCAACAAGGCGCATATATTCGTCCAACAAGGCACATATTCAATTCTAGGGTGCTCTATCTTGGATTAAATCAGGGTATCTCGTCAACAAGGCGCTCCAAACCATACCAAGGCGCTAAAACACTTAATGCAAGTTCTTCAAGTGCTTATCCAACTTGATTCCTCCAACACAGGGCGCTCAATCTACTTTCTCAAACTTTCAACTCAAATCCTCACCTTATATTCTCCAAGGCAAAAAGGTGCAATTTGATTGAGGGCACTAAAACTCTTAGGCGCACTTATCTCCCTCCAACCCTCTTGCTCTGGAATTCCTTCTAGGCACTTCTCTCATGGGCTTTAGGTGCTCAGTTGAGTGTTTCAATACTACTTAGGTGCCAAATTCATTTTAATGCACCAAACACAAAGAGCTTTCAAACACTGGGCGCTCACAAAGAGTCTTCCAACCTTGGGCGCTAAATTAGGTCTTTGCAACTATCCAAGGCGCATATCTTTGTTTGAACAACTTATGGTGCCAAGACAACTTCTCATTAGGGCGCTCAAAACACTTGTGTTTACATTTGAAGTGCTTTACCTTCTTAAGGTGCTCCAGACTAACCTGACTCCAAGGCGCTCCATCATCATCCTTAAGGCGCTAAAAACATCATCTCCACTCTAGGCAAAAACATCATCCAACTCCTTAAGGCACTTCACTGTCAAAGTCTGAAGGCGCTCTACCTAGACCTTTCCCCTAGGCACCAGAACTCCTAAGCGCTCACCAGATAACTCTCTTCTTCAAGGCGCAAATCTTCCTATACTATGATTGCCTCTGAAACACCGATTAACGTGATGTGAGGGTGCAAAGGCTACTCCAATCCTCAGTGAGCGCCTAGTTTGAACAAGGAGAAATAAAGCATTCAAAACTATCTAAACGATCATCCCCTTCCTAATGTCTTCACTACTCCGGAAAACCTTGGCCAAAATGACACATAACAACTCCTGTGCAAAGCACCTGAGCAAGAAAAGAGGGGGTCCCCAATCTGATGGGGTGACGTGTGATTTGGGCACATGTGTGATTTGGTCAAAAACAGGCGCCTAGAGTGAATAGGCTTTCATCCTGACTTAATACACTGCCTAGAGTGGATATTAGCGCCTTCGTATGGTTTGGAGCGCCTTTAGCTGTGCCTTGAGGAGATTTTCTTACATCTTAAAGGAGGTTCTAACACCTTGCCCCCTTTGGTATCTAGCGCCCTAGTGGCTTTAACCTAACGCCTTTGGAGTCCAAAATGCACCTTTGAAAGTTGAAGTGAACTTGATAATTGGAGTCTTCATAATGAGCGCCTAGGTCTTGTTGAGTAGAATACCCCACAATGTGCGCCTAGGTCTTTAAGAAGAGTAATGATACTTGAGATAGAGCACCTTGAGGAGGTAGTTGAGCACCCTGGATTGAATAATTGGAGTTCAAGGAAGGTTTGAGCACCCAAGGCATATGGCTAGAGAAGTTGTAGAAAAGACCACTTTTGGCGCCTTAAAAGTTTGAATGCTTGGGGAGTTTTTGCAAAGATCTAGTTTGAGCGCCCTTATGCCCTAGGATCATCTAGTTTGTGTGTCTTGTAATGAGGAGTTCATGTAAGTTTGGAATGAGCACATTGAATAAGTGTAAACTAGCCTAGAGAAGGGTATGTGCGCCTTGAGCGCCTTGAGCATTCCAAAGATAACTGTGTGCCTAGAACAATATGAGTGCTCATGATGATGATTAACGCCCTGATGAGACTATGAGCACCTTGTTCAGGAGATACCTTGTTTGATCATAAAATGCGCCTTGAGTCTTGAAGGTTTTGAGCGCCTAGGTGATTTGGATGTTGGGATGTTGGTATGCGCCCAAGATTGAGGTAAGTGAGCGCTTGTAATGGAGGAGAGCAATGAGATGGAATGTCTTGTAGAGATTGGCACCCAGAGACCCATTTTTTCACCTTTGATGATGACCATTTTTGCATAAGAGTTTAGCGCCTTAGAGTTGTAAACTTTCTCTTTGGGCGCCCCTGAGTGAATGTTGGTGCCTTGGACAACTAAATACACCTTTGATGGAGTGGAGCCCAGAAGGGGAGTAGGAGGAAACCCAATCTTCAAGATTCATCAAGCTTCAAAGTTTAGGTTAGAGGTTATCCACTTTATCCAAGGAAGGTGTTATCATCTACACTCCGAGAAGGTAATGTCAAAGGCCATCATGAAGGATCACTTCATCAACTTCAAGTCCTTCAAGTTCAAGTCCTTTCACCTAGCAAGTCCAAGAGAGATTTCTACTCCGATTCATGAAGTAAGCTTATATCATCCTTATCTACTCTGCGAGAAGAAGAAACATTACAAAGTTAATCAAATGAGTTACAAGTACCATACATCCAATTGCAAGGAGTGAACCACCTTAAGGAAAAATAGTTCTCTTGAAGTTACTTGAAATGTCAAAAGGTTTAGCGCCTCCAAGTAAGGTCAGAGGTGAGGTTAGAGGTGAAATCCTTTGGACCATTCTGGCGCCTTAGATGAAGAACCTATATCTTGAGTCCAAGAGGTAAAATTTGTGCCTTAGTGGATTTGGAGAGTTACAGAGATTAGAGAAAAGCACCTTGAAGACAGAGTTGTTCAAGGCGCATGTGTGATTTGGTCAAAAACAGGTGCCTAGAGTGAATAGGCTTTCATCCTAACTTAATACACTGCCTCCTTCTGACAATTTTTGGGGCAGCAGAAAACCTTTCACCACGGGCAAATGCCTTAGAGCTATAAAAAATTGAGAGAGGTTATTGTAGAGGCACTCTACGTGATCCCGTTGCCTTAGACAGAATGTTTTTAAGTGACACGGTTTTCAAGTAACATCTCATCAAAGATTGCTGCCTTTTTGCACTTTGGACTCTTCAGGGATATCGTCGGTACAATGTAGCTCCAACTGTTTCGACATGTTTGGGTGAGAAATAGGACCATGCCTAGCATAAATGTACCCATTCAGACCCGTTGGAACAGTTAGTTTGGTCTCATTAGGAGCAGGACGAAAGTTACACCCCTTTGCAACTTTACACTGCCTCCTTCTGACGATTTTTGGGGCAGCAGAAAACCTTTCACCACGGGTAAATGCCTCAGAGCTATAAAAAACCGAGAGAGGTTATTGTAGAGGCACTCTACGTGATCACGTTACCTTAGACAGAATGTTTCTAAGTGACACGATTTTTGAGTAACATCTCGTCAAAGATTGCTGCCTTTTTGCACTTTGGACTCTTCAGGGATATCGTCGGTACAATGTAGCTCCGACTGTTTCGACATGTTTGGGTGAAAAATAGGACCATGCCTAGCATAAATGTACCCATTCGGACGCGTTGGAACAGTCAGTTTGGTCGCATCAGGAGCAGGACGAAAGTTACACCCCTTTGTAACTTTACACTACCTCCTTCTGACGATTTTTGGGGCAGCAGAAAACCTTTCACCACGGGCAAATGCCTCAGAGCTATAAAAAACTAAGAGAGGTTATTGTAGAGGCACTCTACATGATCACGTTGCCTCAGACAGAATGTTTCTAAGTGACACGATTTTTGAGTAACATCTCGTCAAAGATTGCTACCTTTTTGCACTTTGGACTCTTCAGGGATATTGTTGGTACAATGTAGCTCCGACTGTTTCGACATGTTTGGGTGAGAAATAGGACCATGCCTAGCATAAATGTACCCATTCGGATGCGTTGGAACAGTCAGTTTGGTCGCATTAGGAGCAGGACGAAAGTTACACCCCTTTGCAACTTTACACTGCCTCCTTCTGACGATTTTTGGGGCAGCAGAAAACCTTTCACCACAGGCAAATGCCTCATAGCTATAAAAAACCGAGAGAGGTTATTGTAGAGGCACTCTACGTGATCACGTTGCCTCAGATGGAATGTTTCTAAGTGACATGGTTTTCGAGTAACATCTCGTCAAAGATTGCTACCTTTTTGCACTTTAGACTCTTCAGGGATATCATCGGTACAATGTAGCTCTGACTGTTTCGACATGTTTGGGTGAGAAATAGGACCATGCCTAGCATAAATGTACCCATTCAGACGCGTTGGAATAGTCAGTTTGGTCGCATTAGGAGCAGGACGAAAGTTACACCCCTTTGCAACTTTACACTGCCTCCTTCTGACGATTTTTGGGGCAGCATAAAACCTTTCACCACGGGCAAATGCCTCATAGCTATAAAAAACTGAGAGAGGTTATTGTAGAGGTACTTTACGTGATCACGTTGCCTCAGACGGAATGTTTCTAAGTGACACAGTTTTTGAGTAACATCTCATCAAAGATTGCTACCTTTTTGCACTTTGGACTCTTCAGGGATATCGTCGGTACAATGTAGCTCCGACTGTTTCGACATGTTTGGGTGAGAAATAGGACCATGCCTAGCATAAATGTACCCATTCGGACGCGTTGGAATAGTCAGTTTGGTCGCATTAGGAGCAGGACGAAAGTTACACCCCTTTGCAACTTTACACTGCCTCCTTCTGATGATTTTTGGGGCAGCAGAAAACCTTTCACCACGGGCAAATGCCTCATAGCTATAAAAAACCGAGAGAGGTTATTGTAGAGGCACTCTACGTGATCACGTTACCTTAGACGGAATGTTTCTAAGTGACACAGTTTTTGAGTAACATCTCGTCAAATATTGCTGCCTTTTTACACTTTGGACTCTTCAGGGATATCGTCGGTACAATGTAGTTCCGACTGTTTCAACATGTTTGGGTGAGAAATAGGACCATGCCTAGCTTAAATGTACCCATTCAGACACGTTGGAACAGTCAGTTTGGTCGCATTAGGAGCAGGACGAAAGTTACACCCCTTTGCAACTTTACACTGCCTCCTTCTGACGATTTTTGGGGCAGCAGAAAACCTTTCACCACGGGCAAATGCCTCATAGCTATAAAAAATTGAGAGAGGTTATTGTAGAGGCACTCTACGTGATCATGTTGCCTCAGATGGAATGTTTCTAAGTGACACATTTTTCGAGTAACATCTCGTCAAAGATTGCTGCCTTTTTGCACTTTGGACTCTTCAGGGATATCGTCGGTACAATGTAGCTCTGACTGTTTCGACATGTTTGGGTGAAAAATAGGACCATGCCTAGCATAAATGTACCCATTCAGACGCATTGAAACAGTCAGTTTGGTCACATCAGGAGCAGGACGAAAGTTACACCCCTTTGCAACTTTACACTACCTCCTTTTGACGATTTTTGGGGCAGCAGAAAACCTTTCACCACAGGCAAATGCCTCAGAGCTATAAAAAACCAAGAGAGGTTATTGTAGAGGCACTCTATGTGATCACGTTACCTTAGACAGAATGTTTCTAAGTGACACGATTTTCGAGTAACATCTCGTCAAAGATTGCTACCTTTTTGCACTTTGGACTCTTCAGGGATATCGTCGGTACAATGTAGCTCTGACTGTTTTGACATGTTTGGGTGAGAAATAGGACCATGCCTAGCATAAATGTACCCTAAACCTTGTCCCTAAACCCTAATCCCTCAACCCTCAACCCTAATCTGTCATCCGTCATCCCTCAACTCTAATCCCTCATTCCTAAACCCTAAACGCTATCCCTATTCCTAGAACCTCAACAGGATCGATACTATACTTTAAACCCTAATCCCTCTACCATCGGCACTCTTATTTAACCCTAATCCCTTGACCATTAACCCTATCCCTCAACCTCAACCCTCAACCCTCAACTCTCAACATTAAACCCTAATTCATCAACCCTAAACCCTAATCCCTCAAACCTAAACCCTATCCCTAAACCATCAACCCTCAACACTATACCTTAAACCCTAATCCCTCAACCCTCAACCCTAATCCCTCATCCCTCAACTCTAATCCCTCATCCCTAAACCCTAAATGCTATCCCTATTCCTAAACCCTCAACAAACTCGATACTATACCTTAAACTCTAATCCCTTATCCCTAAACCCTCCAACCCTATCCCTAATCCTTATACCCTCCACACTCTACTTTAACCCTAATTCCTCGACCCTCAACCCTATCCCTAAACCCTTGACCCTCGAACCTCAACCCTCAACCCTCAACATCAAACCCTAATCCCTCAACCCTTAACTCTGATCCCTCAACCTTCAACCCTGATCCTAAACCCTAAACCCTCAACGCCAAATTCTAATCCCTCAACCCTTCACTCTAATCCCTCAACCCTAAACCCTATCCCTAAACCCTCAACACTATACCTTAAACCCTAATCCCTCAACCCTAACCCTAAACCTTGTCCCTAAACCCTAATCCCTCAACCCTCAACCCTAATCTATCATCCGTCATCCCTCAACTCTAATCCCTCATTCCTAAACCCTAAACGCTATCCCTATTCCTAGACCCTCAACAGGCTCAATACTATACCTTAAACCCTAATCCCTCTACCATCGACACTCTTATTTAACCCTAATCCCTTGACCATTAACCCTATCCGTCAACCTCAACCCTCAACCCTCAACCCTCAACTCTCAACATTAAACCCTAATTCATCAACCCTAAACCCTAATCCCTCAAACCTAAATCCTATCCCTAAACCATCAATCCTCAACACTATACCTTAAACCCTAATCCCTCAACCCTCAACCCTAAACCTTATCCCTAAACCCTAATCCCTCAACCCTCAACCCTAATCCCTCATCCCTCAACTCTAATCCCTCATCCCTAAACCCTAAATGCTATCCCTATTCCTAAACCCTCAACAGACTCGATACTATACCTTAAACTCTAATCCCTTATCCCTAAACCCTCCAACCCTATCCCTAATCCTTATTCCCTCCACACTCTACTGTAACCCTAATTCCTCGACCCTCAACCCTATCCCTAAACCCTTGAGCCTCGAACCTCAACCCTCAACCCTCAACATCAAACCCTAATCCCTCAACCTTAACTCTGATCCCTCAACCTTCAACCCTGATCCTAAACCCTAAACCCTCAATGCCAAATTCTAATCCCTCAACCCTTCACTCTAATCCCTCAACCCTAAACCCTATCCCTAAACCCTAACCCTAAACCTTGTCCCTAAACCCTAATCCCTCAACCCTCAACCCTAATCTGTCATCCGTCATCCCTCAACTCTAATCCCTCATTCCTAAACCCTAAACACTATCCCTATTCCTAGACCCTCAACAGGCTCGATACTATACCTTAAACCCTAATCCCTCTACCATCGACACTCTTATTTAACCCTAATCCCTTGACCATTAACCCTATCTGTCAACCTCAACCCTCAACCCTCAACCCTCAACTCTCAACATTAAACCCTAATTCATCAACCCTAAACCCTAATCCCTCAAACCTAAACCCTATCCCTAAACCATCAACCCTCAACACTATACCTTAAACCCTAATCCCTCAACCCTCAACCCTAAACCTTATCCCTAAACCCTAATCCCTCAACCCTCAACCCTAATCCCTCATCCCTCAACTCTAATCCCTCATCCCTAAACCCTAAATGCTATCCCTATTCCTAAACCCTCAACAAACTCGATACTATACCTTAAACTCTAATCCCTTATCCCTAAACCCTCCAACCCTATCCCTAATCCTTACACCCTCCACACTCTACTTTAACCCTAATCCCTTCAACCTCAACCCTATCCCTAAACCCTTGACCCTCGAACCTCAACCCTCAACCCTCGACGTCAAACCCTATTCCCTCAACCCTTAACTCTGATCCCTCATCTCTCAACCCTAACCCTAAACCCTAAACCCTCAACCCTCAACGTCAAATCCTAATCCCTCAACCCTAAACCCTCAACACTATACCTTAAACCCTAATCCCTCAGCCCTCAACCCTAAACCTTATCCCTAAACCCTAATCCCTCAACCCTTAACCCTAATATGCCATCCCCCAACTCTAATCCTTCATCCCTAAACCCTAAATGCTATCCCTATTCCTACACCCTCAACAGAATCGATACTATACCTTAAACCCTAATCCCTTATCCCTAAACCCTCCAACCCTATCCCTAATCCTTATGCCCTCCACACTTTACTTTAACCCTAATTCCTCGACCCTCAACCATATCCCTAAACCCTTGACCCTCGAACCTCAACCCTCAACCCTCAACGTCAAACCCTAATCCCTCAACCCTTAACTCTAATCCCTCGACCCTCAACACTATACCTTAAACCCTAATCCATATCCCTCAACCCTTAACCCTTAAAACTTAAACCCTATCCCTACACCCTCAACACTTGACACTATATCTTAAGCCTTAAACCCTCATCCCTAAAGCCTCAACCCTCAATCCTTAAACCTTCAACCCTAAACCCTATCCCTAATCCCTCTACCCTCGACACTCTAACCCTAACCTCGACATTAAATGCTAATCCGTCAACCCTAAACCCTAATCCTAAACCCTCAACCCTCAACACTATACCTTAAACCCTAATCCCTCAACCCTCAACCCTAAACCTTATCCCTAAACCCTAATCCCTCAACCCTCAACCCTAATCCATCATCCCTCAACTATAATCCCTCATTCCTAATCCCTAAATGCTATCCCTATTCCTAAACTCTCAACAGACTTGATACTATACCTTAAACCCTAATCCCTTATCCCTAAACCCTCCAACCCTATCCCTAATCCTTACACCCTCCACACTCTACTTTAACCCTAATCCCTTGACCCTAAACCCTATCCCTAAACCCTTGACCCTTGAACCTCAACCCTCAACCCTTAAAGTCAAACCCTAATCCCTCAACCCTTAACTTTGATCCCTCGACCCTCAACCGTAATCTGTCATCCCTCATCCCTCAACCTTAAACGCTATCCCTATTCCTAGACCCTCAACGGGCTCGATACTATACCTTAAACGCTAATCCCTTATCCGTAAACCTTCCAACTCTATCCCTTATGCCTTAACCCTCATGATTAATAGCCTTGAACGTAAAAAAATTTGAGTGGGACATAATGCGAGCGCATTATAATGCGCTCGCGTTATGTCAAACATGGCAAAAGACAGACTTGTGGGAAAGAAAAATGCAAGGCAAAACATAACGTGAGCGCGTTATAACGCACTCGCGTTATTTCTTGCTTTGGGAATCCCAAGCCTTGGGCTTGGGATTTGCTTTGGATTTCCAACCCAAAGGCTTGGAGTGCCTTATGAACAGTCACAGACGTGTTTTTCTATATTCTTCAAAATTTCACATAATTTTGTTCGTGCTAACCCTTAGATTTGCATGTGTTTCAAGGTTGAACAAATCGAACACATGGGTAATGTTAGGCTTTCTCTTAGCTATTTGACGATGTGATTTTTTTTCACATTTTAACAATGTTAAGCCTTTTATCTTTAATTTCTTTTGTTTGTGTGTCCGTTTTTATGCAAAAACCATTGTTTGGTCTTTTTTTCATTGTAAAATAACTATTCATTCAAATTTCAAAAAAATTACATATTTAGAAACTAGACTCCATTCTACAAATATTAAAAAAATAAAAAAATGATTTTCAATTAGTTTTCAAAATTTATAGGGGTAGCACGGCCAAAATTCTATTTTTTAGGATGTGTCCACTTTAAAAATTAGTAAAAAATCAAATATTCATCAAAAAATTATCAGAAAAATCGGGCATAAACTACATGCTATTAGCTAATTTCTCACCAAAGCGATTTTAAAAATACCAAAAAAAAGTTGACCTTTTGAGGGAGCCACAAAACATGCTATGTTATGTTTTTTTGACAGAAACAACACCAATTTCTGTGGCTCCCTCTTTAGAACCCCTTAATCTATGCCATTTTCAAAACAAAATAGTAGTTTAGAAAGTAGACTCGGAGCACTACAAATATTGTTTTGGTTGCATCTCCAAATTTTGAGTGTAACTATCCTCAATTTCTCATCCAAGGCCAGTATTTCCTGATTTCAGAAAAAAAGTGGCCACTTAAGACCCCTTTTTGGCCCCCCATCTTCTTACACTTACCCAAGAAGATCAACAGAGGAGAATGTTAGTGGGAACGTGCGCGAATAGAAGAAGGACATGTGTCATTCAAAAAGAAACTTTGTTGAGTTAACTGCTTTCTTAATGAGGATGAGTTTTTATTTTCTTTAAATTAGAATATATTTTTCTAATTTAAGAGCAAAGTTGTTTTAAAGATGCTTTAACTCAGCTTTTACTTTTGTAACTCACTTTTTGCTTTTGTATGACGAGGAATTTATTTTTAGAAGATAAGAAAGATTTTTTAGAAGATAAGAAAGCATAATTAAATAAATGAATTTATTTAATTGTTTGTGGATAAGTTGGAGGAATAAATAAAATATTTAATATATTTTATTTTTGGAGATTTAAGATTTTATTTAAATAAAATTACATTTTATTTAAATTTGGAAGAATAAAAGATTTTAATTAAATAATTAAAATTATTTAATTATTTAGAAGAATGAAGTTGATGTAGATGAATTTAATTAATTAAATAAATGTAATTTATTTAATTAATTAAATGAGAGGAGATGAATCAAATAAATAAATTTATTTATTTATTTATTGATAGAGGAATGTGAATATGAAATAATATTTAAAATATTTATTTAAGTAGAGTCATGTCATTTTTAGGTGTATATATTTTGCCCCTCTTTGATGCAATGTGTTTTATCACTTTGTTTCAAAGAATAAGAATATTCGACAATGATACATGCCCCAGTTTGCCCCTGGTACAAGTTTAATGACAGGATGCCCCCTCGAGAGATTGGACGAGAAGACGACAGAAAGTGCAAGACGAACAATCTCACGAAGAAGAAGGTGGAAAAATAGGTTAGGATGGAGAACAATAGGACATGGTTCAGAGGAACGGACCTGGGAAGTAGCCACAGTTGTCACACAGTCAGTTGTGGTTCACTTGCTATATATAGGAGCTGGGTCCACAAGTTCTATTCATTTGCACACTTGTCCTTAGTTGATTGGTCTTTGAGAGCTTAGGAGAGCATGGCAGCCAGAGAGATGGATATTCTACGCGAGGAGCACTGCTTTGAGTGAATCTGACGGTTCGATCGACTAGTTGAGGCAAGACCACCGGTATGTAGTTCGTCAAAACTTGCTAAAAGTAATTTATTAGGGCAATAAATGCTTAGGGAAAAATACTAGGATAGATACAGTTCGGCACATACATGCTCTAAAATAGCGCATATGCTACTAAGTGGCACTTTTGAGATATCTTACGGCGCATTTGATAGTTTGGCTCATTTAGGCTATGAATTAGTGCATCCATTAGGGAACGACACATGTGACATGAGAAGTGGCGCATACACCAGAATGGTGCATAGACGTCAAAGGGCAGTACATTCATGGTGAAGTGGTGCATATGATATGGATCGACGCATTTGCTACCTGGATTGACACATTTGCACTAGGAAGATCCGTTGACTTTTCTACATAGAATCAAAATAATAATAATGTCCATAATTTTCAATGCTTGTTTTTAGTGGCCTCTTCAATTCAGACAGGAACTTGGCTATGAAAAAAATGAAATTATAATCTATTGAATTCTAAGTTAGTACAAAATGAAGGTTTCATTATTCTGTCAAGTTACATTTGAATGCATCATTGCAGGTCTTTCATAATTCACAATCCATAAAAATTCATAAAAAATAGTGGAATGTTTCCCCTCTAGCCCATCCCTTGTGTTCTTATTATTTCTTGTCAGATTATTATAGGGGATTCAACCTATTATCAAATCAAAACCTCCAATTAAATTAATAATTTCATCAAGTCTTTCTTTTGTCAAATTGTGCACATCTTTCAGGTCTCAACCAATCTACCTTTTTTTATGTGTTTTTCCCACCCAACTTTTGAGTATAAACTTGTTTTCTTTACAATTTTTTGCAAATACAACATAATTGAATTGTATACCCAAACAATACAAAGCAACATTTGCACCCCAAGTTCTAGAGAACAAAAAAAGGATATTGATCCTCTTTACATAGATAGGCTTCAAAATATAAAGATGGTATCCTATAATGAACAAATCAAAGTAATACATTTTTCCTCTTCTTCCATTTTTACATCTATGGAAGCCAATTGGATCACTACTAGATGAAAAACATTTAAATGTTTGGTTAGAAAGTCTCCTTCATCTATCTTTAAAGAATACAAATTTCTTTTAAAAAATAACTTATTTACAAGACACTTAGTTTGATATAATGCAATAATTTTATCTCATAAACTCTAAGCAATATTTTTGTACTAAAACATGAAATCAAGATTTAATTAGAAAGACACAACCTAATAGTAGATCTATCTCTTCTATAAAACTTGTTCCATTCATCTTCATCCATTGCTAATGGTAGAAAATAGAGCGCAACAATTATTATGATCCACTTATCTATCTTCGTTAAAAGAATCTCTTCAAACTTCAATTTTCACAACTCAAAGTTTTACCTACTAAATATCTCAATCTCAATTGTCAAGGTGTTGGCCATGACTTTTGATTTTCAAATGTTATTTTAAATCCACACGAATTATCCCCCAAAAAATAGAAAGAAACATAAGAAATGTATCCCTTCCTTCATGGGATCAATCAAAACAAAGCTTTGATACCAAATGTTGGTTTTACAATGCTTATTCCTCAATTAGGAGCAATGAAAAGTAATAAAATTTGTTGATTTAAAACATATTTAACCTTAATCAAACATATAAGAATAAGTGAAGGAGATAGAGAAAATAAGATAACATATATACTTGGTAAAACCCTTTCGAGTAAGAGACCCACCATCAAAAGTAAACCTTAATATATTAGTGAAACCCTTCATTTGCTTAAGGACCTGATAATTCACCTTTTAGACCTCTTTAGTGTACCCATTTCACACTAATGTGTAGTTATCTCTATTAATAGTAACATCATATCTCCAAGCTTCATTCATTCATACATGTCTTGACCAATACAATTGGAAACAATGTTGCACTTATTGAACTGGCTCAAAAATGGAAATTTGCAACAACTAACTCAAAAGTCCAACAAATGGAAAGAACATTTAACAAAAAGTCTATCACACAACAAAACACTTTTTGCCACTATGTTTATGCAATTGATCTTAATATTGTCTCCTTCATGCATCTTTAAAGAATACAAATTTCTTTTCAAAAATAACTTATTTACATGACACTTAGTTTGATATAATGCAATAATTTTATCTCATAAACTCTTAGAAAAGTTTTGAACTAAAACATTCATGAAGATTAAATTAGAAAGACATGACCTAATAGTAAATCTTAAAATAATTATTCATACAAAGTTATGCATGTAGCCATCTTTTCTACTTGAAACTAAAAAGTACTTTCAATCCATAAATTTTAGTTACCCTATGGCATACTATCAACATATTCAAAGTAAAATTATGGTGGGCCTTTCATTAACTTTTTAAACTTCCACTACCGACCCATAAGGTGATTTGAAACTCCAAATCCAACCAATCCTTTAACATGCTTTGGTAAATGAAAATTTATATCTTTATTTTTCATAGACAAACATTTGAAAGACATACTTTCTTCAAGCTTTATCTTCTAAAATGGTTTCTTGTGATGACTTTCACAGTAATCATTTTCTAAATCTAAGTGCTTTCTTTTATTCAATTTGATTTTTTTCAATCCTTTAGGCTTTCATTCAATCCTATCATAAGGAAACCATGATTATCATGACTAATCAAACTAATAACCCTAAGATTGTAATTAGCAACATCCAAGCATGCAATTAGTCACATGTTGATTGAGCAAGCAAATTTGCTCCATATAATTGAAATAATGTCCATAATTTTCAATATATATTTTTGGTAGCCTCTTCAATTTGGGTAGGAACTTGTCTATAAAAAATAAGGAATATATAATCTATTGATTTCTAGATTAGTACAAAATGAAGGATTCATTATTCTATAAAGTTACACTTGAATGCATTGCATGCCTTACATAATTCACTTGTATCAATGAAAATTCATATAAAATAGAGGAATACTTCCCCTCTAGCCCATCCCTTGTGCTCTTGTGGAAATTCTGCACATCTTCCACCTCTATCAATTTACCCTTTTGATGTGTTTTTCCCACACAAATTTTGATGATAAGCTTGTTTTCTTTATAATTTTTTGCAGATACAACATAATTGAGTGGTATATCCAAATTATGTAAAGTCACTTTTGCACCCCCAATTCTAGCGAACAAACGAAGGATCATATTGATCTCCTTTAGATAGATAGGCTGAAAATAGAAAGATGATATCCTTTAATGAACAAATCAAAGTGATACATTTTTCCTCTTCTTCCATTTTTACATATATGGAAGCTAATTGACTTACTACTAGATGAAAATGACTTAAATTTTTGGTTACAAAGTATCCTTCATGCATTTTTAAAGAATGTAATTTTTTTTTCAAAAATAACTTTTTTACAACACACTTAGTTTGATATAATGTAGTAATTTTATCTCATAAACTCTTAGCAATGTTTTGTACTAAAAGATTCATCAAGATTTAATTAGAAAGAAAACCTAATAGTATATCTATCTCTTCTATCCAACTTGTCCCATTCATCTTCATCCATTGTTTATGGTAGAAAATTGAGTGCAAGAATTATTATGATTCATTGATATATCTCCACTAAATGATCTTCAAAATTTAGTTTCTACAACTCAAAGTTTTACCTACTAAAATTATCAATCTCAATTGTCAAGGTGTTGGCCATGACTTTTGATTTTCAAATGTTATTTTAAATCAACAAGAATTATCCCACAAAAAAATAGAAAGAAACATAATAAATGTATCCCTTCCTTCATGGGATCAATTGAAACAAAGCTTTGATACCAAATGTTGGTTTTACAATGCTTATTCCTCAATTAGGAGTAGTGGAAAGTAATAAAAATTGTTGACCTAAAACACATGTAACCTTAATTAAACATTTAAAAATAAGTGAAGCAGATAGAGAAGATACTTGATGACATATATACTTTGGAAAACCCTTTTGAGTAAGAGACCCACCACCAAATGTAAACCTTAATATGTTAGTGAAACATGTCATTTTCTTAAGGACCTAATAGTTCCCCTTTAAGACCTCTTTAGTGTACCCATTGCACACTAAAGTGTAGCTATATCTAAAAATAACAACATCCCATCTCCAAGCTTCATTAATTCATACATGGCACGGCTAATAGAGTTGGAAACAATGCCTCTTATTGAAGTGTCTCAAAAATGGACATTTACAACATCTCAGAAGTCCAACAAATGGAAAGAACACTTAACACCTTCTACCATTCAAGGCTCTCCTCATTTCACCATGATCCCAGTAGTACATGATCAATGTTTTAAAGCATTTTGTTGGAGTGAATTGTTGCTATACCAACCATTTATAAACATTCACAATGATATTGGTTCATTAGAGAAAGATATTAAAGCCCAATGGGAAAGAATTTGAAACAACTACCATCCATGGAATTTGCATCATACATCTCCAGATCCATTGATAGACATTGATGATGCAAAAATCTAGAACCATTGTCGTCATATAGAGGAAGAGAAAGAGAGAGAAGGGGAGAGAGAAAGACCAATAGGGGAAGAGAGAAGGGAGAGAGAGAGGGTTATAAACAAAGGTTGAGAGAGGTAAAGAGAGATACAGAGATAAAGAGAAATAGAGAGATAGAGTGGGAGACAAAAATATCTAGAGAGAGGTAGAGAGATAGAAAGATAGAGAGAGATAACAAACATAAAAGGAAAGTTACTCTCTTTTCTTTATCTCTCTATTTTTTTAAAGTGTCATTTCATACCAAGCTTCACTTTTCACATTGTAAAAGTACCATAGCCTAATATTTAATGTAGGGTTTTCTATGACAATGCTTGACCATAGACCCAAGTCTATCACACAACGTAACACTTTTTGACACTATGTTTATACAATGAAAATTAGTTTTGTAATACCATGATGGCCAATGATTTTTTGTTTTTAAAAATGTATCAACAACATATATCACTATGTTCTCTCAATTCTACTGATGGATGTATAACAACCATTCACCATTAACAAAACTGTATGCACTCTTCTCAAAAAATTACTCATTACTTTTATCTACATGCTATCTTGGTGTACCCATTTCACACCATGTACAATTTGGATGGGAACTTAGGTATGAAAATAATGAATTTATAATCTATTGAATGTATAGATACTTACATTGTTTAGGCTCATAAAATCATTGTTACAAAGACAATTTCAAAAATTAAGATTAAATAATAATAATCAAATTATAATAGGTGGAAGCTCGAACACAAAAGATGGGCTAGAGGGACTAAGAGAATAAGATAAAGAGGGACACAAAGATAGATAGAGAGATATAGAGATAGAAGTAGATATAGAGGGAGATAGATCTACTTGTTGCCTTGAGAATGTGATAGTCAACGTATTTTATGCAAGTCAAATCTATGTTGTGCGTGCCTATTGGATCAATCTACCAAACTATGTACCTGGATGATTTGATTCACCCTTGTCTTCAATTCTATCAATGTGCAAGGACTAGCAATACTAAAAAAAACCATGGGGAGTGTGATCTCCCACAATTTTTGAAGAATATTCAAGACAACAAGCTCAAGCATGAAAGTGTCCTAGATGATTTCATGCAATATTGACTTGATCTTCAAATTTAATTTTTTTAAAGATAGGTACAAAGTGGTAGCATTTAGAGAGAGAGAGAGAAAGAGTCTCAAAAACACATATCACTACATTCTTTCATTTCTACTAATGGATGGACAACAACCATTCACCATTAACAATTCAACTATATGCTCTCTTCTCAACAAATTACTTATTTACTTTTATCTTCATGCTATCTCAGCCTACCCATTGCACACTAA
The DNA here is from genome assembly GCA_027924645.1 of Cunninghamia lanceolata. Lineage (NCBI taxonomy): Eukaryota > Viridiplantae > Streptophyta > Pinopsida > Cupressales > Cupressaceae > Cunninghamia > Cunninghamia lanceolata. Next base: position 3,457,610 of record BSBN01001394.1, on the reverse strand, counting down.
GGTGCAATTGCTAGTAGGATTACATACAACCTTAATTTTTTTATAGTTAGAGATTTATTAAAGAACCATAAGAAAAGTGTTTTTATTTTAATAGATGGGTTAAAATTAATGTTATAAAAGTAGGAAAACTATGTGAGTGAAAGACATAGCAAACAATGTTATATTGGAATAAAAGTATGATGGAAGGTATATTTAAACGTTAGGAAGTTTTTTTTATTTTCTTAGAAATTTTCAAGTTTTCCACATGGGGTGATTGTTCAACTTAAATTTGATAGGTAGTTTATAGTTTTAATTTTGGCACTAGAACATCAATTGGTTGTCTTCCATTTTTAGGCCATAATATAATCTTCATCACTATAACACTAAAAATTACTAATTCAAATTTAGGAAAAACATTCAATCTTAATTTAGCTCACTCAATCCTTATTTACATTATCTCCTTAGAGATTTTAGAAGTTTATAAAAAGGGAGAAAAGGGAAATTAAAGGGAAATTCCAAATGCTTCTATACCTAACACTTCTACCTGCATCAACATGTTCTTTAAATTCTATGAGGCTGGTTTGAGTTCAGTACAAGAGGATTTCAAGTTAACAAGCCTGTAGGACCTGTTTATTAATGCTTAGACTTTCTTGAAAGAATGAGGAATGAATACATTGCAAAATTGTTGACCTCAAATGCAGTTATTATTCATAATAATCAAGTTTCTATGAGTAGCAACTAGATAGATGAAAAATTTGAAGCCAATACAACAATTGATTGGTATGAGAGTGTAGTCAATTGGGTATAAGTTAATGATGGTGCATCACATGACAAAAATACAGTTGATGAAGATACTATATGCACCTACCTTTAGTTGGATAGGTCATCCATTAGAGATGATAATGATGAAATGCATGATGACATTCAATTTAAGGTTGAGGGAAGTGACCCTACAATCTGTGGTAGCAAGTTAGACAAAGAGGAAGGTGTGTGCACCAATGATAAATTAAATGGATTAGTTCATGCAACTAATTATATTGAATGTGTACACGCATATCATGTAAAAGATGAGTAAGAAACTACTTTCTTCTTTGATACATATAAAGGCATCGAACTCTGCATACTCCATTTGTTTTGGTATGCTACATTACTTTAGCTATGGTAAAAGGATGATATATTTATATGTATTCATTGCATGAGCCTATAGCAGGCCAAAAATGTATATATTCATTGCATGAGCCTATAGCAGACCGATAATGTATGCATTCAATCTTGAGCCTGTAGAATACCTAGAGCTATGTGTCTAATCATGTGCCTGTAAAGGTTGAAAGCCACGTGTTTACTTATGTGTTTGTAAAGACGAAGAGCTATGTATTTACTCATGCATATGTATAAGGATGATAGATATATGTATTATCTTTTTCTTGGCTATGAATATCTAATAGATATATGTTTTATCTTTATCTCAGCTATGAATAGCTGATAGCTTAACATGTATTATGTTTATCTAGGCTATGAATAACTAATAGTTAAATATGTATTACCTATATCTTGGTAGTGATATGGCCATTTGATATGAACACTTGATTTTATCTTGGAAGTAATATGACCATTTGATATGAACACTTATCTTTATAGAAATAGATACAAACGAATATTTTATCTTAGCTGAAACATAGCAGGCAGGAACACCGATTAAGACTATACAAAATTTTTATAAATTACTAGACAGTTGAGAAGTTTTGTGTAATAAACAAGAAAGGATCTATTTATGCTCGTATATACATACTATATAGGTAGGCACATATCTTTATATACACATAAATATGTCTTTAAAATCTTGTCACCTAGTAAAATCTTCTTTTGAAGTAAGAACTCTGGTTTAGAGTAAACTTTAAATAATATACAAGTATGATTTTTAGATTGAAATATATCTTGTGAATCCATACAAGTTCTTAAGTTTGAAAAAACTTCAAATAAAGGTAGTTTGCTCTTTTGTTGAGAAGACAATGAGACCTTGCTTGATATTGACGAAATATATGATTAAACATGCACTATATGTTGGCAAGAGACACTGTGTAGCTTCATGAGGCTTGTCATTGATGGCAACAAAGTCCATCTCACACATCCACAAGACATGGTGTGTCTATACCAGAAGTCAGAATGAAGAGTATTTTGGTCCGGTGAGCAAGAATAGAGCATGCAACAAGGTCCGACAATCAGGTCCGGATCTCTCAAAGGAAGTATGTCAGTAAAGTGTGGACTTGGGGAAGTCAAGAGGAGTATCATGACTAATATATTCCAGAGATTAAGCCTCTGGTGATGAAAGAGTGAAAAGATATAAGCACCTGAGTGTTGGGTTCCCGATTGGCAGAGTAGACTGAGGAAGACCTGACCGGCAGAGCATCAGACCTTAATCCGGATGAGATATTGATGGTGATCAAGTTTCTTGAGGTATCATTCATGATTGGATGACATGATTGATGACTTCTATAGGCATCTGCTTGATACGCATCACTTGATAAGCAAGGATTCAGCCGACAGATCAGAGTTTGGGAAAATATTGACTATTTCGGATGCCGACTAGAAAGGTGTTGAAATCATTGGTGCGGATATATATACCAAATGGATTTGGATGTGAAGTGGAGGTGGGTATGATGTGAAGTGTGAATAAAAGTAGAGAGCAGTGTGGAAGTAGTAAAACAGGTTTGGTATGTCACAGGACAACAACACCAAAGAAGAGGAAGAATGAAGTGCAGTAGATCAGTGTATTGAGCCTAACCGAAACTGAACCTCAGCATATGTGGATGCTCCTCATCCATTCAAGTATCTTGTTACTTTATTTATACCTTGTAGACAGTGAGTCTCTTATAGGCAGTGAGCCTCTTGTGAGCAGTGTACTTGGGCAGTGAGTCCTAATCGGTAAGTGCCATTTTTGTATTTCTATTCTTCTAACAGAAAATACATTCTTGGGTTAGTCACCCCATGGTTTTTCTCTTAACAGGGTTTTCCACGTCAAAATCATTGTGTTATGTGTATTGACTTTGTTTCTACTTTCATGATTATGGATGCTTATTTGTTTTGATGTTGCACTAGTTATTAAAGAAGAACGGAAAGTTAAGTTAATTTAGATAACTGATTCACCCCCCCTCTCAGTTATCAACAATTAGTATTAGAGCAAAGTTCCTCCAAACAGAGCCTAACAGCTTGAGGAAGATCTGGGAATCTCAATGGATATGTATGGTATGAGGGAACAACTTTAGTCTGCCCTAGATGATCTTGAGCAATCTCACTCTGAAGTCAACAACTTGAAGGAAAGACTCAAACAGGCTGATGATTTCATAAATGAACTAAAAGAGAAATTAAGTATATCTATGAAAAAGAGAAAGGAACTACTTCAGCAATTGGCAAGTTAAGGTGAAGCCAATGATACAAATGAAGATCTGAAGGAGAAAACCAAGATATGTGAAAAGTTATCAAAAGAGGTCATTATGGTAAGAAATGAAATGGAATCAGGATTTATGAAATTCACCCAAGAAATTGAAGAGAAAAGAAAAACTAAAGATGATCTAAGACAATCTCTCAAGGAGAAGTCAGAAGACTGCCACAAGATGGATAGAATAATCAGGCATCTAGAATCTGATCTTGAAGAAGCTAGAGACAATGAAGAACAACTTGAGAATCAGATTGACACTCGTAAAAAGGATCTTCAAACAACAAATGAATACAAAGAGAAATTCAAGATAAGCTTTGCTTAACTTGAAGTTCTTCTTCAAAGCCAAAAGAGGGTAGATGACAAGCAAGGCTTGGGGTATGAAAAAGGTGAAAGCTCCGGATCCGGTCAGAAGAACTCCAGATCAGAAAATCCAAGAAACAGGCCTAGAAGACCTCCGGTAAGGCAACCAAATGCTCAAAGATATCCATCTTTCAATGGATACTACCACAACTGCAATAAATTTGGTCATAAAGCAAATCAGTGTAGAAGAAGAATGAATTAGACTAATTCATCCTTCTTCGGACAGTGTTTCAATTGCAAAAGGTATGGTCACAAATCTCATGAGTGTAGAAATATGCAAATGAACAATTCATTCAATGGTAGATGCTTTGCATGCAATAGAATGGGACGTATGGCTAACCAGTGTAGATCAAGAGGATATCAGTCAAATATGCAAAGAAGTGTTATTTGTCACAAGTGCAATAGATCTAGTCATATTGCCAAATTTTGCAGAAGTAAGAATCAGGACAAAAAGGGTCCGGTGCATCATAATCAAAACCAAGACAAAGGAAAAGGAAAAGTGAATGCGGATGAAATTCAAAGGGAGATGAACAAGATTTGGGTAAAGAGGAGCACATAAATTGCTAAGGATGGATCTGTACCAGAATCTGGTGTTGATATTTCTTCCGGAAACTAATTAGATGAGATCTAGCTCATGGGGAGTCACAAAAGAAAACAAGTTCCCCCAGCCAGTCAATTGGTGCCTGAAATTGGCACATGGAAAGTTGTGGATTAAAGGGTTTTCAGAGAAACATCTAAAGAAGCCTTGGTAAAGATATGGAAGATCCACAAGAATTTTTGAAGAGGTTAACCATCCAAGTCCAATCTGGTTTAACAGTCATCCGGTAAATGTTGAATTCTCACAGTTAGATCTGGTGTGATTCATAATTGAAATATTTGGATCTGTGGTTAGATGGAATAATTGGGGAAAGGGAGATAGAGTGTCATTTTCCACCAAGAATCATTCTAAGTTCATCATAGTGATCCAGAAAGATCTCTCTCAAAACAAAGAAAACAAGGCAACCGGAACAACTTAAGTTGTGCATTTATTGCAAAATGGAATTAGGGTTTGCTCAGAGATAAAAGGGTTCATTTGCTCATCATTTGCACATTTGCATTAGTGAAAAGGATAAGAAGAGCTTTGCAAACAAGTTTGCTTAATCTCTCTCAAGGATCAATCGCAATATTTAAGTCAACCGGCGATCTTTTCGACTCTTTTTCGTGAACCCTAGAGGCGTAAGAAGGTACTTTTCACTCCTGTAAATCTCTCTCTGAATCTATTGAAAGATGGGTACTCTAAATGTTGTCAAAATCACTAATAGGCCACACCCTAAGTTCAAGAAACACCCTTATAAATCTCTAGAAGCAGACCCTTTAGGTGCATTTTCAAGCATTCTGCATGGGGTTTTGCATGTTGAAGACGTTAGGGCATATATTCATGCAAACATTGAGGAATTTGGGGAATCCAAACTAATGGATATCTATCACAAACAATTAATAGATGAATCATTTGAACTCAAACCTCAATACAAAGCCATCCGGGACAAGCATTTTGCACAGTGTATTTATTTCCCCTGTTTTGCAGAAGATGAATGGGTCCGGTATATTCTGAGCCGAGTGCATGACAAATTCATGTGGTTATTAAGGCCATTCAAAATCACAAAAGATGCTATTAGGGAAATTACTAGATTACACTCATCCGGTGGGCTACTTGCTCTCAAATCAGTCAAGAATCAAATAGTGAGTGAGGCAACCGGATCAAAATTTGACAAGAGAGCAATGACAATTGAAGATATCACTGATTCAGATATCAAGTTTGCATCCATGGTAATTGGCTATAAGATATATCACTCCAACAAGGAGAATTCTATATCTGGAACTACTATTTATGCTGCTTATTAGATGTTAAGGTAGAATGCAAACTATGATCTTTGTGAGCTTCTTCTAAGCCAACTGTTGGAAAACCTACAAAAGATCAAGAAGGACAAGAAGAACTCGTTCAAGTATGGTGGGCTAATACTGTTTTTGTTCTTTTATTTTATGAATGAGCTACCCGGATCTAGTGGTTGGATATGGCAAAATGACAAACTAGTAGATATTCAAATCAGAGATTATATGCATGGACTTGGTGATGCCACGACGCAGAATACAACACTCTGGGGCTATTTCAAGAACTTTCAAAATATGATGCAAGCCAGAGAAAGAATCCACAAATCATTGGTTGAGAAGTACAAGGATATAGTGTGCTTCATGGCAGACACTGATCAATTCCTGATGGAGGCAGTGGAACTGAGAATAGTCTAGATCATGCCAATGGGGTATGAAGTAGATGAGAAAATTGTAGAACTACATGTTCAACACATGCTAAGTCAACCCAAAGACCCTGAGGCAGAAAGGTTTGGAACCTTTGAAGAATTGAGTGTAAAGATTCATGTGGAGCTCAGACAAGCAGAGATGAAGAGAAAAGTGAGAAAAGAAGTAGAGAATGTTGCCAAAAGGTATGGCATTTCAAAAGAGGCACTTGATGCCAACAGAGAGAAGATGGAAAGGGTAGAGAAAGAAAGGCAAGAGATAGAAAAGGAAAGTGCTCCAATGCAAGCCCCCTCCCAGACCAGATCCTCCAAGAGCTCTGCACCTGCCACCTCTAAGACTCAGAAAGCATCAAAACTGAAAGTCAGAGCATCCGGAAAGGGAGAGAAAAGAACTAAGACAAAGGCCACAAGGTCTTATGCTAGTCAAAAGGATGATGAAGAGACTGAGTCAGATGAGCAGGTAAAGAAAATGAAGAAGAAGAAAGTATCCGATGAAGACAAGGAAGAAGAGGTAGAAGAATTCATTGAAAGACCTACTCTTTGCATTGATGATATCATCAAATCAGTTACTGTGGATGGGAACCTGCAACCAATGGTTGAATTTTATGATGAATACAGTGAAGCTGATCAGAAGATATTGCAAGATGCCACAGTTAGGTATTTAAACATCTGCAACAAAGCATTCATTGGAGTTATATCTCTGATTCCCAAAAGCTTAGAGAAGGAACTTGAAATAAGGAAAAATAATGCCCAAGCAAAAGACCTAGAAATCTGGGAGCAAATTGCTATTCAGCTCTATCCGTCCATTACCCCTAAACAAATGAACATTATCTTCAAGGATTGCAAGGATGAGTTTCAGAGCAAAGCTAGAATGAATCAACTTATGCTTGGAGAAACTGACAAAGTGGCCAAAGAAACAGAAGATATCCTCCAGAATGCTTTTAAAAGATTCAATCTTCCTATTATAGAGGATTTAGGTGATGAACCCTCTATCATGGATGACAAAGAAGAATCTACTGAAACAAAGACAGAAGAGGCAAAGGAGACAAGTGAAGAGAAAACCAAGGACTTAGATTCCTCTGTTCTAAAAGAAGAAGTTCATGAAGAAGCAAACATCTCTCCTATAGTTTCCCTTGCAGACTTCGGATCTAAAGGAGAAGAAAGAATAGAGGAGAAGATCAATCAAGAAGAAGAGGTGAAGGGAAGAGAAGAAGGTCAAACAGAGAAGACCACAAATGACAGTGCAAAGGCTACAGAAGGGAAGAAAACTCTGTCTTCGACAAGAGACACTACAGAAGTAGTCAAAGACTTCTTGACCAAAGAGATGATGGAAATTGATGAATTGAAACTGCTTCAAGGACCATTCAATTTTGATTCCCTCTCCCTGGTTCAGACTATGAAGATAGCATCTTTTTCCCATGTAAAGGCAAAAGAAAAACTTTTGAAGTCTCACATGGAAGACTGTGAGCTAATTGAGATTGCATCCGGTGCATTGGAGAAAATCATGCCATCCTTCCACAAGGATCTTTCGGCCTCCTCATCCAGTAACTTAAAATCTCTTGTCAATTCAATTAGCACACATTTTGATTCTTTGGAGAAGTCAGCTGAAGAAAAGGTTCGAAAGGAGTTTTTGGGAAAAAGATTCTCTGAAGTGCAAGGTCTAATAACAAATGATAGGAGAGTTATGGATATTGGGATAAAGAGCTTGGAAAATGCTCTTAAAGATGGTGGAGATATATAAAAATTTTGTTTATCCTGGCCTAGAGTGACCAAGGATATTGAGAAGAAAGTAAAAGAGCAAGAGGATAAACTGCTAAGTTTGTCTCAAAGTTTTGATCCTCTCTCCTCTTCCATAGTAAATCAAGAGTGTCAGACTAGTGCAGTCATAAATGAGATAAAGAAGCTTGAGAAGGAGAAGAAAAATAGAATAAATAGGTTAAGTGAACTTAGAGGGATCATTATCCCTAAGTTAGAAGCCATGCATGAGGCCCTAACCGATGCTCAGGCCACAGCCCGAACCAGTGATCCGTCAAATCTCAAGAAGGCAGAAGCTTTTGCATTCCTGTTGAGTGGTTACATCTCAATTTTGGACAGGATGAAGCAGAGTTGGGCGACAGAAGTTGTACAGTTGAAAAATACTTTTGCAGATATACTTAAGTATATGTAAGTACAACTTGTATATATACTTATGTGGATATATATATATATATAGATTACTTTTTGAAAATTTTGGTATGCGGATTCTACCCTTTGCCATTGATGTCAAACGGGAAGTGAGGAGCAGTGAAAAATAAGGAATCTAGCTAAGGGGGAGCTCCGGTAAAGTGTACATTAGAACAGAACATCAGCCAAGGGGGAGTGTAGTATGACACTTAGTCATTTTTCACTACGTGTTGCCATCAATGCCAAAGGGGGAGATTGTTGGAAAGAGACACTGTGTAGCTTCATGAGGGTTGTCATTGATGGTAACAAAGTCCATCTCACACATCTACAAGACATGGTGTGTCTATACCGGAAGTCAGAATGAAGAGTATTTTGGTCTAGTGACCAAGAACAGAGCATGCAGCAAGGTCTGACAATCAGGTCCAGATCTCTCAGAGGAAGTATCTCAGTAAAGTGCGGACTTGGGGAAGTCAAGAGGAGTATCATGACTGATATATTCTAGAGATTGAGCCTCCGGTGATGAAAGAGTGAAAAGATATAAGCACCTGAGTGTTGGGTTCCCAATTGGCAGAGTAGACTAAGGAAGACCTGACCGGCAGAGTATCAGACCTTAATCCAGATGAGATATTGATGGTGATCAAGTTTCTTGAGGTATCATTCATGATTGTCCAGCATAATTTATGACTTCTATAGGCATATCCTTGATACGCATCACTTGATAAGCAAGGATTCAACTGACAGATCAGAGTTTGGGAAAAATTGACTATTCCAGATGCCGACTAGAAGGGTGTTGAAATCATTGGTGCAGATATATATACCAGATGGATTTGGATGTGAAGTGGAGGTAGGTATGATGTGAAGTGAGAATAAAAGCATAGAGCAGTGTGGAAGTAGTAAAACAGGTCCGGTATGTGACAGGATAGCAGCACCAAAGAAGAGGAAGAATGAAGTGCAGTAGATCAGTGTATTGAGCCTAACCAGAACTGAACCTCAGCATATGTGGATGCTTCTCATCAGTTCAAGTATCTTGTTACTTTATTTATACCTTGTAGACAGTGAGTCTCTTGTAGGCAGTGAGCCTCTTGTGAGCAGTGTGCTTGGGCAGTGAGCCCTAATTGGCAAGTGCCATTTTTGTATTTCTATTCTTCTAACAGAGAATACATTCTTGGGTTAGTCACCCCGTGGTTTTTCCCTTAACAAGGCTTTCCATGTCAAAATCATTGTGTTATGTGTATTGACTTTGTTTCTGCTTTCATGATTATGGATGCTTATTTGTTTTGATGCTGCACTAGTTATTAAAGAAGAATAGAAAGTTAAGTTAATTTAGATAACTGATTCACCCCCCCTCTCAGTTATCAACACTATAGACTTTTGTAGTTCCTGAGATAGACGTATTAAATACAATCTACGTGATTGAGTATTCTAACTTCAGGGAGAAGTTAAGAATACTCAAGTGAGGTTTAAACCAATAGTCTATGACATAAAGAATGATTTATATCAAAATAACTTATCTATTCCTTGAGTATAATTTATGATTTACTAAACGTTGAGTAGTTGACTCTGTTGAACACAAGGAATACTAAGAGGGGGGGTGAATCGGTATTCTATGAAACTTTTCCTTCACATGTTCTTTAATCGATTTACCAAATTCAATAACATGAAAGCAAAATAAACATAAGAAGAGCAGCCACAAAATCATAACACATAGACACCAGAGTTTTTATGTGGAAAACCCAAAAAGGGAAAAATCCATGGTGAGTTAGTTCACAATATATTATGATATCAAAACTAGATTACAAAAAGGCTCACTACCTAAGGACTCACTGTCCAAAGAAGTGCTCACTTCAATAGGCTCACTTCCATAGAGAAGAGAAGATAGAGAAAGGGTGGCTCACTACCAAGAAAGAACTACTACAAATGCATCTACAAAATGCTAGAATGCAATTCCATTGATAGCTCAATATACAGATTCAAAGGTCTTCATTATATATGCCCTACTTTTCTACTCTACTTCACATATACTCTGTTCTACTGCCCTCTACACTCTTATTATACTTTTTGCATCACAAATTCAGTGTAGGATCGCATACACACAAATATCGCATCTCATCACACCAAAATCCATTAGGTATTAATATCTGTAACAAGATCTAACCCAAAATTTGATCAGCTTGCTAGTGATGAAGCATGTACACACAAAAAGCTTATACTCTGTCAGCTTCAATTCTTTACATGAAGTTATGTGGACCAATGAAAACCTTCAAGGATCTTCATATAGGTATGGACCTATTTTAGAAAAAACTTAGAATAATGATTCAAACAATATATAGATTCACTGCACAATGATCTAATTGAGAGTTGGCTTCATTCTTAAGTATACTCTTAACCTTGTTGTCTATCATATCACAACTTCTAATGTGGATCTCATGGGACTCCAGAATTCATATCAAACATTCATTAGGCATCAGAAATCATAACTTTGTAACTGTAGATTATAATATTCTTATGTGGCAAGATGTGGATCTCTGAACTAATGACTGTCTTTGTGAAACACTGTCAAACTGAATGTCGATACTTAAAAGATTATAGATGATCTTCTGGTGAACTTTAGAATCTGCAAATCTAGAATTAGATACTTCTCATATGTGTTTACAACACCTCCAAACCACACATCAAAAAAATCAATATCAGAGGAATGTAGACTGAAATACTCAAGTGATCTACACTATTTATAACTGGACTCTGCTTACCTGGACTTAGGCAATTTACATTATGACTTTCAGAGATTATCAAGACATGAAACTTGGAATATAATACCATCAAACAATGATATGCAACATACCAAAACCCCAAACCAAAATCTTTGACTACGGAGGAGTATCAATCAATTCTCTGTTACTGACTCAATGAACTGACAACACTTAGTCAATTTGACTAAGTTATTCTTACCAGACCAGAAATACTATGCATAACCTGTCTCAAGAGCTATCTCTAATCATATCTAGTTGTTGCTGTCAATGACAACATTAAATCTCCATCATAACAACAATGTCTCTTGACCATGTTGCCAATAATCTCCCCCTTTGGCATTGATGGCAACACTTAGTGAAAAATGCTCACACTGCTCCCCCTTACTATGTAAACTCTATTTTTCTTCTTCCCTTAAGATGTTTGGCCATTTTTCACTGGTTCTTCTTCTCCCCCTTTGACATCAATGGCAAAGGTGTATGCACAAGTAACAAAATGGTGTCAAAGTTGCAAAATTGTTATATTTGTTTGCATATGTACAGGTACAATCATATAGCTTCCTTAATAAAAGGTGGAGAGGATGTCTAAGTATATGAATTTCAATTGAGCTATCTCTCCATATCATTTGTCCTTGGCATTGTTCAAAATTTGAATGTTTCCATTCACTTGAAACACTAATTCCTCTGCTTTGTCTACTATCGTAGCCACATTTGTTTATTACCTTTATTTTTGCTGCCTCTGCTAGAAGACCAGTCATGGAATCAATCTTGGATTCTATTATTTCTCTAACCTAGTACATTATGCTCTTAGTGGCCTCTTTCTTATTGTGCAGACTACTTATCTTTGCATGAATGCCTTCAATTTCTACCTTTTTGTTGCTGATGAAGTCAGATGCAAGATCAAATGTTTCTGATATTTTTATCAATTGAAGTTCCAAGTCATCTATTTTCTCCTTCATTTCTTTTATTGTCACAGGCCATTTTAGAAAAAAATTGTATATATCACTAGCATCCTTAATAGCAGTACCTATGTTCTTGATGCTATTATCTAACAAAATTGCATCTTTGGCTAGCTTATCCTTCAACTCAACTAACCTTTTATCATGAATTTCTGCTCTAACCTTATTATCTGTAGCTTTTTCAAAAGATTCAAAATGTGAACTTACAGAATTTATGATCTTTTTGAGTTGCTCAGATGGTGTTAGAGTTGTATCTTTCTGTAGTCCAGGCATCAATTTCTCCAAAACATTAGATACCTTATCAATGAGCTCACTATCCTAAATATGAGACATCAAGATTTCTTCCAGAGCTTTGACATGGACAATTGACACTACTTTGAATTTCTGTAGAGGTGACATTAAGGCCAAGTTTATTGGTCCTTGCAGCAACTCAGGTGAATCCAAAAACTAAGCTTCTTGCTACTTTTCTAGGAACTCTCTGAGTGACTCAACACGGTCTTGTGTAATTGCAACAGTGTCTCTTGTCATTTCTTCTTCTTTAAATTGCTTCAGAGGATCTTGATCCTCAGCTTCTTGCTCATCAGTTATATGTTCCAGAGAAGGGCTCTTCTTAGCTTACTCATCCTCTTGATTTCCTTGAACAATATTTTCAGTTTTCTCCAGGGGGACTTCAGTATTCTCAGAAATCTTATCTCCTTCTTGCTCTTCCAGATCACAAGTTACATTTTACTCTGGAGGGATTTCTACCTTCTCAGAAGTGTTATCCTCTTATTGTTCCTTCATCTCTTCATCCTTCCTTGGGCTTTCTAGAGGAGTCTTTGTTTGGTTCAGGTCTTTCTCAGAGCCGATTTCTAGAAATGGATTGTCATTACCAACATTTGTTTCTTCCTTGTCATAGATTGTTGGAATGTTGAACTCTCTTAAGACATTGAGAGTTACTTTTTATGTATCCTCTACCACTTTCTCTTGTTGATAGTAAGGAATATTGAGAGGGGGGGTGTGAATCAATATTCCACAAAACCACTTCTTAACAAATTTATTCATCCAATTTCCAAAATTAATAATATGAATACAAAATAAGCATAGGAACAACAACCACAAAGATATAACACATGAACACCAAGATTTTTATATGGAAAACCCAAAAAGGGAAAAACCATGGTGAATGTTAGCTCACAATATATTATTATAGCACAATACCGGATTACAAGAAGGCTCACTGCCCAAAGAAATGTTCACTACAAGAAAGGCTCACTACCAAAACAGGCTCACTGCCTAGAGAAAGAAAGAAGAAAGAAGAATGGCTCACTACCAATTTGAACTGCTCAAAGTGCATCTACATATGCATGGTTACAGCTCCAATAAAGCACAAAAATACTATCTCAAAACTCTTCATCTCTAACTGCTCTATTTCACTTCTCTACTTTTACATAGGAGCAAGATCTCTCTTCTTATGTTCTTATTACTTCCACACAATCACTTTACTTCTCATCTTGCACATACCTATATTCTCATTTGCATCACACACACTTCCAAAACTGAGATCCATTGGATATATATATCCGCAACAAGATTTATCTCTTAATCAAGTCGGCAAGCTAAACATGAAATGTGTATACAAAGAGTTGTACTTTGTCATCTAGATCTTGTGTACAATCTGCAATGTGGACTCAAACAAACATGTACAAGTCTTCATGTAAGTCAGCCCCAATCATATAACCACTTAGATTAATTATCCAGATGCTATAACTTCTCCGCATAAGGATCTACCATGCATGTCAGCTTGTTCCTTAAGAACATACTTGATCAATTCATCTGTCACATCATAGCTTGTATTGTGGACCATAGGAGACTTAATAAATCATATCCAACAATTATTACTAACCTCTTAACAAGACTTTAGATCCACAGAACTAGATAAACCTGTATGACAAAATGTGGATCTTGGAACTATTGCATTGTCACAGAGAAATACTTTCAAATTGGAAGCTGATATTGGGAGGCTTGTAGAATGTGATCTATTGAACTTCAAAGGCTATAATCCTAGATTTACGTAGTCATGACATGTCTCTTAGGTCCTTCATAACCGTAGAACAAAATATGCACTTGCAAAGGAATGCGGACCATTTTACTTTGCACTGTACACATTCCCTATCTTACCTCTGTTCATCCGGACTTAGACATTTTCTCCAAATGACTTCCAGAGGAAGTCATGACCTGAACACTGGAATGTATTATCATCAAGTAGTTATGAGTCATCATACCTAAACTACATTTACAGGTCTTCATCTGCGGAGGCATACTGATTCACTTTCTGTCCCTTACTCTGAACACTGTCCATACTTAGTCATTTTGGCCTTCCAGACTTGAATACTTTTGCGCCTTGTTTCCAATCCAAGTGGGTCTTCCAGAGTGATGTCTTCTTTTCATTTTGATGTATCCTCTCTACCTTGTTTCCATCAATGACAACATTCAAGTCTTCTTTATAGCAATGTTTCTTGCCAACATCTCTATGTCTCTAGACATCAAGATGTTTTTCCTTGTCTTTATGTCAAGCATTCTTCCAATTGTCTTGGTGACTTTTATTTTCTCCTCAACAGTTATATCCAAACATAATTCTATTAGTGAATGTTCTCTTAATTCTAGGTCTTTTGCCATAGTTGCTTCCTTTTTGGAAGACATAATATTGCCCAAGCTATTAGGTAGATCAATGATTACCTCAATAAGGGCTTTGTTAAACATTTCCAGAAATTTGGTTACTGCAGTTTCAATGATCTTATCTGCATCATTATACTCATCATACAGGTCTTCTATAGGCTTAAGATTGCCATGTGTTTCCATAGCATTTAGGACATCTTCCAAATTTATTGTGGCCTCTACTTTCTTAGACTCTATTTGTCTAGGTTTTTTTCTTTCTCTTGTCCTTACCGAAGGGCTTGTCTCGTTTGCTCCTAGAGACTTTATTGGCCTTAGTCTTCATTTTATTAACTTCTTCATCTGTCTCAGTCTCCTCATCATCAGCTCCAATACTGACATACATTCTTTTCCCCTTGGTTTTCATTCTTTTGTGCTCTTTTGAATCAGTTTCCTTTGCAGGTGCTTTCACACTCATAGAAGGTGTGGGACCAGAGGATCTGCAGTAGTAGTTTGAGTAGAAGTTGAACTTCTTGTTCTTTTCCTTATTACTGTAGGCTCCTTCACTTTCTTCTCAGATTCTTCCAGAGCCTTTTCAGGCTCACCTTGCTTCTTTTCTTTAGCTGCCCTAGTTGCTTCAGCCTTTGCTCTTGCTTCTGCAATTTGTTCTTCAGTAAACCCCTTTCTCTGGGCATATTCATCTACCATTTTCTTAGCCTTCTTTACACTTTCAGGCTTTCTTAATTCAACATGAACTTTAAGAGAGATTTCTTCATAGATGCCAAATCTTTCTTCTATAGGATCTCTGGGCTTACTCAACATGAGTTCAGCATACCCATTCAACACATTTTCAGTAACTTCATAGCCCATTGGAAGGATCCAAACTATCCTTGGCTCCACAGCCACCATCATGCATTGATCCTTATTTACAATAAAGCATATGTCATTTTTGTATTTTTCCACAACTGACTTAGGTATTCTTTCCCTTGATTGCATTACCTTTTGGAATTTTTTGAAATAGCCCCATAGGGCTTCATTTTGTGCATCGCAATTGCTTATGCTATTCAAATGATTTCTAATTTGTGTGGCAATAGTTTCATTACCAAACCAGAACAAATTCTTCATTCCTTGTAATTCTTTCATGAAATAGAAAAATACGCAGATGATCAACGTACCATACTTGAAGGGATATTTAGACACCTTTGTCTTCTTCAAAATTTCCATCAACTATTGCTAGAGCAGCTCACATAGATCATAATCAACATTCTTCTTAACCATCTCATAAGCAGTGTAGATGGCCGTACCGGAGACAGAGTTCTCCCGGTTTATGAAGTATATCTTGTAACCAATCACCATTGATGTGAACCTTACTGCATGGTCTTCAATGTCATTAACAATCAATGTTCTTTTGTCAAATTGGCTACGATGGCCTCCATCACAGTGTTATTCTTTACAACTTTTAGCACAAGCACCTTTCCTATAGAATTTAATCCTATCACAACCCTAATAGCCTCCATAGTAATCATGAAGGGTGTGTCAAGCCACATGAATTCATCATGAATTCTGCTCAATATATACTAAACCCATTCATCCTCTGCGAATGTTGGAAATTCTACATATTGTATGAATTTCTTTTTTGCCAATGCCTTGTACTCTTCCTTCAACTCAAAATCATCACCGGTTAGATGTTTCAAGTGCAAATTTATAAGTTGGCTACCACCCAATTCTTCTAGGGCAACATGAATGTATGCCCTAATATCTTCCTCATGCATTACACCATATGGCACTTGTGAAAACACACCATTTGGGTCAACTTCTGTTGATTTGAATGGATGTTTCTTGAATTTCGGTCGAGGTCTCTCGGTGATATCAATTACTTGAGGAGTTGCCATTTCTACAATAATTCAAACAAGTTTGTAGAAGGGTTTTAAACTGTAAATAACTTTTTATGCCAAACTAGGGTTTACTCTACTTAGAATCACTAGAAATTGCTGATGTCGCTTAGGGTTTTTCTTCTACTCTCCTTAGATACTTGAAAGCTCATATACAAAGTGATTAATCCTTCCCATGCAACTCTTTTAAACCTTTATTTACCAAAGCCTAATTGCCATAAATGTTGTTTTCCAAAAATCTATCAAACACTTTACTGTTAAGCACAATCGATCAAGATTGCTTCACAATGTACCACATTAGATATTTTTTGCCGGTTTCTTCTTCAAATGATTCTTCCAATGCCTTTTTAACTCATACCATAGTGCTAGATCTCAGCATCCACTATCTGGCTAGGGGATCAAGATATTCAATGAAAGCTCCCTCTGAGCCAGAGCTCTCACATTACTTCCCAGAGGAAGTATCTACACCAGAAGCTGGTGTAAATCCATCCTTGACCTCATTAACATCCTTCTTAATCCAGATCTTGCTCATTTCCTTCTTGGTTTATGCCTGATCAACCTTGTTCTTTCCCTTATCTTACCTCTACTCTGTTTTCTTCTCTTCTATAGAATAGTTTCTTTTCACATTCTTACTTCTGCAAAATTTTGCAACATGTCCAAGTCTATTGCAATTGCAGCAAACAATATTCCTTTGTCCTTGATTCCTTCCATTGATTGGATTCATTCTTGATCTACATTGGTTAGCCATATACCCAAATCTATTGCATGCAAAGAATTTCACATTGAAGGACTGAGTATTCCTTGCATTGTTAAGACCATTCCTTATTAGACTCCTACATTAATTTGCTTTATGACCAATTCTCTTGCAATTGAAACACTGACCAGAAAATGATGCGACATTTTGATTTGTTCTGCTCCTCCACTAAGTAGCCTTATGACCATACTTATTGCAATTAAAATAATAGCCATTGAAATATGGGTACCTTTGAGCATTTGGTTGCCTGACTGGAGGTCTTCGAGGTCTGTTTCTCTTATTCCAGACATGTTTCCTCTAACTCTCTTCATCTCAGTGTTAACTTGTCTTGATTTATAGCTTTCTCCTTTTTTCAAAACCCAAGCCTTGCTTGTCATCAAGGCTTTTCTAACTGTTAATCAACTCATCAAGCTTTGCAGAACTTATTTTGCACTTTTCTTTATAGCTATTAGCTAATTTTAGATCATACTTTAGAAGCACAATAACTTTTGCTAGCTTTTCACATTCTTCAGACTTGCCTTTCAAATCTTGATTTAAATGCTCCTCAATCTCTTCTTTCTCCTCAACCAGTATTGATAAACTGCTTAGGGTTTCATTTGATGATTTCAAATGTTCACTTAGCTCTTTGCTCCTTTCCTTTGATGTCTTAACTTGCTCTCTTAGCTTCAGGATGCATTCATCAGCTTCTTTGACATTTTCCTTCAAATCCCAAATATCGGCTTCATACTTATCAAGATCTTCAAGAGCAGTTTTCAGTTGTTGATTATTGACATATGTGTAATCATTAATTATGTCACTACCTAGAGCAGGATACCTTTTGGCTGCCATGTGTACACTTTCCCAAATCTTCCTTAAGTTGTTAGGCTTCTTCCAAGGAACCTCACTCTGATAACAATTGTTGAACACAAGGAATACTGAGAGGGGGGGTGAATTAGTATTCTATGAAACTTTTCCTTCACATGTTCTTTAATCCATTTACCAAATTCAATAACATGAAAGCAAAATAAACATAAGAAGAGTAGCCACAAAGTCATAAAACATAGACACCAGAGTTTTTATGTGGAAAACCCAAAAAGGGAAAAAGCATGGTTAGTGTTAGCTCACAATATATTATGATATCAAAACTAGATTACAAAAAGGCTCACTTCCTGAGGGCTCACTATCCAAAGAAGTGCTCACTACAATAGGATCACTACCATAGAGAAGAGAAGATAGAGAAATGGTGGTTCACTGCCAAGAAATGACTACTACAAATGCATCTACAAAATGTTGGAATGCAGTTCCATTGATAGCTTAATATATAGATTCAAAGGTCTTCATTATATCTGCCCTACTTTTCTTCTATGCTTCACATATACTCTGTTCTACTACCCTCTGCACTCTTATTGTACTTTTCACATCACAAATTTAGAGTAGGATTGCATACACACAACTATCACATCTCATCGCATCGAAATCCATTAGGCATTAATATCCACAACAAGATCTAACCCAAAATTTGGTCAGCTTGCCAGTGATGAAGCGTGTACACAAAAAGCTTATACTCTGTTGGCTTGAATTATTTACATTAAGTTATGTGGATCAATGAAAACCTTCAAGGATCTTCATATAGCTATGGACCTATTTTAGAACAACTTAGAATAATGATTTAAACAATATATCTTCACCACACAATGATCTAACTAAGAGTCAGGTTCATTCTTAAGTATACTCTTAACCTTGTTTTCTATCATATCACAACTTCTAATGTAGATCTAATGGGGCTCCAAAATTCATATCAAACATTCATTAGACATCACCAATCATACCTTTTTAACTATAGATCATAATATTCTTATGTGGCAAGATGTGAATCTCTGAACTGATGACTCTGTCTTTGTGAAACACTGTCAAACTGAATGCCGATACTTAAAAGCTTGTAGATGATCTTCTGGTGAACTTCAAAATCTGCAAATCTGGAATTAGATACTTCTCATATGTGTTTACAACACCTCCAAACTACACATCAAAACAATCAATACCAGAGTAATGGAGACCGAAATACTCAGGTGACCTGCACTATTTATAACTGGACTCTGCTTACCTGGACTTAGCCAATTTACATTATGACTTTCAAAGATTGTCAAGACATGAAGCTTGGAGTATAATACCATCAAACAACTATATGCAACATATCAGAACCACAAACCAAAATCTTCAACTATGGAGGAGTATCAATCAATTCTCTGTTACTGACTTAATGAACTACCAACACTTAGTCAATTTGACTAAGTTATTCTTACCGGACCAGAAATATTATGCATGACCTGTATCAAGAGCTATCTCCAATCATATCTGGTTGTTACCATCAATGACAACATCAAATCTCCATCATAACAACAGTGTCTCTTGACCATGTTGCCAACATACTTAATGCATAAATTTAAGTCAACTAGGTTCTTATCCTATAACTATCTAGTTGACCTTTAGTAGAAGGTATACTGGTAATGCCAATTAGATAGGTATAGGGTAATAACTTTAGTTATCTTGATTTGTCATTAATCTATGTATATCTAAAAAGATAAGAAGAATGTTTGTCTCCAAGCCAAGAAAGAGTTGTGTGAATACTTGACTCATTTATTTTGAAACTTTGGCCAAAGTAATGCAAAATCACTGCTTGCATTGTTGGTTCACCATGTCCTTGTCTACATGAATAGTTAGATTAGTTGTACATAGATAGAGTTAGACTAGAAGTTGTATTACCAATCATTTTTTCTAGGACACAACACTAGATCTTAGATGGTGTTGGTTATTTTTTCTGAATCGGCAGAGGGTTTGCCAGTTCCAATGCATGGGCAGATTCGGCCAACAGACACGGGAGGTTGCGTGAGATGCCTCCCCTTCACTTTTGGTTCTGCCACACCAAGGGGGGTGTCCCTATTTGATAAAGATATGACCTTGATTCATTCAATGACATAAAGATTTAACTTGATGGTAACAGGCAGAATACTCTCATGTGTGGACCAAGATTTGTGTGATAAATCACAAGGTTGGCAACGTTCTTGGACATATGTGTCTGGTCAGGTATGAGAGTATGCAGGGGTTCCTAATCCTACTCCTACAAACTAACAGGTTGGGATAATGGAATGATTGGTTTGATGGATTGGATGCAAGACAAGGGTTTTGGATCATAACTACTAACCCAGGTGCAAATCGGTGCCTATCTCAGGGCAAGGAGTCAACTAGACGTATACAACAGATGGTTTGCAACTAGAATTCAAGTTTCAAGGGGTTGGATCTGATGTTTGCCTTACAAACATCACCCAAGAATGGGTATTCAACTACCTTTACTTACAGATATCCCTACTAACAAACAACCTTCTCCATGCTTAACCTAAAACAATTTAATCCACTCCTTGAATGGAAGTTAGAGATCAGGCATGTGATACAGAACCTTGTATCCTAGAATCTATGAAACCCTTAGCAACCAGATTCAAAAGAAGGAAAGCATGAAACAAAGGAGACAGACAGATAAAAACATGCATAAGAGCATTTTTCATCTATATCAACATGAAACTGAACATACGTGCAAAATACATTCATGATGCAACTCATAAACTCCAAAATGAGATAAAATAGCCCAGGATCATGCCCTGTTCTTCATTATTTACACAAAAATGCCCAGGTCTTTAACAACACTGTGAGTAACACAGTTTGGCTTTTATACCAAGACTGTGTACTCCACAAAATTACAACGGTCAACTCAAGAATTCACCAGATACAATGCATTAGAAAATGGCGCTCAAAATAGTTAATGTTGTAGGAGAAACAGGGAGAAGAACCAGGTAAAATCAGGATCTGGGCTGCCGTTTAGGGACTTTCCTCTTAAAAATGGTGGTTGACCTGTCCACCGTCGACCTAAATCCTGCAGATGCGCCATTATTGCTCAGCTACCCGCAGATCCTTAGTGGTGTGCCTTTGGAGTTTTTCCCTCTCAAAATATGCCTGAGGACGCAAGGAAAAACCAACACTACAACTTTGAAACCTGGCCGTCGATCACTTCCCATTGCAAGATCTACGGCCTCAAATCGTGCAGAAAAGTCACCAGCCAATTAGAGCGTGCCACGTAGGCACCCTTTTCTTTTATCGCCAACCTCTCAAAACTAGTGAGATCTATTTATCCCACATTCACCATGCATGGACCTCTTGGTCATCTTATAAACCAGGTCGTGGGTACACCTAACGTCGTGCATTTTACCTTGCACGACCCACGAACCATCCACCAATAGCCCATCAGTGTAGCTCCTGCCTCCATCGGTGTGACCCACACCATCGAAGCAAATGAAAGTCCTCTTGCCAACATCTTATGTCACACCGACCGCTACACCCATTGCCAGGTCTTCGGCGAGACCGTAAACCATCAGCAAACTCAAAAATCCTCCTACCGATATGCTGATCCTACCGACGAAGCCTTCACATTCCCTCGTCGGCCAGACCCAAACCATCGGCACACCCAAGATTTCTCCCGCCGATACACATTGTCTACCTGATGAAGTCTCCACACTGCCACCTTCATCGGCATAACCAGAACCATCGGAGTGACTGAAAATTCCTTCGCCGACCACACAACTCACGCCGATCGTCATACAAATTCTTAGGGTTTGAAATGATAAGTGTCCACTAATTTTTTTATTTGAAACCCTAATTACAAATGGGGCATCACCACATTGCATGAGGATTGGTCAACTCTCGAACACTAAAGCATGAGGATGAAACAAAAAAACTAGGAACCCTCCACAGAAAACCAACATCAGAATAGGCAGAACGGTGCAAGACCCCCGGGCCCAGAAATTTTAGGGTTTGAATGGAAAAAACCTACAAATGTATGAACTTAAAACCCTAAACATAAATGAGTACTAACAGATGGCACATCAAATCTTGTTGATTCTTACTATCTATACCCTCATGAAGGGTAGGGCCACTTCCAGTAGTAAGGTGAGTCGGGGACTACCAGTCTATGGTTGGAGGAAAAGTTCCCAAGTGATGCTCTCCCTCCTATAGTTGAATTGCCGAAGACTTGTGATATATAAGACATTACTTCATTATATTCATGTAATTGTATAAATTTGTAAGTCAGAAGTAATGAAACCTTTAGATAATGTAATGAACAATTATTATGTAATCATAAATGTACTTTCTTTACTTCTCATGATCAAATAAAAAAAGAAAAAAAATATAGTGAATTTTCAATTATTTGTAATTATTTTTCAAAAGTTAATTATTGCATTTAGATTGGAATGTTACACAAAGTATTTACAACACTTCACAACACATCAACTCAAGACCCTATAAAAAGTACAAGGCATATACAAGGAAAGGTACATACAAGATAAGATAGCAGATTTATACAACCAATACCTCATTACAACATTCACAAATGTGTCTCAACTACACTAAGGTCAACCAATACCATACACTCAAGACCATATGCAACATCACATTGATTACTATTCGTATCCCATATGATAAGAGCACTCGTCAATTTATACCATGTCTTAACAAATCGATACATGCTCAAGGTAGAATAACATGCATCCCATACTACATGCATCCTATCACCTTAGCATAATCCCTTAATTTTACATCTGGAAACAACTTACAATCATAAGAATACAATAATATAAAATAAATGATAAAAACAATCAATAACACACACCCAAAACATGACATCAAGAATAAGAATAGGAACAAGACTTCAATCATGAAACACCAAGAACTTAACACAAGACACAAACAAGACAAACAAAAAAATTGACATAATACAATATCCCAATGCATGGGCCTCAACAATAAAAAATGTCCTAAACCACACCAAAATGTCAACTCCCAACTGTGTAGTTTACCTATGTACCAACTACCTCACATAAGAATGAAGGCTAACCATAGTAACCTTAGAGGACCCTACCTCAATAAGTAAAATAGTGAGCACAATAATATATCAAGCCACAAGACTTAAAATAAAAGACTATCCTAGCTCTAGTGATGGAAGGCAATTAATAATGTAAAACATAGCCCATGGACCCTCTACGAACAAGATCGCTAGAGATTATGTGATGTGGTGTGTATAGCATGAAGAGTAGGCTCCAATCCTCATGTTATCCTATCTTAAGAGGACATCAATCTTCAAATGTATTAGACATGAAGTAAAGAAGGTGATGCTAGGATGTATACATCCATGACAAGCACACCCAACTTCTCCTACTCCAATAAATCATGTCATCTCAATGGTAACCAAGATAGTCAATATCAATATGACAATTAGGTGTAATAGAATCTCAAGATAGACATGTCATCATATGCACACTCATCCAAAAACCATCATAATAACATAATCTCATTAAAAATACATTGTCTTCATACAAAAACTAAGTTGGGAAGTTAAGAAAAAATAACAATAGAAATCAAACATTTCAATAATGACATCAAGATTGTCAAGTCTACATCCACTAAGGGACTCTCAAATATAGAACATTATACTCACAATGAGTGACTACATCAGTAAACATCCAAAATTAAAACACTAAGGCACTCTAAATTGTAACCATATAGGTTACTACACACTAAGCACTCACAAAATGTCATATCCAATTTTTGGACAACTTTAATTATGTTATCTTTAACTAATTATTAGTTAGATGCTTTGTTATGCATTTTGAAATATGTTCTCAAACTATGATTTGAGGATATCTATGATGAGATAAATTTGTCTTTATTAATGATATGTAGGAATGAATATAATTCCTAATGTGGATAATGGATGATCTTCTTGATTATTGTTGTTAAAATATTTATTTCATGATATAAATCTTGTGGTTAATGGACTAACTACTGTGATTGTTAAATGAGGTGGATGTAGGAAAGTAGTTTCCCCTCTCAGATGAGGAGGGAGAGCATCATCAGAGAGAGGGAAATAGAACATGGTGAATGGATGACACATAATGATCCAAGAACCAAATAACTCACATAGTATATGTATTGTTTCTGCATGTGTAATTGGATACTTTTCTTATTTTATAATTTTAGTGTACTTTGCATCATATCATTGTTATTGGTATGTCTTTGTGATTGTTCTTTCTCAATCAAGTTGGCATAAAGGATATAATGTTGACTCCTTATTTCGTATGACTCTTTGTCAATGTGGTTGATCTTGTCCTTTGTTTTTGTCGAGTCGGATTAGGATTGATCGGCATTGCATATTCTCTATCTTTTCGTTTAATAACTTGAGGATTACATTGATAAGTTGTATAAATTAATAGTTATATGAGAATAATCTATATTTATATCTATATAAATGTATATAGCTATGTATTGCATATACATGTAATTATTGTATAAATGTATATGGCTATGTATTGCATATACAGGTAATTATTTCATAATTGTTTGTTTGGTTTTCAATATGTTAACCTATTTTTGAAATTTTTACTAAAGCACTTGTGCCTTTGAAAATTTCTCCATTCTTTGTTTGCCACTTCCTTTTCTTCCTTCCTGAGCTCAACTTTACCTAGTCATTTCTCGATCCGTTGGAAATCCCTTGTGTTTTGGAAACGAAGTTGGCGGGTTCAAGAGTTCATGAACCGCTTGAATTCTTGACTTGTCTTTGAGTCTGATCTCTTAAAGTCTTCCCTTGTGTCCATCTTAGTCATTTGTGTTGTGAAGGCTCTATGTTGTCGAGAGGTCAGAAGTTCTTTGAACTTTTGAACTCTCAATGTTACGGTTCAAAGGTTCCAAAATTGCTCGACTTGCTGACTTCAAGTGCTCGCTATTCCCATGGCACCTTTTCTAAGCTGGCATGTGGTACAGTGAAATGACACTTGTGATTCTACATTTAATTTAAAGTACGTGCGAACACATTGGCACATTTTTTGGAGTGAGGCAAATGTTTATGATTTTCAAGGCTAGATTTGTTGCAAGAATTTAATGTTCTTTATGAACAAGTTTATGAGAAGTGACATGAAGTTTCGTTAAATTCCCTATCTCACCTGAAGTTGCATTATTTTGCTAAGGGAATGAGTTGTATAGTGAAGAATAGCTAATCCACTATGTGTGAGATATCAGCAGGAATTACATGCTTACAGGTTAGCATGATTAGTTGTTTCTATCTTATTTCTTGTTTTCCTCTACTATAAAAACACAATGTCTTCTCTCAGGTGGCCAAAACTTTCTATTTTTCATGTATCTACATAGAGAATTCCCTGTAAATGTACTACATATTCCTACATTGTCTGTGAATGCTTCAGAGTTTTTGACCGTCTGGTTTCTCAATTTGGTAAGGATGAAGTTCAAATTTCAAGGGGCTCATATGGTCCATGTTGTGGAGAATGGTTTATCTGGTGTAAGAGATATTGAATTGGGCCATGTTGATTTTGAGGATTTCTAGAAAAGAATGCAGTCCGAAGGCCAAACTCCCTTGGCAAAAAAAAATGTTAGCAGTGGTTTGGACAGAGTCAGAGGCTTTCCACTCACAGTGCATTGTCCTAAATTGGTTGTAGCTTGTGAAAATAATTACTTTCCAGAGTCTTACAAAAACAGAGCCTCAAATGGCTTTGTGGTTGCAAAAATTGATTCTAAATTGGTTGCCCTAGCTCTAAACTTGGAGGAGCATAAAGAAAATGTCGATGTTTCTGTGTCTTCTACATGGACATACTATAATGAAAAGAAGGACTGGTGCCAAACTTGTATCACCAAGACCTAGTTGGAAATCAAGAAAAAGGGGAAATCACAACTCCCTTTCAATCTTAAGAGGAGTCATTTCAAAGAAGAAATTTCAGGCATGATAACTCTATTAAATCATGTAGTTGGGAACTCGGAGTCAACTACTTCCACTTTTTGGATTTGTAGATTTATTTTGCTAATATGTGGAGACCATTAGATTGATTTGGCAGAAATAATTAGAGAAAGTATACATGAACAACTAATAAATTTTTTGTGAGATGTGAGGTTTCACATGTGTTCCTAGATGGTTTATGTGTTGGATCATAGAGAGGCTACTTGGCCTGGCCTAAGGATTCAAGGGACTCCTACCACTGGTACGACTATGTATCAGACTTTTGCTCAGTTACAGAAGACTAAAAGTATGAAATAATTTCGAAGGGTGAATGACACCTTTTCCATGTGGTTAACTAAGAAGATCAAGGGCTCACTAGAACAAAGATTTTCTGCTAAAGTGGTCGCATTGGTCATGAATTTTGGAAGTTTTTATGTGTAGTTTGATCACTTTTATTACTTGAGAATTGGGGGTTATAAATTGCCCCGTTGAAGTTGCCACTCTACCCATCTAACTATCTCATGTTTCTGGAGGTATGTCATCAAATGGTGGTTGCGAATACAAAATATCATGCCATGAAAAATAAAGGTTACTCCTTCCCTGTGACTCTGTCATTTTATTCTTGTAAAAGTAGTGATAGTGCCAGAAGTGTCGATAAGTTATTGTTTGAGTTTAGTCTCCATAGTTTGTCAGCTCATGTAGCCTTTGACAGTAAAAATTATGTAAAAGAAAATATGCATGGAGGAGGTTCGTATCTGCAGAAACCCTAGCTTGAAGACATCTAGGAGGATTGTTTGGATGAGAGGGACGCGCAAAGAAGGAATTGGATATGATTAACGATTGACCAGATCTGAGCCTTTGAGTTGCCTATTCATGTCCCTGACATGGTTGACGACAACACCACAATTGTAGATGAAGGCTAGCATAAAGCTTCACTACAACCTCTACCTCCTATGAAATTGTCTAAAAAGGAAATCACGAATGTGAATTTTCACTCTTTCCAAGTGATACGAAGGATAGAGAAATGGTTTCAAAGGGAAAAGTGAAAGACTGTGATGGCTCAACAATGCCTAGGGAGTCAGCCTCTCAGGGTTAGAACACATCCCAGACTGCACACTCCCAACGAAGATCAACTAGTTTGGACCCAACTCTCTAGAGAGTTGGCTCACAATCGAATGGAGATGGTGATTGGCCCCTTAACGAGGTCAGTAAACTAAAGATGGCATGTGACCAGGATTGTCAACCAGTGAAGAGCAATACCAGATTGACTACTTCCTCATCAAAAGCAGACCATGTGCCATTTGTCAACAACCTTGTAAGTGATAGTGAGTCATTCATTTTTACTCAATTAGGAGAAGATAGTATGTTGCAATCTCTGCTAAGTGCCCTAAATTCCCCCAATCTAAATGAACCCCCAGAGCACAATTCTCCACCTATGCCTATGGATGGTACTATGAGTGTTGTTAATGCTGCTAATATTCCCTCCCCGTCTCCCACCTGGTTAAATAAAGCAGTTGAAAAGAAGAAAAGGTATACACTGACAATGGATGCCCATATTGATACTATGGCTAAGTTACTACAGGATACCCCTAAGCCTAAACGTGCTAGGAGGATGTCAAGAATGGTGACTGACAATACCTCAGGGAATCAATTTTTAGAAATTGTAAATCTAGTGGGAAATAATAATGAAGATGAAGTGACTGAAGCTGACTTCAGGATGAGCAGGGAAGACTTGGGACCTTCTACTACTGAAGGTGTTATCTACCACGTTAAACACTCGGTCAATAATATATCAAAAAGGGTTAAGAGACAACAAGAGGAGAATTCTAAGTTGCAAGTTCAAGTAACTTCTTTATCATTATTTATTCAGTCAATTGTTAATATAATAACGCACTCAGCAGAAGCCCCTGCTAATATGAGTCTGAGTGCCACTGATCCTAATCTATTACAACAAATAAAAGAGATCATTGTCTCTAAGAAATGCTATAGACCAATGGGTAGAAAAAGTCATTTTTGATGGTCTTTTGTTTATTGAGGAGGCAGTTAAATAGTTTGATAGTAGAATTCCAAACGGCTAGGAGTGATCATAACAACCTATCTTTAGCCTCTAAGGAGATATAGGAGATGGCCAATATGGATGTTGGTATCTTAGTGGCTAAGAAGATCTTGAATGACCCTAGGGAATTAGACACACATGTATGGGCTGATGCAGTCAAATGGAAGCTATGTCCTATAATATCTGCTGAGGATGAGATGAAAGAAATCGTAACTTATTTCTCAAAAATGATGAGGATCAAAACAAATTTTGTTGTTATAGAAATCAAAGCTAATGGGACCAATGATGAAAAGATGCTAGATGTTAAGGAGATCAAACAAAATTTCAAGAAGTTGGTAGCTGAGAAAATAATGAACTATGATATTATAACAGGTGAATCGCTTGATAAACTTGCAAGGATGACGACCTATATCAAGACTGTCAAGAGCGGATTCAATGATGTGCATTAAAAGGTGGCTGATGCAGTTAGAGCAGTGAGCAAAAGGAAATGCCAGATTAGCATGACCAGGACTCCACTTGGAATGTCTTTGACACCTATAATCAACAAATACAGAGCATACAAGGCAAAACTATGGGCATAGACATATCAAACAACACAAAGTGACACATGGAATGAAGATGAACAAGCGAGGGAAGAGGAAGCGACAGATGAAGTTGATAATGGAGAGGAGGATGTGGCAATCCTCAATTGAATTTCTTTTCATGTGATTTAGTTACTTTTCAATATTTACTCAAAAACTATTGGCTCTGGAGGGCCCTTTATATTATTGTTTAAAACTTCTTTTAATCAGCTGTCTTCAAGAAGCCATTAGGGTTTAAAGATGGTTATGGTTTGGCTTAGCTATAAATTTGATTAGCTAGTTGATGTATGAATCTTTTGGCAAACTGTGTTTTGGTGGTAGATCAATTTTGGCTTTCTATTCAATTACTTTATATACATGCAATAGAAATCAATATAGTGGAGTTTTGAATGATCATAAACTTTGCGTTATGGTTATTTGGATTCACATTCTTCCTATGTTGAATGTGTTGCTACTGGTGTTGATGATATTTGTGTATTGAGGTGGTTGGATATCTGCAATTCTTGCTCACTACTGGGAATTGTTTATCTTTTGATACATTGTTCATGGTGGTGATTATGTGTTGTATGGTGTTTGTTTTATCGATTGGTAGATAATTAGCTTGGTGGAAGTCTTTGAGCTTCTGATTATTTGGATGTATTCTACATTTATTACTTTCTATTTAAAAGCATCACCTTTGCCTTGCTTTCTGGTTAAAAGCAATAGTAGTTTTCATTCATAAGAATATCAATCGAAGGTAGTTGTGCCTTGTAAAAGAAGCAAAGAGACTTTGTAGAACACCAATATAGGAGGCTCAACTGTTGTTACATTTGTCATCTATCTGGGTGAGAGTATATAGAGTTAGGTGACAAATTTGTTAACCAATAAATTTTTGGTGACTCTACTAGGGACTACTTATGTAGATCTTTTTATATTTTATGTGAGTTGCCCTATTGTTTGACTTTATGGTTCCTCATGGAAGATGTGCACTAGTTATGCAACCTAACGTAGACTAGCTAGCATGAGATCAAGAAGATATCATTACGGGTCTTCGACTTGTTGCCTGGTAGACCAAAAGAACAAACCAATAGTATCATCAAGTTGATGAGGTGCTTGAAGAAGAAGAAGAACTTGGTGAGATCATAAGAGAAAATGCATGTCATCTTGCTAACGCTCAGGAGATAGTCTTTATTGAAGGAGTTGTTCCTGTGCCTAGAAGAGAAAGGCCCTTATAGGTTAGCAGGATTAGTTGTTTCTATCTTATTTCTTGTTTTCCTCTGCTATAAAAACATAACACTTCTCTTGGGTGGCTGAAACTTTCTATTTTTCATGTATCTTCATAGAGAATTCCCTATAAATGCACTACATATTCCTGCATTGTCTGTGAATGCTTCAGAGTTTTTGGCTTTCTAGTTTCTCAATTCGGTAAGGATGAAGTTCAAATTTCAAGGGGCTCCTATGGTCCCTATTATGGAGAATGGTTTAACTAGTGCAAGAGATACTGAATTGGGCCATGTTGATTTTGAAGATTTATAGAAAAAAAATAGGGTCCAAAGGCCAAACTCCCCTGGAAAACAAAATTGTTAGCAGTGGTTTGGAAAGAGCCGAAGGCTTTCCACTTGCAGTGTGTTGTCCTAAATTGGTTTAGCTTGTACAAATAATTACTTTCCAGAGTCTTAAGAAATCAGAGCCTTGGATGGCTCTGTGGTTGCAAAAATTGATTATGAATTGGTTGCCCAAGCTTTGAACTTGGAGGAGTATGAAGAAATGGCCAATGTTTCTGTGTCTTCTACATGGATATACTATAATGAAAAGAAGGACTGGTGCCAAACTTGTATCGCCAAGACCTGGTTGGAAATCGAGAGAAAGGGGAAATCACGACTCCCTGTCAATCTTAAGAGGAGTCATTTCAAAGAAGAAATTTTAGATATGATAACTCTGTTAAATCGTGTAGTTGGGAGCCCGGAGTCAGATACTTTCACTTTTTGGATGTGTAGATTTATTTTGCTAATATGTGGAGACCATTAGATTGATTGGGCAAGAATAATTAGTGAAAGTATACATGAATAGCTAATAAATTTTTCACGAGACGTGAGGTTTCACATGGATTCCCAGCTGGTTTATGTGTTGGCTCTTACAGAGGCTAATTGGCCTGGCCTAAAGATTCAAGGGACTCCTACCACCTGTACGCCTATGTATTAGACTTTTCCTTAGTTACAGAAGACTAAAAGTATGAAAGATTTCTAGAGGGTGAATGACGCCTTTTCCATGTGGTTTGTTAGGTCTCAAAAATGTAGGTTGTAAGCATTAAGAGGATGCCAAGCTCTCTTAATGTTTTTGGCTAATGAAATGGGGTTGATATGATTAAAAACCCCCTTCTCTTTAGGCTCTGCCAGACCTAGGCGGGTATACCTTGATAGTTGATGCAAATTTAAAAGTTGAACTTAGGGATCTATCCACAGTGGCATGTAAGTGTGAGATAGATATAAGATTTTATAACTACTCCTACTCCTAATGTGTAAGATTTTGAATACGCGAATAAGGTTTTGAAATGTTATTTTGTAATGACCAATTCTTTATCTATTATGGGCAACAGAGTCAGGATATGTATGATAGATGTGTCCTCCCTCTTGGATTAACTCAAATTATTTGGTACTTTTCAAATGTTTATACCTTGTATAAACGTGCAAGAATATTGGTTATGAGGCTCTTCTTATTGATCCCAATGATATTTTCCCAGGTTATCGTGATCAACTGAAAGGATTTTTAGTTCTAGTGTGAAGGAAACTAACCAAGATGATTTATTTAAAGGGTTTTAACTCTAGGCAGAGACCAACAAACATAAACCACTTAGAAGGACTTAAATAAACTTTTCTCAGAAGCCAATCAAGTAGATCACATAGAAGCAACAAATGTGCCCTGATAAATTAAGTATATCCTTGATATATTAGTTTAAATAACAAAGGAAAACCATTCTGGAGACAACACAGATAACATATAAATACTTGGGGATGTATGCCCCTTACAGGCATAGAAAGATCCCAGATCTCTAGGGAGCAGACTGAGTGCCTACTCCATTGGGCAATAGAGTCCAAATGTTACTTCTGCCCTAAACTGATATGGTTTGAAAACCACACCACAACTGATGGCTCAAGGTCACTAGAAATAGAGAAGTCTGAGCTTACCACTATTATATATCTTGTTTTGATCTGATTTCATCATATTCCTCTTGAAAATATTTATGAAATCTTCATTCTAGTCACTGTCATGTATCATGGAATGATCTTGGGCAGCTGAACTGAAAATTGAAAAGATTTATAATCCACCACATAGCCAATATCATTAGGTCTGATTCCATCATAAGTTTGCATAAAAAATCTAAAATTATCATATGACCACTGATGCAAAGTAGAGAAACAACTTTTCAATGTAAGGCAATCATAATCACCCTTTCCATTATCTGAATTCTTCTCACATGGGTGAAAATTCTGCCATATCAATATATTTTGAGATAGCTCAATCTGAAATATTTTTATTATCTTTCATATCACCATTTTGTGTTATCCACCTCTGATCCATGCACTCATCAATATGCACATTTGGACATACATTATCCATGATGTGTAAGTCAATATCACTCTTACATGGGCTAAAGAACTCTACTTCTGATTTACATACCTCTTCTTGGACAAGGATAAACATGAGCTTTTGATCAACTTCATGAGTTCCTTCATCATTGTGAAATCTATGTTTGAGATTAGATGAATCTTCATTAGGATCAACATCATAGCAGTACTCAAAATCATTGGATAATGATACAATAAATATGATACTTTCATCAGCATACTCATTTCTCTCACAAATTGATACTACATTATCTTGTTTATTTGGGGAAGGAAAAACAAATGGAGAAGGAAAATTATCTTTGTCAAAGTTTATGTGAGCAGGGCACAAAATCTCATGACCATTTTCATGCACATGCCTCTGATATTCTATGGTCAATAAATCTGCTTACTGCTCACTGTTGAGTGAACACACTTCTTCATCCACCACACAACTGTTGTATTTTTTACTTTTCTCATTATCACTGTAATACTCATGATTGTCAAGAAATGAAAAATCAAATGCATTGATTTTATAGTCATTTGTTTCACAAGTTGATACATCCTCCTGATTGTCTAAAAATGCTTCATCCCATTCATAGATTGGATTTGAGTATACATGAAATTCATGTTCTGGCATGCCTTGGCAAAATGCCATTTGTTCGTCTTTTGTTAATTGATCATACAATGGGTTTGAAAAAAATTTAAAACCATTTTTAGGTGTGCCAATTTCTACTTCATCAAGTGTTTGTCCTCTTTCTTGAATATGCAAATACTTGTCCTCTTCTTCCTCACACTGTTGATTTAGGTATTGAGGTGGGTGGGCTGGGACAACAGGAACATCCACACTTTGAAGACTTCTCTCATCTTTTAATGTATCATATGCCATTTCATTGTTTATTGGAATATGCTGAGGCCACAAGTCTTGTGTAAAATCTTCATAATTGTCATCAAACTGGCTCAGAAATAGCCTCTTGAAATCTTCCCATGAAGATACACTTTGCATGGGTAAGCTGATACACCATTCTCTTGCATAATCCCTCAATGATCTTGCAAAGCACTTCATAATGACATCTTCTGCATAAATCTCAAAGTCCTCAATAAATTCACAAAATAGTTGCACATGCCTGTGAGTTGATTCATATTTCTCTCCATGAAACTTAGGTATACGATTTCTAAGCTCAACTGGATAACGATTTGGGTAGCCTTGGATGCTATTGAAGTTCATTGGTTTATCAATGTCTGAGACATACAATTTTCATGGAAGTGGTTGACATTGTTGACTATTTTGATGAGGGGCTTGATATTGATAATGCTCGGCATATTGATTATATTCATGATCTTGGTAGCCCACTAATCTTTGACCAGGTGAGATAGGATAAGCATTTATTTGATTTGGGGCTTGTGGTGTAAAAATGTCTTGCTGTATATGATATATGCACTACATCCATTGCAAGATTTCTGATTGTATCATGAGACACATGTGGGGTCAAATAGTCACTCGCATTCACATACCCATCCTCATTAGATGTTGATATATATTGTGATGAATTTGAGGCACGTTTGGCTCTTAATTGTTGCAGTTCTTGAATCACTTTTTTTTTCTTCCCGTAACAACTCCAATTTTCTCTCTTCTTCTGACATTTATTTTGACTACAAATGGTAGTGTTACAAGATATTTTTATATTTTTCATCAAGTTTCTTTTCAGAGTTGCCACCTCTTGTTAAAAGAGGAATGAATTTTATCTTTCTAGGTCCTTCTTATTAGCAGAGTTACCAATCTGTGTTTGAATTCAAAACTTTACTGACTCTGTAATGAGATGGTCTTTAACCAAGATTCTGAATTAGTCCCTAGCAGAGTTGCCAATTCTATTAGGTCTAAAAAACACAGGTTGTAAGCCTTAAGAGGATGCCAAGCTCTCTTAACATTTTTGGCTAACGAAACAGGGTTGATATGATTGAAAACCCCCTTCTCTTTAGGCTCTGCCAGACCTAGGTGGGTATACCTTGATAGCTAATACAAATTTAAAAGTTGAACTTAGGGATCTATCCACAGTGGCATGTAAGTGTGAGATAGATATAAGATTTAATAACTACTCCTACTCCTAATGTGTGAGATTTTGAATATATGAATAAGGTTTTGAAATGTTATTTTGTAATGACCAGTGCTTTATCTATTATGGGCAACGGAGTCAGGATGTGCATGATAGATGTGTCCTCCCTCTTGGCTTAACTTAAATTATTTGGCACTTTTCAAATGTTCATACCTTGTATAAATGTGCAAGAATATTGGTTATGAGGCTATTCTTATCGATCCCAATGATATTTTCCCAGGTTACTATGATCAATTGGAAGAATTTTTAATTCTGGTGTGAAGGAAACAAACCAAGATGATTTATTTAAAGGGTTTTAACTCTAGGTAGGGACCAATAAACATAAACCACTTAGAAGGACTTAAATCAACTTCTCTCAGAAGCCAATCAAGCAGATCACACAGAAGCAGCAAATGTGCCCTGATAATTTAAGTTTATCCTTGATATATTAGTTTAAATAACAAAGGAAAACCATTCTAGAGACAACACAGATAACATATAAATATTAATAATGACAAATTAATTGAACACCAAAGTTTTGAGTTCTAGTGATTAAATATTCCTCCCCATTAAATTGCTTCTAAAAATTTTGCAATGTGCATCAGAAGCCTTCATTTTCTAGTATATTCTGTGTAATCTCCAATTCCTATTGTTGATTGCTCCTATTGTTGCTTCAACATGTTTCAGAGGTGAAAAAGTGAACTGGGTACTCCTCAGAATTCACTTTCAGGCATTTTACATTGTGAGCAAAATAAGTTAGGTGGCCTCTAGAATAGCCCTAGAAACTAGTCAAACCATCTCTTGGAATCATAAAAATGCACAAACATGTAGACTTTTGACCCAAGAACTCAGTGCAGCAAGTGGCTTGGAAAGACCCATCTAGATGTGAAAAATATTCAATGTCAAAGTAGCTCATTCAACTTTTTCTAAAAACTACACTTGTCAAAAATCAATTAGGGTTCACCAAGTCACTGTCCTGAAAAAATACCAAATCACCTCCTGGGAAGCTTCCACTTAGGGAAATACTTCATTTAGGCTCCATGAGCATGTGTGTAGAAGGGTTTTTGACGAATCCACTTCATTCATAAAATATCAAGGATCAAAGTTGACCTCTTTGCAATTTTCTGGAAATGCAGTCATCAAAACAATGAAAATCCCATTTGCTTTTAATCTTGAAAAAATAGCAAACGAGGTTCTAGGGTTTTGAAATTTCGCATGAAAGTAGATTATAATAAGGCAAATCTGAGACACCAATTTTTTTGCCATGAATATCATCCAGCTGCTAGATATTGGCTTCTAAAGTTGACCTCCTTGGCAGATTTCATAATGCGTAGACAACTAACTTTCCCAAAACCTTCAAGCTTGATGCTTCAAAAACTTGTCAAATCAGATCATAGGGAGCTGAAATTGGATATTCATACTCACATCTGGTAAATAAATATGTTTGCAAAGTGGTTTGGCATAGGAGTGAATAGGTCTCAAGCTGTAAATTTTCAAAATGGGCTCTTGAGATAGATTTTGTGACTGTATTGTTGAGTGCTAAAATTGATTTTTTCCTCATGGGACCTTCAAATTTTGCCAAAATTTGAAGGTTCCAACATGATTAACTAAGAAGATCAAGGGCTCACTGGAACAAATATTTTTTTGCTGAAGTGGTTGCATTGGTCATGAAATTTGGAAGTTTTTATGTGCAGTTTGAGCGCTTTTCTTACTTGAGCATTAGGGGTTATGAAAATGCCCTATTGAAGTTGCCACGGTACCCATCTGACTATCTTGTGTTTCTAGAGGTATGTCGTCAAATGGCCACTATGAATACAAAATATCATGCCATGAAAAAGAAAGGTTACTTCTTCCCTGTGACTTTGTCATTTTATTCTTGTAAAAGTAATGATAGTGCTAGAAGTGTCGATAAGTTACTATCTGAGTTTAGTCTCCATTGTTTGTCGGCTGGTGCAACCTTTGATAGTAAAAATTATGTAAAAGAAAATATGCATGGAGGAGGTTCGTATCTGCACAAACCCCAGCTTGAAGGCTTCTGCGAGGATTGTTTGGATGAGAGGGAAGTGTAGAAAATGAGTTGGATGAGATTAACCATTGACCAGATTCAAGCCTTCGAGTTGCCTATTCAATTCCCTGACATGGTTGATGACAACTCCAATATTGTAGATGAAGGTTCTCATGAAGCTTCACTATGACCTTTACCTTGTGTGAAATGGTTTGAAAAGGAAATCACGGATGTGAATTTTTGTTCTTTACAAGTGATAACAAGGATAGAGAAATGGTTGAAGAGAAAAGTGAAAGAATGTGCTAGCTCAGCAATGCCTAGGGAGTCAGCCTCTCAGGGTCAAAACAGATCCCAGACTACACACTCCCAACGAAGATCAGTTAGTTTAGACCCAACTCTCTAGAGAGTTGGCTCACAATCGAATGGAGATGGTGATCAGCCCCCTAATGAGGTTAGTAAACTAAAGACGATGTGTGAGAAGGATAGTCAACCAGTGAAGAGTAGTACAAGATTAGTTGCTTCCTCATCAAAAGAAGACCATGTGCCATTTGTCAACAACCTTGTAAGTGATAGTTACTCATTCATTTTTACTCAATTAGGAGAAGATAGTATGCTGCAACCTCTGCTAAGTGCCCTAAATTCCCTCAATCTAAATGAACCCCCAGAGCACAATTCTCCACCTGTGCCTATGGATGGTACTATGAGTGTTGTTAATGCTGCTAATATTCCCTCCCCGTCTTCCACCTAGTTAAAGAAAGCGGTTGAAACGAAGAAAAGGTATACACCAACAATGGATACCCATATTGATACTGTGGCTAAGTTACTATAGGATACCCCTAAGCCTAAACGTGCTAGGAGGATGTCAAGAATGGTGACTACCCCTACCTCAGGGAATCAATTTTTAGAAATTACAGATCTAGTGGGAAATAAGAATGAAGATGAAGTGACCAAATCTGACTTCAGGATGAGCAGGGCAGACTTGGGACCTTCTACTGCTAAAGGTGATCTCTACCATGTTAAACACTTGGTCAACAATATATCAAAAACAGTCAAGAGACAACAAGATGAGAATTCTAAGTTGCAAGCTTAAGTAAGTTCTTTATCATTATTTGTTTAGTCAATGGTTAAGATAATAAAGCCCTCAACAGAATTCCCTGCTAATAATAGTTTGAGTGCCTCTGATCCTAATCTATTACAACAAATAAAAAGATCATTGTCTCTAAGAAATGCTATGGACCAATGGGTAGAAAAAGTCATTTTTGATGGTCTTTTGTTTATTGAGGAGGCAGTTAAATTGTTTGATTCCATTCATGGGAAAAGAGAAGCTTTAATAGTAGAATTCCAAATGGCTAGGAGTGATCATAATAGCCTATCTTTAGCCACTAAGGAGATATAGGAGATGGCCAATATGGATGTTGGTATCCTAGTGGCTGAGAAGATCTTGAATGACCCTGTGGAATTAGACACACATGTATGGGATGATGCAGTCGAATGGAAGCTATGTCTTATAATATCTGCTGAGGATGAGATGAGGAAAGCAATTGCAACTTATTTCTCAGAAATGATGAGGATCAAAAAAAAATTGTTGTTATAGAAATTGAAGCTAATGGGACCGATGATGAAAAGATGCTAGATGTTAACGAAATCAAACATAATTTCAAGAAGTTGGTAGCTGAGGAAATAATGAATTATGATATTATAACAGGTGAATTGGTTGGTAAACTTGCAAGGATGGTAGCCTATATCAAGACTGTCAGGAGCGTATTCGATGATGTGCATCAAAAGGTGGTTGATGTGGATAGAGTAGTGAGTAAATGGAAACACCAGATTAGCATGACTATGACTCCACCTGGAATGTATTTGACACTTGTAATAAACAAATACAGAGCATACAAGGAGAAACTGTGGGGACAGGCATCTCAAACGACACAAAGTGACACAAGGAATGAAGATGAACAAGTGAGGGAAGAGGAAGCGACAGATGAAGTTGATAACAGAGAGGAGAATGTGGCAATCCTCAATTGAATTTCTTTTCATGTGCTTTAGTTACTTTTCAATATTTTCTCAAAAACTATTGGCTCTAGAGGGCCCTTTATATTTTTGTTTAAAACTTCTTTTAATCAGCTATCTTCAAGAAGATGTTAGGGTTTAAAGATGGTTATGGTTCAGCTTAGCTATAAATTTGATTAGCTATCGATTTATGAATCTTTTGGCAAACTGTGTTTTGGTGATAGATCAATTTTGGCTTTCTGTTCAATTACTTTATACACATGCAATAGAAATTAATGTAGTGGATTTTTGAATGATTGTAAACTTTGTGTTATGGTTATTTGGATTCATATTCTTCCTATGTTGAATGTGTTTTTTCTAGTGTTGATGATATTTGTGTATTGAGGTGGTTGGATATCTGTAATTCTTGCTCACTGCTAGGAATTGTTTATCTTTTGATACATTGTTCATGGTGGTGATTATGTGGTGTATGGTGTTTGTTTTATCGATTTGTAGATGATTAGCTTGGTGGAAGTCTTTGAGATTCTAATTATTTGGATGTATTCAACCTTTACTGCTTTTTGGTTAAAAGCACCGCCTTTGCCTTGCTTTCTGGTTAAAAGCAATACTAGTTTTCATTCATAAGAATATCAATCGAAGGTAGTTGCACCTTGTAAAAGAAGCAGAGAGCCTTTGCAGAATACCAATATAGTAGGCCAACTATTGTTACTTTTGTCATCTGTCTGGGCAAGACTATATAGAGTTAGGTGACAAATCTATTAACCAACACAATACAAAAGAAATTGTTTGTTTGGAAGATTTGAATTTTCAAATTTCTTAAGAGCTTGAATTAATCTCCACATCGTGGAGTTAAAAATTTAATAAATACATTTATTGTGGGAGTACTATGAAGAGAAATGGAGTTAAAGTCCCTTGGATTTTTCTTTAATGAGGCATCACTTTAGTTTTTATGGGCATTGTTGATGCAACAATCTAATCTCTTTCTCAAAGACTTAATTAACACCAATAATATGGTGTAGATATTGGCTAGAAGTGAGAATTTTACTCATCACACAAACATATATATATTTTTATTACACATGGGTAACTCTCCTTGATTCAATGCTAAATACAATGCTTTCTTTTATACATCAAAGAATACTAAATCAAGCCCAAAACAGATTCGTTCAAATCCTCCCTTAGGAAAATTCAAACCACTTAATCTAAGCACCTAGATACATTTTAAAATAAAATAGATTTAGTTTATTGTTGACTCATTACGAGATTATTAGGAGGTTATTAATATTTAAACAAAGAAATTTCTCCATACACGTAATAGTCTAGAATATCTAGAAATAACTCATACTAATAATGCACCTGCATCAGACTACTAGGGAACAAAAGACTTTTTCATGGACTCATGTCCATGAGATCATCAATACTACTACCGTGCTTGGATATGTCTAAAGCGGTGATCTATGTAGCATCTTCAAGTGGATGTTCCTTCCATTTTACCAAGTATTGAAAATACTCCTTGCCCCTAGTCCTTTTTACTAACT
Source organism: Cunninghamia lanceolata (assembly GCA_027924645.1). Taxonomy (NCBI): domain Eukaryota; kingdom Viridiplantae; phylum Streptophyta; class Pinopsida; order Cupressales; family Cupressaceae; genus Cunninghamia; species Cunninghamia lanceolata. Next base: position 3,417,725 of record BSBN01001394.1, on the reverse strand, counting down.
TTTTATCTAGAACTGATTCAATTTCCTTTGTTTGTGCTTTAGGTAGCTGTTATTCCCAATTTATAATCTGATCATCATCAAGTTTAGGTGCATTTATTGAACCTTCTTCCCATTTTAAAGGATACAAATCTGAAACATTGAATATAGGAGAAATTCCAATGTCATGTAGAAGCTCTAATTCATAGGCATTTGAGAAAAAATTCCTCAAGATTTTACAAGGCCCAATCTTTTTCAATTTCAACTTGTGGTATTCCTTTTTGGGAAATACTTCTTTTTTTAAATGCACAAGAACCAAACCTCCAACTCCAAAATTTACCTCCTTTCTCTTCAAATCTGCTCTTTCTTGTACTTACCTGTGTTTTATTGAAGCTATTGTTTGACTTTCTCATGTAAATCTTGCATAGTTATTGCAAACTCTTCTCCATCAGCACTTCTCATCTCTTGTTTACCCAAGTTTCTCAACTCATAAACACCTCTTGGATGCATTCCATACACAATTTGAAATGGACTAAAACCTATGCTTCTATTTGGTGAATCATTGTAGGTAAATTCTGCTTGAGCAAGTACTTGATACCACTATTTGGGATGTTCATTTACTAGGCTTCTTAAAATGTTGCCAAGGCTTCTATTGACCACCTTAGTTTGTCCATCTTTTTGAGGGTGGTAAGTTGAACTAAAATCGAGATTTGTTCCCAACTACTTCCAAAGAGTCCTCCAAAAATAGCCAACAAACTTAGTATCCCTGTTAGAAACAATACTTCTAGGAAGTCCATGCAATCTTACTACTTCCTTGAAAAATAAGTTGAGTATGTTAGTTGCATCACTTGTTTTAGTAGATGCTATAAAATGTGTCATTTTGGAGAATCTGTCAACTACAAAAAATATGGAATCATTACCTTTCTAAGTCTTCGGTAGTCCAAGTACAAAATCCATAATAATTGAATCCCATGGCCTATTAGGAATAGGTAAGGGCTGCTATAATCACGTGTTTTGGCTTCTTCCCTTAGCATGTTGGCATATCCTGCATCTTTCAAAAAATGTCTTCACATTAGCTTGCATTTTTTGCCAAAAATAGTATGCACTCAATTGAGCAAGTATCTTGTTTTGCCCAAAATGTCTTGCCAAACTGCCACTATGTTTCTCCTTTAGCAAGTTCTCTCTCATTGAACATTTAGGAATGCATAGCTTTCTATCCTTGAATAGTAGTCCTTGAATCATGTAGTCCACCCATGGACTCCTATCTTTACTTATAGGATCTTCACATACTGCATAAGCCTCTCTAAAATCTAAATCCTCCTTGTACATATCTTTCAAAGTATCAAATCCCAAGATATTCACTTGAGATTCCTGCATAATAAGATTTCTCCTACTTAATGAATTTGCAACTTTGTTAGATTGTCCACTTGTATGCTTGATAACAAAGGTAAAATTTTGCAAAAATTCAATCCATTTTACATGCCTTTGATTCAATTTAGTTTGATTACTAATAAATTGTAAGGTATGGTTATCACTATATAATATAAATTCTTTAGGCATTAAATAATGCCTCTACTTCTTCAAATCTTGGACAATGGGATAAAATTCTTTGTCATATGATGAATACTTATTTTTGGCATTATTAAGTTTCTCACTATAGTAAGCAATTGGATTACCTTCTTGGCTTAGGACATTACCTATAGCAATCCCATTGGCATCACATTCCACTTGAAAAAGTTTACCAAAATTAGGTAAGACTAGAATAGGTTGTTCTGTAATCCTTTTATTAAGTAACTAAAAGCTTCTTTCAGCTTCCCTAGTCCATTGGACTAGCTTCTTATTTCCCTTAATTGTTTCTACAATTGGAGCACAAATCCCACTAAAATTTCTTATAAACTTTCTATAGAAGCTAGGTAAACCATGGAAGCTTCTTACCTCAAAAAAATTTCTTGGAGTAGGCCACTCTATTATAGCTTTGACCTTTTCCTTGTCCATCTTCAAACCTTATTGTGATATAACAAATCCCAAGTAGATCAATTTTGTCTTCATGAAAGTAGACTTCTTATGATTGATTAATAATTTCTCTTTTTGGAATTTATCCAAAACCAATCTAAGATGTCTAAGATGCTCCTCCTTTGAATGACTATAAAATAGAATATCATCTAAGTATACAATGACAAATTTACCTATGAAATCCTTAATCACTTCATCCATAAGGCTCATGAAGGTACTTGGGGCATTTGTCAATCCAAATGGCATCACTAGCCATTCATAGAGCCCATCATTTGTCTTAAATGTTGCTTTCCATTCATCATCCTCTTTGATTCTTATCTGATGATAGATCAACTTTTTAAATCTATCTTAGAAAAATATCTTGCACCACTTAGACAATCCATCAAATCATCAATTCGAGGTAAAGGAAATCTATACCTGATTGTGATTTTGTTGATGGATCTTGAATTTGTACACATTTTCCAACTTCCATCCTTCTTCAGACTCAACATTGTTGGAATAGCACAAGGACTCAAACTTTCTCTTACTAGCCCTTTGTTCAATAATTCTTGTACCCGATTCTTGATTTCTTCACTTTTCCTTTGGATTCATCCTGTAGGTTGCCTTATTTGGTAAATTGGCCCCTAGAATGAGATCTATATGATGGGTAATGCTTTTCATTGGAGGTAATGCATTAGGTAAGTCATCCACAACAATATCAAGAAACTCACTCAACAAATCTTGAATTTCTATAGGCATATCAGTCAACTTTGTGCTTGTAATGACTACTCTTGGCTTACCAATTAATGCAGAACTTACCTCCTCATCTTTGATTTGATGTAAGAATTCTTTACCACTGACCATCAATACTTTAGAACTAATCTCCTCAACTACATTCTCATCTTTCAAAGGTATGAGTGTGTTCTTTCCATCTTTTTAAAAAGTGTAAGTATTACTTCGTCCATCATGAATCGCTCCCCTGTCAAACTGCCAAGGCCTACCTAAAAGAATATGTAGAACATCCATTGGCATAACATCACATGTTACCTGAGCTTTGTAACTTCCTATTTGAAATTCCACTTGGCATTGTTCATTTACCAATACTTGATGTCATTTTTGCAGCAAAGACACCTTATATGGAGTTGGATGTGTTGTCTTTTTTAGGCCTAGTTTATCAACCATTTCAATAGATACAAGGTTGTCAGTACTTCCACTATCAATAATAACCTTAAAACATTTACCTTTAGTCTTGCATGCGGTTCTGAACAATGTCTTTCTTTGATTAGGCTCTTGAATTTCTTTGTTAGGCTTTAACAAGACTCTTTTCATGAGTAATGATTCTCCAACCTTAGGTGCATCTTTATGAATAGATGATTCTGCACTCTCCTCTTTTTCTTGAGAAATATATGCACTCCCCTGGCTTGTTGTAGGATTCTTTGGGCACTCATAAGATCTATGACCATATTTATTACATTTAAAACATTTTCCCAAAAACCCTCTACTTCTACCTCTTGAGTAAGGTCTTCTACCTCTAAAAAAATTATCACCTCTTGGGAATTGTTCTTGATGATATGAGATACTAGCCTCTTCTTTCTGAACTTGTATCTAACCTCTACCACTTTGGTGTCCTCTACGTCTGAAACTTCTACCCTAACCCCTTAGATTTTGTGTGTTTTCTAGATAGTTTCTCCTCTGCCTTGAGATCATACTGATATGCTTCTTCAACTGTCCTCAGAGACAAAAGGTTGATTTCATCTTGAATATTAAATCTCAATCCATTGAGATATCAAGCCACCTTCTCAAGATCTTCTTCAGTATGACCAACTCTAATGACCTATAACATTCTTTTGTATAATTTGTTACTGACATTTCTTTTTGTCTAAGATTTTGCACTTTCTTGAAAATACTAAGTTGATAATCTTTGGGCATGAATTTACCTTTTAGTTTAGCCACCATCCTATCCCAACTCTTGATCTTGGGCTTGCCTTTCTTTCCTCTTTCATCTTGTACTCCATCCCACCAAAGGAATACATGACCCTTCAGTCTAGTTATTGCAAACTTCACTTCCTTGTCATCATCTACATTCTCATACTTGAAGTATTTGTCCATGGCACTAATCCAATCAATCAGCTCCTCAACATTCAGGCTGCCTTCATACATGGGTACCTCCAATTTTAATTTCAAACTTGCTCCCAAAATTGCTCTAAAACTCTTGCTTCAACTCCCTCTACTTCAAGATCTGCCTCTTCTTCTTGAGGTTCTTCCTCTCTGTCACTGACATCTCCTATGTTGACTCCTCTTCTCTGTGTAAGCTCCATAGCCCGTAACTGTGCTTAAATATGAAGTTGTTTTGCATGAATTTGAATATTCTACTATTATGTATGTTTATAGATATGAAATAATGTTTTCTGTTCACAAGTTTGAGATAGAGGTGTGTGAACATATGATGCACATCTCTATTTGGAATGTGTTATTGAATTATCAAAACTTTGGCCTAAGTAATGTAAAATCACTGCTTGCATGGTTAGTTCACAATGTCTTTCCATTTGCAAAACTGTCGGATTGTGTCATACCTAGCTAGAAGGGTTCTAGAGTCATATGAATGATTGTTTGTAATTTAGACACAACACAAATTCTCGAATGGCATGATGGATCTTGTTGATCCCCTTAATCTATTACCCTCATGAAGGGTAGGGCCACTTTCAGATTGAAGGTGTGTAGGGGATGGTTGGTTTGAGGTTGGAGGTAAAGCACTTGGGTGATGCTCTCCCTCTTGCAGTTGAAGATTACTAAAGACTTGGTTACTTAGAGACATCTTTTATAGTTCATTTGATATATGTCTTATTGCAAATTTGTAATTTTGAAACTATAGCATTAAGATATGGACGTGACCATGTAATATTAAACTTATGAATATTAGTTTATTCATTCCCTATAAATGAAATACGAAATGGGAAAATTCTTTATGAATCTTATTATTTATTTATGATTAAATTATGTTTATTTAAAAAATGTATGGTTTTATCTTGGAAATCTTTAGTTTGTTTAGATAACAAACGAGCGTTCATTACACAAAAACTATAACTTGTAACTATACATGTTTTTATCTCACCAAGAAGCCAATGCATCACCATCAATGTTGGAATCACATGCAACATTAGGAAAATTTCATCCTAATTACTCAAAGAATGCATTAAACACCCAAATCTATTGACTTTAACCACTCATAAGAGTCAAAACATAGTATATAGCACATCCTAACTCGCACCTTAGCTATGGGCTTTAAAATCATAGAGAACAAGGATATTTTAATTTCCAAAATACTCTTCCATAGTCTCCCATTAAATTTATCATGTTCTCTCTTTGCTCTAGCTTGTTGTTGTGAGTAAAAATGCTAATAAAACACATTCTTTATAATATCAACAGAAATAGACACTCACTAATTTGATCATATACCAAAATTTATAAACTAGGTATGGAAGTATTTTTGTGAGGATATAACCAACTTGATGGCACATTGTACATAAAGTATTTTTATAGCATCAATTAAATTTAAATAGCAAGTGCTATTTCATATAAAACTTAACTAGAAGTTAAATTCTATTGTTTCATTACATGTGCAATATATTTCTATTAATGTGAAAGAAGAGATATAAGATGGAAACGACAATTGCATTATTATAAATGGTATTATTCAATTCTATGATCATTAAAAGGAAATACATTGAGTGTGTAGACAAATTCAACATGATCTTGGAATATTTTTAGGGATTCATACGCTCTTGAAGGATGTGAATTCCCATATACCTGCATATGTTGCATTACCAAATTTTTTCATTAATGTTATAACTTGAAAGCCTTGAAAGATAAATAATGTAGATTAAATATTAATAAAAATAAATACCTTCCAAGCATCATGGTAGTGGCTTGTGGATTGGTACCAGGAGAATCCGTATAAATCGAACCATCCACAACCCTTAGATTATCAACATCTTTCACTCGATAACTTTTGTCAACCACCAAACCAGCTTGACAACCTCCATGGTAATGGTAGTATGTCCCTAATGTATCTTTGCAGAACTTAGCCAAGGCATCATCATTTGATTGATTCTTTGGTAATGGAGTCCCAACGAAGTGAAGCATTTTGGAATGTCCATTATCCATAAATGCAAACTCTTGAATAGAAGATGTCAGACTTAAATTAATCATTACTTTCGCAGAAAGCATACATTTTTGTAAGTCAAAAGGGTCTGAATAGTAATTGTAACGAACATAGGGGTTATCTTGAGGATCTGTGCTTTTAAGCCAAAGCTCACCCCTTGATAAGGGAAATGCTACCTTACTTGCAATAAGACCTAGATATTGTATACTTGTGGCATTATTCTGCTGGAAAAAGCTGGTACCCTGCATGTAGATTTGCGAATTGTCTAGAATGCCCACCACTTGTACATAAGCTAATTCAAGTGGTTTTGGGGATTCTACTAACAATTTTACACTAGGAATATCGTGAACCTCTTTCCCTACTAAAGGTAAATCTAAAAGAACTGTAATATTCAATTTTTTAAGTTGTTGCACTGGGCCAATTCCACTTAAGAGGAGAAGTTGAGGGCTGCCTATACTTCCTGCCGACAAAATCACCTCACTTTTGGTTGACAACTGGTTAAGTGATACTTGATAATGTAGACCATCAATACTGCTCATAAACTCCACTCCACTAGCCTTAAGCTTTCCTGCAATATGAATTCTTGACAATGTTACACACCCACACAGAGATAAACTTTGTCGTCAACTATCAATTATTTAAGAGAAGAACATTGACCACAATGATCGAGGGACTTAAGCCCTCTCCCAATTCCCCTGTATACGTACCTGATGCCACATTGAAGAGGATTCTGCTGGCTGTAGCATTCAAAAGAACTACAATATTTTCTGGATTTGCATACTGGAGGAGATCTGCGGCTGTATGTCGCTTTCCATTCTTGTCAAAAGTTGAAGCACCAATCTTTGTACCCTCCAAATGATCCAAACTATATCCATTGTAAGGAAGAACTCCAGCTTCAAGAAGCCCATCCTTGAAAGCAGAACTCCAAGGGAAAAGTTTGTACTGTTTGAAGGCATTCAACTTTTCTACCCATTCATACGACTCATTTACAAGTTTCTCATCCCAATTCATTTTCCGAACATATTCAGAGCTCGCCCTGCTGTAGAAGCCAAGGTTGATAGCTGTTCCGCCTCCTAGAACTCTCCCCCTTGCCAACTGCACTCCATCTTCTGAGACAAACCCCTCCGCTACATAGGGATAATTTTTGGGATCCCCCAAAATCTTGAAAGAGCCTTTGAAGTCCTCAACATCAGGATTTCCATAAGGAGAGTCTCCCCTCTCCAATACCAAAACAGAATAGTGCTGTGACAGAGTTGCTGCCAGGGGACACCCAGCTGTACCTCCTCCAACCACAATGTAATCATATTCCCTTGCAACTGCCTTTTCAGCATCTGCTGTCATAAAAGGATATGGGTATTCTGCAAACATCAAGCACAGAGCATTAGAAATCAATGTCACAGACTATCCCTAAGCTAAGAAACAATTATATATAATCCTCTCTCAAGAAAATATTTATTCCAAACAAAACATTAAAAAATTGTACCGACCCTGACTGGATGTCGCTGCTTCTGAACAGAATTGATGGTGGTGATTTGTAAACATCAACAGGCATGAAACCACAAGGAATACTGTCTCCATACTTATTAACCAATCTAATTCCTCTTCTGGATTTGAAACTGAGTTTTAAATTAATAATTGTATAAGTATTTGCACTGGATGCAGTTTTTTTTAGATGGGATGTAAGAGGATGGTTATTTGAGGGTTATTCTTAAATATCATCCACTTCAACAGTCAAAAGTCAATTTTGACGAATAAGAACAGACCAAATATTTACCACTTTTTGTTGTGAATGAGGTGTAAAATCCCTATTGACTATTTGATCATTAAAGTGGATAATATTTAGGTTGAGTAATATTTGACTGTACTATCTATCCAGCACATTTGAACTGTAACTACAGGCGACGACTTAAAAGGTTTAAAATAGACAGGCCGTCGGGTGTTTTCTCTAACTCCTCCCAACCTTGATTAAAAAATAAAAACCTTGTTGAATTTATGGCGGAACTCTTTTTTTCTCAATAAACAATTGCCAACCCTCGACTACTTTCCTATTCTACATAACATTGCCAGGATACCCTCGACTACTTTCCTATTCTAGATAACATTGCCAGGATGAGGGATGCTCTTGCTGATGTCATGACAATGTGATTGTAATTAGATTTCATTAAATTGGCAACCTTTTACAAATGTTGCATAATGTTTTTTATAATGAATTCAAACACATAAATTGTGAGCATTTAAAATTTTTGAACATTTTTATTATGCAATAATGTTTTTATAATGAATTCAAACACATAAATTATTAGCGTTTAGAAATTTTGATCATTATTATTATGCAATAATATTTTTTATAATGAATTCAAACATACAAATTGTCAGCGTTTAGAAATTTTGAGCATTATTATTATGTAATAATGTTTTTTATAATGAATTTAAACACAAATTGTCATCGTTTAGAAATTTTGAGTTTTCTAGATGGGGTGATCTTTCATAGATAGTTTGTAGTTTTAATTTTGACACCAAACCATCAATTCATTGTCTTCCATTTTTAGGTCGTAATGTTATTTTCATCTCTAAAACACTTAAAATAATTGATTTAAATTTAGGAAAAATATTTAATCTTGATTTAACTAATTCAATCTTAGTTTAGATCATCTCTTTAGAAATTTTAGAAGTTTATAAATTAAAAAAAAATATTAAATGGTTTAATCACAAGTAATAAAAAAGATTATAAAAAAGGTGGAAGAGGAAAAATAATTAAAAGAAAATTCAAGAAAACAAAGAAAATCAAATTCAACAACACCACTCAATCAACCAACATACTTGTTATAAACAAGTTAAGGGACCTAGTTTTAAATCTAACTATTAGCTTTGTTGATAATGGATAAATTTTGATGCCAAAATTTAAATCAATTGGAAACATTAATTAGACTTGGAATTTGTGAAGCCAAAGAAAGGCATACTATAGTGGCAACAAGTCTCATGGCATGTATGTAAAAACCCATTAACTTAAATTTGATTTAATAATAAACATAATATTAATGATGTCATTTAACAAAAATCATAATATTAGTGATGTCTCATTAAATAATAAAATTCTAGCAAAAATAATAATAATTGATAGGTAGAATAAAATGTATTGAAAATTTTGAATTTTTATTTATTTAACTATTCCATAATTGTTTGCATGTGTTGTATTATTTGGGTGAGTGGAGGATGATGATGAACCAAACAATACCCCTAAGTGGCAATGAAAATACTACAAACAAACTTAAGTAACTTTATGTCAAAAATTGAATAAGTTATCTACATACTGTGAAAATAAGGTAGTAATAACACTTATAGGAAATTGAATGTAGTTTATGGAATACTACTTTAAAAAAAAAATTAAAATTAATTTTGTGCAATCACACACTGCGGAATTTTATAGAAAAACATAAAAAGTAGGTAACATAAGTATGAGCAAAAGAAAATATTTTTCCTCCAAAATTTGGATTTAAGTAAAGGGAAAATGAGCAAAGTTGATACATATTTTTTTTAAAAATAATAAATAAATAATTATTTATGGCTTTTTTACTATGATTTAATTAAAGGGAAAATGAGCGAAGGTGATACATATTATAGAAATTAAAAAACTAGATGATGTTAGACATGTGTAGCCCCTTGGAAACAAAGAATGATCAACTACTATTACATCTTTCAACTATCTATTTATATATTTCAAACTCATGTCATTTATAGCTAGTTGTGGTCTTTAGAATCCTTTACAAATCAAGACATTAAACACTTACAAGTGCATTGAATCCCTAGAAACCAACCTTGAGACATGTATAGGGTGAGCTGGTACGAGAAAAATGTATTCCTTGCTCATATTGGACTATATGCAACATGCACGAGGGATATCAACATCTAGGTTTCAATCACCACATTCATGGCATCCATTATCACTTCATGCATCCTTCTCTAAAACTTTCGTATGTATCCACACCCATGGAATAAATAATGAATTTTAGGCAAGAACAATGTAAGTGAATAGTGACGATATAGTCAAATCTTGCATTAGTGGCAATCTAGGAGGTCAATGAGACATTTTGGAGAGTATTGAAGGTGTTTGGGGAAACTATGGGACTTTGATGTGGAACAAGATATGAGAACCAGACATAAGGAGAGGAAGAGATGAAGTCTTGAAGGAGGTGAATCTTTATAGATGGGAGGAAATGAAGGATTCAACATGACAAATGAAGAAATTTGCCCTAGAACTAGATGAGAGGATGGGAGAGGAGTGGAGAAACTAGGCGTAATTGGATGGAGGAAGTAAATGAGAAATATGTGAAATAGGCCTAAAAGTTTATCAAAGGAGGAAAACAAGTATTTTGATGAAGAGTGGAAAATGTAGGGAAATATGTGGAACTAGATGTTAGGACATGATATGGGGTGAATGGAAAGAATCCTAAAGTTTATGGAAAGTTCACATAAAAGAGGAAAGTGAAGAATTGGATTAGGGGAGCTTCATTGAAAATCAATAGGGAATTGGATATGGGAATAACATGGGAAGTTAACCAATGCACTAGATTGGTTAGTATCCAAAGAAAAGAAACCAAAGACTTATGCTCTAATCAAATCCACTTCTTCAAAACCTAGGAAAGCCATCCAAGCTTACAAAAAGGTCCTTAAGAAATTAGATAATCCCTTTGTTTTTGTCATGACTAGGTCATTTCCAATCCAACCATGGTATTTGAATATTGATCACCTATGTGATCCAACTCCTTATATAGAATCATGAATTAATACCTTCTACACAATAGGTGATCTAGCCCAATTATCCAAAGAAGATGATGTCAAATTGGTTATTTAGTGTTTATGGGGTAAATTACTTTTAATTGGTGGCTTGCCAAATCTGAAGCCCAAAAGGATGTTGAAGTCTATGCTAAAATTAAACTTGAAAACAATAAGAGAATCCAAGAAGACCCTATACAATGCTTCCATCATTTTTCTTGGAAGACACCTGGAAAAAAGAAAGGCAAATGAGAACAATCTTATCAATGAGATGTTGTGATCTTAAAGATTTTGAAGAGTATTCAAAATGAAAACAATCTTATCAATGAGATGTTGTGATCTTAAAGATTTTGAAGAGTATTCAAACAACTTCAAGATACTCTTGTATGATCTTAAACCCAATCAACAACCTTTTTCCAAAGTTAAATACCTAGAAGGACTTCCTTACCATCTATTTGACAATGTTGTCGAATACATGCATCTCTGTTGTATATCTCTTGAAACTACCCATGTCAATGATCTTATCCATTTTGCTCGAGACCATGTCTTATAATTCATCAATGATTGTAAAAATGTTGAAAAGTTTAATACCAAACATCGGGCCCAATGCCTCACTCCTTTGTTCCCTAAGACACAAACATATGGCTTTAATCCTTTTACCCGCGAAATGCAAGAAGGTCCACAAGCATTATAAAAAATTCAATCTCTCATACTAGTGCTAGTCTTTTCCTTGAAAGCATTCTTATGCTCCTAATCATCGGTACTTGTGCCACCATACTGCTCCCCAACCTCAAAGTTAAAAACATGTATTATATCTATAATAAGCTTGGTCATAAAGCCCCACAATATACCTGCAAAAATCTCATAATCAAAGAAGCCTACTCATCTGACATAGTCACATGGTGGAATCTAGTAGAAGAAGATGAATATATTTATATGTAAGATAACATTTATGAAACTTTCATTGAAGAATATGAAGATATTGACGCAAAATAGTTAGATGATCTAGCTAAAGCCTTAGAAGAAGCTGAAAAACATCATTTTGGATCAGATGCTGATGAAGACTACCTAGTTGTAATGATGAACATGTCGTTCAAATCACAAGGAGCATATAGAGGAAGATGAAGATCTCTAGACTAAAAATTCCAAGGTACATACTATAATTCCTCTCATGAAGAATGTTCTACCTCTTTGTGTACTAGTCAACCAAGATTTTTAGGAGTGGGGAAACAGGTGAGGTTCGAAAGGTAGGAGAAAATCTTTGAAGTGAAATAAAAGGGTGAGGGAAGGATATACAAAAGGGAAGTGGAACCAAAGGTGAGAATATCTAGTTCCAAGATGAGTTCCTATAAAATGAGAAGTGAAATGATTCAAAGGAAAGTGGAGGAAGGATGAAGAACTGAAGGTTGAAAATAAAGGATGAAGGATCAAATGTTGGAGTTTGATATAAGATGTCTGGTAGCTCGGTAGGATTTCACAAGCTAGAGGAAATGGGTGAGGTGAAAAAGGCTAAGGATCTAATGGAAATGTGTGGAACTTTCACATGGAATAAGAGCCATATATAGGATGGGAGATGAAGGGATCACATCCAACTGCACAAGGAAAGACCAAAAAATTTGAATCATGTAGGAAATAAAGGAAGTTAAGAACTTAATGAAATTCATGGGATTTTTGAAGTTAATAGGAGGTACCAAATAAACAATGGGTAGAATACATGCACAATATCTAGTCAAGAACCCACAAAAGAGGAAAGACAAAGGAAATGAAAGAAGAATGAATATAAATGAAGTCTATGGGGATTTAAAGTGGGATTAGAGGTAGGAATAGGATGGGGTGTAATGAAGAAATGTTTAGTCCTAGACCAAAACTTTGCAAAAAACAAAAAAAATAGAAAATGATTTAGAAACTCTTAGACTTGGAACATTTTTGGATTTTTGGCAACTTCAACACATGAGGGGCACATCATGGGGAATGACCATAATGAAACTTAGGAAAAAACAACCAAGGGGAAACCCACTTAGAATTTCAAAGATCAATTATATATGGTGGGAATAACATGGTTAAATGCACAAAGAGGATAAAGACTTAGGATTTTTTTAAATTTTAGATTGGGTCCCAACATTGGCTCTCGTTGGGGACATGTGTCTCATATAGGCACAACAAGAATCTAGATAAAATATTTGGGAAAAGACAACAAAAAGCGAACACAAGGGGAGAGCGGGGAAATTACACTTCATTATGACAAATAGGGGTCACAATTGTACAGGGAAATTTTTTTGAAAGAACAAATATGTACAAGTCAAAATAACTCATTATTTACCAGAACTAATGCTTAAGATGCTGACCATGAACTAGCAATTCCATGAATTATCTAGTTAAACTTGTGAGAGGGTGCACATTGTGATCATAATCATCTTCAACTTCATATGGAACAAGCCATAATGGATCAAACTTCCCATGTTTCCTATTGTCCTCTAATATAGCATTCCACATAAGAACCATATCACCAACTTGGAATTTTCTTTCAAGTATTGTTTTGTAAAACACTTGCTTCATCATTTGCTTTTGTGATAAGATTTTATCACGTGCAATTATCCCATTCTTATCCAATTCTATTGTCTCTAGCACTCTTTGAAAAGTTGCATCATTTTCTTCCCCTTCAACATCATACAACAACTTATATATAGGCACTAGGCTTATGGACCTTTTGGCTTCTACTCCATAGACTAATTCAAATGGGCTCTTACTAATAGCTTTCTTCCAAGTTATTCTATCAACCCTTTGTGTATACTTCAATTTATCATCCCACCTCTTCTTGTTCATGTCTTAAGTTCTTTTGATGATCTTCATGAGGCTTTTGTTGGTAGATGTAGATTGTCCATTGCTTTGAGAATGATAAGGGGATGAGTGAATCAGATTAATCCCATACTTAGGACACATGCTTGAGATATCATGGGATCTAAAACACATAAAATTGTTAGAAATAATTGTTGTTGGTATACCAAACTTGGTTATTATTATTGTTCAACAAGAAATCTACTACTAGCTTAGATGTAGTATTGTGGGTTAGAATTAGCTCAACCCACTTGATGAAGTAATCAATGGATACAAGAATCCATTTATATCCATTATTGGATTTTTCTTAAATTTCTCTTATAAAATCAATTACCCATTGCTAAAAAGGGGCTTCAACTATTACATAAGAAAGAGGGAGGGGGCTTGCAAACTTCAACTTTCCTAAAAATCTTTGGCAAGCATCACATTTTCTCACTGTCTCAACAACATCCTTGAATAATGTTGGCATCCAATAACCTACTCTAAGAATCTTATGTGTAGTGGTCTTAGTCTTGAAATATCCTCCACAATACCATTATGACACTCACTAATCACCCTACTAGATTTTTCTTAGTTCAAACATTTGAGTAGCAACCCATCACGATTTCTCCTAATTAAATCATTATACATCAACACATACCTTTGGGACTCCAACTTGACTATTCTTTACTGATGGCCATTCGCTTCAAGGGGAAAACTCATGTTTTTTAGATAAAATACAATATTCCTATACCATAGGTCATCTCTCAAATGGAAAGAGTTGGAAGTACACCTAGAATCTATCTCATTTACCTCTACTATGTATAGATTTGCATTTGCCATAAATTTGGCTAGGCCTTGACCTCTAACTAGCTTAGTAATCTATACCTACATATCATACTTATAGATTTTATTGATCGATCTAAATCTTTTACTTGAGTCTTCTTGTTGAATGAATATATCTCTTACTATTGTGGCATATATGCAATAATATTTGCACCTATTAGATTATGACCTAAAATTTTTAACAACTTTGACAAGGGTACAAGCATGCTTATCTACAATTGAATATTTTAGTTCTACAACTTGTATAGACTTGCTAAAAAATGTTGTCATATTTTTCCCTAGGCCAAAATTGCCGAAGGATCCCCTGAATTCTGCAAAAATGTTGTAAAACTACCTCCAAAATTGTTACAGGCCTGTTGTGTTTTTTCCTTGTAAAATTCAAAATTCCTTCCATTAAAGAAATTTGATCTGAGATACCTTAAATTGAAGAAAATTCCCCCAACCTGAAAAAAAAAAATCCTAAAAAAATTAGTGTTTTCTCCTTTGAAATTTACCTTATCGGTGAACTTGGTTGTTTGTGAACCATCCAATTCACCGATAGGTAGGTTCGCCGATAAGTGAACTCACCGATAATGAAGAAAGGGAAAGAACAAGTGCAAAAGAGTTGTTTTGTCAGTAGGTCAGGTAGTTCGCAAACCTACCGATTTGTTGAACTAAAAGTTCGTCGATTGGCAAATTCACCAATGAAGACAAAGGAAGAAATTTCATGAGAAAAGACAAGGCAAAATGAGAAGAAGTTAATCACTCATCAGAAAGAAAGGTGTTTCACAAACTGAGAAGTTTGCCAACCAAGTGGTTCATTGATAGGGTGATTCGTCGACGAAAAGTGGCTAAGTTGAAAGGCAAGGTAAAAAAACTAAGTGTTGGTCAACAAGATGAATGGTTTGCAAATTGAAGGGTTCACCAACTGAAGAACCCATCGATGGAGAAGGAGAAAAGAAGTCAAAATGAATGGTTCTCTGATAAAAGGAAAGAGAAAGATAAAGAAAGTTAGTAAAGCAAGTGGTTCTCTGATTGGTAGGTTCACTGATGAGCAAACCTACTGATAAAAGGAGATGGTTCATTAAGGAATAAAAGAAGAGCCCGATGGCACAAAGGAAGAATGAAATCAACTAAGGCACAAGGATCTATACAGGGAAATAATGAAGTGAAAACCAAATGGCAAAAACTACCAAAAGTGAGTTAAAAATTAACACTTTAAAGTATTGTAAAAGCATTAAAAGGATGTGCTATCTGTATCTTACCCTAGGAACACATTTCTTTCATGTATGGGCTCAATTCCAATACTAGATGCCATTAGTGGAGAGTAATTTGGATCTTGGTTGGTCAAACAGTGCCAAGAGTTTAATGTTGCAAGCCAAAGTCAAATATAGATGGTTGAAATAGTGAAGATCTTCATTACCCAGTGTTGCAGGTACCTAGGCAAGTAGATTTTTTAGCAATTCAGGCCTTCCCTCATTAATGCATCAGGTACTTGAAACATGTGGGCGATCCTCCTTTGCAAGTTTTACAGACATGCCAGGGCATGGGCATCCTTCCAATTGTGCAAGTTTTGACAAAGCCTCTGATGCCAAATTTAATGTAGCATGGACAAGATGTCTCAATTGAATTTCAATGCCCAAGGTTGCATAGTAATTTGTAAATGCTATATATAGATGTAACAAATGTATTAAAAAATTTTGTGGTTCCCTTGGAGCCATGGTCCTCTGAATCAACTATAATATTTGCCTCTTCTATCAATATAATAGCTGATGTATGCATCCTCATGTTCTTAACTCTATGTAATATTTGTGTTTGGATTGCTATTTGTGAATAGGTTATTCCTCTTGGCATTCCCTTTATTTCTTTACCTCTATTAGGATTTCATGTTTTGTGTATGGTTTATCGATTATTTTAGATTATCCTGTGAATCTAGAGTTGATGTTGTAGCTAAAATACTTTAAATCGGGTGTATCACCTCATGTTCATTTCAATTTTCTTTCTTCCCCTTTCCCTTGGTGATGTATAGACTTAGGTTTAGTTATTTTCTCTTAATCTTCAATTCAGAAAGAGGAACCAACCTTCTCTAGAGGTTTGGTCTCATTTGCAAGGTCCCACACCTTGAGACCAATCCAATGTTTCACTAAATTTGTTGGAACTGCCAATGATTTAACAATAGGGTGCAAATTTAGGTGACAACAATGACCTTGGAGTGGAATGTCGAGGATATTACTATGACAAACATTTACCCTTGACTTTAATTCAATATTTTGCCATAATTACTGAATTGGTGGAATTGAAAACATAATCATCTTAATAGTGAAAAAGCATTTTTAGTAGCCTTTTTTCCTTCTCTATTGTACAAAGCTTCATCAATGTTTGGAACATCTCTTTCCTTGACCATATTATTATCTTAAAATGAATATGACATTGTTGTCATTGCTTTTTGTATTTAGCTTAAATTTGGGAAGAGAAAAAAGGAAAAAACATTTTAAAATATCATAATAAAAAAAAAGTAAAATAGGTCTGGGGGCATACTTTTATTCCCTTCCTCATTGCCATATCTAGGGAGGGTCATGACCTCTTCCTAACAAACTAGAGTAGGCTGGCTTGGACCTCCATGTTGAGATATTTGTATAGACCCAAGTGGAAACCTAGTGACTACAACATAATTTAGTACGCATTCAACTCCCCATGCTCTCCCTTGACCCCTTCTTTCACCACTCATATAAAGTGGTGGCTACCTTTATTGTTCACCTCCTCATGCTTTTCCCTTGCCTCACCCTCTATTACCTCCTAACTTCATTGGTTTTTAGTTTGCTCCAACTATTTTTTTCCTCGTCTCCTATATGAACAACAATAAAATTATAAATACCCAATGATCATTGTAGTCTAACTAATGTCAGTTCATTCAAGCATTTTGTCAAACAACTCTACTGCTTCCTTTATTTTCCCATTTCTAGAGTATCCTACAACGATGGCATTCTAGGAGACCACATTTCGTTGATGCATTTTGTTAAAAATGGCAACCCAAAAAAGCTTGTCTACAGGTACATTTGTGCCCTTGCCCAATCACTTCTATTTCGCAACCCATGGTGGTTCCACTTTGATTGCATTCTCCTTCTATTCAATGGAGACCCTTGACTACATCTTCTTGCCCTATGCTTACATATTGCCACTTTAGGTTTGCTCCCTTTGGTTCTTTGATTTGCGAAGACTAAAAAATAAAAGAGATTTTAGGATCAGCTTTTGGTGATAATATTGCATAAAAAAACAACTAGTGAATGAAAAACAAAACTAGTGACTCAAAAACCAAAACAACATGAAAAATATTTAATTCTGAGCATGAATGCCCACATATGAAACCTATTGACTAAATTATTTTTCCCAATAAAAGCATGATGACTTCTTGGTGAGAATAAAATAATCTGTTTTAATCGGTGCCAACTTGGATATTAAAGACACATTTTATAGAAACTGTGACGACCATTTTATAAAGTTTCAACCCTAGGACTGAGTCTATAACCATGTTTTGTCAACAAAGCAAACATATCCTTTTCCCTATTTAGCATTGTAACATATGTGGAATGGTGAGTCTCTTTGACTCACAAATTAGGAATGTAAGGTTGGTCAGCTTTGTAAAAGGAGTTGGGTACTGAGTCTCCTCACGTGAAATATGCCACCCTTAGACTATCCATATTCCAAACTAAATTTTGACCCGGTGGCAAAAAGATATACTAAATGCTGGTTTGACAATGAAAACTTTTAGATTTTTCCTCTTGACAATAACAATCCTGAGGACATAATTTCTTCCAGTGAAATCATGCATTGACAATATTGTACGATAATATGTATACCTACTTACTTGGCGGCCATCCCCGAAGTAAAAGCATTTGACCTTTACTGTGCATTGTCTGTGCATGCACGTCTGTGCTACTGTAATTTGAAATTACTTACTAGCTTTAAAAAATTAAATTACATTTCAAAATAAGATTTAAGAATATGTTTGTTATATTAAACTTTTCTAATTATATTGGTTATTTTTTTTAAGAAGTATTTAAAAAAGAGATTTGAAATATAGACTTACGTATTTACAGTTTTTAATATTTTGATAAATTTATATTATAAATATTTTTTATTTAGAGATTAGTTAGTATTTAGTTAAAAGGAAATATTTTTTTAAATATATAATCTTATTAAAATTTGTTTAATTATTGATTATTTTCTCTTATTACTAGGATAATAATTTGTTTTCATGAATAAATGATAAATAGTCATTATATTGATAATTTAATTAGAAAATTAGTATAGATATCTTAATTAACATTTATTTTTGACAAATATTACTCAACTAGCATTACTTAATTAGTTATTATTATATATACTTGTCAATATGTTATAATAGGCAAGAGTTTTTCATGGTCCATGACAATAAGTGAGAGAATGATGTTTCTGGATTCAACTGTGTATGTTTCTGCTTCGACGTTTCGAATCATACTCTATATCATCCCCTCTATTTCCTTTAAAAAGTTCAAGTCTGCTATCTAAACCATAACTCTCCTCTTCCTGATGATGGATCATTGAGTATGATTTGAAATGTCGAAAAAAAAAACATACACAGTTGAATCCAGAAGCATTATTCTCTCACTTAATATGTTATAAGTTAGAATTTTTCCCACTCAAAGTAAATATTTATCTTTTGGAAAGTTACATGCAAAATTTTTAATTAAAATATTTTTAAAATAGATTATTGACACTCTGATTGGTTGTAGAGTTTCACTTCTTATTACAACCTTCATGTTGTTCAAGACATACAATAATAAACTTTGTGCAATTTATTCATAATCATTGTGAATTTTTTTGTATAATTTATTAAAACTAAGTGTCAAAGTAACATGATTTGAAGCACCAAATTTAAAAGTGATTGTTTTGTGATGCCTCAATCAAGTATACTCTATTCGTATTATTTATGCCAATTGAATTTCCTTTAAAGTTTATAAAGGTTTTTCAACAAATCCATTTTGTGTGTGTTGTGTAATCATTCTAGTCCATGAAGACACATCTCTTTGAGGCATTTTGTCAAATAGTTCATGTTTCCATTTTTTTGGACCAATAATGAGGTTCATGAATTGCCTATTTGGAGATGCAAGGTTCCTTTATTTGAAGATATGTAGACCTTAAATGAGTTCATGACTCCTAGGCTTTAAGCATTCTTTAAGGCTCTCTCTGTGAAGAAGATGCTTCCTAGTTTGAATCAAGGTCTAGTTGTATCAAATTGTTCCCTAGCTACCATATTTTGCAAAAAGCTCAAAACTAGAACACAGTCCCTTCTCATCTAGACACGTGTCATAATCTCATGGGTTAATGGACAAACATAGCCCCAATGTCCAATTTTTATTAATTATGCATTTGGTTCGTGCATTGCGTGTTGTGGCTAAGACATCACCATCCTCACTGCAACAACCAAACTCTAACTGGTGGCTAAATTTACTAACTACCCATGTCGATTACTTGACAACCATTGCAGCTATTTAGCCATCATCTAGATTGCCACTAACAATTTTTATCCAACATTTTGGATGCATCTTTAACTATATTTATTAATTAAATATGGTCAAATGTGCATCTAGAGTGGTGGATAGACAATATGATTGTAGCACACAATGAGGGATCCAAATAGGTAATTAATGGTATTAGTGATAGTCTAACTTCAACCATTGTAGTGTATATCATTATCATATTATCTACTATTTGCACTTATAACTTTTGGATATACAAACAAGATGCACATTTGACCATATTTATTAAAATTTGGATCTGAAGTGTGAATCTAAAACCTTAAATCATGTACTCTAAACCCTCATCCCTACATGTTGAACCCTCCTTAAGTAATGAGCCTATGATTGTGAAGCCTAAACATTAAGCCTTAAATTTGAACACTAAACTTTCAACAAAACCATAATTCTGACCCAAACCGTAATTGTAATCTTAACCCTATTTCCAACCCTAATTTTAAAGATAACTGTAATTATGACCCAAACCATAATTGTAATCGTAACTCTCAATCTAACCCTAACTCTAGTTCCAACCATAACCGTAAGATTACACTTAGCATTGATTTATAAGCATAACCCTCAATCTAACCCTATTTATAAGCCCAATCCTAACCCAACTCCTAAACAAAACCATAATTCTAAATCTAACCTTCATTCCAACCTTAAACAAAATAATATATAATTATGATTATTATATGATATATGATAATAATATATATCTAACCTATATTATAATATTATATATAATAATTTTTTTATATAATATATTATAATAATATATCTAATGTTTATTATAATATTATATTATATAATTATAAAAATTCTCAAGATATATAATATAGTTAGAATTAGGCTTGCCACTCTGGATGCTACTAGCATACTTATATTTAAAATATATATCTAAAGTACACCGAGAGATATCCTTCTTGAGGCGCCTATTTTTTAATAACTAATCCTAACATTAGGTGCCTCAAGAAGGATATCTCTCGACGTACTTTAGATATACTTTTTAAATATAGATATGCTAGTTATAATTATAAATATAATTATTATATAATATAATATATAATTACAATTATTATATAATATATTTGGTGCAGGAGCACCCCTTCAAAATAGAGCATAAGTCTATTTATAGTATGTTGACTTCATGATGTAATAAGGTCCATTGGACCAATGCGTATGTTTTAGGTCAATCTAGGTGGATGTGCAGGTTAGTTAGAAGTTTGTTATGCTAGTTGTCTTAGCTGTCTCCTCCCAGCCGCTTGGAAGTCTCCCAACCATTGGGAATCGAGTGTAGTATTTGTGAAGCATGGCTATTTATGTCCTAGATCAGATTGTTGACAGATGGTGGATAGTTCAGAGTTCATAGATATATTGTGTTGAAGGTTTGACAGAGCACTGTGTTGTATAGTGGGACTGTGAATCAATTGTAATCATTTCTACAAGCTGAATAAAAGACTCTATTTTGTGTTACTTTCCTGTTTACATTCACTGTGAAATTGTTTGGGTGATCGAATGGATTTTCAACCATTCCACTGGTAGATTGCTTCACAATCGGTGGAATGGGTGTAGATAGTAGATTAGGGTGTTGTTATGTTTCTATAGTTTGTTGCAGGGTCGTTTGCAAGTTGCTGTGAAGAACCCTAGCATTTTCGATGTGCTAGGTTGGCATATATCGAAGTGTTTTGAATCTCGCAAAGTTTGTTGGGTCAGAGTGAAAATAGTTTGCTTCGGTCGATTGGATGAAGGAGACACAGGTGAAAGGTCTATCGCTAACCAGATTGGGTGCCAAAACCATGTCACGCTTGTGTGTTTTCATCTGTTAGGCACATGCGGTCTGCAGAATGTGCTAGGAAGTCATCGGCATGAGGATAGTGATCGGCCGAAGGAGAAATTGTCATATCGAACGGGAAAGTCTTGGCGACAAAGGTTTTGACATCGACGATTTCGGCGTAAGTGTTGCCGATAGGCAACCAAAGGTGATAACAATGATTTCAGTGTGAGAAGGCTTTCGGGGAGACAATTTGCAGAGAGGCCAATGAGTTAAGTGTTGTTGATAGGCAACTTAACTGTTCAGTAGGTATCAGCGAGAGAAAACCATCAGGTTGAGAAAAGTGTGTTAGACCGATAGTGTGCACTTTCACCGATCGGGGTGATAACTGCAAAGTGTCGTCAATGGAAGGGTGACAATCCATCGGGGAGATAGTGGATATCAGCAGGAGAGATTTTGGGTAGGCCGATAACTATTGTTTGGTCGATAGAGGTTGAAGTTTACATCACCATGACAACGATCGTTGGAATAGCTCGATTAGGAGAAGCCGATAGGCGAAGTCTTGCCGATAGGTGAAGTCTTGCTGATAGGCAATAAATCAAAAGACATCCATCGGCATAAGGTGGAGTTCGGCATGACAATTTTATTAGGTGCCGATAGTTGTTGTTTGGCCGATAGTGTATATCGAGGAGACATTACGGTAGATCTTGCCGATGGAATGAGAAACACCAAATTCCACCATTGTTGAGCGTTTCCGCAAGCGGCTCTGTGTCATAGTGGTATCAGAGAAAAGGAAGAATCTTCTGGGGAGATTAAAAGACAGTAAGATGTCGGATGAAGAAGGAACATCAGAGTTCCCGATAAAGATGACCAACGCTGAGTTGGTAGTTTTGGTAAAGAAGCAGATTTCAAAGAGCATTGCTGTGAAGGCTCAGAATTAGGCATTGAAAGTTGAGTTGGAGAAGTTGAGGGACAGAGTAGGTTCTAGTAAAGAAGAAGATAGGGAAGAAGAGGAGATCCCTAGGCGGGAAGAGGTAGATGTTCCCGAAGACCAGAGACCCTTGATTAATGCCCTCAAATCCATGGAGAGGAGAACCATGGATGTGAAACTGGATTTGCTAGTATTTATAGGAAAGATGGATCCTAATTCAGTGATGGAGTGGATAGACTCCTTAAACAATTTCTTTGAGATAGAAGAGATACCAGAACACCAGATGGTGAAGATAGCCCAATCAAGAATGAAAGAGGCTGCATTAACTTGGTGGAATTTTGTCCAAGATGATAGAGTATAAGAAGGAAAGTGCAGAGTTGCTACATGGAAGAAGATGATGGCTTTAGTGAAAGAGGCCTATGTACCATTGGATTACTATATCCAATTGCATAAGAGAAAACAAAATCTAAAATAGAAGGAGCTAGATGTCAGCTCATACACAGAAGAATTCATGAAGCTTTGTGTCAAGACAAAGGTGAAAGAGAATGAGGAAGAAAAGGTAGCCAGATACCTTAATGGATTGAGGTTCAACATTCAGGAAGATTTGAATCTGCATAACCCAGATACAGTCCAGAAATGTTTTCAGTTGGCATTGAAAGTGGAAGAGAAGTTAAAGAGAAGACAAGAACAGAACAATAGGGGAAGAGGAAAATAGCAAAGAGGTGGAAGAAGTCCTTTCAGAGGCAGAGGACATGGATTTGGATATCAGGGAGAATCCAGTCATGATAATAGCAAGGGAGATAACAGTTAAAACTAGAGAGGAAGTTACAATCAGCAAGGAAACTTCAGAGGCAGAAGACCTTTCAGAGGAAGATCCCAGGGTAGAGGATCTATTAGATGTTATAACTGTAATCAAGAAGGCCATATAGCTAGTAGATGTCCAGAAAAGACAACAAGCTCAATAGGAGAAAGGAGAACAAATCTGATCCAAGAACCTGATAGTCAAAGTGCAACAAGCTCAAACACTTTTCAAAGTGTGAATGCTCCTAACAATTATGGATATCCAGAAAGTGGAGAATCTCTAATGATGAGGAGAACAATGACTACCATGAAGGTACCTGACAGAGAACCCCCACAAAGGAAGTCTCTTTTCAGAACTAATTGCAAGGCAGGAGGAAAGGTATGTAAAGTTCTAATTGATTCTGGTTCTACTAAAAATTTTGTATCGAACGAAATGGTAAGAAAGCTTAAGCTTAGAAGATTGCCTCATCCATCCCCATATAAGCTCTCATGGCTTACCCAAGGTCAGCAAACTGTTGTAGAAGAACAAGCTTGGGTAGACTTTCAGATTGGAGCATATAAAGATAAGTTGTTGTTTGATATCACCAAGATGGATGCTTGCCATCTCTTATTTGGCAGACCATGGTAGTATGATTTGAAGGCACGCCAGACGGTGTTAGGAACACCTATACAATCACCAAAGATGGTATGGTGACATAGTTAATCCCATTAACAGAGGAGGAGAGATCAAAAGGAAAAGAGGTGAAGGTAATGCTGATGGAAAGAAAATAATTCATGAAAGAAGTAGCAACAGAAGGTGTAGTTGCATATGCCCTAATTCCCTGTCTCATAGTGAATAGAGGACAGCAGTAAGAAGCCAAGAAAGAGAAAAAGCAGAGGTTCATAGACCCAGCTGTCCAAGAGCTATTGGATAAATATAAAGGCATCATCTCTGATGGAATGCCAAGATCCCTACCACCTGTAAGGGATATTAGTCATTGCATAGATCTAATCTCGGGATCTACACTTCCAAACAAAGTAGCATATAAGCTAACTCCAGAACAGAATGCAGAAGTAGCAAGACAAATTGAGGAATTATTAGACACAGGTTTGATTGGCAAAAGTTTAAGCCCATGTGTAGTACTAGCTATACTAGCACCAAAGAAAGAAGGCACTTGGAAGCTTTGCACAAATTCCAGGGCTATTAATAAGATCACAATTAGGTATAGGTTTCCAATACCTAGGATAGAGGATTTACTTGACTGTTTGGGAGGTGCTAAGTATTTTACAAAAATAGATTTGAAGAGTGGTTATCATCAGATCAAAATTAGGCTAGGAGATGAATGGAAAACAACATTCAAAACAAATGAAGGGTTGTATGAATGGAAAGTTATGCCTTTTGGTTTATCTAATGCACCTAGTACTTTTATGAGACTGATGAATGAGGTTTTGAGAGAATTCATGGGAAAGTTTGTCATAGTATATCTAGATGACATTCTGATTTTCAGCAATACAAAGGAAGAGCATCTCAAACATATAGATTTGGTTCTCAAGAGGTTACATGACGAACAACTGATGATAAATTTGGACAAGTGTCTGTTCATGCAGGAAAAGATCAACTATTTGGGTTTTGTCATTTCACAAGGCAAGTTGCAAATGGATAAGGAGAAGGTGAGTGCCATATTATCTTGGCCAACTCCAAGGACTATGAATGATGTCAGAAGTTTCCATGGGTTAGCAACCTTCTACAGAGAGTTTATAAGAGGGTTTAGTCATATTTGTGCACCCATGCTTGATACCATAAAAGGAGGACAGAAGTGCAGATTTACTTGGACTAAGGAAGCAGATGATTCCTTTGAAACATTGAAGAATAAGGTGGCACAGCAACCAGTCCTTGCACTTCCAGATTTTAACAAAATCTTTCAGGTAGAATGTGATGCAAGTCACGTGGCCATTGGAGCAGTACTTAGCCAAGAAGGTAGACCAATTGCATTTTTCAGTGAGAAGCTAAATGATGCTAAAAAGAGGTATTCCTCATATGATTTGGAAATGTATGCTCTAGTCCAGTCACTCAAGAAATGGAGGCATTACTTGATGCCAAAAGAATTCATAGTATTCACAGATAATCAGGCTCTGAGTTTCATAAACAGCCAGGAAAGATTGAATCATAGGCATATGAAATGTGTAGAAACTTTGCAAGCTTTTACTTTCACATTGAAGCATAAGAAAGGAGTCAAGAATAAGGTAGTAGATGCCTTGAGAAGGAGAGCTCTAACAGTCAGCCAGATTCAGTTGGAAAGTGTTGGCATTGATTCATTAAAGACCATGTATGATGATGATGAAGATTTTGGAGAGATATATCAGGTATGTACTTCTTTTGGAGATAAATATCATGCTGAGTTCTCTGAATTCCTGATCTAGGATGGATTGCTATTCAAAGGTGGATAGTTGTGTATTCCAAGGTGTTCTATGAGGTTGAACATCATTAAAGAGAAACATAGTGGAGCTATGGCAGGACATTTTGGTTTGGATAAGACTCTTGATCTTGTTAGAAGACATTATTATTGGCCTAAGTTACAATCAAATGTTAGAAAATTTGTAGAGACATGTGTGATATGTCAGAAAGCCAAAGGAAGATCCACTAATGCAGGTCTATATCAACCCTTACCCATTCCTTCCAGACCATGGAAAAGAATAAGTATGGATTTTGTGTTGGGATTACCCAGAACCAAAAAGGGATATGATAGTGTTTTTGTTGTAGTGGACAGATTCAGCAAAATGGCACATTTCTTGCCATGCAAAACCACTACTGATGCTTCATATATTGCAGATTTGTTTTTCAAGGAAATAGTCAGGATACATGGATTGCCATTGAGTATAGTGTCAGATAGAGATGTGAAGTTTATTGGTCATTTCTGGCGAACTCTGTGGAAGAAACTAGGCACAAATTTGTCTTTTTCATCCGCCTATCATCCTCAAACAGATGGACAGACTGAAGTAGTAAATCGTTCCTTAGGGAATTTGCTTAGATGTTTGACAAGACAGCATGGAGACAAGTGGGATAATATCCTATCTCAGGCAGAATTTTCTATAATGATACTGTCAATAGGAGTACAGGGAAATCACCTTTTCAAATAGTGTATGGGATACATCCACGAGATATATTGGAGCTGAGAGATCTACCTACAGGAGATTCTGTTAGTGCAGATGGTGAAGCTTTTGCAGAATCCATAAAAGAGACACATGATCAGGTCAAAAACCAACTCCAACAAACTACTTTGAAGTATAAGGAGTATGCTGATAAAAAGAAGAAAGATGTACAGTTTGGTTTTGGAGATTTGGTATGGGTTCATTTAAAAAAGGAAAGACTTCCTAAAGGTAAATATACCAAACTCATGTAGAAGAAGATTGGACCCCCTGTCAGATTTTGAAAAAGTGTGGACATAATGCTTATGAGATCCAACTTCCTTCAGATCTTGGATTATCACCTATATTCTATGTGTGTGATCTAACTCCATACAAGCATAATCTAGATGAAGAACAGGAACTACTAAAGGATATAGCAGCTGATGACATTCCAAAACATGATCCACCACAATTGTAGAAGATTTTGGATTCCAGAGTGATTAAGAAGACCAAGAACAAAGAATATCTGGAATATTTGGTGGCTTGGCAGGGCAAACCTGATTCAGAAGCAGTATGGATGACTGAAGAGCAGATCAACAAACATGGTGCAGACCTATCTACTCTCATCTCAAGTGGACTTGAGATTTCTTCTTCTGAGGAGTATGGTGCAGGACCACCCCTTCAAAATAGAGCATAAGTCTATTTATAGTATGTTGACTTCATGATGTAATAAGGTCCATTGGACCAATCGTATGTTTTAGGTCGATCTAGGTGGATGTGCAGGTTAGTTAGAAGTTTGTTATGCCAACTGTCTTAGCTGTCTCCTCCCAGCCGCTTGGAAGTCTCCCAGCCACTGGGAATCGAGTGTAGTACTCGTGAAGCATGGCTATTTATGTCCTAGATCAGATTGTTGACAGATGGTGGATAGTTCAGAGTTCATAGATATATTGTGTTGAAGGTTTGACAGAGCACTGTGTTGTACAATGGGATTGTGAATCAATTGTAATCATTTCTGCAAGCTAAATAAAAGACTATTTTGTGTTACTTTCCTGTTTACATTCACTATGAAATTGTCTGGGTGATCGAATGGATTTTCAACCATTCCACCGGTAGATTGCTTCGCAATCGGTGGAATGGGTGTAGATAGTAGATTAGGGTGTTATTCTATTTCTGTAGTTTGTTGCAAGGTCATTTCCAAGTTGTTGTGAAGAACCCTAGCATTTTTGATGTGCTAGGTCAGTAGATATCGAAGTGTTTTGAATCTCATGAAGTTTGTTGGGTCAGAGCGAAAATAGTTCACTTCGGTCGATTGGATGAAGGAGACACAGGTGAAAGGTCTATTTGGGTGCCAAAACCATGTCACGCTTGTGTGTTTTCATCTGTTAGGCACATGCGGTCTGCAGAATGTGCTAGGAAGTCATCAGCATGAGGATAGTGATTGGTCGAAGGAGAAATTGTCATACCGAAAGGGAAAGTCTTGGTGACAAAGGTTTTGACATCGACGATTTCGGCGTAAGTGTTGTCGATAGGCAACCAAAGGTGATAACAATGATTTCGGTGTGAGAAGGCTTTCGGGGAGATAATTTGCAAAGAGGCCGATGAGTTAAGTATTGCTGATAGGCAACTTAACTGTTTGGTAGGTATCGGCGAGAGAAAACCATCAGGTTGAGAAAAGTGTGTTAGACCGATAGTGTGCACTTTCACCGATCAGCGTGATAACTACAAAGTGTCACCGATGGAAGGGTGACGATCCATTGGGGAGATAGTGGATATCAGCGGGAGAGATTTTGGGTAGGCCGATAACTATTGTTTGGCCGATAGAGGTTGAAGTTTACATCACCGTGACAATGATCATCAGAATAGCTCGATTAGGAGAAGCCGATAGGCGAAGTCTTGCCGATAGGTAATAAATTGAAAGACATCCATCAGCGTAAGGTGGAGTTTGGCATGACAATTTTATTAGGTGCCGATAGTTGTTGTTTGGCCGATAGTGTATATCGGGGAGACATTATGGTAGATCTTGCCGATGGAATGAGAAACACCAAATTCCACCATTGTTGAGCATTTCCGCTAGCGGCTCTGCATCAATATTATAATAATATATCTAACCTATATTATAATATTATATATAATTAATATATAATATATTATAATAATATATATTATATAATTATATTAATTCTTATAGTTTTTTTAAAGAAAGGCGGTAGAGTACCTATACTAAATTAAAAGGAACATAATTACAAAAAACCAAGTTTTTACGGCTTGGACCTTACAAACGTAATGACGTGAACTAACTATGAGTAGAAGTAGCAAAACAAGCATAAAAAAATTTAATTACAATGGCACACTAGACTACCTAGTCTGAATTAAAGCTACAGTGATCTTCTAGAGGTGGCATGGCAGAGGGAAGATCGAACGCTGGTGTTCATAGAGCATGTGGGGATTAGGGGTTAGGTCTGGAGCATGGTGGTGGTGTAATTACGAAGGATTGCACCCTGTCAAGCACTATGCTTAACAATCCCATGAAACATTGGATCACTGTCAAACTATGGATTGTCTATGATGAGAGTGAACCTTCGGAAGAGCTAGCTCCCTTTAAAATGCCTCTTGGATCTGATGTAATTTCAAGGAAAAGAGATAGAAGGATGATTAATAAAACTAAAATTGATCCTAAGAGGTGATGCACCAATGATTATACTCTAACTTACAACTTGATTCACAAATATCTTCCAATATATCTGTTCATACAACTCAAATTGAACAATCTTATCACATAAATATTTCACAGAAAGGCATGAAATCAATCTACTTCTTGCTGAAGGAAAACCAATCTTCTCACAACTTAGAAAAGTAAAAGAATCACCTGCACAATCTATAACTTGTGGTAAAATTTGCACTGTTGTATACTTGCTTCAATAGAATGAGATAGAAAACTTAAAGGTTTTGATTTAAAACACAATAAATCTTTATCAAATCATTCATAAGATAACAAGACACCTAAATCCAAGAAGAACACTTGATTTTATTGAAAAATAGTAGGAAAACTTTGCAATAACTATGAAATCTACTGAAAAAGTAATCTACTACTGTATAAAACCTGTAAAATATGCTGAGTTACAATACTGAAAAATCTTCTTTGCAATGTGCAAAGGCAATCAGAAAGCAAGAACTGAGAAAAAAGCATAAGCTTTTTTCCCTATAATACAAAGATCTCTCCCAAAAAGCCAAAGGGGAGTCAACTCATGTCTAACTGCACTCCAACTGATGCATGAATAGGTTAGAAAAAAAATCTCAACCTTAGAAGTAGTCAACTCTCACTTGCTGGGTGAGCAAGAGGAAAATGCCTAAATTAGAGGCCTCACAACTACTCCAAATTAAGCTATTTTAGCTCAGAACTCCTCCTCTCAAGGTGTTTGACCAAAAGACTGCTAGAAATAGTTTTGTTTGACTCAAAGTCAAAAATAGAAACAGAATCTCCTCCTACATGAGTTTGCCACCTTAGTTTAACTCTTCTTTTCTTTCTGCATGCTTGGAAAGCAAAAATAAACTATTTTGACAAGTATTAAGGATAATCTATTTCTATGTTTTACCTTAATAGGTGTTATATGATCATCTTCTTAGGTTTTGTGCAATAAATATTAAGGTAATTTATAATGTATTACCCTTAATAAATGTTAAAATACATTATAATGGCTTCTACTAATGCAAGAAGGAAAAGGGAAAATCATGATTACAATTTTGACTTATCCTCTCCAACCCCACAAAAATCCCCAAGGTTTATAATTATGCCCTTTTTCTGCCTTGGACTTATGAAAAGCTCTCAAATTTTCCCTAATGATGTAAAAACCCCTAAGTAAAAAGCAAAAGGAAACGTTTAGGTTCATAATAGCACTTTGGTCCAATGTTAATTATATCAAAAATGGGTCAAAAAGCTCATAATTTCCTTATGTCTCCCACGGGCTCATCATGATACCTAGCCCTCAACACTTAGAAAAGTGTTTGACCACGAGCCTCCTTTTGATTTATGATGATTTCTTTTAACAAAAGTAAAAAATGGTTTCTAGGACTTGGGCACTCATGACAAAAGATCTTGGAAACCCTAAGCAACTTCATTTGCTCCTTTTCTCATTGCAATGTTTTGCTAGATCTATGTTGCTCCTGTGCCACCTATGAGGGTTTGAGCACCTGGTGAAGAGCTCCTGAAGCGTTTCAGATGGTTATTTTCTTTCACTTGTTATAGACTAGTAAGCCACTCTACATTGTTGTTCTGCTAGTATTTTCTTTAAAGGAAAACAATGTGAGAAGCTGCTGAATGATCCTTGTTAGGGTCTCTTTATTCTTCTTTCTATAAAATAGTGAAAGCTCTCCCTTTTTCTACTTTACTATGACTAAAACAAATGAAAGTTGATGCTTCCTTCTGTATTTAGCATGCACTATGAGCGATTGGTAAAAGAGTCTTCCTTTTGCATATTGTTGTGCCCTTTATACTTGAAAATGGTGAAAATCACCTCTTATCTATTGGTTTCCTTGTGAACATGATGATAAAACCTCTATATATGTCCTTCCCTTTTTGATGTTCTTCTTTTCTTATGAGGAAAAAAGTACAACTATTTATTTTCTTGGTCTGTTGAAAGATTACCTTGAAGGATGAAAGCAAGGGTTTCAAACCCTAAAGGATAAGTGATTCTTTGATGCTCCAGTGTTCTTCATGACTACTTTTACACTATAATGTTATTCCTATATAATAAAACTTTGTGCTTTCTAAAGGTGTTCATATTGTTGTTCATTTTTTTATGGGGTTTGTGTTTGCTCCTTTCATGTATGAGGTAGCAGAAGAAAACCTACTTTTCTGAGTTAGTTCCTTTCAACTGTGTTCAAAGTAATGAAACATATTGTATATTACTGTGCTCATTGTCATTTCCTTGAAGAAAGAAAACAAATCGTGAGATCTTTATTTTTCATGGCATAATTTTTCTAGAGCCTCTCTATAAAAATATGCTCTTGTTCTCAGGGAGACTATGAAAGCTTGTTTTTTTTGTACTCTGTTGTTTCCTTATGTTGAATCCAGTGAGTTAAGCTTGGACTAGCACTTGGTCTTCATGGTCTTTTAACAGATCTTTGTATAAACTTATGTTGTTCTTCACCCTCTTTGCATTGTTTCTTCTTTCATCATCAAGACACTTCTATCTAACTTGAAATTGTACCTCCTTCCACTTTGGATAAAGAATATGTTTATTTAGATCATATGGAACTCTTGTAGATCCCTAAAAAGTATTGACATAATGTGGAATGGATTCTCAAATAATCCTTCACAAATTTGGTAACCTCATCACTATCTAAGAAAGGGACAAACATTTGACTTGTACTGGACTGTTTTGGACAACAAAACCTGTTAAAACCTCTCTGTCAGGCCAAAAATCAATGATAACAGACCTCTAAAGCAATCATGGAGCCTGCTCAGTCCCTCCACAAGTTTTCATAGACATATAAACTCCTCTGACAAGAGATGACTTCCACCATTTTCTACTTTTAGTTTGTATGATTGTCTCCCAGGTGTTGAAAGACATGTGATAGTTTATAGGTATCTCCATGAACATTAGCTAGGACAGTCATGATGATGACTGCTTTTGGGTTGTTTGAGATCACTCTACTTGAATATCATTCATCTCAATGGTCAAATATTCACTAGCAAGTTCACACCTCATTCACAACAAAAGTGATAAATATTTGTCCTATTTTTATTGCCCAAATTTTTGTTCTGTCTCAGCAGACTTTCCCTATGCCTAAGACTGTCTTATTATCACTTAGACTGCCCATTGATGTTACTTTGTGCCTCATGGTTGCTTCCATAATAGTGACTGATTTTAAGTTGATATTCCTTTTGTTTTATAATCAATATTCTCCATGACGGCCATAAGGACATGTCTCCTTCTTGTATGAGAGTTATAAGGGTTGTTCTTGAATGCATGACAATCCTCTCTTATGCACTGTATGATGCTCCTTTAGCAAAAATTATGGATGCCCTTGTCAAGATCATAACCACTTTATAGACCATGAGTAACACAGGCTTTAAAACATATGATAAATTCTTCCTAGATTTTGACAAGGTTGTTTACACTTTCTCATGGTTCTCATATGCATAGACATTTATAAGATTTTGACAATGTTTAGCTCTAATGACTTCATGTATTTAGCAGACCCTGTTCATATCCTCAAGACTACAGAACATTGGAATGAGATAAGGAAATCCATGTTGGTTGTCCTGGTCTACTCTAGTGGGGCCCTCCTTACATTGATTGATGTTATCTCTTGATGTATGCACTTGATGAATGTTGAAATTGTGGCTCTAAAGCAATGGTAGTCCTCCCCTTTTGATTGTTACTTCCTTGGTAGGTAAGAGTGGCTATTGTCCTCCTTGTTTGGGCTATCATGCCTTATACCTGCTGCTCCTTTTGACCTATGTTGATGACTTCTTGTGGTTATGCAGCTCTTCATTGTCTTAGCTCTATCAAGACTGTTATTTGGTCACTATTTAAAATCATTGTGCAAGTCTTCATTGGTTGATGGTAACTTTTATGCCTGTCTTCAAGACTTAAAATTTGTTCAACTGTCCTTTTACTAGTATGCTTTCTAGACCTTATTCCTACTGCTCCTTCATATGACCTCTTGACTATCAAAGGATCTCTTCTCCACTGTCCTAATCATTGGTGTTCTGATCCTTATTCTCTCTTTTAAAAGCCCTTGCAGACTTCTCATCAGTTCTTCAAACATATTGCTCAGAAAATGTATTTGCTCTTATAGCCAGCTGTAGACCTTTGCTAAACTCCTAGAAGCTTGTATATGGCCCCAACTACCCATGACCCCTTTGATAGCTACTCATGCTATCAGCTTGATGTTATTTTATGACTGTCTCACTTATCTTTTTTATCTCTACTTCATGACAACATCTTTGATATTACTGTACTTGCACACTCAACAAACTAGTTAGAAAAATATAGAGGCTAAGAGCCTCCTTTATCTGATCTTCATCTCCTGTTTCTTTCTGGTGCTCGTATAACTATATTTTGGAGTTGTTTATCTCTTTTATCATCTTGATTAGATGATGAATGAAAGGCATCATGTACATACTGATATTGTCACATATGGGAATGATAGCATCCTGAGCTCTAACATATCATTCACTGTCTCTTGCAGGTCCACTTGGAGATATCAACAAGGAAAACTAAAGATGAATCAGAAGATGATGCTAGCGGCAGTGGGATTCATCATTCAGGAAATGACAAATCCCCTCTTTCTTGTATATGTTTCTTTTCTATTTCAGATGTACTTGTTTTCTTCCATTGCATCATGTACAGTTAATCCCACATCTTGTGTGGGAGCATATAAACACTTTCTCCTTATGAATATGAACAACTATTTTATGTAATGTTTTTGTATATTGCTTCTGCTTTGTGAATCAATTGCATAAAGATAAACTGAAAATGATTGCATGATATAGATGTTCATAATCATGAATAGATTTAGCAAAACTTGTGTACCTTTTTTCATTTGATAATGTATCAACTGTAATGAATGAACCATCAAAACAATCTACAATTCATATGTTATTCT
Source organism: Cunninghamia lanceolata (assembly GCA_027924645.1). Taxonomy (NCBI): domain Eukaryota; kingdom Viridiplantae; phylum Streptophyta; class Pinopsida; order Cupressales; family Cupressaceae; genus Cunninghamia; species Cunninghamia lanceolata. The sequence continues at coordinate 3,383,403 of BSBN01001394.1, read as the reverse complement.
TCCCTCTCCTCCTGCCAGTCTTAGGATATCTCCTACTCTATTGGGGTGTCCTTCCCATGTTACCTGGCTCATGTAGAAACTCTTACTGAGTTGCTACATGATCCTGGTAATGGTGATACCTGGAATGGCCCTCCACCAGGGCAGTAGACCTTCTAGGACTGGCTGTGAGCCTTCAACTTTCTTTACTTTTCCCCTTGAACCTATTTGCTTCTTCAAAGAAGCAAATATTAGTGTTGTCCCAGCCTGACCTAATTGGGCTAAAATGCACAATTAGGTAATAGGTGGAGGAACCTCAATGCTATGAAAACTTCCTTAACCCTATCAGTCATCCCCTTCAGAAGTTGGAGGCGATGCGTATTCAAATCTTTGTTGAGAATGTTTTAGCAATCAACCCAGAGTCCCCTCTACATGGTGTAATAGACACATGCCACATGATGGGAAGTGTGTAGAAGATCTCCCTAATAGAAGCTGACCCCTCCTAGAAATCGTAATCTTCTAGCATCATTCTCCACTGTTCCAAATTGAAAAGGAAGAGTGCACTAAACCAAAGGTTATGGCCTACACATATTCATAATCCTACAAGATATCAAATAGATTTGAGATGAACGTTGAAGCAATCTTTGACCCCCTCACTTGCCTGTTTGCAAGCTGAATAAGATACTAACCCAGTACACATCAAACCGCAAAATCTACACTGTCATAGTCGATTTCAAAGATTTCCCTCATATATATTGTATTTACTACACCTAGGTAAATGTGTTCCCTACCAGAGATGGGAGGAGGATGTATAGGTTTGTCTCCCATGTTGCCATTATTAATCTACTGAAGGAGTCGATGAAAGGGATGATAGAAGCTTGAGAAGAATGAGAAGTGGTTAAATAGGCTAGATCCTTGGGGCATGGATGACATCACTACATCATGATGTGTGGCATGAGTTGTGATATGGAGCACATTCCTTTATGCGACATGGAGAGGATGACATATGCCTCATTAAAGGAGCTATAAGGGTTAAAAGATGGGCAATCTATCTCCTGGCACGGACAAGGCCACTGGAATTAAGTCTGCACGAATGCAACTAGAAAGAGGCTCCTAGTGGCATCCTTGCACATAAATGTCGATAGGATGGAGGATAAACAACAGATATTACTTTATTTGGTTTCTACATCTCTGAAGAAGGTAATAATGTTCACCTGTGTGTCCTTAAATACACTCCAAGTGAAAACTTGCCCAGCAACACCCTTGACATGACATTTTGGAGAGTTTTTTGCCTTATCACTCTTCTTGTCTGACATGAGGTTAAGAATGATAAGACTCCAAGTTGTGCCCTCATTAGGATTGATTGATGCAATGATTTGGCATATCTTCCAAAATTAAATTCTCCCTACGAACTGACCCCTTATTCTAATGAGGTGAGAAGATTGTACTCACGGGTTGCTTGGTTGATTGCCATGTTAGCAAGAAGATCAACCACTTGGTTTGCTTCCTTGTAGTAGTGGTTGATCTAAAACTTCTCAAATTTATTCAAGAGAGCAACTGCCTATTGAATTATATAATCTAGTTGTCAATTGAGGGCTTCCCTCTTTTTAAGAGCATTTATTATAATCATGGAAACATACTCAATCCATAAGTTTTAACATCATTAGAGACAACCAATCTGAGACCATATAGAAGGGTGAAGGCTTTTGCTTGATTATTTGTGCCTAGCGGTAGTTTTTTTGCCTCTATAGCCACTAATTTTCCCTCAAAGTCTTTGATAATACAACCAATCATTGACGGTTCCGGATTGCCTCTACAAGCACCATCAATGTTTAACTTTATGAATGGTAAAGCAAGGGGTGACCATTTGGTTAAGGCCCTTAAACCTTTACTTGAGATGGTTTAAGACTTAATGTGTGCCCCAGGTGTTGTAGCTAGTTCCATTTCTTGAGGATTAGGCTATCTTAGCTAGTGAATTTTGTATTATTTGAGACTCTGGACATCACTCTCACATTTACTATCTCTGCAATTATTGAGGACATATCCTCTAACACCTTGTCTATAGATTGCTTGGCATTTCTAAAAACCCTTAAATTCCTTTCCTTCCATAACCCCCATATTAGCATAAAAGGGTAAAACTCCCATAAGCACGCAAAAGTGGCTTCTTGGTTCAAAGTGTTAGAACACTCTAATATACTGAGGGGGGAGTGAATAAGTATATGCCAAAAATTAATCTGATTCAACTTTATCAACAAAACTTTCTACTGCCTTAAATAGATAATGAAGCAAATTAAGCAATTCAAATCATAATCACACAACCATAACACCAAATTTACATGGAAAACCCTAGAAGGGGAAAACCATAGTGAGAAATATACTTGGATCTACTATCCAAATCTATCCTCACAAATAATAAAATAGATTTACAACAAGTTTTATGGGCTACAACTGAAAGGAAGCTTCAACTCCCTGAATCACAATTTTTATGGCTTCAACCAAAGGAAGCTACAACTCCCTATAGTGCTACAACACTTATAGAAAGATGCTACAACCTATGTACAAATCACTTGACAAATTCTATTGATCAGTCACCTCCATAGCATCAATACCCTTCACACTGACATATATCTTCAACACCTCTACTCAACAAACTCTTTTGTCTTCAACACACTTCCACACACACATATACTCACATCAACACTCACACATACATCTTTGCACACTCACACACACTCATACACTTTGCAACAAACTTGATCTCTCATTTATATCCTTCACAACTCTTCAAAACTTTCTCCTTTGTTGGCCAAGATGAAAATATGAAACGTGCAATGTGTTGACAAGTCGACACCCAAATCATTTGTAGTATGTAGGAATAAAATTCCATAAGTGGTTCAAGACAAGTGATAACCTAGACCTAATTTACATTCTCCTAAGCTTTCTTCTTGGTGCACACTTCCACATGCATGGCACAATCATCAAAACATTTCAAGTCAACCTAGCAAACACTTATCCTTCCTTACATTAGCTCTAGACCTAAAGTGGTACTAGAGAGATCAATTAACATCATGCAGATCACTTCTCAAAAAATATATGACTTACAAAAATATTCTCAAACTTCCATTTTATAATTTATGCATCTTCTTTCTGGCGCAAACAATCAAACACAGGAACTGGTATTCCTTGCAAACTCTAATTACATGGTCTTGATATATAACATTAAAAAATAGACTTGTAGTACTCCTCAATACCTAAAACTTGGAATGAGAAAACCTATAGGAATTCTAAACATATCTTCCAAATAGAAAATCCAAACATTATAATGTGGTGAAATGTGGTGGCTTTCACTTTCTCCTTCTGACAACCCTAGTCAGCAACATGATTTGTCTTTACTTTGCTAACTCTAGAGAACCTCTATGATACATCTCATCATTTGAAACTTGAATATACCATACCTCTCATTTATATCTGACTATCCTCCAAGCCACAAGATCACATCTTCAAATGTAGAGAAATACAGAGCATTCCTCTAACTCTTTCTGACTGCAACACCACTGTACCATTGTCTTCACTTTGCTAGCTCTAGAAAGTTCTACGATAACTTTCATACTCTAAAATTAGGATCATGCATACTTCACACTTGTATCTTTCTAACTTTCAAATCACAAGGCCATGCCTTCAAATGTGGAGGAATGTAGAGCATTCTCTTGAGATTCTTCAGTGCAACTTCTTGTGTCTTTGACTATTTGAGACCCTAAACACTTTATTTCATATCTTATGCAATGATTTTCACCAAGAGACAATGAATACAACATTACAACACCATAGACAACTAGAAAATGAATACAACATTAAAACACCATAGACAACAATCATAGCTCAAGTTTCATCAAAAACAAGAATCCTCATGTTAGCACATCATTCAACCTGATAACTTTCACCTATCCATGAACTTCAGTAGATAAGGTACAACTATGTACAAATGATATTAATCCAACAACATGCACATGGCTTTCATCACCATCTCCTTCAATTCACAACACCTTTGATCATCACTCTATCTACTCTTCTGAACTACTCCTTTGTTTGCTCCTCTGATCTATTAATGTTTTCACATCACTGATCACACCACTTTGATGACATCATCCACCACAACTCTGTTGACATCAATGACAACATATGCAACACAAAGTTGGCCAACTTTTAAATAGATCCAACAAGGAGCTAGGAATAGGGGCACACTGATTTAAAAGTTTCTCCATACACCAGTTCCAACATGTGATATTGAAGGGACATTGAATTAGTAAATGGTTTACATCCTCCTTATTCTCTTCACATAATACACACTTGAACTTAGGATTGATGCCAAGATTGTGGAGTCTATATCTCCAACTAGTATTCTTTCATTGATAGCTAACCAAGAGAAAGCCCTGGATTTTGGTAAGGTATCCACATTCTAGCAAAGCTTATAGGGCCAGTCTGATTTTGCATAAGTTGTCAAGCATCTATACCCTTTTTTGATTGAGTACTTCCCTGAAGAGTCTGTTGTCCATAATAAATCATCTACCATATTGGACTTGACTATCTTTCTGCTTGAAATAATGTCTTGAAGAATTATCTCCTACTTTAATGGGAAATTACAATTCGTAAAACTTTTCCATTCTATTTCACCGTAAGAATGTCCTTGATTCTAGTCCCAAAATTCACTAACCTTTACTCCCTAGTTTTTTTAAGGAAGACATTTGGTTTGTTGAGGTCTATCCGTGAAGACAATTTTGGCCAACCATTCCATGAATCCTCCCAAAAATTTGCCTTCTTTCTGTCATGGATAATCCATGAAAGATGTGATCCTATTAAATCCTAGCTATTTGTGATGAAATTTCACATGCTTGAGCCTTTGTGAGGGTCTTTCACCATAAATATTCTCTCCCTATCCCTGGTGTCCAGATATTTTGCTTGTATCAACTTGACCCATCTTGCATTCAATTTTGTGTACATGTTCCATGCGAACTTAGCTCCCAAAGCATGGTTTTGGAGTCTTAGGTTGAGGATGCCTGCTTTGCCCATGCTTTTTGGCTTGCAATTTTTCACCCAAGCCATGAGATGGATCTTCTTTCTGTCTACCATCCCTTTCCATAAGAATTGTCTAAAGGATTTTTCTAAAATCTTAATTACGCCTTTAGGCACTTTGAGGGCTGAAAGCATATATATTGGTATGGTGGCTAATACTACTTTTAGCATGGTTAGTCTTCCTGCCAGTGTTAACCACTTCCCCTTCCATGAGTTAATTTTATTCTGGATGCTTTGGAGAGTTTGATTCCACAAATTTATTTTGTTCATCCCCTTGAACATAGGAACTCCTAAGTAGCTTCTTGGAAGTGAATCTACTTTAAAATTCAAAATCTTAAGAATGCATTTCTGTACTTCTGGATCTGTATGGAATATGAAGACCTTTGACTTGGAGGGGTTGATTACCTAGCCCAATGCTACGCAATACGAGTCGATAGTATTTTTTATGGCTCTAGCTTTGTCCACTATGGGAATTCCAAAAAACATAGTATCATCTGCAAAAATTGCATGCATGAATGGATCTTCCACCCCTCCAATTTGAATGCCTCTCCATAATTTCTTGGAGTTGGCTTCTTTGATTGCCCATGTGAAGGCTTCAGCCATGGGGATAAATAGGTATGGGGAGATGGGGTCCCCTTGACGTAGACCTATCAATGCCTCAAACACCCCTGCTTGGACCCCATTGACCACAACCATGAAGGATGTGCCTGATATGTAGGCCAAAACCTATTTGCAAAATTGATAGGAGAAGCCAAATTTAGATAGAACATCTAACAAGAAGGCCCAGTCAACTTTATCATAAGATTTTTCCATATCTAACTTAACTACCATTGAGGGGATCCTTTTGGATTGAGTGGAGTGAATTAATTCATGGGTCACAATGGCCCCTTTAGCTATATCTCTTCCAGGGACGAATATTTCTTATTTTTTTGATATGATTCTTGGAATTATAGTCTAGCCAATCTCATGGCCATAGCCTTTGCAATTATCTTATAAACTAGATTATAGAGAGATATAGTCCTATATTCTTCATATGAAGTGGGTGTTTTCACTTTTGGAATAAGGATGATGGTTGTTCTTTTGAACTCTTTTTAAATACTTCTATTTTATGGGCCTCCTTTACTACAAGAAATACCTCTTTACCCATTATATCCCAACAATTTTGAAAGAAGGAGCTTGTGTATCCATGCGGCCTTGGTGCTTTCTCCCCTGACATAGAAAAAACAACTACTTGAACTTCTTCCATTTGAGAAAGCTTTCATTGACAAGTCATTATGTTCATCCTTGACTATTTTAGGTAATTGAAAGTCTATAGTTGTTTGATTTCTATCTCTTGACCTAATGTCTATCGTGAGTAACCTAGATTAAAGAAGGTTGTGGCTTCCTCTAATATTTCTTTTGGATCAGATGTGGAGACCCCATTGGCTTTTCTGATGTAGCTAACATGATTATGTTCCCTCCTGATTTTCATGGAAATGTGGAAGAATTTTGTGTTTTTCTCTCCATATTTTAACAATGTTTCTCTCGACTTTTGGCACCAAAAAATTTCCTCCCTCCTAAGAATTTCTTCTAGGTTTCCTTTGAGTAGTTTTTCCCTAGTGAAGGAGTCACTATTCACACCATGAAGAATGACGTGATGTGTAAGGGCCTCCAATTCCTTCTTGATTAGTGACTCATCATGAAAAATGTTCTTGAAATATGTCTTGTTCTAGGAGATAATTTGAAATTTGAGATATGTTAATCTGTGTGCTAGTTGAAACATTCTTGACCCTTGTACGAAGGGTTCTTCCTTCCACCAATCCTTAACATGGGAGATGAAGCTCACATCTCTAAACCACATGCCTTGAAATTTGAAGTATTTCTATTTTGGGGATGATGTCTCTCCCATGGACAAAATGATTGGGAAATGATTGGAACTAGTCCATGGAAATATGCTTAAGGACATAGCTTTAGGAGATTGTAGACACCTACTAGCAACCAGAAATCTATCTAATCTTTTAGATATTTGACAAAAATTCTTCCTTATATTAGTCCAGGTGCATCTTCCATTCTTAGGCAGGCAATCCAGGAGGCCATTGTCTAATATGAAATCCTTTAAGTCCTTAGTTGACTTGATGGGGTGGGAGATACCCCTGCTTTCTCATCTTCTATTATTACTGTGTTGAAATCCCCACCCAGGATGATTCTTTCCATCCTTAGTTTGCAGAGGAGCCAACTAATTTTGCACCACAACACACTTTTTTGGATCACTCTGCAAGGGCCATATACACAAAAAATGCATGTCTTGCTTGTCTAAAGACTTCAAGAACTTTCCCAGTATCCAATTCCCTTTCTTAGTTATGAGTTCTATCTTGTTCACATGTTTCCGCCATAGGATGGCCAGACCACCTGAAGCATCCTTAGCAAAAGCCAATATTGACTCACTATCCCACCATTCTTGGAAGATCTTTTACCCTTGTTCCTCTGATAACTTAGTTTCTTGTAGAAGTACTATATCCACATCTGCCCCATGAAGATAGTTCTTGATGAGGCATTTTTTTAGGGGTGTTTAAGCCCCTAACATTCCACATGAGGATTCTCATTTACCCCGAGGAGAGTAGATTATGTTGGTATGTGGTTACTGATCATGCAAATACTGTACACTCATAACATATCCTTGCCAGGGTTTGGGGGCATAGCCCCTGAATTTTTTTCCCCTTTTTTGCACGTTCGGGGTCGGTAGTTAAATTTTGTTAACCGACAAATGAAAAATGACATTGTAAAACCCTAATTCCAGAAGCTTCCAAAAAGCTTGTTATAAGTGGCTAGGATGTATGTTGCAGAATGGAATTCATGAGATTGTAATCTATTTTGCACTAGATAATAAAATCATTGGATGGCTAAGTTTCTGTGGATGTAGCCCATTTTGGGTGAACCACGTTAAAATTTTGTGTTGATCTCTTTTGTGTTACTCTTCATTGTTATATTTGGGTTACTTAATGTGCATATAATTTTTAGTGTTTATTTCTCTGATCTACCTAAACCCTAACAGATTACTCTCCTCGTGTTGGGTCTTAGTGCCTTATCTATAGTAATCTGGATACCTGCAAAAATTTCCACTTTAGTTTTATTTTTTTGTTTCTCTTTTTCTTCATGGCCAATTTTGACATGATAGTCTCCCCTAACCTGCCATCCATCATTGTTTGAGAGATACCTAAGATTGGTCTATCCTCCTCATTTAATTTCTCCTACAGCACTTGCCTTGCAATGTCGTCACAAATATCATTGTTGACTTTGAGGATAACCTCATTTAAAACTGCCTCTATGTTGAAAGGTTCCATCTCTGTGCAGCCATCATGTCCAATAGATACATGGTCTATCTCAGTCCCTTGACTAGTTGTCTCATCCCAAATAAAATCATTTTGTTTATTTAAAGGTCCAATATTCAAGTCTTCCTCCTCATTTCCTATCTCCAAAGGGCTATGGACATTTTCTATATCGGCTGGGGCGGGAAGGAAGACATGAATTTTTTGGAGATAGGATTGGAGATGAACCTCCTCTATTATCCTCATCTTCCTTTGATCCTTTCTTCTAGAGGAGTCCTCTCTTATATTCTCACAATCAAGGACAAGGTTCTGGTGTGTTTTCTTTATATCTTCCCTTGGAATATGTCGACCTTGTTGTATAACAAGTGGTTTCTCCCTCACCCATTCTTTATCTTTATTACTAACTTTGTCTAGAGCATCTTGAGCACCCCTAATGTTGCTTCCTCCTCTTAGGAGAGCATCATCTTATTCTGCTCTGGAAAGCTCCTCTATAGTCATTCCCTACCTTGTCAATGTTACTTTGTCTTGAGAAACTACCCCCTTAAGTATATAATCTTCCCATAAGGAGCTTCTTTGGAGAGTTCCCCCCTCTATTGGGCTCTCATAGAATATATTTTCTTCCCAAATACCTTCTTTTGGTTTCAGCTTGACCATTGTTGGTTTATCCTTTTTAGATTTCATTAAAATATTCATTCTGATGATTCCCAGCCAGTAATGAGTCTTGGGAATCTTTATTTTCTAACATGTCCCTAAAGAATTTCGTATTAGTTTCAGAATGTTGGTATCTCTATATTCTAAAGGAAGGTTTGAGATTTGCACCCAAAAAGGGAAACCTCCCAGGTTTTCTTTATGTGGGATAAAATTTGGTTTCTAGGGTTGACAATATATCTCACTCCCTTAGAAGGACCATTTGTTGTCTTGTAGGACTTTCTCATAGTCCTCTTTCCCTAAGAAGGTAGCTACAAAACAACCCCCTCCCAACTCTACTAATTCTATAGGGGGAAGCCAATTATAAGAGAATGAGTCCTAGAAATCAAGCATAGAAAAGAACTTTTTTGATACTTTACCTATTATAGCAATATTTTATAGTTGGTCCAGCCTTGTCTTGAAGGTCTCTTTAAGAATTTCTAGTAACACTTCTGGGACTTTATTTAGAGCATTATTCAATAGCTTTTTGGGGTCCTTCCTTCTATTCATGAGATTCCTTCCATAATCAGATGGGTGTAAAAGCTTCTTTTTTGTCTTTGAAAATTTCTTACCATCTTTTTGTTTGCCACATTTATTGCTTGCTTTCCCTTTCTTAAATATTTGGCCCTTATACTTGCTGACATGTATTCTTTCTTGTGGGCCAATGATCCATTCTTGTTGTGGTTTGTGTTCAAATCATCTTCAAAAGAGCTCATCTTGTGAGGTAAAGGTATTGTTGCTTGCCATTTATTCCTCTTGTGGATTTCCCTAACACTCCCTCTTCCTCAGGGAGGTGGCTCTTGTTGACATTCATTTTCTATATATTTGCAAGAGGATCAATAATGATTCATTGAAGGGAATGGTTATCTAGATGATGGCAAGCCTTGCTGATCACAGGACAAATTTAGACTCAACAAGATTCACACAAACAATTTCCACAATACAGATAAGAATTTTAGGGTTCAAATTGTGTTTAATTCTAGACAATGACTCGAGGACAGATTAGAAATGATTTAGACGTTAACACTCAGACAGAGGATCTCAAATAACTAAGAGGGTTTATTAATGCATAGATAAAGCTATGTATTCAATAGAATTAATAGATTCATGGGACAGTAAGAACAATAATCGAATATAAATAGAGAAATGTTGTTATGTTATTTATGAATAAGAGAAAACATGGACATCTCTAGAGACTCAATGAAACATAGAATTCTATTACATTCACTTTCTCTATTACAAAACTCTTCTATCGACCATGATTCATTGGCGCCAATCTTCTCTCTACAACCTCTCCTCCACATTCCTTCCTCTGTTTTTCATAACCGCCCTTGTTCTAAGACTCCTGTAACCAAAAAATAACCTCAACAATCTCCAACTCCCGTGTCTAAATCGACTTCCATAACTTACACGATCAATTTTTAAGCAACTGAATGATAGTGATGACTGCCAAAAGGAGAAAGTCATATGGTCAAGGTAAGTTTTATTCATAGAGTTAAGTTCCTATCTAAATGGTGACAGGAAGGCAGAGTAAACAAACTATTGCAACAACCTATTGCAATGGGAAGTGAGACAACTTAAGACAGAGGAAACTAACTGATGAAAACAAACTAATCTAAACAAGCAGTGATGCTCCTACATTAAACTCCCTAGGAAAAAAAAATTCATGAGCGCCTACTCATGAGATCTGCTATGGAGTAACCCAAGTTATTGATTTCATATTTGGTGAGCCATGAAGCATCTTCCACTGGATGACCACTCCACTTTACTAGGTATCCGAAATATTCATGCCTTTAGGTTTTCTTCCACGACTGTGTGTCAAGAATGCATTCGATGTCTCATGGAGAAGATGAGGCACCTTGCTAATTCTCAATGTTTGAAGACTTCTCTACCTCTGCTGTACCATCCTCAACATCCCCCTTATAAGGAAACTGATCTGTTACATTAAAGATAGGAGAAATGCTAAGGTCTAAAGGCAGAGATATATCGTATGCATTATCTGAAAACCATCTGATAATTTTGCAGGGTCTAACCTTCTTCATTTTTAATTTGTTGTATTCCCCCTTAGGAAATCTTTCCTTTTGGAGGTGAGCCAATACAAGATCTTCAATCTAAAAATTTATCTCTCTCCACTTTTTATCAGCATGTTGTTTATACTGCTGATTACTTCCTTCTATATTTGTTTTGACCTCTTCATGGAGATCATGGATGAGTTTAGCAAAATCTTCACCCGCCGCACTTCACCTTTCCATATTACCAAGGTCTCTCAACTCATACACCCCCCTTGGATGCATACCATACATCACATAGAATGGACTGAAACTAGTACTCTGGTTAGGAGAATCATTAAATGCAAACTTAGCCTGAGCCAAAGCTAGATCCCAATTACCTAGTGTTTTTCTAGAAATGCACCTTAACATGTTTCTGAGACTTCGATTGACAACCTTTGTTTGACCATCCATTTGGGGGTGGTAAGTAGAACTAAAATTTAGATTTGTGCCCAATTTCTTCCATAAGGTCCTCCAAAAATGACCCACAAATTTAGTATCCCTATCAAAGATAATGCTTCTAGGAATCTTATGCAATCTTACTACTTCCTTGAAGAATAAATTTGCGATGTTAGTGGCATCACTAGTTTTCTTGCAAGGTATAAAATGCACCATTTTGGAAAACCTATCTACCACAACAAAAATTGAATCATTTCCCCTTTGTGTATGAGGCAAACCCAGCACAAAGTCCATACTCACTGAATCCCAAGGTCTAGTTGGAACTGGAAGTGGCTGATATAAGCCAACATTTTGGCTTTTCCCTTTGGCAAGTTGATAAGTGCTACATCTCTCAACATATCTCTTCACATCTTCTTGTATCTTTGGCCAATAATAATGAGTGCTCAGCTGCAAATAGGTCTTATCCTATCCAAAGTTACTAGCAAGACTACTACAATGTTTTTCCTTCAATAAATTGTCTCTCATGCATCCTTTAGGAATGCATAACTTGCTCCCTTTGAACAACAGACCCTCTTGAATCATATAGTCTATCCATGGCTCTCTATTCCTACAAATAGGATCACTGCAAGCCTCAAATGCTTCTTTAAAATATGCATCCTCTACATACAACTCTTTCAAACTTTCAAAGCCCACACTGTTAATTTGTATTTCACATAACAACAAATTCTTTCTACTTAGAAAATCAACAACTTTATTCATTTGTCCACTTTTATGTTTCAAAACAAAGTTAAAACTTTGGAGGTACTCAATTCACTTGGCATGTCTTTGATTCAACTTGTGCTAACTATTGATAAATTGCAAAGCATGGTTATCCGTGTATACAATGAACTCCTTAGGTAATAAATAGTCTCTCCATTTCTTTAAGGATTGAACCAAAGCATAAAATTCTAAATCATAAGAAGAATACTTCCTTTTTGCATCATTTAGTTTCTCACTAAAATATGCCACAGGTTTACCTTCTTGACTTAGGACAACCCCAATAGCCAACCCACTAGGATCACACTCAACTTGAAACACTTTCTCATAATTAGGCAAAGCAAGAATGGACTGCTCACTTACCCTTTGTTTCATAAATTTAAAACTCTCTTTAGCCTTCCTAGTCCATACAAATGGCCTCTTATTTCCCCTTATAGTTTCAAGAATAGGTGCTACTACATGACTAAAATTTCTAATAAACTTTCTATAAAAACTTGCTAGCCCATGAAAACTCCTTACCTCCATTATACTTTTGGGTGTTGGCTAATCAAGGATGGCTTGAACCTTCTCTTTGTCCATCTTCAAACCCTCCTTTGACACCACAAAGCCCAAATATACCAATTTGATCTGCAAAACCACACACTTTTTTAGATTTATTTGCAACTTCTCCTCATGTAGCCTCTTCATTACCTGCCCCAAATGCTCATAAAAGTGCTAGGGGCATTAGACAATCTGAAAGGCATAACCAACCATTCATATAAACCATCACTAGTCTTAAAGGTTGTCTTCCATTCATCCCTTGGTCTGATTCTTATTTGGTGGTAGCCACTTTTTAAGTCTATCTGAGAAAAATAAATGGAGCCACTTACACAATCCATTAAATCTTCAACTCTAGGAATAAGAAACCTATATCTTATGGTAATTTTATTAATAACCCTTGAATCAATACACATACACCATTCCCCTCCTTTCTTTGGTACTAGTATTGTGGGAACAACACAAGGACTTAGGCTTTCCCTTATCAAACCCTTCTTCAAAAGACCCTCTACTTGCTTCCTAATTTCTTCATTTTCCATATGTGTCAACCTATAAGCAGCCTTATTTGGAAGGCTAGCCCTAGGAATCAAATCCATATGTTGGCTAATGCTTCTCATAGGAGGCAATTCATTAGTCAAATCAGATGCACCAATATCCAAATGTTCATTAAAAATATCTTGAATTTCAAGAGGTAAATCATCAAGTTTTGTAGTTGTAAGTACACTCCTAGGTTTAAAAACCAAAGCAAATCCTACTTCTTCCTTCTTCAATTCATGTAGAAACTCCTTACCATTTACCATCATGACCTTACTATTGTTACTACTGCTATTGTCCTCTTTAGGCTCCTTCATAGGCATCAAAGTATGCTTCACTCTATCTTTCTCAATAGTATAAGTGTTCTCCCTTCCATTATGCACTGCTTTCTTGTCATATTGCCACGGTCTACCAAGCAAAACATGGCATACATCCATAGGGATTACATCACAAAGCACACTATCCTTATATCTACCAATCTAAAAATCAACATAGGCCTACTCATTGACTAACAATTGATGTCCTTTTTGTAACCAAGATACCTTATAAGGATATGTATGTTTAATTCTTTTAAGATCTAACTTTTCTACCATTTCTGCTACAACAATATTATCTGTACTACCACTATCAATGATTAGCTTGCAACATTTACCTTTGGACTTACATTTGGTTTTGAATAAAGCCCTCCTTTGAACTAGTTCTTGGATTTCCTTTTGGGGTTTCAACAATGCCCTCTTCAGCATCAATGATTCACCCAATTCTGGTTCCTCCTTGTGGTGAATAGGTGATCCAACACTTTCTTGATCAGCATGAACAGTTTGATTGCTTCTTTCAAACTTGGATTATCCTCCTTGAGATGGGTTAGAGAACTCCCAACTCTTATGTCCATATTGGTTGCACTTAAAGCATTTTCTAGCAAATCCTCTACCTCTACCTTGAGAACCTCCTCTACCATAGAATCTTCCCTCTCTATTTTGAAAACCTCCTCTATCACTATTGGCTACTCCACTAGAACTTCCAGCCTCCTCATGATATTATTGCCCTCTACCAGTTGGCTGTTCCCTTCCTCTAGAACCTCTTCCTCTCTAGTTGACTTTGCTTCCTTTGCAACTTTTCTTCTGCCTTTAAGGCAAATTGATAAGCCTCTTCTAGGCTTTAGGGGACACAAGACTTAATTCATCTTGAAGGTTGTACTTGAGGCCATTCATATATCTAGCTAACATCTTCCTCACTATGCCCCGATCTAATCACGAACTTATAAAATTCCTCTGTATATTCTTTCAAAGTCATGTATTTTTGCTTCAAGTTCTGCAATCTTTTGAAGAGATTAGTTTGATAATCTCCAAGAAGGAACTTAGGCTTCAATTTCACCACCATTTGATCCCAAGAGTTAATCTTCTCCTTATTCTTTCTTCTTCTCTCAATTTGGACAAAGTCCCACCACATAGTAGCATGGCCCTTCAATCTGGTGCAACCAAACTTCACCTTTTTATCTTCTGCTACATTCTCAAATTCAAAATACTTATCCAAATCATTGATCCAATCAATTAGATCTTCTCCATTGAGACTTCCCAAGTAAGTAGGAACCTCTATTCGAGGTTTGGAACCCACATTCATGACTGTCCTCAATAATCTTTCTTCAAATCTTTCCTGCTCTCCTTGTCCTTCCTCATCATCCTCTCTTGATTGCACTTCCTCCTCATCATCATCACTTACATCCTCATCAGGAGTCCCTCTTCAATGTGCCCTTTCCAATGCATCCATTCTTGCTATTAGATGCTGCAACAAGTCTTCATCATGAACCCTTCTGCCTCTTCCTCGGGCTCCACCTCTACCCATTCTTCTTGGAGGCATTCTGTATATTCACCAAACCCCAATCACTTTGAGGCTTTGATACCACTTGATGGTAAGCCTTGCTAATCATAGGACAAATTCAGACTCAACAAGATTCACACAAACAATTTCCACAATATAGATAAGAATTTTAGGGTTCAAATTGTGTTTAATTCTAGATAATGACTCAAGGATAGATTAGAAATGATTTAGACTTTAACACTCAAACAAAGGATCTCAAATAATTGAGAGGGTTTATTAATGCACAGATAAAGCTATGTATTCAACAGAATTAATAGATTCATGGGATAGTAAGAACAATAATCAAATATAAATAGAGAAATGTTGTTGTGTTATTTATGAATCAGAGTGCAAACATGGACATCTCCAAAGACTCGATGAAACATAGAATTCTATTACATTCACTTTCTCTATTACAAAACTCTTCTATCGACCATGATTCATTGCTGCCAATCTTCTCTTTGCGGCCTCTCCTCCATGTTCCCTCCTCTGTTTTTCATAACTGCCCTTGTTCTAAGACTACCGTAACCAAAAAATAACCTCAGCAACCTCCAACTCCCGTGTCTAAAATGACTTTCATAACTTACACAATTAGTTATTAAGCAACTGAATGATAGTGAATACTGCCGGAAGGAGAAAGTCAAACAGTCAAGGTAAGTTTTATTCATAGAGTTAAGTTCCTGTCTAAATGGTGACAGGAAGGCAGAGTAAACAAACTATTGCGATAGGAAGTGAGACAACTTAAGACAGAGGAAACTAACTGATGAAAACAAACTAATCTAAATAGGTAGTGATGCTCCTTTATCACTAGTCTTGTACCCTTCATGCATTGACCTTTCGAGGCTCCTTGCAAGAAAATGGTGGAAACCTATCATAGTTGCAGAGCTGGTCTATCCTATTTTCATGTTAGCAAAGTCCATAATAATTCTTATAGTTATATAGTATATTTAGAATTAGGCTTGCCACTCTAGATGCTACTAGCATACCTATATAAATAAAATATATATCTAAAGTACGCAGAAAGATATCCTTCTTGAGGTGCCTATTTTTATTCACTAATCCTAACATTAGGTGCCTCGAGAAGGATATCTCTTGGTGTACTTTAGATATATATTTTTAAATATAGGTATGCTATTTTACTACCCAAAGGAATTCAATTTGTATTCATGGAAATTGAGGACAAAGCGTTGAAACCTCTAGGTCTTGATGGATTTTCTTGGAATATTTTTTGTTGGGACAATTTGTTTGTTAGTCTCCGATTCTTAGATCTATGATCCTCATTGGTTTTGAAAGGGAGACAAAAACCCTAGGAGAGGGTTTGAAATCTTTTTGAAGAAAACTTCTTTGTGCAAATTGGTTTTGTTCACAACTTCTTCTTTTATTGGAATTATATATGATCTAATTCATGTTTTCATATCTGCTAGGCATTCTGAAGTGATACCATTTATTATTTGATTCTACATAATATTTTTCACCTTTTATTATTTTTTGCATTTTTAGTCAGGGTAGAGATTTTTCATAAAATTATTAGAGTTATTTTATTTACTTAACACTAATTTTATTTTATTTACATTGTTTACTTTATTTTTATTTGATGAGTTAATTTTATTTATTTAAGAGTTATTTTAGATAGATATTAACAATGATATTCATATAGAAAATAAAATAACTAAATAATTTGTTTTGGTTTAACTTTTTTAAAGATTGGGTATTATTTTATGATTTTTAAAGTAAATAAAATTAAAATTTGTGTGTGGGTGTAGTAAATAAAAAATTGTGAAGTAAAAAAAAAAAACTCTTAAGTAAATAAAATAGTTTTACATAGATTTTTTCTAAGAATAAGTATACTAATTACGTCGAGAGGAATTCCTACATTCACAGCACGAATGGGAGCTAAAAGATTCCATAATTTCTATGTAAACTTATAAGATTCCAATCTAGAATCTTTATTAAAAAACCAAATAGTCACTACACAAATTAAAAAAACTAAAAAAAGAAGGTGAAAGGAATTTAAAAAAAAAACATGTTGGATGGAAAGAAAGGTGGATGGTAGTTTCATAGAAGCCAAATGAAAGAAACGTTGTGGAATGGCATATGAAAAGACACATTTTCAATCTATTTATTTTGCCTCCTTACTTTTTTTCACATGTAGAACGAACATATAAAATTGTAGGATTTGAGGTGAAGTTAAAGTGAGTGTGGTAAATTGATAAAAAATAGGCATCTCAAGAAGGATATCTCTCAGTGTACTTTAGATATATTTTTTTAAAATATAAATATACTAGTTTTATTGACTACATAATATACATATGACTGAAGAGATATTTTTATTTTAAAGATAGGTATGCTAATTTTAAGTAAATAAATATAGCTCTTAGTAAATAATACAAATAAAATAGTGGAAAGTAAGATAAATAAATAAATAAACATAACATCTAATTTTGCCTCTCAAAATCCTACACAAAACTTGCAAAGTGAAATAATGTTTCTTTGTTTCACTTTTGAACTATTTAACAACTAGAAATGGCACCTTGGTGTGCAATGGGTAGGTCGAAGGTGATTGTATTTGTTGAGGTAATCATTTTTTTAGCATATAGTGGAGCTATACATGAGGTTAATTGTGAAGCCAATGATAAATTGATGTTTTGTGTGCAACCTTTTTTTGAAAAAAAAAAATTCTACATATGAATGTAGTACTAAATTATTAATATTTTAGAAATTTGAATTGGAAACCTTTAACTTGGAATGCTCATTACAGCCAAAAACCAGATAAACAGGTATAGAAAAATAAGATAGGTGGTAGTTTCAGATTGATTGTTTTTCAAAGAAAAATGGCACATACGAATGTAGTACTAAATTATTGATATTTTAAAAATTTGAATTGGAAACCTCCAAATTGGAATGATCATTACAACCAAAAACACGATAAAAATTTATCCCTCTTTATCTTTATATCTCTTTACGTCTCTCTTTCTCTCTCTACTTCTCTCTCCCTCTATCTCTCCATGCATTTGTCTCTATCTCTTTGCTCCACTATCTCTATGTCTCTATTTCCCCTATCTCTCTCTCTCTCTCTCTCTCTCTTGTTCTCTTTTTTCCCTCTCTCTCTCTCTCATTCTCTATTTTCAATAAATTTGGTGATAGATTTAATCTTTTTTAATAAAGCCCATTTGTTCTTGAAGATAAATTTTTAAACAAGCAATAAATTTGGTGATAGATTTAAGCTTTTTAATAAATCCCATTTTTTCTTGAAGATGAATTTTTAAACAAACAATAAATTTTGTTCAACGGATGAGAATGATTGTTGCACACCAACATTGTTGATTTTAATGGCCCCTAAGCTAACTTAACTACTACTAACATACAAATAATTTATTTTTAGGTCAATAGGATGATGATTTGATGTTGAATTCCTAGGACAAAAGATGTTCCACAAACTATTACTATAGAATTGTTGAGTGGCCAAATTTATTTCTATCGTCTCTCTCTCTCTAGATATTTCAATCTCTCCTTCTTTATCTCTTGCTCTCTCTATCTCTTTCTCTATATAACTGTTTGTCTCCCTCTCTATCTCTTTATTCCCCTTTATCTCTCTCTTTCTCTAACTACTTCGTGCCCCTTCCCCCCTCTCTCTATTCCACTTTGTAGTTATCTAAATATTATTCATTTGAGAGAGAGATACAAGGAAATTGAAGATATAAGGATTTCAATGGCAGTACTAGGAGTTAGATCTTATATGGCATTTGTGGTGGAGAAGTTGTTCAAGTGGTTGGTCACCCTAAAGTTCAAATATGAATTGGATCTACAAAATTCATTTGTAAAGTTTGCTAAAATGTACAAGTTGGTGAAATACTGATGCAGGAGCATCCAGTGGTGTAAGGGCAATCTTGCATCACCCAAAAAGAAGATAATTCAAAATCATTGTAGTTGTTTTCATTTCTTTCCATAATTAGTGTTTTTGGTTCCATAATATCTAGAATAATGATGTAGGACTTTCAGTTTTTCCAAAACTGCTAAAAATAGCAACCTACCTATTTTGGAAAGTGTACCTGCTATTTTTGGAAAGTTTGCATTTGGGCACGGATTGAAGTGAAAACTTATAGAAAGTTACATAATGGAAATATAAGACCTTTGGCGAAGGAATCAAGCAAAGATCATTTGTGAGTTGAAAGATATTAAAGTTTTTGTTTTCCAAAAAGCCCCTAAAATTTTTTGAAACAAGATATGAGGCACTAAAACATCCCATAACATCTCAAAAAGTTGATGGAAATCCATTTACAAATTTTTGGCATAATATTTCACATCACAAGCTTTCCAGCGCTTAAAACGGTTCGTCAATCGGACACTCAGATGAAAAGTTATGCTTCCCAGAAGTTGACCTACTTTTGGAGGGAGTTGCAAATTTCAAAATTTAGCTAGAGGCCGCCAAAAAGTGCTATTTATGACTATTTTGGGAACCCTGGGTAGTAGTAGAGTTAAGGGGGGAAAGTGTAGAGTCAAGAATAAGGGGGAAAATAGAAACCTTAGCTGATTTGGGGTTACAGAAGGCTGAAGATTCTAGAGTCTTGAGGTTGGAAAGGCTGTAAGGTGTTGCAGCCAGTCGAGGATTCATCCTCTGATTGTAATTGAGCTTCTGTAATGTAATGAGTTGCCCAGATCAATAAAAGAAAGTTCTATTCTCTGTGTTCAATTTTTGTTGTTGTGTGTTTTGTGATTTACCCCCTTCATCAAATACGTTGGCACCCTTTTGTCTCTCAAATGTTCTACTTTATATAGGACAAATTCTTAATTGTTGTCCATAAAAACCATTGCACATGTTCAATTTGTCTTATTATATTTATTTAAAAATCTAATATTCACAATTCATATAATACATAACTATAATTAAGAATTTAATTTAATTATTATTATGTTGTTTATTATTTTTATAATATAATAAAATATAATAAAAATATTTTTTTCATTAAAACACACACATACACACACAAAAGAAAAACAAAAAAAATTATTATAAGAGATCTTGCCAACATTACCCACACGTAAAGGGCTTCACTTAATATTAATGTATAAAATAAAATATGCAATGAATACATTGTTGGAATTAGGGAAAACAACTGAGAGGGGGGGGTGAATTAGTTGTCTCAAACTTTAATACTCGCTGTAATTAATTCTTCTCTACTAGTTATTAACAGATCATTATTATAACCATGAAAGCATGAATCAATAACATAGGAGCAAAAAACATATAACACATTGGACACCAAGACTTTTGACATGGAAACCTGATTAAGGGAAAAACCATGGTGGGGATTAACCCACAAGGATTATTCTCTGTTAAAAGTATTACAAAGGAGAATGTACATGCATTCGGGCTCACTACCCAGAGCTCACTGCTCAAAGGAAGGCTCACTGCCTACAGCAGGCTCACTGCCTACAGGAAGAAGATTACAATGTGTTTGAACTAATAACTAGCATCTACCAATGCAAAGATTCAGTTCTAGTTAAGTACAAAATACTAACTTGATACACTTCATCTTTATTCTGCCATGTTTTACTCTTCTATCATAATTTGAGCTTAGATCTTCACCTTCACACTTATCTCTACCTTTATTTGCACATATTCCATTCCCAAATCACTCGAATCCATCAGCTATATTATCTGCATCATGAATTTCAATAATTTTTTATTCGGCTTCAAGAACACTTAGAACTTTTATTGAAGACTCTGCTCTGTGGGGCAAATCCATGCACAATTTGTAACGCGGACCAAAAACTTGTATTCACAAATCATCAATTATGTCAGCCACTATCAGTGATCATCACAAATTGCCCAACTAGCAACTTTCATCTATCCAGAACCAAAATCAATTACAAAGTTGGCCTATTCTTCTTTTGTCTGTACTGACAAACTAGAATCCGATACTCAGATACTAATAACTTTTGAATCCTTCATCACCTGAGGCTAGAATTTTGGATTTAGATTGAACTGAAAATCCTTATGACTCACTCAAATCTGTAGCACACTATGATTTACCACCAGGGAGATCTGAACCAATATACCAGACCTTATCACATGCCCTATTTCTGGCTACCCAGACTTAGATAAATTCTTATTCTGACTTCAGGTATGAACAAATGTAGTTGTGTAGATGTGTGGAATAGTCTTAGTTTCCATCAATGACAACACCTATCATGCGTAGTAGTGTCTCTAGCCAACAATCTCCCCCATTGGCATTGATGGCAACACTTAGTGAAAAATGACTAAGTATCAGAGCTACTCCCCCTTACTCAGTACACTTGTGTTCTCCATTGTTTCCAAAGTTCCCCCTTTGCTGGATTCTTCATTTTTCACTGCTCTTCACTCCCCCTTTGACATCAATGGCAAAGGATGGAATCCGCAAACCAAAATTCACCCAAAATCTCTGTATATAATGCCTCATATGTACAACCAATCCTTAAGTTATATTTACATATACTTAAGTACATCTCCAAAAATATTCCTCAGTAGGGCCAACTCTATATCCCAACTCTTCTTCATACTATTCAAAGTTGAAATGTGGCCTTTGAACAAAAATGCTTGTGCTTCAGCCTTTCGAAGGTTAATGGGATTACTTGTTTGAGTAGCAGTTTGGGCTTTTGTTATAACATTGAGTATTGCTTCTATCTTAGGGGAAATCAATCCCCGAAGCTCACCCATTCTTGCTTCAATGTTCTCCTTTTCTCTTTTCAATTTCTTTGTTTCTTCCACCAGGTTGATTGCTTGACACTCCTTACTTGCCACTGATACTGTCAACAAATCAAAAGCTTGGGACATACTTGACAATTTCTGTTTGGAGTCCTTTATTTTTTCTTCTATATCCTTTATGACTTTAGAATTAGATAAACAAAACTTATATATACTGCCTCCTTCTAAAAGAGCATTTTGAATGCTCTTTATACTGTTATCTAGCACCAATTTATCTACCTCAATCATGCCTTTAAGTGCATCAAATCTTTTGCTATTAAATTCATTCTGAACATTAACTTCTATAGATTTTTCAAAGGACTCAAAGTGTGTACTTATAGAATTTAGAAGGATCTTCAAATTTCCAGAGGGAGAATTAGATGGATTCTTCTAGAAAGTTGGCATTATCTTCTCCAATATACCAGATGTAAGGCCTAATAACTCATTGTTCTTTATGTGAGATTTTAGTATCTTTTCTCTTGCTTTGGCTTGTGTGAAAGATGTTATCTTCATCAAATGGACCGGAGAGAGAGTATCCAGATTGATTGGTCCTTGAATCAGTTCTGGTTCATCAAATTCTAGCATTTCTTTACTTAGGAAACTCTTCACTGCATCTGCAGTGTCTCTTGCCACAATTTCTTGACCACCTTCTTTTCCTTAAGTTTTCTTAGTATCAGGGTTATTTTGTTTGGCTGCATCAACATTTGCACCATCTTCTTCTACTTTATCTCTCTTACCTTTGTCTTCTTCTTCTTTCTCTGCTTTACCTTTCTCTATGTCATCTGCAGGGGGATTCTTGCCTTTGTCCTCACCATTTACAATCTATTCCAGAGGATCTTGTGTAGAAACAGTATTCTCAACATTGTCTTCTTTTCTAGAATGATCAGGAAGAGTTAGAGTATCTTCTGCATCATCAATTTTATCCACCATCTTTGTATCTTCGTTGTTTATTTGCTCCACTTCCAAAATAGAGGAGTCATCAACCTTGGTTTGTTGCTCATCAGTTTTCATTTCTTCAATATTCGGGATTGATGAATCAATCCCATCACCAGTCTCCTCCTCAACAAATAGAAGATTGTGTCTCTTCAATGCACTTAGAAGTATTTCCTGTGTTTCTTTAACTACTTTGTCTAATTCTCCAAGCATGAGTTTGTTCATTCTCTTCTTGCTCCTGAATTCATCCTTCACCTCTTTGAATATCATATCCATTTGAACTTTAGTGATCTAAGGGCACAGTTTTATCAATACATGTTCTCTAAGATCTAAATCCTTGCTTTTTGCATTTTCTTTCCTTAACTCCAAAATGTCTACAAGACTTTGAGGGATCTCAGAATTTATTTCAATCAGGGCCTTATTATAGTTATTTAGATATCTAACAGTTACTTCCTCTAACACCCTCTTATCTGTATTATTGTATTCATCATAAAATTCAGTCATGGGTTTCAAATTTCCATCCATAATAATTGATTTTATTACATCTTCCACAGAAAGTGTGGGCTACTCAACATATGTATCTATCTCCTGCCTTTTGCTTTCCCTTTTGCTTCTGGAGGGCTTCTCCTTAGTCATCTTGGCAGCTTTTATTCTAGAGGCTTTCAAGTCCTTTACCTCAGCATCTGAATTTGTTTCTTCTTCATCAAATTTTGTACTCTTATAGGTTCTTGTGGCCTTTATTTTCTCTCTTTCCTCCTTCACCAGATGGTGTGGCTTCCTGTGTCTCAGGATTTGTAGGTTTTGGGGAAATAGGGGTAACAACAGAGCTTCTATTAGTCCTTGATGTGGAGGAGGATTCTATTGCATGTATGGGCCTAACCAGTGTTGTCATTGATGTCAACATACTCCTGTTGCATTGATGTCAAGGATTGGATGAGTTGTGTGCTGAGGATATTGAGAAAATTAGTCCTATCAAAAACAAAGAAGGTCAGTGAAGATAGTGAAGCTCTAGGAAGTGAAGATCCCAGGTAGATGAAGATTAGAGAATGCGCATCAAAGGGTTTGTATATATGTGTCTAAAAATGATCTAGTCAAGATTTGAGAGGTCTGCATGAAAATATGGAGGAGTTATGGCCATGAGAGTAAAACCGGTTGTGGCAACTGTTCAAAGGTGACAGAGTGACACAAATAGGTCCAGTGAGATCTGGAAATACAATATCATGTTCTGCGGATCTGGTGGCATGTTTGGGAGGCTAATGTGAATTGACAACTCAATTGGTTCATGGTTTGGAGGTCCACAAGCAATCCTTCTAATGTGACACTGATGGGTGACTATGGTCTTGAGGTTCTAAATGAAGATGCGAATGGTTACAGTAAGCAGAAGTGGTGTGGATGTTCTTGGTGATTCAAGCAAGCTTGTAGGGGTATCTAGATTGTGTCCAGTTCGTGTTAGCAGTCCGCATTGAAGATTAAGCTTGTAATTGAAGATTTACCTTTGAGTGATGGTGTTCTTTCGAGTCTTGGCTAACTAGATGATTTGCACATGTTGCGGATGATCTTGAAGATGTCTTGCAAAGCATGGTGTGTTCCTCAAAGAAGATTGAAGTCCCAGCTATGTGTGGCCGACAGTGTAGTAATGTGCATGAAGTTTTTGTAATAAGTCAAGTTGTATTTTTGTAATTGCTTTGTAATAAAATAAGTGTATGTTGTGCTGACTTTGATGATCATTCCAAAGTCAATGTCATGTATAAATAAGAGTTGTGAAGTCACTCAAATGTATCCTTGTGGTCATGATGAGAAGGTGGTAGTGAAGAGGAGCGAAAAGTAGAGCAGAGGTACTGAGCTTAAATGGAACTGACTCAAGCATACTAAAGATGCTAATCTCCAGTTCAAGCATGTAATACTTGTATTTTTTTGTAGACAGTGTGTCTCCTGTAGGCAGTGGGCCTCTTGTGAGCAGTGTGCTTGGGCAGTGAGCCCTAACTGGCAAGTGACATTTTATTCATCTTATTCTTTTAACAAAGAATACAATCTTGGGTTAGTCACCCTATGGTTTTTCCCTTAATTGGGTTTTTCACGTTAAAATCTTGGTGTTATATGTGTTGAATTTATTTCTACTCTTGAATTATTGCATTATGCTTCCATGATTGAATCTTTGATATGTTGTTGAAATATAAGAAGGTTTAAAGTGAATAAGGAACATGATTTTGGTGACAAGTAATTCACCCCCCTCTTAGTTGTCTGGCCTAAATCCAAAAATTGGTATCAGAGCTAAGTTCCTCTAGAAGAAGCTTAGCTGCTTGAGGAGATCCAGGATGTCAACCTACAAGAAGGAAAGTCCAAGGTTTGATGGAACAGACTTCACTGCTTGGAAGAGCCACATGGAATGTCACTTACAATGCATGGGAGATTAGTATTGGAACATAACCACAACTAAATATGTTCCCCCAAAGAATGGTCCAACAACTATAGATGAAGTTAGAGATGTAGACAATAATCTTCAAGCTAAAGAAGCCCTACTAAGTGCCTTGTCTGATTCAGAGCTAACAAATGTTATGGGATTGAAGACTACTTATGAAATTTAGACAAAGATGGAAAATCTTTATGAAGGAGACAAATATGTTAAGTGTGCCAAGCTACAAAGTCTAAAAGCAAAGTTTGAAAACTTGAAGATGAGTGAAGATGAGAATATCAGTTTTTATGTCAAAAGTAAATGAGCTTGTATGTGGCATTAGATGTGTTGGTGGAATATTGGATGAAGATGAGATTGTTGTTAAAGTTCTCAGATATTTACCTCCTACTTACAAACACAAAGTTGCTGCTATTAAGGAAATCAGATCTTTAACAACTATCACAAGGGATCAATTGGTTGGTAAGATATCTACATTTGAGTTGGCTGAGTTTGGTGATGCACTTCCCAAGACTGAATCTGCATTCAAAGATAGTGCCTCTACCAAAGGAAAACAAAGATATGATCCAGGAGAAATTTCCTCAAGGAAATCAACTCGGTATGATAAAGCAAGGAAAGATCTAGAAGAGGATGAATTAGAAGCTAAACAACTTGAAGCCCTCATTGCAAAGAGACTGCCAAGAGGATTCGGTAAGTATGAAGGAAAATTACCTTACAAATGCTTTGCCTACAATAAGATTGGTCATTTTGCCTGAAGATGTCCAGAAAGGTTTTCAAGGCCTAACCCTATTAGATCAAGGTTTTAGAAGAAGTGTTACTATGTTCAAGAAGATGATGATGGAGTAATAGATGACAAATCTGAGATAAGAAACAAATCCAGAAGTGACTGAGTGTTTATTGCCATCAAAGAAGAAGATCCAATGCCTATTGAATCTTCCAATCATAAGATGATAGAAAGTGCTTTGGTTGCTCAAGTTGAAGAAAAGGATGAATGGGTTATTGACAGTGGATGCTCTCACCATATGACTGGTGACAAGAGTAAGTTCTTAAGCTTGGAAAGATATGAAGGTGGAGTTGTAAAGTTTGGAAATAATTCTGTTGGCAGAATTAGAGGTAGAGGAACCATTTCTTTTGATGGAAAGAACAAAACTAGTGATGTTCTGTATGTTGAAGGTCTAAAGCATAATCTTCTTAATGTTGGATGGTTGGTGGACAAAGGTTATGATTTCTGATTCAAGAATGGAAAATGCAAGATATTTGAAAGCTCTAGAACTGAGATTGCATCTGGTACACAGATAAAAGGTAACATCTTCCAATTGGTTGGTACTAGCAAAAGTTGCTTATTTGTTCAAATTGATCAGAGTTGGTTGTGGCATAGGAGAATGTGTCATGTGAATTTTGATAATATCATCAAGATAAGCAACACTCAGGCTGTAAGAGACCTTCCAAAATTGGTGAAACCTACTAACAACTTATGCAAAGAATGTCAGTTGGGTAAGCAGAACATAGTCACTTTAAAAAGTAAGGAACAATCTTCAACCAGATTGTTAGACTTGGTGCACACTAATCTCTGTGGTCTGGCAAGAATCAGGAGTCTACAAGGAGATACGTATTTCATGTTGCTGATTGATGACCACTCTCGGATGATGTGGGTGACTTTCTTGAAAGAGAAATATGAAGCACTTGAAAAGTTCAAGATATTCAAGGCTATGGTAGAAAATGAAACTAGTATAAACATAAAATGCTTCAGGTCTGATAGAGGTGGAGAATTCACATCCGGTGAGTTCATAACATTCTGTGAGAAACATGGGATAAAGAGACAGTTATCTACTCCAAGGACTCCACAACAGAATGGAGTAGTGGAGAGAAAGAATTGAACCATCCAGGAAGCATCTAGGACCATGATGATGGAAGCAAATGTTCCTCAGATCTATTGGAGAGAAGCTGTAAGCACTATTGTCTATACTCTTAATTGGGTACAAATCAGAGGCAATACTGGTAAGACCCCTTATGAACTTTGGTTTGGCATCACTCCTACTGTGAAGTATTTCAAAGTCTTTGGTAGTAAATGCTAAATCAAAAGAGATGAAGACCTTGGCAAGTTTGATGCTAGAAGTGATGAAGGAATATTCTTGGGATATTCTACTCAAAGCAAAGCATACTGGTGTTATAACAAGAGATTGAGAAAGATTGTAGAAAGTACAAATGTGAAGGTTGATGAAGGCATGGAAAGTCCCTCAAGATATTATGAGTATGAAGAAGATGATTAGAATGATGTCTTAGACCAAGGAGAACAAGTCCCAACTCTAGTTCAGATTTAGACTAATTTGGAGAACCTTTAAATACAAGAAGAAGAGACAAGCTTGGATGAACCTGTCCAAGAATTAGAAGTACAAGAGAATCCCAAAACTCCTAGGTATGTAAGACTGAATCATTCTAAAGATCAAATCATAGGAGATAAAAGAAAACGTGTTCAAACAAGAAGAAAAATTGGTCAAGATTCAGTGAAGTATTGTTTAATTTCAAAGATTAAACCAAAAATAGTAAGTGAAGCATGTAATGATGAAAGCTGGGCTAAAGCAATGGAGGAAGAATTGATGTAGATTGAAAAGAATCACACTTGGGATCTTGTTCCCAGATCTAAGGACAAAAATGTGATTGGGACTAAGTGGGTTTTCTAGAATAAACTGAATGAAGATGATGAAGTAGTAAGAAACAAAGCCAGATTGGTTTGTAAGGGTTATTCTTAAGTAGAAGGAGTTGACTTTGAAGAAACTTTTGCTCTAGTGGAAAGAATTGAAGTAGTTAGATTATTTCTTGCTTTTGTTTCCTTCAGAGATTTCAAGGTGTATCAGATGGATGTCAAGTCTGCTTTCCTAAATGGTGATTTGGAAGAAGAGGTATACACTGAGCAACTAGATGGATTTCAATTATCTAATCATGGAGGTATGGTCTGCAAGCTGAAGAAGGCATTGTATGGACTCAAACAAGCCCAAAGAGCCTGGTATGAAAGATTGGACAAACATATTTTGAACATTGGTTTCAACAAAGGTACTACTGATAGTAATCTATATTTTAGGATTGACCATGAAAATATCTTGATTGTTGAAGTATTTGTTGATGATATCATTTTTGGAGGGAAAGATAGTGTTGGCAAGAGACACTATATGGATTCATGATTGTTGTCATTGATGGCAACAAAGTTCATCCCACACATCCGTAGGACATGATGTGTCTCTACCGGAAGTCAGAATGAAGATTGTTGAGGTCTGGTAAACAAGAACAGAGCATGTGGCAAGGTCCGACAGACAGGTCCAGATCTCTCAGAGAAAGTATCTTGGTACAGTGCAGATTTGGGGAAGTCAAGAGGACTACCTTGAGTGGTATATTCCAAGGATTTAGCATCCGGTGATAGATGAGAAAAAAGATATGAATAGTTGAGTACCGGATTCCTGAGTGACAGTGTGAACAGAGGAAGAACTGACTGACAGAACATCAGACTACTTTCCGGATGTGTTAATAATGGTGTTAAAGGTTATGAAGGCATGAATCATGCTTGGCCAACATGATTAATGATTTCTATAAGTATATGCTTGATCCACATTACTTGATGTGTAAGGACTCAGCCGACAAAACAGAGTTTGTGAGAAGATTGACTGTTTCAGGTGCCGACTAGAAAGATAATAAAATCACTTGTACGGATATATATATAGGATGGATTTAGTTGTGAGAAGAGTAGTTGTGATATGTGATATGTGAAGAAAAGCAGAGCAGAGCAGAAGCAGTAAAGAAGGTCCGTTATGTAAAAGGAAAGTAGCATAAGAGAAGAGGAAAGATGAAGTGCAGCAAATCAGTGTACTGAGCCTAACCGGAACTAAACTCTAGCATATGTGGATGCTTCCAATCAGTTCAAGTATTGTACAACATTCTTTTCTAGACAGTGTGTCTCCTTGTAGGTAGTGTGCCTCCTTTGTGAGCAGTGTGCTCGGGTAGTGAGCCCTAATTGGCAAGTGCCATTTTGTATTTCCTTATTCTTCTAACAGAGAATAATCTTTGGGTTAATCACCCCGTGGTTTTCTCCCTTAACAGGGTTTCCACATCAAAAATATTGTGTCATGTGTTTTTCCATGTCATGGTAATGTTTTCTTATTTGAATTAATGTTGCATTGATTAATAAGAAAGTTCAGAAAGAAGAAATAATTAGGATAACTGATTCACCCCACCCTCTCAGTTATCAACAATTGGTATCAGAGCTAAGTTCCTCCTAATAGAGTCTAATAGCTTGAGGAAGATCTGGGAGTCCAAATGGATGCATATGGTTTAAGGGAGCAACTCAAGACTACCCTTGAGGATCTTGAACAGTCAAACTCTAAAGTCAATGAATTAAAGGAAAGACTCAAACAGGCTGATGATTTCATGAGAGAACTAAAAGATAAATTAAGTCTCTCTATGAAAAAGAGAAAGGAGCTACTTGAGCAATTGGCAAGATAAGGTGAAGAAAATAATGCAAATGAAGAGCTGACTGAGAAAACCAAGTTATGTGAAAAGTTATCAAAAGAAGTCATTATGGTAAGACATGAAATGGAATCAGGAGTTATTAAGTTTACTCAAGAGATTGAAGAGAAAAGAAAAACTGAAGACAATCTAAGACAATCTCTCAAAGAGAAATCAGAAGATTGCCACCAGATGGATAGAATTATTAGACATCTTGAATCTGATCTTGAAGATGCTAAAGATAATGAAGAAAAACTTGAGGATCAAATTGTCTCTCTCAAAAGGGATCTTCAAACAGCAAATGAGTATAAAGAAAAATTCAAGATAAGTTCTGCTCAACTTGAAGTTCTTCTTGGAAGTCAAAAGAAGGTGGATGACAAATGTGGTTTGGGAAATGAGAAAGGAGAAAGCTCCAGATCTAGTCAGAAGAATTATGGATCAGAAAATCCAAGGAACAGGCCTAGAAGACCTCCGGTAAGATAGCCCAATGCTCAAAGATATCCATCCTTCAATGGATACTGCCACAGTTGCAATCACTTTGGTCACAAAGCTAATCAGTGCAGAAAGAGAATGAATCAGACTAATTCATTCTTCTCCAGACAGTGTTTTAACTGCAAAAGGTATGGTCACAAGTCTCATGAATGCAAAAATATGCAAATGAACAAATCATTCAATGGTAGATGCTTTGCATGCAATAGAGGTCATATGGCTAATCAATACAGATCAAGAGGATATCAGTCAAATATGCAAAGAAATGTTGTTTGCCAAATCTGTAATAGGTCCGGTCATAATGCAAAATTCTGTAGAAGCAAGAATCAGGAGAAAAGAGGTCCAATATATCATAATCAGAATCAAGATAAGGGTAAACAAAAGGTGAATGCGGATGAAGTTAGGAATGAGATGAACAAGATTTGGGTGAAGAAAAGTTTAGAGAATGTAGAGGTTGGATCCACACCAAACTCTGGTGTTGATATTCCTTCCGAAAACTAAAAGGTGAGCTCTGGCTCAGGGGGAGACACAAAGAAAACCTTGTTCCCCCAGCCAGTTAAGTGGTGCCTGAAATTGGCACATGAGAAGCTGCGGATCAAAGGGTTTCTAGAGAAACATGTAAAGAAGGTCAGGTAAAGATCTGAGAGATCTGCAAGAAAATTTAAAAGGTTCAATTCCTTCAGAATTGGTCCGGTTAAGCAAGTCTTCCGGTAAAACAAGTTTCTCACAAGATTAGCCCTGTATGAATCCAAATTGATACAGCTTGATCTGCGGATACATAAGATGATCAGAAGGACAAGTGGATATGATGATTCATCACTAACATCGATCACAAGGGAATCATAATGATCTGGATGAGTTTCTTCCTCCTTGAACAAGGAAAACTAGGCAAACTGGAATGAATTAGGTTGCGCATTTATTGCAGGGTGAAAATTAGGGCTTCTTGGAATAAAAGAGTTCATTTGTCTATCATTTACACACTTGTACACTCACATGCGAAGAAGAAAGAAAAGGATCTCTGCAAACAACTTCTCCCAAAAGATCAAGGCAACTCTTCATACAGCTCTATTCGTATTTCTTCGTGTGCCCTAACCTATGTAAAAGGTATTTATCGTTCTTGATATCCTTCAGTAAGATTGTTTGATGATGGCTACTATGAATATAGTAAAGATCTCTGATAGAGCTCGGCCCTCATTTAAGAAACATCCATATAAATCCTTGGAGGTAGATCCCCTAGGTGCATTTTCTAGTGTTTCGCATGGTGTATTGCACACCGAAGATATTAGGGTTTATATACATGCAAATGTTGAAGAGTTTGGGGAATTCAAACTAAGAGATATCTATCACAAACAACTATTAGATGATTCATTTGAGCTCAAACCCCAATACATAGGCCTCCGGAACAAGCACTTTGCACAATACATACATTTCCCCTATTTTATGGAGGATGAATGGGTTAGGTACATTCTGAGTAGAATACATGACAACTTCATGTGGTTGAATGGACCATTCAAGATCACTAAGGATGCCATCAGGGTAGTAATTGGATTACACTCATCTGGTGGGATTCCTATTCTTAAATTTGTAAAGAACCAAATTGTGAGTGATGCTACCAGATCTAAGTTTGACAAAAGAGCCATGACAATAGATGACATCACTGATCCGGATGTCAAGTTTGCTTCCATGATCATTGGATATAAGATATATCATTCTAGCAGAGAAAATTCTGTACTTGGAACTGCCATCTATACAGCTTATGAAATGTTAAGAAAGGATGCAGACTATGATCTCTGTCAGCTTCTCCTGAACTAACTCTTGGAGAATCTGTAGAAAATCAAGAAAGATAAAAAGAATTCATTCAAGTATGGTGGATTAATTTTGTGCTTAATCTTCTACTTTATGAATGAGCTTCCCAGATCTAATGGCTGGGTATGGGAGAGTGATAGGCCAGTAGCTATTCAAATTAGAGATTATCTGCACGGACTAGGTGATAACCAAGCACAAATTACAGCTCTGTGGGGATACTTTAAGAACTTTCAGAACACGATGCAAACAAGAGAAAGGATTCCCCAGTCCCTTGTTGAGAAATACAAAGACACAGTCTGCTTTATGGTAGAGACTGATCAGTGCCTAATGGAGGCAGTAGAACCAAGGACAGTCTGGATCATGCCCATGGGGTATGAAGTGGATGAACAGATTGTGGAGCTGCATGTTCAACACATGCTAAGTCAGCCTAAAGATCCAAAGGCAAAAAGGTTTAGAACCTTTGAGGAGCTGAGTGTAAAGATCCATGTGGAACTCAGAGAACCAGAGATGAAAAGGAAGGTGAGAAAAGAAGTAGAACATATTGCACAAGGCCTTGGGATCTCAAAGGAGGCACTTGATGCCAATCAGGAAAAGAGACAAAAAGCTGAGGAAGAGAAGAAAGAGGAAGAAAAGAAAAGCAAGGAAAGTGCTCTGGTAGAAACCTCAACCCAGACCAGATCATCAAAAAGATCTGCACCTGTCACATCTAAAAGCTCAAAACTGGAAGTCCAGGCATCCAGTAAAAGAGAGAAAAGATCCAAGACAAAAGCGACAAGACCTTATGCAAGTCAAAGAGATGAAGAGGAAACCGAATTAGATGAGGGGGTAAAGGAAATAAAGAAGCAGAAGAAGAAAGGATCCGGTAAGCCCTCCACAGGCCAAGACAAGGAAGAAATGACAGAGGAATTTGTTGAAAAGCCCACCCTGTCTCTAGAAAGTGTAATCAAATTAGTCACTGTGGATGGAAACCTTCAACCAATGGCCGAATTCTATGATGATTACAATGAGGTTGACCAAAAGATCCTGCAGGAAGCTACAATCAGGTATTTGAACATATACAATAAGGCTTTCATTGAGATTATATCTCTAATTCCTAAAAGCCTAGAAAAAGGAGTTAGAAATAAGAAAGAACAATGCAATGGCAAAAGACATTGAGATCTGGGAATAGATAGCTATTCAGCTATATCCTTCAATTGATCCTAAGACAATGAACATGGTATTCAAAGACTGCAAGGATGAATTCAAGAGCAAAGCAAGGATGAATCAACTTATGCTTGGTGAGACCGACAAGGTAGCCAAGGACACTGAAGAGATTCTTCAGAAAACCTTCAAAAGATTTAATCTTCCTATCATGGAGGACTTGGGTACTGACCCCTCCACTACAAATGTTGCAGAAGGAACTCCTGAGAAAATGTCAGAAGAGGTGGGCCCCGAACAGACTAACATTTCTCCTCCGGTTTCCCCTACAGTCTTTGGATCTAAGGGAGAAGAAAAATCACAAGAGAAAGAAGCAGAGGTAAAAGAAAAAGAAGATGACCATGCTAAGCTTGCAGAAGGAGAGAAAACTCAAAAGGATAGCTCCAAGATTGCAGAAGAGAAGAAACATCTATCTCCGGCAAGAGACTGCACAAACTATTCAAGAATTCTTGACAAAAGCCACTATAGAAATTGATGAACCGGACCTACTAAAAGGACCATTAGATTTTGACTCTTTGTCACCGGTGCAAACAATGAAAATAGCCTCATTTGCAAATGAGAAAGTCAAAGAGAAACTATTGAAATCTCAGAAGACTGTGAGCTTATGGAGGTAGCATCCAGAGTGCTAGAAAAGATCATGCCATCTTTTCAGAAGGATCCCACAGCCTCCTCTTCCGGTAATCTCAAAACCTTAGTCAGCAGTGTTAGTACACATTTTGATTCTCTTGAAAAATCAGCTGAAGAAAAGGTCCGGAAGGAGTTTTTGGATAAAAGATTCTCTGAGGTACAGGGTTTGATTATTAATGATAGAAGAAACATGAATATTGGAATAAAGAGCCTAGAAAACACTCTTAAAGATGGAGGAGAAATGTATAAATTTTGTTTATCACGGTCCAAAGTAACACTAGACATTGAGAAGAAAATAAAAGAACAGGAGGATAAACTATCAAACCTATCAAAGAATTTTGATCCTCTCTCTTCCTCTATAACTAATCAAGAATGTCAGACTATTGCAGTCTTGAGTGAAATCAAGAAATTGGAGAAGGAAAGG
This sequence comes from Cunninghamia lanceolata, assembly GCA_027924645.1. Lineage (NCBI taxonomy): Eukaryota > Viridiplantae > Streptophyta > Pinopsida > Cupressales > Cupressaceae > Cunninghamia > Cunninghamia lanceolata. The sequence continues at coordinate 3,349,133 of BSBN01001394.1, read as the reverse complement.
AAAAATAGAATAAGCAGGTTGAGTGAGCTCAGGGGGTTAATTGTCCCTAAGCTAGAGGCCATGCATGAGGCCATAACAGAAGCTCAAATCACAGCCCAGACAAATGATCCGACAGATCTAAAAAGGACAGATGCGTTTGCATTCTTGTTGAGTGGGCATATCTCAATTTTGGATAGGATGAAGTAGAGTTGGGCGATAGAAGTTGTACAGTTGAAGAACACTTTTGCAGACATACTTAAGTATATGTAAGTACAACTTGTATATATATACTTATGCAGCTAAGTATAGTAAAATTTTTGAAAATTTTGGTGTGCGGACCCTACCCTTTGCCATTGATGTCAAAGGGGGAGTGAGGAGCAGTGAAAAATGAGGAATCCAACTAAGGGGGAGCTCCGGAAAATGTATATAAAGACAGAGCATCAGCCAAGGGGGAGCATAGTGTAAACACTTAGTCATTTTTCACTAAGTGTTTCCATCAATGCCAAAGGGGGAGATTGTTGGCAAGAGACACTATATGGATTCATGATTGTTGTCATTGATGGCAACAAAGTTCATCCCACACATCCACAGGACATGATGTGTCTCTACCGGAAGTCAGAATGAAGATTGTTGAGGTCCGGTAAACAAGAACAGAGCATGTGGCAAGGTCCGACAGATATGTCCGGATCTCTCAGAGGAAGTATCTTGGTGCAGTGTAGATTTGGGGAAGTCAAGAGGACTACCTTGAGTGGTATATTCCAAGGATTTAGCCTCCGGTGATAGATGAGAAAAAAGATATGAATAGTTGAGTACTGGATTCCTGAGTGACAATGTGAACAGAGGAAGAACTGACTGATAGAACATCAAACTACTTACCGGATGTGTTACTGATGGTGTTAAAGGTTATGAAGGCATGAATCATGCTTGGCTGACATGATTAATGATTTCTATAAGTATATGCTTGATTCGCATTACTTGATGTGTAAGGATTCAGCCGACAGAACAGAGTTTGTGAGAAGATTGACTGTTTCGGGTGTCGACTAGAAAGATAATGAAATCACTTGTGCAGATATATATATATATATAGGATGGATTTAGTTGTGAGAAGAGTAGTTGTGATATGTGATATGCGAAGAAAAGCAGAGTAGAGCAGAAGCAGTAAGGAAGGTCCATTATGTAAAAGGAAAGCAGCATAAGAGAAGAGGAAAGATGAAGTGCAGTAGATCAGTGTACTGAGCCTAACCAGAACTGAACTCCAGCATATGTGGATGCTTCCAATCAGTTCAAGTATTGTATAACATTCTTTTGTAGACAATGTGTCTCCTTGTAGGCAGTGTGCCTCCTTTGTGAGCAGTGTGCTCGGGCAGTGAGCCCTAATTGGCAAGTGCCATTTTGTATTTCCTTATTCTTCTAACAGAGAATAATCTTTGGGTTAATCACCCCGTGGTTTTCTCCCTTAACAAGGTTTCCATGTCAAAAATACTGTGTCATGTGTTTTTCCATGTCATGGTAATGTTTGCTTATTTGAATTAATGTTGCATTGATTAATAAGAATGTTCAGAAAGAAGAAATAATTAGGATAACTGATTCACCCCCCTCTCAGTTATCAATAGATAGTATGTGCAAGACTTTTGCAAATCAAATGCAAAGTGAATTTGAGATGTCAATGTTTGGGGAATTGAATTTCTTCTTGGGTCTACAAATCACTTAAACAAAAAAATGAATCTTCATATCACAGACCAAATATGTGAAAGAATTGTTGAATAAATTTGGGATGGAAGATTGAAAGGCAATGAATACTCCCATTGAAACCGGATGTAAGCTGAGTAAAGATGATGAATCCCCTAAGGCTGATGAGAAAAAGTACAGGTCAATGATTGGAGGGCTGCTCTACCTTACTCAAACTAGACCTGATATTATGAATGTTGTTGGTCTTGTTGCCAAATTCCAAGATGATCCTAGAGAGTCTCATGTCATGGAAATCAAGAGAATTCTCAGATATCTAAAGGGAAAAGTTGAGTATGGATTATGGTATCCTAAGGATCATGATTTCTCTCTTCATGCATATACAAATGCTGATTGGGTAGGAGATGTGGATGATCGGAAGAGTACCAATGGTGGTGCATTCTTTTTTGGAAAAAGGTTGGTTTCTTGGCTAAGAAAGAAACAAGAGGCAATATCTCTGTCCACTGCAGAAACAAAGTATATTGCAGCAGTAGGTAGTTGTACTCAAGTATTGTGGATGAAGCAAATGCTAAGAGATATCAGAGAAGAGTATGATGAACCTATCACAATCTTCTATGATAATTCAAGTGTAGTAAACATATCTACAAATCCAGTGTTGCATTCAAAGACAAAACATATATCCATCAAGTTCCACTTTTTGAGAGAGCAGGTGAACAAGAATGAATTTAGATTGGAGTTTGTGCCCTCAAAGGATCAGATTGCAGACATTTGTACTAAACCTCTACCTAAGGACTCTTTTGAGTATCTCAGGGAGAAGTTAGGGGTTATTACCCCTCTGGTTCTGAGTTAAGGTGCACTGATGTGCATCAATCTGGTGGATCCCACAGTCATATCTTGTGATCCGGATTGATGTTAGGAGGCTGCTACTTAGGGGGAGCATTTTGTATGGTTCTGAAGTATGAGAAGTAGTTGTAAGTATGTGCCCTTTGCCATTGATGTCAAAGGGGGAGAGAAGACATGTGAAAAACAAAATGTGAAAAATAAAAATTGGTTGCTGATCAAAGGGGGAGTAGTAAAGGAAGAGAAGACATGTGAATGGTTGTTGTTGATAGGGGGAGCTATGTCAGTCAGTGAGGAGAATTTCTTGTCTTGATGGTTAAAACAATTTTTCACATTATATGTTGCCATCAATGACAAAGGGGGAGATTATTGCAAGTATGGGCCTAACCGGTGTTGTCATTGATGTCAACATACTCCTGTTGCATTGATGTCAAGGATTGGATGAGTTGTGTGCTGAGGATATTGAGAAAATTAGTCCTATCAGAAATAGAGAAGATCAATGAAGACAGTGAAGCTCTATGAATTGAAGATCCCAGCAAGATGAAGATCAGAGAATGCGCATCAAAGGGTTTGTAGATATGTGTCTAAAGATGATCTAGTAAATATTTGAGAGGTTCACATGAAAATATGGAGGAGTTATGACCATGAGAGTAAAATTGGTTGTGGCAACTGTTCAGAGGTGACAAAGTGACACAAATAGGTCTGGTGAGATCCAAAAATACAATATCATGTTCTATGGATCTGGTGGCATGTTTGGGAGGCTAATGTGAATTGACAACTCAATTGGTTCGTGGTTTGGAGCTCCACAAGCAATCCTTCTAATGTGACAGTGATGGGTGACTGTGTTCTTGAGGTTTCAGATGAAGATGTGAATGGTTACAGTAAGCAGAAGTGGTGTGGATGTTCTTAGTGATTTAAGCAAGCTTATAGGGGTCTCTAGATTGTGTCCAGTTCATGTTGGTGGTCCGCATTGAAGATTGAGCTCGTAATTAAAGATTTACCTTTAAGTGATGGTGTTCTTCTAAGTCTTGGCTGACCAGATGATTTCTACATGTTGCGGATGATCTTGAAGATGTTTTGTGAAGCATGGTGTGTTCCTCGAAGAAGATTGAAGTCCCAGCTATGTGTGGCCAACAGTGTAGTAATGCGCATAAAGTTTTTGTAATAAGTCAAGTTGTATTTTTGTCATTGCTCTATAATAAAATAAGTGTATGTTGTGCTGACTTTGATGATCATTCCAAAGTCAATGTCATGTATAAATAAGAGTTGCGAAGTCATTCAAATGTATCCGTGTGGTCATGATGAGAAGGTGGTAGTGAAGAGGAGTGAAAAGCAGAGTAGAGCTGTTGAACTTAAATGGAACTGACTCAAGCATAGTGAAGATGCTAATCTCCAATTCAAGTATGTAATACTTGTATTTTTTGTAGACAGTGTGTCTCCTATAGGCAATGGGCCTCTTATGAGCAGCATGCTTGGGCAGTGAGCCCTAACTAGCAAGTGCCATTTTATTCATCTTATTCTTTTAACAGAGAATACAATCTTGGTTTGGTCATCCCGTGTTTTTTTCCCTTAACTGGATTTTCCACATTAAAATCTTGGTGTTATATATGTTGAATTTGTTTATGCTCTTGAATTATTGTATTATGCTTCCATGATTGAATCTTTGATATGCTGTTGAAATATAAGAAGGTTTAAAGTGAATAAGGAACATGATTTCAGTGATAACTGATTCACCCCCCTCTCAGTTGTCTGTCCTAAATCCAACAGATTCTACCAGAGCACTACATTGTTTCTTATCTTGCTTCTCCTTCTCTGCCTTTTTAGTTCTTTCCCTGAATTGCCTCACAGCTTCCTTTGTGAGGCCTAGGTTCTCTGCCAACTGCTCAACTTATTTTCTTGATTTCCTTTTAGTTTCAAGTTTTTTGAGCTCATCATGCAGTTTTACACTTAGTTCCTCATATGTCCCAAATCTTTCAACTATTGTGTCTTTTGGATTGGTCAAAAGGTGTTGAATATACATATTCAAGATTTTTCCATCTACCTCATACCCCATGGGCATGACCCAAACAGTTCTGGGTTCTACTACTTCCATTAAGCACTAATCAGTGTAACCCATAAAGCATATTTCATTCTTGTACTTCTCAATAACTGATTTGGGGATTCTTTCTCTAGAATGCATCTTATTATGAAAATTCTTGAAGTATCCCCAAATAGCAATTTTCTGTGCTTTATAGTCACCAATGCTGCATAGATGATCTCTGATCTAAATAGCCACCAGTTCGTTATTAGGCCAATGTACACCTTTTACTCAAGGCACCTCATTCATAAAGTAGAAAAATAAACATAGAACCAATGTACCATATTTAAAGGTGTTTTTCTTGTTTTTCTTGATTTTATTTAAGTTCTCAATTAGTTGGTTCTGCAATAATTCATACAAATCATAATCTGCATTTTCCTTTAACATTTTGTATGCAGCATATATGGCCATATTTTGGAGATAGAGTTCTCCCTACTGGAGTGGTAAATCTTGTAGCTAATCACCATAGAGGCAAACTTAACATCTGGTTCTATAATATCATTGATGATCATTACTCTTTTGTCAAACTTGGCACTAGTAGCATTGGTCACTATCTAGTTTTTCACGGCTTTCAGCATGGGTAATCCACCAGTTGAATTCAATCCAGTCACAATCCTGATAGCATCCTTTGTAATTTTGAATGGTTTCTATAATATCATTGATGATCATTACTCTTTTGTCAAACTTGGCACCAGTAGCATTGGTCACTATCTAGTTTTTCACGGCTTTCAGCATGGGTAATCCACCAGTTGAATTCAATCCAGTCACAATCCTGATAGTATCCTTTGTAATTTTGAATGGTTTCACTAGCCACAAAAACTCATCATGCATTCGGCTTGAAACATACCAGACCCATTCATCTTCATCGAATGTTGGAAACCCCATAATCTGAATGAAATGTTTATCATATAGTGCCTTATATTCGAGTTTAAGATCGTGTTTTTCATCACTCAAATGACTCAAATAAATCGACATACCTTGAGTCCCCAAATTCATCTATGTTCGCATGAATATAAACCCTAATATCTTCAGTATGTAGCACACCATATGGAACACTTGAAAATGCACCTAATGGGTCGACTTCTATTGATTTGTGTAGATGCTTTTTAAATTTTGGTTGAGGTCTTTCAGTAATATCAACAACCAAAGGTGTAGCCATTGCAAAAAGATTACAAGTTCAAAGCTTCGTAGATAAATACCTTTTTCATGAAATTAGGGTTGATGGATAAATTCACCGGTCGCACTTCAATTCCTTGTAATCTCAGCTCAAACACGATTCTTCTTACTTTCTTTGAGTGCAAAGTGATTCAAATGAGGAGTGAACACCTTTTTATGCTCTGTAAAACCTAATTTGCCTTTGTAATAAATGATTTGCCCTAACACATCTGGTTACACTATTTCTGCATGCAGTCAATCCTTAATTGCTTTGTAATTAGTCACATTAGCTTCTTTTCTTCTGGAAGTTTCTTCAAAAGTTATGTAATAAGCTTCTCAATCTTCATTCATTGTGCCAGATTGAGACACCTACTTACTGGATGGGAAAATTTGATCTTCAATGTAGCTCCCCCTAAGCTAGAGCTCCTGATTTAATTCCCAGAGGAATTGTCAGCACCGGATTTCAGTGCGGACTCATCATTATTTTTCATAAAACTTTTCTTGACCCATGTCTTGCTCATTTCATTCTGGATCTCATTCACATCAATTTTGCCCTTGCCTTTGTCTTGTCTCTGCTCATCCGGTTTTTGATTTACCGGACCTCTTATTTCATTATTCTTGCTTTTGCAGGTTCTCGCAAAATGACCGAATTGATTACAATTGAAGCACACAACATTTCTTTGCTTATATACTTGATTTTCTCTTGATCTGCACTGATTAGCCATGTGTCCAAATCCATTGCAAGTAAAATAGTAGCCATTGAAAGAGTTGTCATTTCCTCTATTGTTAGAGTTATTCATTATCATAGTTATGCATTCATTTGATCTATGACCATACCTCTTACACTTGGAGCATTGATCGGAGAAGGATGGACCATTTTGATTTTCTCTGCTTCTGCATTGAGTAGCTCTATAACCAAATTTATTGCAATTGAAACAATTGCCATTGAAGGATGGATATCTTTGAGCATTAGGCTATCTTACCAGAGATCTTCTAGGTCTGTTTCTCCCATTCCTTGGTTGAAATTTTTTTTGTCCAGATCTAGAGCTTTCACCTTTCTCATATCCAAGACCATGCTTGTCATCAGCCTTTTTCTGACTTTCAAGCAGTGCTTCAAGTTTAGCTGAGATTATATTGAACTTCTCCTTGTATTCATTTGCAACTTCTAGGTCATGTCTGAGAATGACAATTTGCCTCTCAAGTTCTCTCTCATTGTCTTTGATTTCTTATAGATTAGACTCTAGGAGGCCAGCTATTATGTCTAATTTGCAGCATTCTTTAGTTCTTTCTTTTAAATTTTGATTCAAGTCTTCTTCATTTTTCTTCCTATCTTCAATTTCCTTGGTTAGCCTCATCACCCCGAATTCCATCTCATGTTTTAGGACAAAAACTTCTTTAGCTAACTTCTCACATTCCTTTGTCTTCTCTTTCAAGGCCTTATCCTTGTTGTTGTCTTCATAATGATTTCCCAGTTGAAGAGGTTACTCCTTCCTTTTTTCATTGGATTTGCTCAATTTTTCTTTTAAAGTCTCAATGAAGTCTTCAGCATTTTTAAGGTTCTCTTGCAGCTCTTTGATTTCTGCTTTGGACTAATCAAGATCTTCTAGAGCGAGTTTAAGTTGTCCTTGGAGGTTGTATTCATCCATTTTACTACCTTCCCAGATCTTCCTCAAGCTGTTAAACTTTTTCAAAGGAACCTTGCTCTAATACCAATTGTTGGAATTAGGGCAAACAACTGAGAGGGGGGGTGAATCAGTTGTCTCAAACTTTAATACTTGCTGCAATTAATTCTTCTCTACTAGTTATTAAAAGATCATTATTATAACCATGAAAGCATGAATCAATAACATAGGAACAAAACACAGTTAACACACTAGACACCAAGTTTTTTGACGTGGAGACCCGGTTAAGGGAAAAACCACAGTGGGGGTTAACCCACAAGGATTATACTCTGTTAAAAGTATTACAAAGGAGAATTCACATGTATTCAGGCTCACTGCCTAGAGCTCACTGCTCAAAGGGAGGCTCACTGCCTACAACAGGCTCACTACCTATAGGAAGAAGATTACAATGTGTTTGAACTAATAATTAGCATCTACCAATGCAAAGATTCAGTTCCAGTTAAGTACAAAATACCGACTTGATACACTTCATCTTTATTCTATCGTATTTTACTCTTTTGTCATAATCTGAGCTTAGATCTTCACCTTCACACTTATCTCTGCCTTTATTTGCACATATTCCATTGTCACATCACTACCACTCCCAAATCACTCGAATCCATTTGCTATATATATCAACATCATGACTTTCAATAATTTTTTAGTTGGCTTCAAGAACACTTAGAACTTTTATTGAAGACTCTGCTCTATCGGCCAAATCCATGCACAATTTGTAAGGACCAAAAACTTGTATTCACAAATCATCAATTATGTCAGCCACTATTGCTGATCATCACAAATTGCCCAACCAGCAACTTTCATATATCTGGAACCAAGAGCAATTACAAAGTCGACCTATTATTTTGTCTGCACTGACAAACTGGAACCCGATACTCAGATGCTAATAACTTTTGAATACTTCATCACCAGAGGCTAGAATTCTAGATTTAGATTGACTTGACAATCCTTATGACTCACTCCGATCTGCAGCACACTATGATTTACCACCGGGGAGATCCAGACCAATATACTAGACCCTATCACATGCCCTATTTCTGGCTACTAGGACTTAGATAAATTCTTATTCTAACTTCCGGTATGAACAAATTTAGTTATGTGGATGTGTGGAATGGTGTTGGTTGCCATCAATGACAACACTTGTCATATGTAGTAGTGTCTCTAGCCAACATACATTAGTAAAATAAATCTTTAATGACCACATTGTTGATTGACAAATAGTAATAATACAAGGGTGTTGGTAGTCCTTTCATCTTTGCTTCATGCCATATATATTCCTGGCAAGGCTATGTACTCTCCATATTGCTCTTGGTAAGACACAAATGTTTCAAATAGGCAAGGCATGCATGGTAATTTAGGGAGGATATCGAGGGAGATAACTTGATATAGGTAGAGAACATAATCAGTAGTCTCTCTTCAGAATCCTATTTTTCAAGATGGTTGTAACATTTTCGAAGACAATGTTGGAGCTATTTGTTAGATGCACTTGCAAAAGCAAAGATAAGGACAAAAAAAAGTAGAGGTCTTTGATTAAAAACATCTTTTTTAACACATGATAATGAGAAAACAAAAAGATATTAACATTTGAATTCTAGATATAAAAAATGTAAAGAATTATATCTTTCACATTGTATGAGGCCTAATAAAAGAGCAAAATAAAATTAAAAAATCATAAAAAATTTAAAATCATAATTGTTACTTATGGAATTTGTTAATAGTATACTTTCATGTTAAAGTATTACATTTTGTTTTGTGATGGACATGTCTACCTAAACATAGGCTATTCTAAGATATTAGATGACAATTCACATGGTTCCACTAATTGGATGACATACTATCTAGCAGCGAGATGAATACTAAGTCTGAATGAGCACATATTTATTTATGTTTAGCTATGTTTCAGGTATATGCCATAAATGGCATGCAATAGACACACGTAGGCAAAGGGGTCATATTAAACTAACAAATAGAGAAGTAAATCAAATAACCAAACAAATGTCAGATGCAGATTCTTCCATGGAGCTTGCATAAATCTTGGAGTACCTGTACTCCATCCCATATATAACATTCATTTGGGCTTAAGAAATTTTGAAGGTATACTGGAAATTGGGAAGAGGTAGACCACTTTGTGAAAGAGTTTTATGTGCTAGATTGTTTCTCATGAAGGCATTCATTCTACAAGAGAAATGCCTAAGAACAAATGATCCAAATGTAAGGGAAGGAGATTAGATATGCCCAAAACCCAAGCAATATGAATGGAGGGATCATGACAATCACAACTTGCTGTATAGTTGTGGTATCAATGTAGATAAATCAATCATTTAACATATTTCTCATGGTGAAGAAATAGAGTTGCCAATGAGATTGTTTGGAATTGTGATTTGCTCCCAAGCAGCTAGATTATAGATCTGAATCAGAAATTTTGGTTAAGTTATATTTTTCTTACAATATGTTGTCATGTAATTTTTATTTTTAAAAATAAATATAAATTTATACCTTCATGAACATGAGGTTTCTTGATGCCATTGTAGAACATCTCCTGGCATGATTAAATTCATGTTGTCATATTTGGCCCAATCCAAAATATTCCAGAAACCCTCCTATCAGAAAGATCTAATCAGAGAAAGCCTAAATAAAAGGAGGTACAACCTAAAACCCTTCAAAATCTAGTGAATTCCCTTGAAAAAATCCCCAAAATTTCATGTGCAGAATCATGTCAGAAAACCCAGAAAAAACCAAAAAAATCTAAGTTTTTACTTTAGTTTTTGACCCCCTTTTGGCATTTATTAGAAAAAGTTAGGGTTCTTGAACCTACAAAAAAAATCATAAAATTGTCTAAGGCACGAAAAAATGTTTCTCCCTTTGGTCAGAAAATTTCATGTTTTGTGAACTCTTCTCCGAGTTCATCTTTCCTGTAGGTTCACCGATTCGACGATTTTCTAATAGAAGGAGAAGGAGCAGGCTTCTTCAAAATTGACTAAGGAAGAAAGAGAATGGGAGTGCCTTATCGACAAAGTGCAAAAAGTGTGAACTTTCAAGAGGTTCGCGATTTCCATAGTTCGTCAATTCAGTGATTCACTGACAATGGGAAAGAAAAGGGACAAATTTGTCTAAAGGCAAGGGAAACAAAGGTTTCGTCGACAAAGTTTGAATGATGCGAACTCTTCATGAGTTCAAATTTTAGTTGGGTCGCCGACGGGGTGAATTGCTGACATAGTAAGGAACGTGAAGCAAGGTTCAACGAAGGAAGGAAAAGCTGATAAAGAAGGAATTGGCTAAGGTAGGAAAAGAAAACTTTCCCTTTGTCAAGAAATCAATAGGGAACTGAACTACTAAACTAGTTCAGCTTGGCAAGAGTTTGCCAATAGATGACTTTTTCTGATAAAGGGCGAAGAGAAGGAACAATCAGTATGGTTCGGCAAAGTCAGGTTTTGCCGACAGGGAAGCATGATTCAAGAAGGCTTGTTTTTCTGACAAAAGAATGATGCAAAGCATAAATTAGCTAAGCCAGGCTTAGTTCAAAGATTGGAGAATTCACTGATAAGGGTAAAAATGGCTAAGGGAAAGGCATATCGGCAAATCTAAGGGGAGAACTCATTGGCTAGTTCTAAATTTCTCAAGCTCACTGATAGGGTGAAAAGCCAATAAGGGAGATATCAAGCATAGGAGGTTCGGTATAAGTCACTTTTGCCAACAAGGCAAAATGAAGATAAAAGGGGCTAGGGGCTCAGTTCATGGAAAGCATATTTTGCCGATAAGGCAAGCGAAGTTCAGGAAAGGTCAATTTCACGAATAAATGTGAAAGTAGAAGACAAACACAATGGTTTTGAGGAGGAAGACTTTGCCGATAATGAAAGAGGTTCAGAAAAAATAACTTTTGCTGATAAAGTTAAAGAGGCTTGATTTGAAGATTAAGGAATTTGCTGATGAAGCAGAAAGTGACCAAGGAAGGATGAAGTCTACAAGTTGGTGAAGTTGAGAACAAAGCAAAGGTTTGGTTTTCTTGTAGCTCGCTAATAGAGTGAAAACCCAATATGGGAGATAAAGTGAGCCACAATGGTTCAAAACACAGAGATTTTGTTGATAAAGGGCAAAGTGAAGAGAATGGTTGGCCAAGGAGGATAGTTCAAGAAAAGAAAAAGTTGCCGATAAAAAGGGGACAACCAAGCATGGTTTAGAAAAAGATGATTTTGCCGACATAGGCAAAAGATAGCCCAAAATAGTTCACAAAATTTGGATTTTGTCGATAAGGCAAAAGAGAGCCAAAAACAAGTTCTAAAAAATGAAAGTTTGACGACTGAGGGCAAATTTGCTGATAAGGCGAAACAAAACCACGATATCACTGATAAGGCAAAAAATGAGAAAATGAAGCCTGATGGTTCTGTAAGCACTAAACTCACTAGTCAAAGGAAAAATCAAAGGAGAAGTCACCGGCCATGACAAATGCAGAGGTGCCATGAAAGAAAAAAGGTACAACACATTGAAGTGTTGTAAAAGCTTCCTTCTCCTTAAAATCACACTGTTTCTTAGGGAGGATACTCGACATTCAATTCTGCAGGCCAAGGCCAAATGAGTGTGGATGGAATAGTGAAATTATTCAATGTTGGAGTACAAACGTAGTTACAAAGTAGATTCACAAGGACAAAACAAGACTTTTTGCATTCCCTCATTGATGCTACTGCCATCCATTCATGTAGGTGATCTTCTTCTGCAGGTTGTAGGCCTATCAGAAGTATGGCTACCATACCAAGAGGCATGGCCTTATCCCAAATTCATAGGTTTTGTTGTAGGACTTATGAGCAAAGAATTAATGGAAGTGTGGGTTGTCCTAGGTCAATTGACCAGCTCCAATGCTAGTATTGCAGAATGCTAAAAATTGCTATATATACTTCAAATTGCAATGTATTTCTATTGGCTATTCTTCTGTGCTATTATAGGGTAGAGAATTCTTATAACTAGGCCTCTATAGTGCAACTACAAGAACCAATTGAATTTGATGGACTGTGCTCTTCTACTGAGCCTTTCATGTTTCCAATTGATAGTTCAACTATGAGTGTAATTGACTATTCTATGTCTATTTCTTCTACATCATTCTCTCTTTTGTAATGGTTATTTGACCTCCACAATCAATATAAACTGATATTTTTGCCTTTTTCATCATTCTGGCACTGTCTACTTTTGGATTAGTGTGAACTATGTACTGTGGACAAAATGGTCCCTTTCATATCTCCATTATTTCTTCTCTGACCTCTGTTAGAATTAGTATGAGCCTGTGTGAGTTCTTCTCAGTTTTGAGATTTTTGTTGTGTTGATTCAGTTGTAGCTGAACATCCCCAATCTGGTACATCACCTCCATTTAATTTCATCAATCCTTCTTAGCCTTTTTTCCTACAAGCATTAGCACTAGATTTTAGTTTATTTCTCTAAGCCTTAAGCTCAGTAAGAGGAACCATCCTTCTCCAGAGGTCTGATCTCATTTGTAGGGTCCCACACCTTGAGATCAATCCCATTATGTCATTGAAGTGTTTGAACCAGTTTCAAATAGGGTGCAATTTCACTTGACAATAGTTTTTGGCATGCCCAGTGGGACACTCTGCTCTGAGTGGGAGCTGAATTGAGAATTCGATGCTTTTCTTAGTTTTATTTGCTACTGTGGAAGCATTCAAGCACCTGGCAACTCTGCTGACCTTGTACTCACATCAAGTCAACATTACATGCCTGGAGTGTAGACAAGGTCATCCTTTAGAGGTAACTTCCAATTCGTTGAACTTTCTTTTGTTGAATCTAGAAGAAGGAGGTTATCTAGATCATCTGTGAGGGCAAATAGGAGTGTAGAACTATCTCCATCAAAATCTCAGTCTACGTCCCCTCCAGTCAATTTCCAAGTTAGGTTTCAGTACTTAGGAAGAACCCTATGCATGCCCGTAATTAACTTGAACATTCCTAATATGGCAAGAAATCTTCCACTTGTTACTTTTAATGGGGGTAGCCCACTAGACCTGGCTCAATACAATGATATACCCATCTCAACCTTAAAGACTATACCATTCTTTACTAGTGAGAACTCCACCACCCCAGCCAAGCATATCCAAGATATATCCAACATCTGTTATGTTCATAATGTTACTGCTGACAACATGACAATAAGACTCTTGGCCTCTTCTTTCAAGGGAAAAGCCCTACAATGGTATAGGGGTCTCCAAGCAAATTCCATCCACAGCTGGGATGATCTAGGCACTAAGTTGTGCCAGTATTTTGAGGACAGAAGTGACCACCTGTCACTAATGGAACAATTAGCTACAATCAAGAGAGCCCCTCAGGAATATATGGTGGACTTTAATTAAAGATTCCAAAAGACATGGGACATAATCCCATTGTTAGTGAAGCCCTCCCCAAATACAACATTCATCTGTTATTTGAAATCCTTGAATCCTAATATTGTTGTCATGATTCAGTCCATGGGAGGGACAGTGCTACCAGATGCATATGACAAAGCAATCAGGGTAGAGAATTGTTTGATTCAGGCTAGAAAAATTACCCCAAGGCCACCAATGCCTTTATTCCTAGAGGCCCCTATTATTTAGCCTATTGTGGCTCCAATTCCCACTGCCACTTATGTTGCTCCTCTAATTACACCTATAACTGAGCAATTGGAGGAGAAGGATGCTTTGATCAAGAAATTGAGCAATGAGTTGACACTGGCAAGGAGACAGAATGAACAAGCTAATAGGCCATATCAGCCCTCTAATTAGACATATCAGCCTTTCAATCAAAATTACCAGTAGAAGAGACCGCAATATTAGGGTAATGTACAAAAGCAAAATCAACCCAGCTACATAAGCCCATTTATTATTGTGCATCCAAATGCTACTAGTACATCTGGGCCTCTCGTGCTCATATAAAACAATTTAGCTCATGATAACAATTGGTGTTATCCATGTAATTAGCCCCACGATCATAATTTGTGCCAAAATTGACAGTTCAATTAGGCTTTGATGACACAAAATCAATCTGTTTCTTTAGAGCAAGAGGTTGGTTCTAGTTAGGGAATGGTTGGAGGCCAAGAACAAATGCAAAATAATACCACCTTAATAAATTGGAGACAAGATGACTTATGTGGTGTTAATCAAAGTATGGGCCCAATTGTATTCAACACAAGAGCCAAGAGAAGAGCCATTGAAGATGCCTCAGTACCTACAACGCCACTACAACAAATGCCCTCTTCCTATGTGTCTCAGCCTATTGTGAATGAAAGAGTGGCTATCGGGATTAATTCTGGATGAACAATAGGAACAACGTCTAGCGTTCTGTCCAAACAAACAGATCATTCTGCAGGGCAGGTATGTTCAATGTTACTACAATAGATTTAGGTTAGCTATCAGATAAGAATCGACCCTGCTATTCCCAAGACATCACTGAAGGTTAATCAGATCCCCTTAGGTATTGTTGATCAGATGAAAAAGACCAATATAAATGTCACAATGTGGGACACTCTGTTGATCCTAGCACAAAGAGATTTATTTAAGGAAGCTTTGACAAGCTTCAACTAGCCTATTGTAGAGGCAACAAAAGAAAAGGCCGTCATCCCAATGAACCTGTGCCAGCCAGAAAAGGAGGAAGCAAGCACAAGAAAAACTAGTAAGCCCCCTCCATTCTATGTTTCTTTGATTATTGGTGACAAACTGTTACACAATTGTATGATAGATTTTGGGATGGGTACCTTTATTATGCCCAAATACATAGCTGCTAGGTTGGGTATAGATTATGAGGCTTTGAACAAAGGGGTAGTACAATTATATGGTACCACTGTTAAAACAATGGGTGTTATTAAAGATTTAAAACTCACTTTGCATGCATGCTCTGGTTGCTTTGTTTCCCAAGACATCTTTGTCATTGATCTCCCAGCCTACTTCAGCATACACTTGTCTAGAGATTTCACAGCCAAGATAGGTGGGTACCTATCTTCTGATTGGTCCCACATGCTATTTAGAACTAGGTATGGCACCAAAGTAACCATCAAAGCTGAGCCTATTGCTAATGACCACATAGAGACTTACACTCCTAATCTCACCAATATGAATTGTATAATCCATGAGCTAGAGGAAGACAATAACAACAATAGGCATGAGGATACCACTCCAGTGGAGGAAATCCCTAACATATTACTTGATGAAGGGGTGGATTATTTTCAATTTACACTCCTGTTCATGTAGATGAAACAAGGTTGGGTACTTATCATATCCATGAAGAGGATGCCATCATCCCCAATATTGAAAAGAGGATATCAAATCTTGAAGGGATGTGGCAAATGTATTTTGATGTCTCCAGAAGTAGAAAAGGAGCAGGTACCGGGGTGGTATTGATTTCACCTCAAAAGGAAATTTATTTCTCTTCATTCAGATTACAATTTAGTTGTACTAAAAATGTAGTTGAGTATGAAGCCTTGATTCAGGGCATATAGCTAGCACAAAAAAGAGGAATAAAACTTTTGTAGGTATTTGGTGACAACGAGTTGGTTGTCCACTAAATCAGAAAACTAATTGCTTCAAAGAATGACTTGTTAAATTTATACAAACACAGGGTCTGGGACCTGATTGCATACTTTGATGCCTTCAATATCTAGGTTGTCCCGAGGTAGAAAAACAAGGATGCTGATAGACTGGCCATAGTTGGTGTACAGTTTGACATTTCTTAGAATGTCAAATAGAATTTAGATCAGCATGTAAAGGTTTTTGTAAGGCCTGTTGTGCCTAACAACATCATAAGCTGAAAAGTGTTTGAAAATGACCAGTAAATTGTGAAATTTTTGCAAGATGAGGCAGAGTATGCTGCCAGGAACCAATCAATATTACAAGAGCAGTATGGAGACCAAGTAATCTAGCTAAAGATCAACAAGCTGCCTAGGGGACTGATCACTTTAGAGAGCATATTTTGCACAGATGATCAACCAAAGAAAGAAAAGATGAACATGACTGTCAAAAAAGAGGATTATGAGGAGGTAGAAATTGCACAGAGAAGATTTCTCAAGCATGGCAAGGTATGTAAACAAGCTAAAAGGTATGGTTTTATTGAGCTTTGCAATAAATTTGATGATTTAATTTCTTGGGATTATAAGGATCTGAAGTGTTTTGATCCTGGCTTAATCCAACATACCATTGAATTGGACCCTAATGCAAAGCCTGTCCACCAAAAGCAAAGGCCCATCAATCCCAAAATAGGACCACCGATGAGAAAAGAGTTGTCCAAACTCATAGAGGCAAAAATTATTTATCCCATCAAACATTCCTCTTGGGTGGCAAATTTAGTTCCAATTAGGAAGAAGAATGGGGAAATAAGATTATGTGTGGACTTTAGAGACTTGAATAGAGCCTCCCTTAAAGACCACTATCTGCTTCCCTCCATGGAACAAATCTTACAAACAATAGTAGAAGCTGAAAGGTTTTCACTCCTAGATGGCTACTCAGGCTGCAATCAGATTCTTGTAAAAGAATCAGACCAGTATAAAACAATTGTTACCACCAAATGGGGTACCTTGGCTTACCAAAAAAAGCCTTTTGAGTTGACAAATGCTAGAGCTACTTTCCAAAGAGAAATGGATTTGGCCTTTAAAAGCCCAATTAATGATATTATTCTAGTGTATCTTGATGATCTAACTATGTATTCTAAGCATGCAACTGACCACCTAAGTCATTTAAGAAAAACCTTTGAAAGATGTAGAGAATATGGGATACATTAAATCCCAAAAAATGTGTATTTGTTGTCCTAAAAGGCAAATTGCTAGGACATGTAGTCTCCAAAGAAGGATTGGCCATTTATCCCGAAAGGACAAGTGCCATTCTAGCTCTTCCTCTTCTGAATCATAAAAAGGGTTGCAAAGCTTCTTGGGAAAGATCAACTTCGTGAGGAGGTTCACCCCAAATTTTGCTTCAATAGAAAAACCTCTTACAACTATGCTAAAAAGGAATGCTTACTTCACATGGTCCTAAGAAGGTAGGGATAGTTTTAAAGCCATCAAATAGGCCACTGTAAAGGTTCCAACACTGATGAATCCAAACTATGAGAAGCATTTTATCCTCTATACCTTTGGGGGAAAAGAAGGTATATCAGCTATTTTGACACAACAAAATGAGGAGAAGCTGGGGTAGCCAATCACCTTCTTCAGTTAGCCAATTAAAGATTATGAACAGAGGTATGATTTTATGGAAAAACAACTGTTTGTTGTAGTAAAAGTCCTAAAGATGTTTAGACATATGCTTTCTAACAGCAAGATATAGCTAATGGTAAACCACCCTGGCATCAAAGAGTTCCTACTGAGTAGGGATGTCAATGAAAAAAGGGCTAAATGGATAACTAAGGTGATGGAATATGACATAGACATCCATATTACCAAGCTGGTTCATGGCAAAGGTCTATGTTAAAAAATGGAAACAAATGTCAAAGACAAAAATGATGTTGTATGTGTCCTAGGGCAGATGCAACCAGCTGATCCCCATTTCCAAACTAATTGGTATCATGACATGGTCACTTTTTTACAATCAAGAAGATGCCTTGAAGGACTAGACTTAGTAAAAAGAAGGTATTTTAGATTTTAGTTCATCTCTTATGTCCTTGTAGATGGTGTTTTATTTAGAAAGGACATCAATGGGGTTCTTCTTAGATGTATTACTCAAGATCAAACTTCTAGGATATTAGAAGAATTCCATAACAGCCCTACTGGTGGCCATTATTCTCCAAGAACAACTGCTATTAAAATTATGAGGGCTAGTTAGTATTGGCTCGATTTATTCAGAGATACCCATAAATGGGTAAGGAACTACAAGGAATGTGCATTTTTTGTAGGCAAGCAGAGGTTGGCAGCTCTTCCTCTTCATCCAATTCAGATTGACCAACTATTTGCCCAATGGGGCTTAGACTTCATTAGGATGATTAATCCACCTTCTAGTGCTGGCCACAAGTGGATTTTAGCAGCCATAGACTAGTTTAAAAGGTGGATAGAGGTAGTTGCATTGAAGGATGCCACAGAGGTGTCTATTTTAAATTTTCTTGAAGGTATAGTTACTAGGTTTGGTGTTTTGTTTACTATTATTTCTGATAATGCTAAGGCCTTTGTAGGTGCAAAATTAGTGAATGGGAATTAAACTATGGCATTTATCTGAAAACATCATCCAACTATTACCCCCAAGGAAATGGCCTAGTTGAGTCCACAAATAAAAATCTAATCAGAATCATCAAGAGGACAGTGGATGAAAATAAGAGAACTTGGCACTCCAAGTTAAAGACAACTCTTTAGGCTAATCAGATCACTTCTTAGAGGGCAATTGGTAACTCCCCCTTCATGCTAGTATATGGGAAGGAAGCAAGGCTTCCTTTATCATCAGAGTTACCATCCCTTGAGCTAGCTTAGTAGTTGGAATTGCTTGAAAATGATGCCATGATTGTCAGAATTGCTGAGCTGATGGAGCTCAAGGAAAAGAGGAATGCTACCATGAAAACCCTTGAAGCACACCAAGAACAAGTCAAGAGGACTTTTGACAGAAAATTAGTTGATAGAGTCTTCCAAGAGGGAGATTTGGCACTGAAGTGGGATGAAGATAGGACCAAGGCAGGAAGACATTCCAAATTTGATGCCATATGGAGCGGCCTATACATCATCACCAGTTGCAAGCAGGCCAATGCTTTCCAACTCTCCAAACTGACTGGTGCGGAAATTCTAATCCCAATGAATGGGATTCATCTCAAACTATACTTTTGAGTCTGGTTTTGAGGTCCATGTAAATATTTAGAGTAGAGTTGCCTTCTATTTTAGGTTTCCTTTCCTCCAAGTGCTTTTGCATATGCAACTTTCTCATTAGGAGATTGTCTTGCCTTGTTTCTTTTGTTCTTGTTTTTAGGAGGCATTTTCAGTTGGTTTGGTCATGATGCTGCTTTCTTTTGACTCTGTGCCCAGTGGACTGTATAAGGTAGTTGGATCCCTATGTTTAGCAAGAAAACACCCCTACAAAGTTGCCAAAATGTTTTCATATTTTTCCCAGCCCAAAATATTCTAGAATCCCTCCTATAAAAAAGATCCAATCAGAGAAAACCTAAATAAAAGGAGGTAAACCTAAAACCCTTCAAAATCTAGTCAATTCCCTTGTAAATATCTCCAAAATTGCATGTGAAGAATCCTCCCAAAAAACCCAAAAAAACCCAAAAAAATCTAAGATCTTGCTTTAGCTTTTGACCCCCTTTTGACCTTTATCAGCAAAAGTCAGGGTTCATGAACCTACAGAAGAAATCATAAAATTGACAAAGGCATGAAAAAATGTTTCTCCCTTTGGTCGAAAAATTTCATGTTTTGTGAACTCTTCTTCAAGTTCATCTTTCCTATAGGTTCTCCGATTCAGCGATTTTCTGACAAAATAGGAAGGAGTGGGCTTCTTCAAAATTGACTAAGGAAGAAAGAGACCGGGAGTGCCTTATCAGAAAAGTGCAAAAAGTGTGAACTTTCAAGAGGTTTGGGATTTCCATAGTTCATTGATTCGGTGATTCATGAACAACGGGCAAGGAAAGTGACAATTTTTTCTATAGGCAAGGGAAACAAAGGCTTCGTCGGCAAAGTCTAAATGAGTGAAAACTCTTCACGAGTTCAAATTTTAGTTGGTTCACCAATAAGGTGAATTTCTAACATAGTAAGGAAGAGGAAGCAAGATTCGGCAAAGGAAGGAAAATCTGACAAAGAAGGAATTAGCTAAGGCAAGAAAAGAAAAGTTTTCCTTCGTCGGGAAATCGGTGGGGAACCGAACTAGTGAACTAGTTCAAATTGGCAAGAGTTTGCTAACAGGTGACTTTTGTTGATAAAGGGCAAAGAGAAGGAACAATTGACATGGTTCGGTAAAGTCAGGTTTTGCCGACAGGGAAGCATGATTCAAGAAGGCCCATTTTTCTGACACGGGAAGGATGCAAAGCATAATTTGGCGAAGACAAGCTAAGTTCAAAGATTGGAGAATTCACTAATAAGGGTGAAAATGGATAAGGTAAAGGCATATCGGCGAATCGGCTAAGGGGAGAACTCATCGGCTAGTTCCAAATTTCTCAAGTTCGCTGATAGAGTGAAAAGGCGATAAGGGAGATATCAAGCATAGGAGGTTCGACATAAGCTAGTTTTACCGATAAGGAAAAATGAAGATAAAAGGTGCTAGGGGCTTGGTTCGTGGAAAGCATATTTCACCGATAAGGGTGAAGATGGAGCCAAAGAGAAAAGTTTGGCAAAATTGACTTTTGCTGATAAGGCAAGCAAAGTTTAGGAAAGGTCGATTTCACTGATAAAGGCAAAAGTAGAAGATAAAGGCAATGGTTCTGAGGAGGAAGACTTTGCTGATAAAGAAAGAGGTTTGACAAAAGGAACTTTTACTAATAAAGTGAAAGAGGCCCATTTCAAAGATTGAGGAATTCGCCGATAAAGAAGAAGGTGGCTAAGGAAGGACGAAGTCCGCAAGTCGGTGAAGTTGGGAACAAAGCAAAGGTTTAGTTTCCTTGTAGTTTGCTAATAGAGCCAAAAGCCAATATGGGAGATAAAGCGAGCCACAATGGTTCAAAATACAGAGATTTTGTCGATAAAGGGCAAAGTGAAGAGAAAGGTCAGCAAAGGACGATAGTTCAAGAAAAGAACAAGTTGTTGATAAAAAGGGGACAACCAAGCATGGTTTAGAAAAAAATGATTTTGCCAACATAGGCAAAAGATAGCCCAAAATAGTTCACAAAATTTGGATTTTGCTGATAAGGCAAAAGAGAGCCAAAACAAGTTCTGAAAAATGAAAGTTTGCTGTTGAGGGAAAATTTGCGGATAAGGCGAAACAAAACCAAGATTTCACTGATAAGGCTAAAAATGGCAAAATGGAGCCTGATGGTTCTATAAGTAGCAGATTCTCTAGTCAAAGGAAAAATCAAAGGAGAAGTCATCGGCCATGACAAATGCAGAGGTGCCATGAAAGAAAAAAGGTACAACACGTTGAAGTGTTGTAAAAGCTTCCTTCTCCCTAAAATCACATCGTTTCTCAGGGAGGGTACTTGGCATTCAATTCTGTAGGCTAGGGCTGAATGAGGATGGATGGAATAGTGAAACTCTTCAATGCTAGAGTACAAATGTAGTTACAAAGTAGATTCACAGGGACAAAACATGACTTTATGCATTCCCTCATCAATGTGCCTGCCATCCATTCATGCAAGTGATCTTCTTTTGTAGGTTGCAATTTTGTCAGAAGTATGGTCGTCATTCCATGAGGCATGGCCTTGTCCCAAATTCACAAGTTTTGCTACAGGACTTTTGACCCAAGAATTGATGGAAGCATGGGCTATCCTGGGTCAATTGACCAACTCTAGCGCCACTATTGTAGAATGCTAAAAATTGCTATATATACTTCGAATTGCAATGTATTTCTATTGGCTATTCTTCTGGGCTATTGTAGGGTAGAGAATTTTTGTAACCAGGCCTCTAAGTGAAACTACAAGAACGAATTGAATCTGATGGTCTGTACTCTTCTGCTGAGCCTCTCATGTCTCCAATTGATAGTTCAACTATGGGTGTAATTGACTATTCTGTGTCTATTTCTTCTACATCATTCTCTCTTTTGTAATGGTTATTTGACCTCCACAATCAATATAAACTAATATTTTTTCCTCTCTCATCATTCTGGCACTATGTCTACTCTTGGATTAGTGTGAGCTGTGTACTATGGAAAAAATGGTCACTTTCATATCTCCATTATTTCTACTCTAACCTCTATTAGAATTAGTATGATCCTGTGTAAGTTCTTAGTTTTGAGATTTTTGCTTTGTTGATTCAGTTGCAGTTGAACATCCCCAATCTGGTGCATCACCTCCCTTTAATTTCAGCAATCCTTCTTACCCTTTTTCCCTACAAGTATTAGCACTAGATTTTAGTTTATTTCTCAGAGCCTTAAGCTCAGAAATAGGAACCAGCCTTCTATGGAGGTTTGATCTCATTTGCAAGGTCCCACACCTTGAGATCAGTCCCATTGTGTCATTGAAGTGTTTGAACCAGTTTCAAACAGGGTGCAATTTCACATGACAACAATTCCTAAGTTTAGCTTGAAATAGTTCAATAAAGTAAGTACAATTAACCTATACTAACTTGGGATTTGAGTCCACTATTGATTTGGTATAGATTTTTTACCACAAGCTAGACCCGCATCAACAAACTTGAGCAATGATGCTTTCTAACTTTCATTCCATATGCGATTTATTAAATGACTATTTAATCCCCTCAATGAAATAACCACTTGTGGTTACTAACATTTTTTTTCTTCTTACCAATTTCAGTACAACTTCAACACCATCTTAATTGACCAAACAACTTCATTCCAATTTAGAAGAGCTAGTGTTATAATCTTACCAAACCATAGCAAGGGCAGTAGCTCTACACCAAAAATGTACAATCTTGCACTAAAGAGGAAAAGCTCACATATCACAACCAATCCCTAGACTCGGGCCTATTTCTCAAGGGTTCATTTGAAGTGGCCCTACCTACTTATCCTTACTCTAGGAACTAAAGATGCCATAGTTTGCATACCAAAATAGAGAAACTTCATCTACACAATTAGGATGAGATCTTCAACCTCAACCATTAATTGAGCTTATGCTTCCAATTCAATCCATATACTATAGTATGATATCAAGTGTATCCCAAACAATTGTTAGTACAATGTCAACCACATAATATCTAGTTTATAGGTACATCACATATACTGAAGTGATCAATGCATTCATTCCTTTATTTTTTTATTATTGTTGATTATTGAGTTTTGAATTCTTAAATAGGTTTTTTACTTTGAAGTGTTCAAAATCATTTTCTTGTGGAGTCATCGTGTGTTCCTATCACATTTGGGCTTTTAGGTAATTCTTGTTTTTGTTTTTACTTGAAACATTTGAAATTCTAGTATGATATATTCTAAAAGTTGCTAAGTATTTTATATGTGGTACCTAACTAATTTCCATTATCCACTTGTGTTTATCTGCATCATGATTTTCTTGTGTGAGAGCCTTAATTGTCATTTTGTTATTTCCTTTCTCAAGGGCATTTATTGTGGTTTACACAACACATCCTAGTTCTTTGTGAACTACAAACCCCCTTCTTCAATTCAAATGGTCTAGTGCATTAACTTTGGTTCCAAATACAATCAATTGCTCTTTGTGGTTTCTCAAGGGACTTGTTGATAACCACTTTGGGAATATTTATCTTACCCGTGATCTTTTCCCATGAATTCCCCTACCCTTGTTTATTACAATTTTCATATTAAGTCTTTGTTTTACTTGAATTAATATCTATGGTATCCCATCTTATTTAGACCAATGAAGGAAACCTTTGAATCCCTTGGTTTATGCCTAAGTCTTTATATTACACTACACTTGTGCACTTTGTCATAATTTCATGTTGACTTCATGTGGCCAGTGGTAAAATGTTTAAGTTATTTCCCTATAGCATAAAGCTTATCAACAACTACCCCATGGCATCATAGGTGTGAGCTTGGATACTCATACAATATCTCACCATTGCCTTGATGGCTTTACTATTAGAGAATAATATTTATTTGGGGTCCACACTTATTTATAACTATTCCAAATAATATTAATAAAGCTCTAATTGATATAAGGTTTATCTTGATATTTATATTTATATCATATATGGCCATAGGGAATTCAATATTTAATTAATATTTTAAATATTACATTACTTTATTAGTCAAAGGTCATTTACTTTGTTTTTTGGGTTTGTGGGCTTAAAGTGGACTTCTTCCACTTTTCCAATGTTCTAGAAGTCCTGACCTCCCCTCCACTTTTGCATTCATCCCTTGACCTAAGCTTCTTATATTCCTTTTTTTGCATAATTCCTTTGGACTTCTAAACATATTCCACTTCCAAATCCCCTTCACATTCCTTCTTCCCTTTGGACTCCCTTTACAAAATTTTAAAGTCTTCATTTTCCAAGTATTTCTAAGCCTTTGTCAGTATTTTTTGTGGTTCTTGAAACCTTTTGAACCACTGACAAAGCTTCTCATACAAGTTGTCGATGCTTTTCATGGTTCTCGAAACTTCAAAATCACCAATGTAAGTTTCAAAGGAACACTCCGTTGGTGCTCTTCATGGTTCTCAAAACCTTAAAATCACCAACAAGGTTCAAAGGAATGGTTTCATCAGTGCTTTTCATGGTTCTCAAAACCTCAAAATTGTTGACAAGTTTCAAAGGAATGGTTTCACCACACTTGTTGATATGAGTGTAATATGATTTTGGTTAATGTTGTAGCATTATAAAGCATTGTAATCTTTCTTACAATGGTCTTATTCTTGTTTCCCATACTTTCTAGATGGATGTTTGATAACATTGTTTTCATTTCATTCTTTCTTTTGATGGTCTTTCTTATGTTGTAGGTGGGTAGTTGTAGCACTGAGATCAAATTATTAAGTATGTCTATGTAAATTAAGTGTTACCTTTGGTTTGTTGGTGCACATCTAGTTGTATTATTCTCTACAAGAATAACCTCTTATTCCTTGCATGATCATGACCATATTTCCCAATGGAGTAGGCACCAGTCTAATTGTTGAGTTACCATACATCTTTTATTTTATCACCTTTTTGTCCTTAGTAGATTAGCAGTAGATTAGGGTTCCACATGCTTTCATGATTCAGTATTATCTTAGGGAACATTCTAAGTGACATGAAATAGCTAGATTGTCAAAAGCCTCCACTTTGCACATGTGTAAATGAAATTTTAGGTGGATTCATTTGTGAGGATATAATATTGTTGTCATCTATAGGCACATATGCAAATTTGTAGTTATAATCTTAATAAGAAGTTTAATAGGCAACTAGTTAGTCTTTTGCCTAATGAGAAATATTAAGGTCAAGTGTACATTAGGTATAGTTGTTTTTTTTCATTCTTGAATAATCTTAATCAGCTAGATGCCCCATTAAGAAAACCTCTAGGAACACCCTCCTAGGTCTAACAAAGCCCAAAGTGAAGGAGAGCATACCCATTCTCAAAAAATGGCCTTTATCATCTATAATCCATTAATGAGCCTATTTTCTATCTTCTAGATGACAAGTCCCTAACCTTGAGTATAGGATAATACTCTAGGATTATGGAGTTGCGATTTTAGGACCTAATAAGAGGGAAGAGAAGACCCTAAGGTACAACTCTCCAATAGAATTTAAAAAAATAAATAGGCAATTACCCATTATTTTGAAATCACCCCTTTCATAGGTAAATTGGCCATTTTGGTAGCCCAAATTGGCTTGGCTATCCTAAGATTGCCCATTTTCCTAGTGAAATTGCTCCTTTCTAATATGCACGATTCTAAACTAGGAGAGTGCCCTATTTTGGAAAATGGAACTCTTGGGGACTCCAAAATTGATATAGGACAAAAAAATTAGGATCCTAAGGCCCATTGTGCTATACTAAGATATAGAATCTATGGTTATAAAACACACACACTAAAGACCCACAAATTAGTCACAATCATGAACAAATCAGACAAGGATCCTCAACACATAACTAGATATAGAGAACCTAATTAAACATAAGGAAAAATACAACTTAGATTCATAAGAATACAATAATACAAAATACATGATAAAAACAATTAATAGCACATACCAAAATATAAAACCAAGAATATGAACAAGAACAAGATTTGAATCATAAAACGAGAAAAACATAGCACAAGACACAAACAAGAAAATAAAAAAAACTCTCATAATCCAATATCACAATATGACCTCCAAAATACAAGATGTCCCATACCACACCAAGATGTCAACTACAAGTATGTAGTTTACCTCTATACCAAGTTTATACACTTAAAATTGGCTCGTGTCAAATTAAGTAAATATTTTAATATTTATCTTAATTCTTATTTCTTCTAACAATTAAATAAATATTATAAATTTATTTGATTGGTTCATTATCCCATAATTAAATAAAATCAATTTATTTAATTAAATTCCCTGAATTCTTCTAATGTCTCACATAATTAAATAATCCTACATTATTTAATTAATCCCCAAATTACTCTATCCTAAGTCCTAATTTCATAAATCCACCTCATCTTTCCACCTCACCATGTTGCACATGTAATTAAATATTTTAAATATTTAATTAGCTAATATTCCCTCACCCACATGTCCTATTTATCCTCTAGTCAAAATTAGTTAACTTATCAATCAAGTTTGTTAACTAATTAATCATTCGAGTTCACTGATCAATCAATTCAGTTAAACTCCCCAATCAATTCACTTAACTGGTTGGTTTATTCTGTTAACTATTCAATCAATTTTGTTAACTCCCCTATTACATGATGGAGCTTGGACACTTGTCCTCTTTCTATTCACGCACATTCCTCAACCATTCTCAACCTTTGATCTTCTTACTTCTTCTCAACCATTGATCTTCTCTCACACATTTCTATAACTGCAACCCTCTTCTTCTTCATTTCATATCCATTGTTTGAGTAAACTTATGCTGCAGAAACACAAGCGCGCCTTTGGCACCCCCATTTCCATAGCACTTCATTTATCATCCATTTCATTAGTGTGTTGAAGCTCATCTTCAATCACACAAAGTATCATAGCCAACTTCATCTTGTCATCTTGAGGACTTTGAAGCAAGGAAGCAAGCTTCCTGAGGGCCATATTCATCTCCATCAAGATCAAGACAAAAAAGGTGAGCAATGGAAGACGAAAGGTGAAAGGTTGTAAGTATCATTTGTTTGTTATTTGAATCTCCTTTTCTTTTTCATATTCTATTGATGTTTGGGTTTATTATTGTTATGGATTAATCCACATTTTACCCTAAACACCAAGTACCTCACATAAGAAACAAGGCTAACCATAGAAACCATAGAGCATGCTACCTCACCAGGAAAAATAATGTACACACTAATATATCAAGTCATAGGACTTCAAATCAAAGACTCTCCTAGCTCAAGTGATGGAAGGTAATCAATAGTGTAGAACATAGCATATGGACCCTCTACCAACAAGACAATTAGAGCTTATGTGATGGTGTCTATGGTGAGAAGAGTAATCTCTAATCCTCATTCTGGCCTATATTAAGGGGATGGTGATCTTCAAATGTGTTGGACATGAGTAGATAAAATTACTCCAAGATGCATTCACCCATGATGAAGACACCTAACTTCTCCTACTCCAACTAATCATGTCACCTCAATGGTAACCATTATAGTCAATATCAATATGACAATCATGTGTAATAGAGTATTGGCATAGAATTTACATCATATGATCACCCATTCAACACCCATCATAATAGCAGTCTCATTAAAGAGATGATCTCCACACAAACTAAGATG
Organism: Cunninghamia lanceolata; assembly: GCA_027924645.1. NCBI lineage: Eukaryota > Viridiplantae > Streptophyta > Pinopsida > Cupressales > Cupressaceae > Cunninghamia > Cunninghamia lanceolata. The sequence continues at coordinate 3,321,350 of BSBN01001394.1, read as the reverse complement.
GGGAGTCAAGATAAAACAACAATGACAATCAAATGTTCATTCCAATCCTAATATCAAGACTATCATGCCCACTTCGACTAAGGGACTAGTAATACAAAACGTTGTACTCACAATGAGTGAATACATTAATAAACATCCAAAGCTAAAAAAATAAGCCACTTTAATATGTAATCATATAGGTGTTAATAAAAGTGTCTCAACCTTGCAGCTACGAAAGGTTACTATTCTTCCTAGTTTTAGGCTTTTTCGAATACCCCTTATCTTGAAGAATGATCTAGAACTTTCAAAGCATCCAAAAGGACTAAAAATGGTGGAACTTACTATTTTTAGTAACTCTACATTTAACCTCAGATTGACCTGAAAGTTTTCCCAAAAGGTGTAGAACTACTAATTAAACATCTTGGGTGAGTTTTGACTCAAGATCATAGTTGGATTGCGAGATATTAAAGGTTTTATTTTTTAAAACTGCTAAAAAAAGTTTCGAACTCAGTTTTGAGGCACTTAGAGGTCCCTAAACATCCTAAAATTTGTCATAACCAACAAAGTAGGTTATAGCCTGATAGATCTCTTCATGATCTTTCTGACGCATTAAATAGTTCGTCAGACACTCAGATCAAAAGTTATGGCCTCCAGAAGTTGGACCTCCTATTTTTGGGAAATGTAAAAATGTGTTGGACACTTAAAAGAGTTGTAAAGGGGAGCATTACATGTGTTGGTGTGTGCATCACAAGGCATCTTTGATTGGAGATAATTTGGGTACCACTTTTGGGTGGTTTTGGCTCATGGTTTTGTAATTACTATTGACGTTTTACTGTATTGTATCTCCTATATATCAGGAGCTTGAGATGGAGGTTGTGTGTAAGAGTCTTATAGATGTTGAGTTACCTCCTAGATCTCTAGTTGGTTATACTCCTATGAATTCTTTCTCTGCAAGTATATTGTAATCTTCTTGATTCTTGAATAATGTATTGGGCGGCTTTGGAGTGTGGGGTTTTTTACCTGAGAGGGTTTTCCCAATGTATATCTTGTGTTGTGAGTTTTGCATTTGGAAGTTTTTATTATCTTTCTATTAATGTGCATCTTAATCTGTAATTGTAAAAGTTAAAATTTGCATAAATCTTTCTCCAATAGATAAATGTAGGAAGCATTTATGAGTACCTTACTTCCTTTCAGTTGGTATCAGAGCCTAATCACCTTTGGTTCTAGTTGTTGGGTAAAGGGTTTTTTTGAGCTGATCTTCATTTGAGTGGGAGCTTGTGCAAAGGATTTTGAAATCTTTGTTGCAGGAAAGAGATGGCAAGCACATATGGGAGGTTTGAGATAGAGAAGTTTAATGGTAGTAATTTCAACTTGTGCAAACTAAAAATGGAGGACATGCTTATAGATCAGGATTTATGGGATACCATATCTAGTAGAAAACTAACGACAATGTCTCAAGAAGATTGGGATCTCTAAGATCAAAAAGATAAGGGTTTGATAAGACTTTGTTTGGTTGATTTAGTGGCTCCTGAATATCCATGAAGAGAAGACTGCAAAGGATCTTTGGAAGAAGCTTGGAGATGTTTATAAGGCTAAATCCTTGGTGAACAAGTTATTCCTGTGAAAGAAATTGTATTCTCTTAGGATGGAAGATGGAGGATCTGTCACTGATCACCTGAATACATTCAATATGCTTGTTGCCCAGTTGACCTCTGTTGGTGTGAATATGGAGGAGTTGGATCAATGTATGACATTATTGTGTTCCTTACCATATTCATGGGATCACCTTGTTATGGCCACTAGGAGTACCACTACCACCTTCAAGATGGATGAAGTGGTTTCTTCGTTGTTGTCTGAAAAGATGCAGAGAAAGTCTTCCAAATCAGCTAAGGAGGCTCTTACAGTTCGTGGTAGATCTAAAGAGAAGGGAAATAAAAATGATAAGTAGAAGGAAGAAAAAGGAAGATCCAAATCTCATGGGAGATCTAAGTCTCTCGTAAAGTCCAAGGCTTTGTGCTGGAATTGGGGCAAACCTAGTCACTTCCGCAAGGAGTGCAAGGAGGAGAAAAAGAAAAAGAAGATGAACTATGATTCAGATTCTAACAAGTCCTTTCAGGATGAAGGAGAAGCGCTTGCCACTGCCTTGGAAATGCATGCATCTGAGGATGTGTGGCTTATTGACTCTAGTGCACCTTTTCACATGACCTCGCATCGAGGTTGGTTTTCAAAGTATGAAAAATACGATGGTGGAAAGGTGTACTTGGGTGATGATTCTTATTCAAATAATGTGTCATTAACCTTGTAAATTCTAATATTGTATTTATTCCATTTATTATTTTTAATTTGTAATTACCCATAAGCGAATGAGGTAGTTTCACCAGCAGTGGTAATTCTAGAGTCATCGAAGGTAATTAATAAATAATATTTATGGTTGGAAATTGTAAAACTCAATAGTAAATGAGTGTAGGCACCACCTTGGGAGAATCTACTATTTTTAGCATATATGACACATGTCATAATGTTTGGTGGGTGCATGTACAGAATCTATTACAGCTACAAGTTGTCATAAGATTGTATGACACTATGATGGATATTCTTTAGTTGTAAGTTGATATGTTTAGCACAAGGCTCCCATCTTGGGAAGATACTCTTTGGTGGAATCTATGATGGTTATGATGTGTCATAAAATGTTGTAAGAGGCCAGATTTACTCTTGGCGCCCAAATTTGTAATTTGCATGGCTATTTTTTGGACAAGTGGAAGGTGCTTGTAAGATGGCTTTTACTGTTTACAGGATGGAGATTCTCATGAGAGAGAAAATGAATGCTTAGGGAGGTGTGAGAGCAATTCTATAAGTATTTGCCATTGTATTTATTGTTGCAATACAAATTTTAGGTACTCAGGTGCTGCAAGAATGCTGTCGGATTGAAGACTGGTGGAGAGAGTTGCAAAGTTGTTGTATTGTACAATCATTTTCAAATTAATACAAACTCAAGCGTCTTTCCTGTGTGGAGTTTTTTACCCAAAAGGGTTTTCTCCACATTAAACACTATGTTGTGTGTGAATTTTTCTGATTTTATATTTCTATGATGCATATTTTCTTTTCTATGTTATAATATCCATTGATAATATACTGTTAAAGATCATTAAACACATATTTGAATCAGATTTCCATTGAGTAGTTGTGCTTTCATTTCTAACATTTGGTATCAGACCCTAGCCAACTTTGACTCTTGGGTGGTAGTGTGGAAGTTGTAGCTGTAGTGGGAGATTTGGTTGCATTTATTTTTTAGGTTTTGAGTTGATATTATGGCTACATCCACCAATGTATCAACCTCTCATTTGGACATTGAGAAGTTCAACGGAATGTGTATGAGTTGTGGAAGCTAAAAAATGAAAGACTTGTTGGAAGAAAGCAACCAATGGTTGGATGTCCAAAATGAGAAGAAACTCGATGATGTCTCTTTGAATGAATGGACAAGGTTGGATAAAAAGGCACGGGGAACCATCTGTTTGTATTTTCTAGGTTCTATCCTGCTAAATGTCACAAAGAAAGAGACTGCACATAGTTTGTGGAAATAGTTAGGTGAGATCTACCAAGCCAAGAGTACAGTAAATAAACTTTATGTAAAAAAAAATGTTTTCCATGAAAATGAGAGAGGGTTATTTAGTTGCAGAGCATTTAAATTTATTTAATTTGTTGTTGAGTCAGCTTGCATCCATAGATGTTGATGTTAATGATGAAGATAAATTTATCGTACTTCTTTGTTCTTTACCTAAATCTTGAGAGAATATCATATTGGCTATCACTACTAACCTCACAAATCTGAAGTTGGATGCACTTGTTTTAGTTCTACTATCACAAGAATTGAGGAAGAAGAGTTCAGATAGTTGAGGGGATGCTCTCAGTGTCAGGGGAAGGCCTAAAGAAAGAGGACCGAAAAGAGATCAGAAAGGGGCTAAGGACAAATCTAAGGGCCGATCTAAGACTCTTGGAAAGAAGAACATAGTTAAGTGTTGGAACTATGGTAAAAGGGGACATGTGAAGAAGGAGTGCATAAACCCAAAGAAACAGTGGGAGAATGCTTCTGATATGTCCTCGAATGTAGGTGAAGATGTTTTACTTTCTACTTGTAATATTGTTGCTAATGATAACTAGTTGGTTGACTCACGATGCTCATTTTATATGACCCCGCATAAGGAATGGTTTTCCACATACGAAGAGTATGATGGAGGTAATATCTACCTTGGAGACAACTCTACATATTCAATAGTTGGGAAAGACAAGGTATTGTTGTGTTTCAGTGATGGGAGGATTAAAACCCTCCCTGGTGTTTTGCATGTTCCTGGATTAACTAGAAATCTGATTTTAGTTTCAAAGTTGAATGATTTGGGAATGCATGTAACATTTGATAAGCATGGTTGCAGATTGGTGAGAGGAAACTTGGTGGTAGCGAAGGGAAAGAGATTGGGAAACTTGTTTAAGCTTGAAGTTACTACAGTTTGTAATGCCTCTTATGTATATGAGGCTAGTACTAAAAATACATGTATGTTGTGGCATCGCAGATTGGACCACACAAGTAATAATGTTTTGAAAACTATTAAGAATATAAATTTGTTGGATGGTTTTTCTTATTCTGATGAGCACTTTGATTTTTGTGAGCATTGTGTGTTTGGTAAACAAAATAGAAAATCATTTCCTTTAGGAAGAAATAGAGCAAAAGAGAAGTTAGAAATTATTCATACGGATGTGTTTGGACCTGTGGATAATGATTCTATAAGAAAATCTCATTATTTTGTCACCTTCATTGATGATGTATCCAAATTTACATGGATTTATTTTATGAAACACAAATTTGAAGTTTTCACTAAGTTTAAGGATTTTAAAGTCTTAGTTGAAAACCAATCAAGATTGAAGATAAAAATATTAGGATCTGACAATGGAGAGGAATATTTCTCTAAGGAATTTGATGAGTTTTTCAAGTATGCACCTATATTATCAGACAAAAGATAACTCCGTATACACCATAGCAAAATGGTGTTACAGAAAGGATGAACTGAACAATTATGGAAAGAGCCAAAAGTATGCTGAGTGATGCACAATTGGATAAATGTTTTTGGGCAGAGGTTGTGTGTACTTCTTGTTACTTGATTAATAGATCTCCTTGTAAGGCTCTTGATTTGACACCTTATGAAGTGTGGATAGGTAAGAAACCCTTTGTTTCACATTTAAGGGTTTTTGGCTATGAGGCTTTTGTTCATGTGCCTAAAGAAAAGTGATCTAAGTTGGATTCAAAAGATGAAAAGTGTACATTCATTGGATATGGTGATAATGTCAAAGGTTATAAGCTTTGGAATCCACTAATCTGTAAGATTATCTATTCTAGAGATGTTATTTTAATGGAACTTAGAGCTATTTCTGAACCTCAGTAGCCCAAAGAAAAAGAAGAAAAGGTAAAGAGAGTGCACTTTGATTTAGAGTAGCAAGATGCCTCAGGAAGAACAAAATGATGGATTGGAGGGTGAAGAAGAAGAAAAAGATTTGAGTAGTTCTGATGAAGATGAATCTGTTGTTATAGAAGAAGTTGGTACAGGTGATCATGCAGAAGAACAAGTTGAGACTCTTACTCCACCCTTGAGGAGATCCAAAAGACAACGAAATCTAGTTGATAGGTATAGCCCACCAAATTTCCATTGTATATTTGCTTTATTGAGTACTAGTGATGAGGCTAGATTCTACAGGGAATCTATTCTTGTAGATGATAGTGAGTCTTGGTAGTTAGCCATGCAGGAGGAGATGATGGCTTTAGACTCTTGTAACACCTAGAATCATGTTCGTTTGCCCAAAGGAAGAAAGGCCATAGGTTGTAAGTGGGTCTTCAAGAAGAAGTTTGGAGCAGACCGGTCATTGGAGAAGTACAAGGATAGACTAGTAGCCAAGGGCTACTCCCAGAGAGAGGGAGTTGATTTTGGTGAGATTTTATCTCCTGTTGCTAAATTGACTTCTATTAGATTTATGTTATCCATTGCTGCATCCTTTGATTGGGAGATTGAGCAAATGGATGTTAAGATTGTGTTCTTGCATAGAGATCTTGAGGAAGAAATTTATATGTAACAACCTATAGGTTTTGAGGTAAAAGGAAAATAACATTGGGTTTGTAGGTTGAAGAGGTCTCTCTATGGTTTGAAAAAATCCCCCAGAATGTGGTATCAAAAGTTTGATTCATTTGTTTTGAAATTGGGCTTTGTTAGGAGCAAGGAGGATTACTGTATTTTCATTCATTGTATTAGTGATTCTATACTAGTCATTGCTTTGTATGTTGATGACATGTTATTTTTCAGCAATACTAAGCGTATGATCAGTGAGCTGAAAGCTCAACTTTCAGGTGCATTTGATATGAAGGATCTTGGAGCTACCAAGTATATTCTAGGAATGGAAATCAGGAGGGATAGAGGTAACATAAAGTTTTGGTTGTCACATACTAAGTATGTGAATACTATTTTGCAGATATTCAATATGCAGGACTATAACCTAGTTAGGATTCCTTTACCCATTGGTACTAAGCTTTTGTTAGATATGTTTCCAAAGAATGAGGATGATTTTGATGATATGTCTAATGTGTCATATGCTAGTTTTGTAAGGACTTTGATGTATGCAATGGTTTACACTAGATCAGATATTGTCCAAGAAGCACGAGAGTTTTGAGCAGATTTATGTATAACCATGGTAGACAACATTGGAATTATACAAAGAGGGTGTTTAAATATCTTGCAGGCACTCCTGATCATTGGTTGGTTTATTCTGGTACTGATAGTGCTAATAAATCTTTGGACATACAGGGATTTGTTGATTGATATTGGGCAAGTGACTTCGATAGTTGAAGGTCCACTAGTGGCTATGTGTTTACTCTATTTGTAGGAGCAATGAGTCGGATGAGTAAGAGGTAGCCCATAGTTGCTTTGTCCACCACAAAAGTGGAGTATATGGCTGCTACTCATGTCTCTAAGGAGGCAGTTTGGTTGAGGAGACTGTGTACATGAATTAGTTTTGATTACAGGATCATTCAGGTTGGTTGTAATAGCCAGAGTGCTATCTATTTGGCCAAGAATCCTATGTATCATGCTCAAACTAAGCATGTTGATGTTTAGTATCACTTTTTTTGTGAGTTGGTTGTAAATGGACATATTGAACTAAAGAAGATAGACAATCAAGAGAATGTTGCAGATTCATTGACCAAACCTATGAGCACAGAGAAGTTCATGTGGTGTAGAGAGACCATGGGCCTTGTTTCTAGTACTTGATTATTTCATTTGATTTCCTATGGGTTGTGTAGATACCTAAAAAGGTCTTCATCATCGAATCAACTCCTAACCTCCCTAAACATACCTATTTCCTTCCTAAATAATTAATTAATTTTTTATTTAATTAATTATCCCTCCACCCAATTTTTCATCATTCTATCTCCAACAATTGGATTAATTTTATTAATTCAATAGTTCAACTTTAACCAATTAAATAAATAAATATGCAATATTTATTTGGTTAATATCCTTCTTCTCACTAAAACCAATTAATTAGTTAAATCAAGTTTAACTAATTAATTCAACCTATTAATTAAACTATCCCTACCCTAGGTAATTAAATAGTCATTATTTAATTGCCTGCCTTAGCCTATATCATCCTAGCCTTAGGATTGATTAAATAAATCCTTATTTAATCAATCTTAACTTCTTAATAATGCATCTACTAATTTATTCTAGCCAGATTAATTAGGTTAACCACCCCAATTAACTTGGTCAAACCCTCATTAACACTTCTCCCCACATCCCATGACTAAAAAATTGATTTCCATGCCACATAAATCAATTTTTAATATACATTTGTCATAATCCTCATTAAATGCCTCTTACACCCCTTACACATGTCATACCTCATTAATGACCACTCTTCCCCAAATGAATTTTAAATTTATTTTACCCTTCCCCATGTGAATTTTTAATTCACAAATAATTCACTACACTCCACCTCATTTATGAACCCCTCTTCCCAAGATGAATTAAAAATTCATCTTTATTCCTAGTCCTCCATTTTCTAAGATGAAATCTAGGCCCTCCACATCATCTTCATCCTCCACCATTGATCTCTCAAATCAATTTCAGCCATTGGATCAAAATCTCTCCAAAATGCCTATAAATACATCCTCCAAGCCATTTGATCATCTAGTTTCTAAGTAATGTTACCATGCCAAAATATCCCTTGAGCTAAATAATTTCTTGAGTTGCATTTGTAAGCTTGAGAGCATTTCACATCTCCTTTGAGTATCTACAGTATATCTTGGAGCATTTGGGTGCAAGCTCCTTCACCCTTATGAGATTGGGTCTTCATATCAAAGTATAACCTGTTGTTTTGCATGCATTTGGTTAATATTTTTACCTCGATTTAGATTTCCTAATCACATTGGCACACCCAGTGGGACCCACAAGGTCTCTATCTAACCATTTTGTGTGAGTTTTTGTTTCTTTTTAGATGTGCTTGCAGGTATTGGTGCTATCTTATCTCGCAGTGGCACCATTTTATCTCTGAAGTGGCGCTATTTGAGGTTGTATTAGCGCTATTTTCACACGACACATAAAACTCCTCTTACTCTAAAATCTTTGTTTCCTTTCTTGTTTCTTGGTGTTTTGGTATCTATAGCTCTGAATTTCCAAGGTTTTTACATAGAGGCAAGGGGAAACTATGGCAAAATTTCCTTAAGGATCAAACATGTGCTCTTGTTTTTATCTTGATTTGGTTTTCACTCATTAGACTACTTTATTGCCATATATTGTCCTTTGAATACCTAACAAGACTAATGACACCCCTTTTTTTATGCAGTCTAACTCCATGCTTGGTTAAGGAAACTTTTATTTTGCAGGTCTGACCAGTTCAAACTCCTATCAGCGCTTTTGACACCCAGAATGACACTATTTACCTGCTAACAATCAGACTGCTTGACCCCGGCACAGAAGTGCAATCATTTGGCTATTTTAGCACTTTTTTTGGCACTATTAGTAGTCTAAAATAGCACAATCATAAGTATTAGCACCTTTTGTATCACCCTGTAGCGCCTTTTATGTATTCAACGCTTTCCCATATTTCAGTGCTATCTGTATATATTGGTAGCGCTATATTCTAAGGTTGTCAGGTTCTATCTTAGGTTCTCTCAGCAACGCCATTACAGTCGACAGTGGTGCCATTTGTAATCTATTTTAGCACTATTTTCATAGGTTAACCTCAGTTTCTGTGCAGGGATTTATTGATGTTTTCAGGTCACCACCGTCTGACCAAGATCATCATTCTGAGACCACTAACCAGTTTTTGTAGGTTTTTTTTTTATCAGACAAACAAACATTTTCATTGGTGCTTAAAAGGAACCCTTGCATGTTAGTGTAAACAACGTTTCAATTGGTGCACTAAAATTGATCAAACAAAAAACAAACATCTCCATTGGTGCTCATAAAAGAATCTTTGTGTGCCTTAGCATAGAAAAACATTTGAATTTTGTGCTCTAAAATTAACAAGTGCTTGCCAAAAAATCTACAAACATCTCAATTTTGGGCTTAAAAAGAACAACAAAAGTGCATCACAACTCCTTGGACCAAAAAGAACCACAAATCTGCATTTTTTCACTCATCTAAACAAGAAAACAAATCAATTGTATGAAGTGTTTTGTGATAATGTTTGTGTGGTGAAAGTGTATGCTCTTCCCTTACACCATTGGTGATCTTGGGAATCAAAATCGTCTCACAACACTTGCATAAATCACCCCCAACATAATCCAAGAGCTAAAAAATGAACCTTGTTTAGTGTAACCCAAGCACAAAACATACGTATGCTCTCCCCTCGCATCCTTGTATGAACTTGGGGATCAAAAGTATTTTGTACTTGTGTTTCTTTTGTTAAACCTTTAGAGGGCCTGCCACCCCGCTTTGAAAGGTTGGAACGACCTAAGCGGCAACAAGCTAAAGCCAAGCTCTTTCAAGCCGCTATATAAATAATGTGTTTGTGATGAAAGTCACAAGCAATAGGTGTTGTTGTGTCATACCAACAGCCAACCTCCCCCAAAACCCTCTAAGGCGTAACCCTTGAAGGCTGGGAGACTCCATAACAGAGAGTAGCACTACTGCATGTATGGCCACCTAAATGAATGCACTTACTATGAACCTTTGTTTTAGTGAGCCCAAAACCTTCTATTTGTTGACGCAAAAGGGTAACCTTTGAAGCGGCCCTGATTCATGCGGTTCCTAGCCAAGGTAGAAGGGACAATCCTAAGGTTTGGTGAGGCACAAGCCTTTGTGGAAATCTGGATCTTGGTATGCATGAGAAGTGAGTGCACTGAAAGGGGGAGCCAGTGCTACCAAGATCCTGGAGCTACCCACTTTGAATAAGCACAGCTAGGGGATTCAACAAATATTGTCCTATCTTTGCCTTAGGTTGCACAAAGTGCTTGTTTAAAAATCTCACATCTTTTCACAAACAAAATCTTGGTTATTGTGTGTTATTGTGCTTAAAGTGCTTTCAAGAAACTTGCCAAGAAACAACAAAAATTATTTGATCAAATTTCATACCCATGCGAATTCAAATTTGTCATCAAAATCTATCTTTTTCAGAGCCTCGACCAACACTGACCTGTTTTAGGGCTATCTCTGTCTGTTTTTGGAGCCATTTCACTTGTGGTTTGGTGCTATTTACAGACTGACCTGCCTAAAATTGAGAAAAATTCCATTGTGATCTTTAGCACCTCCCTGGACATAATCCATAATCACCTTCCCAAAAATCTGTCAATACCCCACCCATTTTGTTCTAAATTTTCCAATCATACCTTCATTTTGACCTTAGAGAATTAATCATTATCATTATCGGACCCCTTTCTATACCATAATTGATCTTTACATACCTTTTGGACCAAAAAAACACCCTCGTTACAAGAAATCATTCCCAAAAAATTTTCTCTTCTAAATCCAAACATCCATCCAAAACCATCAACCGACATCCAAACCTCATCAATCCTTGAGCTAAAGCTAGATCTAGATTTCATCTTTTACATCATATTTTTCTTGGAGAGTCATTAGTTAACCTTTTAAGTAAAATAATCATCCTTCTTTGTGTAAGGGCATAAGTCTACCCCAAACAAACAGAAACATCCATTTGTACAATACAAAACTAGATCTTACTTAAGCTCATTTGTTGACCTTCAAATCCTTTTCAAAAACATCATCCTAATCTCTCATACCAAACATATAGTTCATCTAAAAGTTTCACCCTCCAAATCAACATCAAAATCCTTTCCGTTAAATCATCCTCAAGCAAACTCCATCTATCATCTATTATTTTGGTCCAATTTTTTGTAAAAATCAATATCATCTACTCATTCATCCTTAGATCGACACTTTTTTGAGACTCATCTCTTAGGAGTGAAAATCTATCCTTTATCACACTACAATCACCCTTTCATCTTTTCCTTTACTCCATTCCACCACCACATCTTCTTTGGGTCCAACAAATCAATCCTAATTCTCTAGGTCTCCATCCACCTTTCATCCACCTTAAAATCAAATCCATACACTTGCATGCCCATAACTAGATCACAACACAAGAAGAATCAAGCAATGACAAACTTTGGACAACATATGGGCATAGGGATGCCTAACACCAACAACAACAACCTACCAATTGACCAAACCTACAACCTACCTTTGGTCCTTCAAATCCTGACCTATAATCCCAATGAAAATCCCTTCCATTTCTTGCAACCACAACCACCCATCCAATACATCACCACCATTAGCCAAGATGATCAAGATATCTTGAGCTTTACACAAGACCCCGACAACATGGACATGCTTGACATAGTCCTAAGGTCGGATCCAAATAGATATCTTGACTACCTCCTCAAAATTGGTGCCCAACCACCCCACAACATGACATCGTCCTAACCATCCACCTCTAACAACAATCCTACCACATCCTCTCAACCATCTACATCAAACACCCAACCTACCATCTCTCAAACCTCAACTCCTGCCATATCTATCATGCCCACAAACTCTAATGTTACCACATCTACGATTTCCACAAATGTCTCCAATCCTACCACCTCCCAACCTATCATCACATCCACTACCATAACTAACGTAAACTCTTCCGTTCCACAAATCACCTTGGGCATCCAAGGGAACCCCACGCATGCAAGTGCTTCCACAAGTGTGCCTCCACTCAACCCTCAAACCATAGCCTACATGAGACAATTCTTTTCACAACCACCTTACAACATGACCAACCCATCCAACGTCAATGCATCTCATGCCAATCTATCCAACATCAACCCATCCAATGTCAACCCGTCTAAGCTCACATATCTACAAAATCCCATAGTATCATCAACACAACATAATCCCAATCCTTAAATACCTCCTCATATTCTCCAACAAATCCATGCTTACCAACAATATCTCGCACAACTCAACCAAAACACCACCCTATAGTACCAAAACACGATCCCCCAAAATCTCCAACGTCAAATCTGACCCAATCTCCAACATCTCATCAATCAACAAACCTACACACCACAACCGCTACCAACCCCAGATCTAACAATCATTGTACAAGCCTTGATTCAAAAGGTAGATGATATACAAACTGGGGGCAAGCGCAAACATTATTCTTTTGAGGATATTTGTCCCTATCCGTTTGATCAAACACTATACATGCCCCCTTTCCCCAAAAATTTTGAAACGCCCAAATTTGACAAGTACAAGGGAAAGGGAGACCCTAGGGATCATCTTAGGGAGTTCTACCTTGCTTTCTTAGAAGTCTCAAACAACGATACATATTTAATGAGACTATTTCCAAGAAGCCTTGGTGGGCAAGCCACTGAATGGTTCGTAAATCTTCCCCCAGGCATTAGGTTTTTCCCTGAGCTCGCAAAAAAATTTGTCAATCATTTCTCCTATAATTTTAACATGAAATATCTATGACGGACCTTTGCAATACAAAACAAAAGAGTGGAGAATCCTTCACTTCCTTCTTGCAGAGGTGGAGAGGCTTAGCAAGCAAACTCCCTTGGCCAATTCCTTAGAAGCAATTAATCACCATGTTTGTGATTAACCTAAATCAAGAAACAGGGTTTCATCTACAAATCCTTTGTGTGTCTACCTTCAAAGAAGTCATTGACAAAGGTACTATCATAGAAAGGGCCCTTATTGCCAAGGGCTCAATCAAATTATATGAAAACAAGTCCTACAGCAACAACAACAACAACAACAACAAAGTCAATATCAACGTCCCCAATACAAACAACAACAACAACAACAACATGCATTCAAATGAAAAGTCACGCTTTTGGGGAAAGAACAAAAACACCTTGAATGACATGTCACTAATGTAAAGGCTGTCCAACATGTACAAAATCAAACACCCTCAAGTACATATGCCACCAATGTAAATATCCCAAAGGGGCAATCTAAACAAAACAAACCTCGAAGACAATTCACACCTCTAGGGGAAACAATCGAGGATATCCTCGATAGATGTGTAAATAAAGGTTTGATAACTCTCCCACCTGTTAAGCCCCACCAAGAGAGTGAGCTCAAAGCTACATGGTACAATGAAAATGATTATTGCAACTACCACCACATTGTAATCCATATGATGACTGATTGCATGAAATTAAAGCATTATGTGCAAGACCTCATAGATCAGAATAAAGTTAATCTTGAGCAAAGCACCCAACCATTGCCCAATGCTAATCTAGGAGCTTACAAGGATCCACTGCCCAATCATAACAAGGCCTCATCATCTAATCAAGCCTACGTCACCCCACCTCCCACATCCTATGACTCTATTGTAGGGCAGATAGAACCATTGTCTAACCATGTCAACACAATCATCATTCAGGCTCAAGCACCCAATTGCACCGTCACAACCAGTTATGGCTACGTATCCATCCAAACAACCCCTACCAATGATCAAATGCCCTCATCCACGTCAGACTCCCTACCCATTCATCTAGCTACGCGCACATCGCCTACTAATAAATACAACCTCCTAGAACATCTAGGAAAGACCCCTGCGCAAATCTCCATACTTGAGCTGCTTCGCACGTCACCTCTACATAAAAAATTCCTTGATAAACACTCTTGGAAACCCAAGTTCTTGCCAACCTAAATGTGAATCAATTCCAAGCCATGTTGGGCCATATCACCTTGCCTCATCATCTCACCTTCTCAGAAAAGGATCTTCTCACTTCTGAGAACTTACATAATGACACCTTGCACATTGAAGTCCACATCCACAATCATATCATCAAGAGAGTCTTAATAGATGGTGGCTCTAGCCTAAACCTGTGCACTCTTAAATTACTAAAACACTTGTGATACTCAGATGTGGTTGTAAACACCAGTGAATGCATAACAATCAAAGGGTATGATGACACTAAATGACTATCTGAGGGTACTATCAAGCTCCCTATTCAAGTGGGACAAAAGATAATGGAAATAAAATATCAGGTCCTTGATCTTGATCTCTCTTACAACATTCTTCTCAGCTGACCATGGATCCATGCCATACAAGTAGTCCCCTCTACATTCCATCGATGTCTAAAGTTCCCTCACAATGGCATGGAAGTAACTATCTAGGCCGACCCCCACCCCTTCCAATACTGCAGTTTCTTGGAAGGCCATGACCACACCTTCTGTTCGTATAACAAAGCTATCACAAAAGCCAACCCCACAACATCCACTTCATACATCGACCCTGCCAACATTGCCACCACTTCATCCCAAACACCTCCACTGCCTAAGGTCAAGATCAAGCTTAGTGACATGGGATGTGGGGAATACGACCTACACAGTACCTTTTGTGTAGGCACATTACCCAACCCTAAAATGTTTGGTGTCCCAAAGAAAGAAGAAGCCAATACAGTTGTCATCAAATGTAAACCATCACCTACCTTTGAGAAGAAACATCTCCTTGATCAAGATGTGCTCGAAGACATATCGTCATGGCTATATAAAGATGAAGAAATAGAGCAAGAAGCTCCCACAATACCAACATAAATCTATGGCAAAGGGTCAGAGATTGTTAAAAACATGGGCTATAAAGGACAAGGTGGTATTGGCCTTCATGAACAAGGGATCATAGAACCAGTCCAAGCAATAAGAAATCCTTATACTCAAGGGTTAGGATATGGTCAACGATAATGAATCCTCACAACTGGCGAATGTATCCTAGCCGAGGTCACTACGATCTCCCTTGAAGTCGATAATGTCAACGAAATGGGCCCATCAAGACTCCTTTAGTGACTTCGTTGAATTCTTTGAATCATCCATATGTGCCATATACACAGTCACCACCCTAACCTCTTCATCCAATGACTTACCCCTTGTATACCTGAACCTCATAAACTGGGACCAACAGGGACCTCCCATCTTCGACATAGCACCAAATGATGAAGCAATTGCTAAAATGATGGGGGTTAGAGATCACTTCCCCCTGGGAGATCATAAACCTAGATACGTTATGGAACTTGATACGGCTACCTATTTTGTGGAGACAACCCCTACTTATAGTCGCAAAAATATAAAAATCAAACATGGATTTGATGGTGAAAACAGCTCCGTGACAGCGTCAAATCCCAAAAAAGTAAAAATAAAGGACATATCTCCTAGTGAAAACCTTTACGAGGTGCTAGGAGATGGAAGCATGGGCCTTCTTGAGATAGAGAACGTATATCCTGACAGATCACCCATCCTAGTGGAGCCAGCTCAAGAGATGAATCTTGGGATGGAAGAAGAGCCAAAAATCACCTTCATGCCAGAATCTCTCAACGCAATAGAGTAGGAAAACTTCTTAGTCTTCTTCAAATGCAGAAATTGCAATTTTGCGTGGACTTATGCAGACATGCCAGGGCTCGATCCCGCTTTGGTCATGCATCACCTTGCAGTATGGCCTGATGCAAAACCAGTGAAACAGAAGCTAAGAAAAATGAACCCTCAGGTGGCCCTCCTAGTCAAAGTAGAATTGAAGAAACTACTAGATGTCGGGTTCATCTAACCAATTCATTATCTCGAGTGGGTTTCCAACCTAGTACCAGTAGCCAAACCTGATGGCCGAATCTATTGCTGCACCGACTTCCGAGACCTTAACAGAGCCTACATGAAGGATGACTTCCCTTTACCAAACATTGACATGATAGTGGATCTTATGGCAGGACACGAGATGTTATCCCTAATGGATGGTTTTTCAGGGTATAATCAAATCAAGATCGCAGAAGAGGACCAACATAAGATAGCCTTTATATGTCCATGGGGGACATACTGTTGGGAGGTAATGCCTTTTGGCCTGAAGAATGCTGGAGCCACATATCAATGAGCCATATCATCTTCCATGATCTTTTCCACCACATCATGGAAGACTATGTGGATGACTTGCTAGGAAAATCAAAGACAAGGGAGGAACACCTGGATGTATTAGCAAAGATCTTCAACTGACTAGAGAAATACAATGTTTGCTTGAATCCAAAGAAATGTGTCTTTGGGATCACCTCTAGAAAACTTTTGAGATACATAGTCTCTAGAAGGGGAATTGAGGTAGACCCTGCAAAAGTCAAAGCCATCACTGAAATGCCTCCTCTGAAAACACTAAAATAGCTAGGAAGTCTGCAAGGAAAACTCTAGTCCATTCATCGGTTTATTGCTCAACTTTTCGATAAATGTCAACCTTTCCAACATCTACTCGGAAAGAATACAGCTTTTGTCTAGGACAATCAATGTCAGGCTGCCTTTGACCAGCTAAAAGAATACCTAGCTAATCCCCCTATTCTGACTCTGCCAAGGCAAGGAGAGCCCCTCCTATTATACATCTCAGCAACAGAAATAGCTATTGGAGCCTTACTAGCACAGCATGATGAGTAAGGGAAGGCAAGAGCCATATATTACATCAGCCGCACGTTGGTATCCTACAAGATAAACTATACACCAATTGAACAAGCATGTCTAGCCCTGGTATTTACTTCACAAAAATTAAGACACTACATGCTCAATCACAAAACTAAGCTCATCGCCAAGATCAATCCACTAAAATATCTACTAAACAGAGCTGCTCTTATGGAGAGAATGGAAAAATGGGTCATGATAATCAATGAATTTGACATTGAATATACCAAGAGAAAGGCTATCAAAGGATAGGTTATCGCTGATCAGCTGGCTAAAGCACCCATTCCTATAGAATATCTTACACTGGTAGAGTTCCCTAATGAAACCATCTTGACAATAGCACTGGCAACAGAAACATGGAAAATGTACTTCGATGGGTCATATACACACAGAGGCTCAGGGGCAAGTGTCTTGTTTGTTACCCCTCAAGGTGACACCATCCCAAAGTCATTAAAAATTACATTTCTGTGTACCAACAATGTGGCAGAGTATGAGGCTCTTATCACAGGTCTTCAAATGGCAATCAAATGGAGAATTGAGAAGCTGATAGTGTATGGAGACTCCCAACTGGTCATCCAACAAGTAAATAATGAGTACAAGACTAAGGATGATAAACTCTTGCCTTATAAAAAGATAGTCGATGAATTTAAAGACTATTTTGATGACATTAACTTTGAACAAATCCCAAGGCTAAACAACAAAGCTGCAGACGCCATGGCCACCATCGGATCCCTAGTCGACATGAAGAAAGATAGCAAGAAGTGTGAATTCTTGATAGAAGAGCTCCCTATTCAGCCATATGATGTTCTCTAATCGGAGCTAGTGTGCGAAGTCATTGGTCCCTTATCCCCATGGTATCAAGAAACTTATCTATATCTCCATGATAACATCATCCCTCCTAACCTATGCACCTCACAATGAAAAACTTTCATCTGCCGAGCCTCCCACTTCACCCTTGTAGGAGATACCCTATACAAAAGGAGTCTTGATGGCACACTTTTACGATGTTTAGACTCTATGGAAGTTGAAGTGGCCTTGCAAGAGGTACATGAAGGCATTTGTGGGGCACATTCAAGTGGACCTACTCTCACTAAAAAGATCCTAAGGACCAGATACTATTGGCCAACCATGGAACGAGATGCCTACCGATTTGTAAAAAAATGTCTGCCATGTCAACAGCATGGAGATCTCATTCACGCACCAGCACAAGAATTGCAACCAATCACAATGTCGTGGCCTTTCTCATAGTGGGGGCTCAACTTCGTAGGCAAAATCCATCCACCATCATCCAATGGCCATAAATTCATCATCACAGCTACCAAATACTTCACTAAGTGGGTGGAAGCAATACCACTCACCTTCACCACTGGAACACAGATATCCAATTTCATCCTTCATTATATCATATGTCATTATGGTATCCCTCATTCCATCATCACCAACAATGGAAAACCATTCAAGAACTAGGAAGTCCACACTTTGTGTGGAAAATTCCAAATCCAACACCACTTCTCCTCTCCATATTACCTCCAAGGAAACGGTCAAGCAGAAGCTTCAAATAAAACAATCCTCCACATTCTAAAGAAGATGGTTAATGAAGCCGCCCGTGACTGGCGTCTCCAACTCAATCCCGCCCTATGGTCCTATCACACAAGCATCCGTACCCCCATAGGAGCTACTCCATATTCCCTTGTATTCAGATCCAAAGCCATTTTACCTATTGAGGTCAAGCTCCCATCCTTAAGAGTATCTCTGCAAAATATAATTAATTATGAGGAATACCGAGTCGCAAGGTTGCATGAGCTAGAATTATTAGATGAGAAATGTCTGGATGCATTGAACCACCTGCAGGCCTATCAAAATTGCCTCAGAAGAAGCTATCACAAGAAAATCAATAACCAAAAATTTGAAGTAGGCGACCTTGTCCTTATGGAAAACTAGAAAAACTTGCAAGAGCACCCTAAGAAAGGAAAATTTGAGCCCAATTGGCTAGGGCATTATGTCATCACAGCCAGCTACGGATCAGGAGCATACCGTCTTGCAACACTTGAGGGGCAGCCTCTGGATGAGCCTATGAACATTCTACACCTAAAGAAATTCTACGCATAACCCATCGAGTACCCCAAGCAAAAAATCAAAAAATCAAAAAATAAAGAAAAACCTGAGTGCAATAAAGACTTCCAATGGTAAAAATCACTTTAGTGACACTTTGGATTGGTACCATGGTGAAAACCTATCTTAGGCGCCATGTGTAGTGGCCAATTCCACCATCTCATAAGTCCTTTCTCCATTGTAAACACTCCATGCCAAAATCACCTTCCATGGCTTGGAATCTGGAAACATCAGTTACCCACCCCGCATCTCCCCACCCAATGCTATCATCACAGTATAAAGATCCTTGTAAACTTCCTTTTGTATAGCTAAAAATCAAAAAATCCAAAAACAATAGAAAAATCAAAACATCCAAAAACAATAGAAAATCACAAACTCAAAAAATCCAAAAACAATAGAAAAATCACCAAAATCCAAAGATCCTTTCTAACGATTTGCTACAAATCACCCCCATGCATCGATCCATAATAGTACTCTCTGCAACTCGTGACCATCAACATCCATCAACCCTCAACATCACACCCATCCTAAACCATACCCACATCATCAAGTCTTGCCAGAACTACATATTCATTTCGTTCGCATCTTGAAAGTACCTTGATCTCGTAGACACAGGGTATGTAGGTAGTCTAGAATATGAAGGAAGTATCCAGTACTCAGGTACATAAGATGCACCCATCCAACCCATTTAGATGGTCCCCATTCACTGAGCTTGTTGGACCCAACAAATGATACACACACTAGGTACACACTTGAAACATGGTCCCTAACACAAAAATCATCCATCAACATACCAACTATAACTCAACACATGGCCTAACTATACTTTTATCCATCTTCCAAAAATTATTCAACAACATCCAACCAATTTGCGTCCTAGGATATATCGTTCCTACAATGGACAAGAATCTGTCATCCTATCAACACTAATCTTGGCAAGAGCACACAATGGCTATTTGTATCTTTTTGTTGGTCTTTTTGATGATTGATTTTTATCTCCTTGTCTCACTCTAGGTCAATTCTAGAGCTACCTTGATCTCATCATATCATGGTTAGTAGAGGACGGCACCTAGAGTGGACATGGTCAGTGCTTTTCTATGATGTGGTTGTGGGTTGCTTTCATTGACTTCAAGGATAGTATTCATATCTTGAAGCCAGGGTCGGTTCTAGCATACTATGCCTCATCTACATATACAGGAAGCAATACCTTATATGTACTATGAGTATCAATGACTATGAGTCCCCTTCCTTGGCTAGGCAAGGTTATACTACCTTAGAAATCCATGGCATCAACCTATTGTTTGTGGGTCTAGTCCATGTAATCATGGGATATACACATCAACACTTAGGTCATCTCATACCTTTGTGGAAGGCATCCTACATTTCTATAATAAACTAAGAAATTCTCTCAATTAATGTTATGCAACTACTGTTACTAGCTCAAATCATCCTACTAATCATTTATTCAACTATACTATCTGGGCCTAGATTTCATAATCCCCTAGCTTAACCCCCCTCTCCCAAATCCTCTCACTAATCCCACTCCCACCTAACACATCCTAAGCCAAAGTAAATCCCCCCTCAATGACATGGTGTCTTATGACCTAACAATTTCCTTATCTCCCACCCCACCCCCTCCCTAATCTAGCCACAACCAATCATATCCGTACCCAATCCATCAACCCTTATCCTCTCCCCACCTATTCCCTTATCACTAAGCCCCACCACCCAAGGTTACACAAAGAACATCATGTGTATCAAGACTTAGTCATCTCATATATCATTTCGTTTGCATATTATAATCATTTAGTTTGCATTTCATAATCACTTAGGTGCATTTTATAATCATTTAGTTTGCATTCCATAATCATTTAGATTGCATTTCATAATCATCACATGGCATTTCATAATCATTTAGTTACATTTCATAATCATTTAGTGTCATAATCATAATCATTTAATTTGCATTTCATAATCATTTAGTTGCATTTCATAATCATTTAGTGTCATAATCATAATCATTTAGTTGCATTTCATAACCATCTAGTTGCATATTCATATTTCCATACATAACATTGTTTATTAAGATAAACATATATTTCCATTGCATTACATTTTACATCAATAATAAATGTTTATTAATTTGAATATTTATTTGCATTCTACATCATAGTCCATAAATCACAAACATGCATATATCAAAATAAGTAAACCATCATTACATCCATCATATTACATCAATAGGTACATCCATAACATCAACATAATACATCTCATAAACACAACACATCCATAGCATCTCATAAAATCATCACATCATCACAATATGCATAATCCATAAAGCATATTGCATCCATCAACATAAGCATCATCATAATCATATAAAAGCATCATAAACAAACATATAGGCCATCAAAAAGCATCATCTCATATATCATCATCGCAAAAATGTACATTACTCATGTATATACATCAGAAAAATATATGTCGTGATACAATGCCTCCAAGGGCCAAAATGATACAAATGTCAGCCCTCAATAGTGGAGCTTCTCTCTGACTCAGTAGGGGATCTTGGTTGTGGTGGTGGCTATGGATGTTGCTATGGTCCTGCCTATGGCTATAGCTGCAGTTGCGACTAAGCCTGTACCTATGTAGCCTGTTGGGGCACCTATGATGGGGGACCCATCGGCTGCTGAACAGACTGAATTGATCTAGATCTATGTGACCTAGACATCCTGGATCCACTGAGCTAATTGTAGCTTGGTACACGCTACTCTACAGGCACTGCCACCTGATAGGCACCCTAATAATAATTTGCCCATCCTCTAGTCTCTAATAGTTGTCCCTGTACCTGAGACAGCTGTATCTGCATCAATGTCAAAATTGGGCCCATACTGGCACCCAAAGCCTGTAAACCAGCCACCATATCCTCCGCTTGCCGAGCTCTCAAAAGTGCAGCATCCCGCTCTCCTGTCAAAATGGCTATCTCACCCTGTGCCTGGGCTAACTGTGCCTGCAGCGCACCCACTTGTACATCTGTACCATCTAATAGTGCAACTGTGCCTCGCAACTGCACTAACTCTGCATCACGACTCTGTAAAGCCTCCTGTAGGCTGGCACCTGTCCCCACAAGGTCTCAATCTCCTCCTCTCCACTTTAAGGCCACTGACGAGATGAAGACCCTCGAGGCCCTAAACCTCCACCTGCCAATGAAGTACCCACCTCTAGACCAGAAGCTTGTTGTCCTGCTACAACAGCCTGCTATTGCTACGATACCTGTGGTGGCAGTAGAACATCTCTACCTATCCTCAGCTGTGCCCCAGCTGTCGAGGTGCTCCCTACGTCGGCACCCCTTTAATTTGAACCTGCTTAATAGGTACCTACTGCACAGGTACCCAATGTCACACCTATTGTTGGGGCAAATGTAGGCTACCACCTGCCTGCCCCTCTCTCCTGAGCCTGACCTATCTAGCTGTTGCTGCTACCAACACATCCATTGGCTCCCCATCTCCCCCAATCTCCCTCTCCTCCCCATCCCCTCCAACCTCCATAAGATAGTATGCAATAATCTCCTCTCCCTCCTCTAAGAAATCATCCCCATCAAAATCCTCATCTCCATCCTCTTCTGACTTCTCATCCCCTGATGCTGCCGCCTCCTCTGCAGGGTCTGTGAACCGTGTAGGCTGCCACATCCGCCACCATGTCTCATAGGCAGGAGTAGTGCCTGCATCTCTAACCTCACTCTGCCAATCCCACATCAATGGTTCCAAAGCCACAAAATCCTCTAAGGCAACCTGGGGTTGTATGTCTATAGGCCAATAATGGGCATCTCGATGGGTCCGTGCAAAAATTGCCATCAGCTGCGGAACATCCTATTGTAGCCCAAACTACCACATAACTCGTTATGGTAGATACATATCAATAGTATGGTCCCCTTGACTTATCAGGTAGCGCTACTAGATTGTGTAAGGCATGTGAACATCGTGTTGGGTGAATATTTTGTCGTTAACTCACTAACGGCAAAATGGGTATATCAGCCACAGCTATGATGAGATAAAGTCTCTCCTCTCAACAAGTGGAGGTTCCCTCTGGTTGCTTAGTTATTACAAACAAATAACTTGTGAAGTTTAGGTAAACTAAAAACTATATTTGTGGTGGTTCCATCTCATCTCATTCTCTTTTTTAGAATAGATGCTTACACTTCCAGACGATAATAAAGAACTTATAAACTATCACCAAACTACATAAACACAAAGTTTTATGTTACTTCACTTACTAATTGCAAATAGAACTATTTGAAGTTGAATGCAGCCCAAAGTCTTCACTCTTCTCCAAGATGATAAAAGTAAATTGAATATAACAATTAGCAGCACAAAGTCTTCAAACTATTGTATTCTCACAAATATAAACATAATCCTCACAAATGATTTGATAACACAAAGTCTATCAGAATCAAATTAAGAACGCTCTTTAATCACTTGAAACAATCTCTGCATTTCAATTATTTACCAAAGAAAATTATGATAGCAAAGACATAAGAACAATTCTATCACAAAACAAATAATCCCAAGACAAAGATTGGAATTGAACTTGCTTTCTTATATTGATGAATATTTGATAATTGATTCTCACAAAGAAGCACAAAGTCTTGATTTGCTTTTCAATTCGCCAGAGTTTTCTTGCAATAGATAAAAGATAGTATTTACAAAAGAGGCCCTCTTTATTTATAGAGAGAGATCTTGATAAAATTTAGGAAAAATCCTAACTACTTTGACTTATTCAAAAATAGGAGTCCTTATTGACTTGGGACTTCCTATATTTTTACATGTAATTACATATGAAAAATGTACATGTAAAAATGTCCAAAATTGTTTTGAAAGTACATCTGAAAAATAGAAAATAAACTAAGGAAAAATAATTGCTTCAATTTGTATTGCCATCTTTCCTCATTTGAGCATCATACATCGTGAAGGTTGCTTGCATCCCAATGCTATCCGGGCTAACTGTGTTCCTGAAGATCATCTTAGCTCTTACTATGGCATCCCTCACTATAGTGACTGATTTAACATGATTAGTTAGCTTGGTTTTCAAATTATCCAAAGTTAACTGATAATCCAAAATATTGTCCACAGAAGTCATTGAAAATGTTTTCTCTTCAAACTCTTTCTGGAACATAGTTTCAACTTTTTGAACCATTTCTTCTGCAGAAAGAAACTGGTTGTCTTGTGATACCAACTTACAAGGCAACTCCTCCAACTTATGCAAAAGGCTGATATCACTTTGTTCACTGATTTCTTTTGCAGCTTCAAGATCGTTGATCAACTCCCTAAGCACACGGCTCCTGTACATCAATGCTTCCTTTGTTTCTATATATGAATCCTTGTTAGAGATGGCGCCAATTGATATTAGGGTACTTATTTTGAGTTTCCTCATCTCTACCCATTTATCCTGATTCTTCTCTGTGCGTTCAATATCTTGAGAGATAGCATCAATGAGATCATCAAGTTTTGCTTTTATTTTTCTCATTTTATCTGTCTTCTCAGATATGTCTGTGAGCAAAGAGACTCCTTGTGCATGCATCCTGTCTAAGTACTCTTCAAGTACTTTTCCTTTGAGGTGGGTCTTTTCTGCTTTCAGAATGATGGAGTCTTCTACAAATACAGCCTCTGGAGTAACTGCTTCTAAGTTTAAAGTGATTTTCCTTACCACCGCAGTTAGCTATTCTACCATTGCCTTATAATGATCCTTCATTTCTTTTTCCCTGTCAAATTTCTGAATTAGGATGTCCATGGCTGACTGCATATCACTCTTAGTACTTTCATGGGTTATTTTGCCCAATTCAACTCTAGAGATAGAGTAATCATTCATATCAAAATCCTCCATGGTTGCATCTTGTGGGGGTTTTGCTATTTCCAGAAATTTATGTCCTTTGTCCCCAATCATTCTGGACAAAATCTTTGGTTTCTTTGGGGCCTTGGGCCTTGCGGGCACTAGCTTACTGAAATCAAAGTCATCTAGAGAGATGGCTTGCTTTTTCCTTTTCGGTGTGTAAGCTGATAACCAAGGTGGAAGCAGAGAAGTACTCACATTGGGATCCATTCCCATTGCTGGCGTTCCAGGAATTGTGCTTGTACTGGTGGTAGAAACAATAGGCGGAGTGTTGGTAAAAACTGCACCTGTTACATTTGCACTAGGAACTTGCTCAGTATTCATTACAAAATGATCAAAAATAGAGGCATCCCCAATATCAAAAGATGATGAAGATAAACTAGGAATAAACTTTGAAGAGCAGAGAACATCTTCAAAAGTACTTTGGGGATTGTCAAAAATTATTTTAGAAGGAGAAGGAGATTTAGAAGAGGGGATATTGATAGGGGAAACATAGATAGGAGCTCCAACAGGTGTATCAGGCAAAGGGGAAGAGGCTCCTGCTTCTTGTTGCACATTCTCTTGCGAAGACAAAGGTTCTTCCTCTTGTTGATCCATAACCCTACCTTCAACTTCCATCTCTTCAATGGCTGGCTACTCAATTGTTGGCTCCTCAGTTTCCATTTCTTTTACTTTAGGCTCTTTCTCCATAGTCCTGGACTTCTTTGTCACAAACTTGATTTTAGGCTTATTTGTTTTAGAGGATGAGGGAACATCACTCTTGTTCTTTGTTCTGTTTTCCACCTTTTTACCAATCTGCTCTTGAACTTCAATTTCTGATCCAGTGAGGAATTCTTTCAGAGTAATTCCTTTATCTGCCAGCCAGTTATTGGTGTTAGCCAATATGGGCTCAAATCTCTTCCTTAATGAGGTCAACTCCTTTTGGGACCACTGAATAGGAGGAAGAGGAGTGTTAACAATTTGTTCAGCATTATATTTGTCATCAACCAATTCCCCATTATCCACAAGATCCTCAGGAATAGCGGCAAGTCCCAGATATTCAATCTGTTCAAGGGACAACCTACTATAGTCTAGCTTCCTGATATCTTCCTCTGTCCTCAAATCTACCCAAACATCTTCTACCATGGGTTCATGAAATTGAGTTTTCCTTCTAATTTTATCCTTCACTCCCCTATAGTCAAACTTTGGTCTCCTTTTGAATTGCTTCATGGTGACCAGCTGCATCTCTATCTCCATGGCCCTTGCCTTTGCGGTAATCAATACTGAATATCTGTCGATTTCAACTGGGAATCTGAAACCAAGCTTCTTAAGTTCCATTTGTTTGTTATGCATGACAATCATTTGTCTGCACAACTCCATCAAGACCAGTTTGTCTGAAGGGAATCTTGGAAGCATATAGGGGTAACCTTGGAAAAAGCTAACCCTTAAGTATGAAAAAGAAGGAAATTGTAAGAACATACACCCAAAATCATTTACTACTATCCATGCCTCATCTAAAATTCTTCTTTGTTCCAGTTGGGGATCAAAAAGACACAAAAATACAGCAAAGAATGCATCATTCACTCTTCTGAAATGATGAATTGAGACTTTCAATATCAATTGGGAATAGTATTGGTATACAGGAACTACCCTCCTATCCCCTTCTAATGTTAATCCTAGAAAAATCCTCATAGAGGCTGCAATGTACACCAGATAGGAAGTCATGTAGAACTTGAAGGTAGTGGATACCTTCGTTAACTGTTCATGCAAAGCGTTACTAATTTGTTCTCCCCAGAAAATGGTTTGCTTACCCTGGAGTATGACCTTAATGAAAGGATACATCCATTCATGAAACTGTGAAGAAGAAGACAAACCTCTTGTCCTACTAAGGAGAGTAATCAGATCACCAACTTCTTCTACAAAGTCACTTCGAGGGAAACTATGTGGCCACCTTGACAAATTTGACCTTGCAGTCTTCAGCCATTTATTATTGATCACTTTCTTTGCTTTTTCCAGATTTTTGTCATATTCCTTCTGTGCTTCAACAAAGTCAAGCTTCAACACCTCTGTAGTAGGAGGACACATGAACACCTTATCAATGAACTCAGGATCCAACCTGATTATCACATTACCACTGGAGTCCACCATAGCTCTAATATCTTTGTTATAGAAATGGGCACACTGAAGAACAAATTCCATGTTGTGATCTACCACTGGGAAAGATGACACCAGATGAATATTACTGTCAATTATCTTCTTCATCATAGCACTAGGGTTGTTAGACTTGGTTCTCTCTACAAACTCAGCCATATCAACATGGCCAATCTCTATATCTCTAATGTCGTCAACATTAGAAGTGACTAAGGTGATTGGGAAAACACCTTGATATTTGTACTTCATTGCTTTTGATTTCTTTGGGGACAACTTAGTCATCTGGATGAGCTTTCACCAAGAGGAAGTTGATGAAGAACGAAGCTCCACAGAAGAAACTGCAGCAAAAGTCATGATCATGCAATTAGGGGAAATAATGGCAATTTGGGAAAATTGCATGTCAACGACCATGACTATGGAAACGTGCTTGAAAAGGGCTATAGTGCGAGCAAGCCAAAAATTAGAGGAAAGCAGGCTCAGAAAATTAAAATGAAAATTTTCCAGAGTTAGGAAAACTTGGGAGAGAGTTTGTATGGGTGGCAAAATTCGCCGCCCTTGCATATGAGGGGTTTTCATATCTGCCTCAGCGGCAAAATTTGCCGCCGCTACAGGTAATCATTTGAAAGATCATTGGTTATCATGAATAAGCAGTGAAAAATGCTGCCACTACATGTTATTACTTGCAAAGGTGTAGGGTTCTGTATAGTCGGTGATTTCAACCACCGTTGCAGACGACAAGGAAAAGTTGCATGTTGGAGCGGCGAATTTCACCGATATTGCAGGTAGGATGGAAACAAGTTTGAATGGCCTTTGGTGTTCAAGCAACAAATAATGCCGACACTGCAATATAGTAAGGATTGCAAGGGTTTTGGTGTTCGAGCGGTGAATTCTGCCGACGATGCAATATAGTAAGGATTACAAGGGTTTTGGTATTTGAGCGGTGAATTTCACCGATGATGTACCTTGCCTTCGTTGAGTCTTAAAAGGTTTGAGTAGTGGAAAGTACCACCGACTGAGCTTTGGAAGAAGATCTTCAAAAGGCAATATGCCGACGTGGCTGACACAGCCAATGTCTCAATACATACAAGGGTATAGGAAGTATGACTCAGTCTTGGGGTTTTACATGGCAAAAACCACTGACACTGATATAGAAATAACTTAGGGTACATAGATTGATCCTTCTGAAGACATACTTGATGCCAAGTTTAAACAAAAATGACCATACCATTTAAGAAAACAACCTTTTGACGAAAACTTAGAACAAAATTAAAACAAAGAAAAAGCTGTTCAAAACTAATAGAAACCCTAGGAAAGAAAATGAAAATGGCTAGAAGGTTTACCTGTCCACATGATGAAAACCCTAAGTCTAATGATGGCAGATTGAGTTGAACCCTTAGACGGAGCGGTCGAATGGTTGAAGGAGTCCAGAGATTGGCTAGACAGGTAAGGAATGAAATGATGGAAAAGACTAAAGAAAATGTATTTAAGACTCGAAGACATGCCTTTATCGGGTGGCACAAGTGGCCATTAATGGCACTCAGTATTCAAGATCCTGAGAATCTTGCTCAGGCGGCAAAATCAGCCAACCCTACACATGTGTCAACAAACATGCAAAGGCGGTGTTTTCTGCCGACGATGCATGTAGATTTCAGAGAAATATGTAACGGCGGCAAAAAGTACCGCCTTTACATATGCAAAGAGAAACTTATGTAAAAGCGGTAAAAAATGCCGCCATTACACATGCAACAAGCGAAAAACAAAAAACATGTAAGAGCAGCAAAAAATGCCACCATTACATATCAAAACTCAAAAATTACTAACTCTTGAAAATGGCTAAAATCAACATTTTAATCAATTTACAACTTAAATGATCTTTGCGAATATCGAGAAACCAATTAGAGGAGATGTTACAAACCAGTTTAGAATGTCAAACGACTTCCAACGAGATGAAGAGAATCTTGTCTCGATTTGCGAACCTAGAGTACAGATCACAAAACGGACAAGTTTCGTGGGGGTTGTCTACAAAAACAAGTGCAACTGATTTTGAGAACAACACATTGTCATCTGGCTAGGGCTCCACTCCGATGTATGGTCGCCAGGTAATCCGAATGACGTCATCCAAAATCTGTCTCCAATATCAAACCTGCCCAGTGTATGTATACTCAACATCTCGATACAAGAACACAAAGGCCTCAAACTAATAATGATAGTACCTACATCTCGGCCGAGTGATCAGAATATGCTCCTAGATCCATACATGAAGCAAAGTAACTCTAGCTGATAGAGCTGAATCACGATGATAAACAATTGTATGCATCTCATGATAAAGTTGTGCCAACATCGTTGGTCCCCAAGCATACACTGTCTCATGTCAGACCATCCCCATAATGACCTCTCCCCATCCAACTAGAAATCCCCTGCCTCTCCTATCTGGCATCACTATGCTACCGACTAGTGCACATAGGAATAAAGCAAAGTGATCTGCACCCACCGCCAGTGTCCCCTCATAGCTCATCTCCCTCCTATCTACTGACAAAATAATGTGGTCGCAGCCAAATACTCTAACTAATGCTCTCTGTCCCCTCCTTGTGTCATATGTCACCCGATGACCATGAATCAGTAGCTTGAGGATGCGATAAACATCCTCAAGAGTGATGGTGATCTCTCTCTAGTAGGAAGCAAAAATGAACAAGTCTCTGGCTGATACCTCTCTACAATAGTCGTAATCAGAGCTCTATGAGCTCGCAGCATTGGCATCGATGCAGCTGTCAAAAGCCGTAACCTTGCTAGTTGAGCTCAGGTGGCATCGTCGAAGTGATCAAATAACACCATCACAGCCGACATGCGTCACTCCCGCGAGCACACTATAAATGACCTCGTATCCTACATCTATAGTTTTCTGGTCAAAAAACCTACCTATCCTTTTCCAAAATCCACCCTTTCTTCTACTGTTGAAAGCCAAAAACATTTTGGTGCCACAACAGACCACATTTTGTGCCATTTCTAATGATGGCGCTACCACATTTTCACATGGCGCTAATTCAAAAGATAGCACCACTACGCAACCCTTTTCACGCCATTCAAACAAATGGTGCTACCCTTCCATTTGGCACCAATCTGACAAATGGTGCCACCCTTCCCGATAGCGCCGATATCAAGTATCGCACTAATCTTTCACATCATTCTAATCTTCAAGATAGCGCCATTACCCAGCATAGCACTAATCTGAAAGATATCATTACCTTGCCTCCTATTTGGCGCCAAAACGCAAAATCCTAAACCCTATACAACATTGCACTAATATAGGGGATGGCACCAAAACGATAAATATATGGTGCCAATCCATCCCTGCTCTACCCTAGCGGATAGCACTAATCCAGAGGATTGCGCTAATCTGCTCCCCTTAAGTGTTACGCAATCTTGTGATAGCACCAAAACAATAATCCCAAATTCTCGAAGTAAAAAAATGCGATAAAATCAAGAAATGACAAAGCTAGGGTTAGGCCCTATCTGGGGTCCAGCCTTTGGTGCCCGGCCATATGATCGGAAATGCTAAAAAATGTGGGTGTATCATGGAAACCTGGGATTACGGTCTGCCATCTCTACTTTGCTCCTTCTTCTCAAAACTCAATGTGTGCAAATTTGGCACCCTTAGGGCCCACTATGCAAAATATAGTAAGCTGTGTCATCCTTTTGCACATTTTTTTCCCCTCTGGGGTGCAGATCACAACCTTTTTCCTCTGTTTTCCATCCTCTATCCAACTTTTACTTCTGTCGCGTCCTTTTGAGAGTTCGCCTGAATTTTTTTTTTTTTTCACTGACCTCTCGAGGGGGCATCTCTCACCCATTCCATTCCTTCCCGACAATTGGGGCATTTTTTTTCTTTGACCTGATGCCACCTCCCTGCTAGGTTTCCCTCACCCATTCCATTCCTTCCCAGCGGCTGGGGCATTTTTTTTCTAACCTGACGCCACCTCCCTGCTAGGTCTTGATGCCACGTCAAAGAGGGGCAAATGTAGATACCTAAAAAGGTCTTCATCATCGAATCGACTCCCAACCTCCCTAAACATACCTATTTCCTTCCTAAATAATTAATTATCCCTCCATCACCCAATTTTTCATTATTCTATCTCTAACAATTAGATTAATTTTATTAATTCAATAGTTCAACTTTAGCCAATTAATTAAATAAATATGCAATATTTATTTGGTTAATTTCCCCCTTCTCACTAAAACCAATTAATTAGTTAAATCAAGTTTAACTAATTAATTCAGCCTATTAATTAAACTATCCCTACCCTAGGTAATTAAATAGTCATTATTTAATTGCCTATCCTAAACTATATCATCCTAGCCTTAGGATTGATTAAATAAATCCTTATTTAATCAATCTTAACTTCTCACTAATCCATCTACTAATTTATTCCAGCTAGATTAATTAGGTTAACCACTCCAATTAACTTGGTAAAACCCTCATTAACACTTCTGTTGATAACTAAGAGGGGGGGTGAATCAATTATCTTGATTACTTTAGCTTTTTGTCCTTAAACAATTAGTGCAGCATCAAATCATATAAGCAAACATAACCATGAAAGCAAAAATAACATCAATACACATGACACAATGATTTTGATGTGGAAAACCTTGTTAAGGGAAAAATCATGGGGTGATTAACCCAAGATTGTATTCTCTGTTAAAAGAATAAGATAGTACAAAATGGCACTTGCCAATTAGGGCTCACTGCCCGAGCACACTACTCACAAGAGGCTCACTGCCTACAAGAGACTCACTGTCTACAAGGTATAAAGAAAGTAACCAGGTGATTGAACTGATGAGAAGCATCCACATACACTGAGGCTCAATTCCGGTTAGGCTCAATACACTGATCTACTGCACTTCATTCTTCCTCTTCTTTGGTGCAGCTGTCCTGTCACATTTTGGACCTACAAAGTTACTTCCACACTAGTCTATGCTTTTCTTCGCACACCACACTTCTTCACAACACACTTTACATCAAAATCCATTTGGTATATATATCCGCACCAAGGATTTCATCATCTTTTTAGTCAGCATCCGGAATACTTATTATTTTCCCAAGCTCTGATCTGTCGGCTGAATCCTTGCATACTAAGTGATGCAGATCAAAGAGATATTTATAGAAGTCATCAATCATGTCGACTAACGATGAATGATCTCTCAAGAAACTTGATCACCATCAATATCTCATCCAGATTAAGGTCTGATGCTCTGCCGATCAGGTCTTCCTCAGTCTACTCTGCCAAACAGGAACCTAACACTTAGGTGCTCATATCTCTTCAATCTTTCATCACCGGAAGCTCAATCTCTGGAATATATTAGTAATGGTATTCCTCTTGACTTTCCCAAGTCCACACTTTGCTGAGATACTTCCTCTGATAGTTTTGGACCTGATTGTCAGACCTTGCTGCATGCTCTGTTCTTGCTTACCGGACCAAACTATTCTTCAATCTGTCTTCCAGTATAGACATACCATATCCTGTGGATGTGTGGGATGAACTTTGTTTCCATCAATGACAACATTTATCAAGCCACACAGTGTCTCTTGCCAACAATCTCCCCCTTTGGCATTGATGGCAACACTTAGTGAAAAATGACTGTCACACTACACTCCCCCTTGGCTAATGCTCTGTTCTTATGTACATTTTCTGGAGCTCCCCCTTAGATAGATTCCACATTTTTCACTTCTCCTCAGTCCCCCTTTGACATCAATGGCAAAGGGTGGGGCCCGCACACCAAAATTTACAAAAATCAATCTATACTTAGCCGCATAAGTATATAAACAGGTTATACTTACATATACTTAAGTATATCTGCAAAAGTGTTTTTCAACTGTAAAACTTCTGTCGCCCAACTCAGCTTCATCCTGTCCAAAATTGAGATGTGACCACTCAACAGGAATGCAAATGCTTCTGCCCTCTTCAGATCTGTCAGATCACTGGTCCGAGCTGTGGTTTGAGCATCAGTTAGGGCCTCATGCATGGCCTCTAACTTAGGGATAATTATCCCTCTAAGTTCACTTAACCTGCTTACTCTATTTTTCTTCTCCTTCTCAAGATTCTTTATTTCATCTATGACTACAATGGTTTGACACTCTTGATTCATTATGGAAGAAGTGAGAGGATCAAAATTTTGAGATAAGCTTGACAGTTTATCCTCTTTCTCTTTCACTTTCTTATCAATATCCTTTGTCACTTTTGACCAGGATAGGCAAAATTTATGTCTCTGCCATCTTTAAGAGCATTTCTAAGCTCTTTATCCCAATATCCATATTTCTCTTATCATTTGTTATTAGCCCTTGTACCTCCGAGAATCTTTTTACCAAAAACTCCTTCCAGACCTTATCTTCTGCTGATTTCTCTAAAGAATCAAAATGTGTGCTAACAGTATTAACAAGAGATTTGAGATTACCGGATGAAGAGGCTGAAGGATCCTTTTGAAAGGATGGCATGATCTTTTCCAATACACTGGATGCAATTTCTATTAGCTCACAGTCTTCCATGTGAGATTTTAGAAGTTTTTCTTTTGCCTTTGCTTGGGCAAAGGATGCTATCTTCATTGTTTGAACCGGGGAGAGAGAATCAAAATCAAATGGTCCTTGTAGTAGTTCCGGTTCATCAATTTCCATCATCTCTTTGGTTAAGAAATCTTTGACAATTTTTGTAGTGTCTCTTGCCGGAGACCGAGTCTTCTTCCCTTCTGCAGTCTAAGAACTGTCTGGGGTCTTCTTTGTTATGTCTTTTTCTTTTTCCTTTACTTCTTCTTCTTGACTTGTTTTCTCCTCTATTCTTTCTTCTCCTTTAGATCTGGAGTATGTCGGGGAAACCGGAGGAAAGATGTTTGCTTATTCATGAACTTCCTCTTTTGGAGGAGAGGAATCTAAGTCCTTAGTTTTCTCTTCACTTGTCTCCTTTGCCTCTTCTGCATTTTTCATAGTAGATTCTTCTTCTTCATCCATGGTAGAGGGTTCATTACCTAGGTCCTCTATAAGAGGAATATTGAATCTTTTAAAAGCATTTTGAAGGATATCTTCTATTTCTTTTGCCACTTTGTCAGTTTCTCCAAGCATGAGCTGATTCATTCTAGCTTTACTCCAGAACTCATCCTTGCAATCTTTGAAGATCATATCCATTTGTTTTGGAGTAATTGAAGGATAGAGCTGAAGAGCTATCTGTTCTCTAATTTCTAAATCCTTTGCCTTGGCATTTTCTTTTTCTCATTTCAAGTTCTTTCTCTAAATTTTTGGGAATTAGAGAGATGATTTCAATAAATGCTTTATTGTATATGCTCAAGTACTTAACTATGGCTTCCTCTAAGATCTTTTTATTTTCATTATTATACTCATCATAGAATTCTATTATTGGTTGCAGGTTCCCATCCATAGTGACTGCTTTGACTACATCATCAATGGATAGAGTACGTTTCTCAACAAACTCTTCTGTCTCTTCTTGACTGGATGTTTTCTTTTTCTTCTTCATTTTCTTTACTTCCTCATCTGATTCTATCTCTTCATCATCCTTTTGGCTTGTATAAGACCTTGCTGCCTTTTTCTTGGTTCTCTTTTCTCCTTTTCCAGATGTTTGGGCTTCTGGTTTTGAGGCTTTTTGACTCTTGGAAGTGGCAGGTGCAGGGCTTTTGGATGATCTGGTCTAGGAAGGGGCTTGCATCGAGGCACTTTCTTTTTCTGTCTCTTGCCTTTCTTTTTCTACCCTTTCCATCTTTTCTCTGTTGGCATCAAGTGCCTCCTTTGATATTCCATGCTTCTTGGCTAATTCTTCTACTTCTTTTCTCACTTTTCTTTTCATCTCTGGTTGTCTGAGTTCAACATGGATTTTCACACTCAATTCTTGAAAGGTTCCAAACCTTTCTGCCTTAGGATCCTTGGGCTAACTTAGCATGTGTTGAATATGTAGCTCTACAATTTTCTCATCTACTTCATACCCCATTGGCATGATCCAAACTGTCCTTGGTTCTACTGCCTCCATTAGGCATTGATCAGTGTCTACCATAAAGCACACTGTATCCTTGTATTTCTCAACCAAGGATTTGGGGATTCTTTCTCTAGCTTGCATCATACTTTGAAAGTTCTTGAAATAGCCCCAGAGTGTTGTATTCTATGCCTTGGCATCACCAAGCCCATGTATATAATCTCTAATTTGAATGGCTACTGGTCTATCATTCTACCATACCCAACCACTAGATCTAGGAAGCTCATTCATAAAGTAAAAGAATAAACATAATATTAGCCCACCATACTTGAATGAGTTCTTCTTATCCTTCTTGATCTTTTGTAGGTTCTCCAACAGTTGGCTTAGAAGAAGTTCACAAAGATCATAGTCTGCATTCTATCTTAACATTTGATAAGCAACATAAATAGCAGTTCCAAATATAGAATCCTCCCTACTGGAGTGATATATCTTATAGCCAATTACCATAGATGCAAACTTGATATCTATATCAGTGATATCTTCAATTGTCATTGCTCTCTTATCAAATTTTGATCTGGTTGCCTCACTCATTGTCTGATTCTTAACTGATTTGAGAGCAGGTGGCCCACCGGATGAGTGTAATCCGGTAACCGCCCTAATAGCATCTTTTGTGATTTTGAATGGCCTTAATAACCACATAAAGTTATCATGCACTCTACTCAGAACATACTGGACCCATTCATCTTCAGCAAGACAGGGGAAATGAATGCAATGTCCAAAATGTTTTTCCTGAATAGCCTTGTACTGAGGTTTGAGTTCAAAAGAATCATCTATTAACTAGTTTTGGTAGATATCCATCATCTTGGATTCCCCAAATTCTTCAATGTTCACATGAATGTATGCCCTAACATCTTCAACATGTAAAACCCCATGTGGAATGCTGGAAAAGGTGCCTAACGGATCAACTTCTAGAGATTTGTAGGGATGCTTCTTGAATTTAGGATGTGGCCTATCAGAGATCTTTACAACATTAGGAGTAACCATCTTTAAATGTTTTGCAGAGAGATATTCAAGAATGGAAAATACCTTTTACACTTCTAGGATTCACGGAATTAGCCGGATCGAATTGCTAGATGAATCGATTTCAGCGGTTGATCTTTGAGATGTTTGAGATAATTTGTTGCAAAGCTCCTTCTTCCCTTTTCTTGAATGCAAATGTGCAAATGATGAACAAAAGAACCCTTTTATTTCTGCACAAACCCTAATTCCGTGTTGCAATAAATGCATAGTTTAAGTCATTTTGGTTGCTTTATTTTTCCTTGTTCTGAGAGAGATATTTCCGGATCACTAAGATGCACTTAGAATGATTCTTGGTGGAACATGAAAAACTATCTTCCTTTCTCCAATTGCTCCATCTAACTGCAGATCCAAATATTTGAATTATGAATCATACCAGATCTAACTGTGAGAAACTTGCTTTTGTCGGAGGACTGTCAAACTGGATTAATCTTGGATGATTGATCTTTTTCAAACTCATTGTGGATCCTTCAAATCTTTACCATGGGTCATTTACATGTTTCTTTGAGAGCCCTTTTAATCTGCAACTTTCCATGTGCCAATTTCAGGCACCAATTGACTGGTTGGGGGAATTTAATTTTCCTTGAGACTCCCCCTGAGCCAGAGCTCATCTTTTTAATTTTTGGAAGGAATATCAGCACCAAATTCTGGTGTGGATCCATTTCCAACATTTTTTGTACTTCTCTTTACCCAAATCTTATTCATCTCTCTTTGAATTTCATCCGCATTCACTTTTCCTTTTCCTTTGTCTTGGTTTTGATTGTGATGCACCGGACCCTTTTTGTCCTGATTCTTACTTCTGCAGAATTTGGCAATATTTCTGGATCTATTGCAGTTGTAGCAAACAATATTTCTTTGCATATTTGATTGATATCCTCTTGATCTACATTGATTAGCCAGATGTCCCATTCTATTGCATGCAAAGCATCTACCATTGAATGAATTGTTTATTTGCAAATTTCTACATTCATGAGATTTGTGACCATATCTTTTGCAGTTGAAGCATTGTCCGGAGAAGGATGAATTAGTCTGATTCATTCTTCTTCTGCACTGATTAGCTTTATGACCAAATTTATTGCAATTGAAGCAGTATCCATTGAAAGATGGATATCTTTGAGCATTTGGTTGCCTTACTGGAGGTCTTCTAGGCCTGTTCCTTAGATTTCTTGATTCAAAGTTCTTCTAACCAGATCCAGAGCTTTCTCCTTCCTCATACCCCAAGCCTTGCTTGTCATCTACCCTCTTTTGGCTTACAAGAAGGACTTCAAGTTGAGCAGAGCTTATCTTGAATTTCTCTTTATATTCATTTGTTGTTTGAAGATCCCTTTTAAGAGTGTCAATCTGATTCTCAAGTTGTTCTTCATTATCTCTAGCTTCTTCAAGATCAGATTCTAGATGCCTGATTATTCTGTCCATATTGTGGTAGTTTTCTAACTACTCCTTGAGAGATTGTCTTAGATTATCTTCAATTTTCCTTTTCTCTTCAATTTCTTGGGTGAATTTCATAACCCCTGATTCCATTTCATGTCTTACTATAATGACCTCTTTTGATAGCTTCTCACATAACTTGTTCTTCTCATTCAAATCTTCATCAGTGTTATTGGCTTCACTTTGACTTGCTAATTGTTGAAGAAGTTCCTTTCTCTTTTTCATAGAGATACTCAGTTTCTCTTTTAGTTCATTTATGAAATCATCAGCTTATTTGAGTCTTTCTTTTAAGTCATGGACTTTAGAATGTGACTGCTCAAGATCATCTAAGGAAGACTAAAGTTGTTCCCTCATACCATACATATCCATTGAGATTCCCAGATCTTCCTCAAGCTGTTAAGCTCTATTTGGAGGAACTTGGCTCTGATACCAATTGTTGATAACTGAGAGGGGGGGTGAATCAGTTATCTTGATTACTTTAGCTTTCTATCCTTCTTAAACAATTAGTGCAGCATCAAATCATATAAGCAAACATAACCATGAAAGCAAAAATAACATCAATACACATGACACAATGATTTTGACGTGGAAAACCCTGTTAAGGGAAAAACCACGGGGTGATTAACCCAAGATTATATTCTCTGTTAAAAGAATAAGATAGTACAAAATGGCACTTGCCAATTAGGGCTCATTGCCCGAGCACACTGCTCACAAGAGGCTCACTGCCTACAAGAGACTCACTATCTACAAGGTATAAAGAAAGTTACCAGGTGATTGAACTGATGAGAAACATCCACATATGCTGAGGCTTAGTTCCGATTAGGCTCAATACACTAATCTATTGCACTTCATTCTTCCTCTTCTTTGGTGCAGCTGTCTTGTCACATTCCAGACCTACAAAGTTACTTCCACACTAGTCTTTGCTTTTCTTCACACACCACACTTCTTCACAACACACTTTATATCTAAATCCATTTGGTATATATATCCGCACCAATATCTAAATCCATTTGGTATATATATCCGCACCAAGGATTTCATCATCTTTCTAGTCGGCATCCAGAATACTTATTATTTTCCCAAGCTCTGATCTATCAGCTAAATCCTTGCATACTAAGTGATGCGGATCAAAGAGATATTTATAGAAGTCATTAATCATGTTGGCTAACCATGAATGATCTCTCAAGAAACTTGATCACCATCAATATCTCATCTAGATTAAGGTCTGATGCTCTGTCGGTCAGGTCTTCCTCAGTCTACTCTACCAAACAGGAACCTAACACTTAGGTGCTCATATCTCTTCACTTTTTCATCACCGAAGGCTCAATCTCTGGAATATATTAGTGTATACGCCTAAAAATGACACAAATCATCCTAAATAAATATTCTAAATATTTATTCCCTTCTTCTATTAATTAAATAAATATTCCAAATTTATTTAATCGATTCACTGCTCCATAATTAAATAAATTCAATTTATTTAATTAAAATTCTTCTAAATGTCCTACAAAATTAAATAATCATAAATTATTTAATTAATACAAATTCCTCTATCCTAAGTTCTAAATTCAAAAATCCACCTCACCTTGTCCACCTCATCAGGTTGCACATGTAATTAAATATATTTAATATTTAATTATCTTATTTTCCCTCACCCACATGGCCTATTTCTTCTCAAATCAGAGATTAGTTAACTAATCAATCAAAAGTGTTAACTAACCTGTCAATTGAGTCAAATCCTCAATCAATTCAGTCAGTTCCATAATCCACTCTTCTAACTGATCAATCAAGTTTGTTAACTGATCAGTCAATGGAGTTAACTCTCCAATCAATTTTGTCACATCCCCTCTTTCATGATGGAGCTAGGACACTTATCACATTTCTACTGGTTGCACATTCCTCAACCATCCTCAGCCGTTGATCTTCATATCTTCTCTCAACTGTTGATTCCCATTCTTCCAAGTCTATAAATGGAACATCATTCTTCCATTCTAATCATCTAGGCTTTTGACATCATTACTCTGCAGAAATATCACCAGCGTGCCTTTGGCACCCTTTTACCATTCACAAGCTTGAGATCACATACTTGCATTGGAGCTCATCTTCATTGCATATCACTATAGCCATTCACCATCGACTTCCTACAAACAGCTAAAAAGATTGCACTCTCTGAGGGCTCATCTCATCTGCAAAAGGATGATTTGTGATAGGCGAACAACAGAAGCATCGAAACGGGAGAGGTTTGCATTGTGTTTGTTCATTGCTTCGTTTATTAAATCCTTCTTGTTTCTCTATTCTATTGATGTTTGGGTCTTATTTAATTCATTTGATTGATCACCATTTTACCCTTACATTTTTGGCGCCCACCGTGGGGCCTTTGCCGCTTTATTTTACCATTTCTGAGCTTTTTTGAAGGCAGGTTCCGTACAGGTTATGCAAAGTCACGCACAGATTACTTCAGTGCATCTGTTCATTTCCACGGTGCATATAAAGACTGTTACAGCGCTTTTATCCTTTCTGCGCATTTGTGTATTTTTGCGACGCTTATGCTCACTGTTACGGCGCTTCTATTATTGTTGCGTATATGTTCCTTTTTACTGTGCTTTTGAAGATTGTTGCTATGCATCCATTAATACTGCACATTCATTCCTTTTAACTACGTACACGTGCAATATTACGGTGCATTCATTATTGTGGTGCTTCTGTTGATCATTTCTGCGCATCTGATCACTGAAGCTGCGCATTTGTAACAGGCTGAGGTTTTAGTACTTTTCTAGGGGAAGTTGCTAATGCTAACCTTTTCGCAGGTGTTTGCTGGAGCAGTTTTTGCAGGATAGGCTTGGGTTTAGTTCCATGTAGTTGCATCTAACTAGTTCACATTTCATTTTCTGGGGAAAAGTAAAAAATTGATGTTCATTCAAATCTTCATCTAGTTCTAATTAGGGAGGAAGTAACTGGATTATTTCTTGCTTGCATTGCAAACACCTTCCAAGTTATTGCTATCTAAGTTTAAAATTGAACTCATCAATGATCTTGAAGTTAAAATGAACCATTGCTATATCGTGAGACCTGAATTTCAAAGTTAACAATCTCGTGCTACGCGGTTTAAAAATTGGACTCACCACTATTTTCTGAAGTTAAAATGAACCATTGCTATATTGTGAGACTAGAATTTCAAAGTTAACAATCTCATGCTATGTGGATTTAAAATTGAACTCACCACTGCTATATAGCTGAAATCACTTCAAAGTTCTATTTGAGTAGATTAACCCATTTAGTTTTTCACTTTTAACTAGGGTGGATTAATCAGTGTATTCTGTGCTTGCGAATGACAATAGGCTTATGCTCTCCCCTCTTCTGGGTGATCAGAGTGCCAGACTTGTCATTCTATTTGTTTAACCTTTAGGAGGGGCCTACCCTTGGATGCACGCTTGTCCAAGCGGGAACAACCCTGAGTGGTAACAGGCTAACGCCAAGCCCTACCAAGCCACTTAAAATAAATTGTGCTTGAGGTGAAAACTTCCTGCAACGAGTGCTATTATGTTACACTGACAGCCAACCTCCCCCAAAACCCTCTCAGGCGTAACCCTTTGAGGCTAGGAGACTCCATAACGGAGAGTAGTGCCACCGCACGTGTAACCACTTGAATAGTTGCCCGCATTAAATACCTCTTGTTTTAGTGGCCCAAATCCCTTATAATCCATTTCACCTAGGATTTTGTGCTTGCTTTTGTCCGAAATAGAGTCGAAAAAACTACAAAAACAATGAAAAACTACAAAATATTCTTTGCGCTTGCTGTGTTTTCTTGCTGTTAATTCATAAATATCAGATCAGGAAGAGCTTTTCTAGCCAAAAAATACCAAAAACAGAGAAAAATCCAAAAAATTTTGCAAAAATATCAAAGCTGCACATATACTCCTTTCTGCTGCGCATATACTGCGACTTGCTGCACTTCTATTATGACTTGCTGCTCATGTGTAATATTGCTGTGCATATACACACTGTTACTGCACATTTGTCC
Organism: Cunninghamia lanceolata; assembly: GCA_027924645.1. Classification (NCBI taxonomy): domain Eukaryota; kingdom Viridiplantae; phylum Streptophyta; class Pinopsida; order Cupressales; family Cupressaceae; genus Cunninghamia; species Cunninghamia lanceolata. The sequence continues at coordinate 3,279,777 of BSBN01001394.1, read as the reverse complement.
TTAACCAGAGCTGCGCATATACTGAGACTTGCGGCACATTTGCTTATTTCTGCTGCGCATCTGTTTCTACGCATATGCGACAATGAGCACTTGCCCTATTTTTGAGAAAATATTTTCGCCTGATCAGAGTACCCATTTCGGCCTAGCTTCACTTTCTGAGGTCAAATTCAACCTTGCAGACAGTCTTCATCCGTTTCACCCAAGTCTCCCTCTTTTGTCAATCATCCCATTCACTTTTTGTCCAAAATCCCTCTTGTCCCAAAGTCAGTTTGTCCCCATACCAATTCGACATAGGTCCTTTTTTTCGTGTCATTAGTGAATTCACGTAAGCCTAGTAGGTCACTGTACCTTTTCTAGTAGTCTTGTTGAACGATTAAAGCCCTACACAGTAAGACTGGTATCGACTACCCTTACTAGCGGCTAACGTCTTGTGTCAACCGTCTTACTTGAAGTCATTGAGCGAGAGAATCCTTTGTCCAAGTCTTGTCCTAGATATCCCATTCACAACAGTCTTAGTCGGCACCTTGCCAGAATTTCTAGTCCTCACCCCCTCCATCCCGTGCCACCTTGCATGGTTCTTACTCAATCCCAACACAACAAGCAAATAGAAATGGCCGAATCGTCCGATCACCTTCTCCCACCACATGATGGTGAAGAAGAGATTTCTCATGAAGAATTAGTGGCGCACATGCAAGATAGAAAATTCCAACACATCGTAGAGAAGATGATCCTTAAAGACCCCCATAAGTATTTCCATCATCTTGCTAGTCTCGGAATCAAACTCCCTGCAGACTTCGACATTAGCTCCATCATGGAAAATGTAGACAATGAGCATGAGAGGGGCACAAATGACACGGTCCCACATGCCAATGATAGGGGTAAGAATCCCATAGATCAAAATGCTCCTATGGAGGATGTGCGACAACAGATCGAAAGTCTAAAGCTAGAAATATCCAACCTTAAGACCGGTTCAAGTTCTAAACACTACTCTTTGGAAGACATAGCTCCGTATCCTTTTGACAAAAGTTTGGTCATGAAACCCTTCCCTTTTCAATTCGGAGTCCCAAAGTTTGACAAGTACAAAGGGAAGGGGGACCCTAGAGATCATATCTGGGAATTCAATGCCGCATGTTTAGAAGTAGCTCACAACGAGACCTACTTGATGAGACTGTTCCCAAGATCTTTAGGTGGTCAAGCTATGGAGTGGTTCTCGCGCCTCCCACCAGGAATCAGAACTTTTGATGAACTTGTAAATAAATTCATAACGCACTTCTCTTATAACATAGAACACGAGGTATCTATGCTAGATCTATGCAACACCAAACAAAAGAGTGGTGAGTCATTCGCCACCTTCTTACAACGATGGAGACAGCTAGCTAGTAAGTGTTCTTACGATATACCTGAGAAGCAGCTATTGGAAATATTTGTCCACAACCTAAACACTAATCTTAGCTACCAGATTCAGATACAATGCCCAACATCATTCTCCAAAGTCATTGAAATGGGCTTATTCATCGAAAAGGCTATGATCGCTAAAGGAGCTATCAAGATCTACAAGGACATGCCTAATTCCAATTACACAACGGATAAATCAAAGTTTTGGACCAAAAACAAGAATGTGGTCAATGATGGGGTCGTAGATGCCAAGGCGGCAGCTCCCAAGCAACAACCCATATTCACTCTGAAGGGAGATACAAACAATGGGACACTCAACAAACCACCTTCTCGGGAGCCTAGATCTTGGTACAGTTCAAATCCTAGGAGAAAATTCACACCATTGGGTGAGTCTCAAGAGTCTGCACTAAGGAAGTTGTTGGCTAACAACGAAATTTCTCTACCGCCAACAAGTGATTATGAACCCATAGTCAAACCTCCCTACTGGAAGGACACAGACTATTGTGAATATCACCGAGGATGGGGGCACACGACTAACAACTGCATTCACCTCAAAAATATCATACAAGATGTGCTAGATCAAAACCAGGGAGGGACACAACAGCATACCTCCAATGAATCTCATGTGGCTTACAGGGATCCACTTCTGAATCACAACAGGTCGTATAACAACAATCACAACAATGGCCACAACAACAAAAACGGCCACAACAACAACAACGGCCACAACAACAATGGCAACAACTACAATGGCAATAACAATAATGACAACAATCGCAACAGGCCAAATCAGAACAGCGGGTCGAGTAATGCTAACTATGCAAGTGTTCCATTTGACTACACCATAAACTGCATTTCTGAGCATATTCCACAGGTCAATGTCTTCTCACCCAACCAACAACCAGGACCTAACCGAACTGGTTGCAGTATAATTACCCGCAGTGGTAAAGTCACGCTCAATACCGTTCCTCCAAGGTCGTCACCATCTCCATCCTCCTCCCGTCAATACAACGTCATCGACCAGTTACAGAAAACTCTGGCTCACATTTCCATATTGGAGCTATTGCGTCTATCTCCTTCTCATAAGGAGATTCTTGAGAAAGCCTTAGTGGAAACCACTGTCCCCACTAATCTGGCCCAAGAAAAGTTTCAGACCATGGTAGGAAATTTGACATCTTCCCCCTCCATATCTTTTACTGAGCAAGATGACCTCTCTGTCTCCCAACCTCATAACACCCCTTTGCACATTATCGCCTTCATACATAAGCACTGCATTAAGAGGGTTCTCATTGATGGGGGTGCCGGTTTAAATATTTGCACTTTGAAGCTAGTCCTTGCACTGGGGTTCTCCGAACAAGCAGTCGATCCAAGAAGGAAAATTACCATAAAGGCATATGATGAGGAAGAGAGAACCACAAAGGGAACGGTTGTCCTGCCCATTCAAGTGGGACCGGTAATCAAAGATGTGGTGTACCAAGTCCTTGATCGAGAGCTTGCTTATAATATCCTGCTAGGGAGACCATGGATCCACGCCATGAAGGCTGTCCCCTCAACCTATCATCAATGCATTAAATTCCCGCACAATGGCAAGCAGGTCACCATTCAAAGTGACCCTGACCCCTACCAACACTACAATTCTTTTTGTGCAAAACCTGAATGTGTCATACCCAACAATAGAGCCTACATTTCCCCTACCCTGCCATAGGACCATACCGCTGAAGCTTCCTCCTCAAGACCCAAACCACTGAAACTTACCATAAAAGAAAATGGCGTGGGGGAGTACTCCATTAAGCACAGCCTCAACCTTGCCACCATGCCTTTGTCTCCTCGCTCCTTCGGCAAACCTAAGCATCCACCCAAACATTTTCCAAAGCCATCTACTCCTCCTATAGCTCCCACAAATCCCTTTGTAAAATGGGGGACCTTATCAGATGAAACAGAGGAGCGAGATCTCCTGCAATGGCTTTATGGTGAAGAAGAAAACACACCCCAAGATCCACCTAGACTCCCTACAAAACTCTATGGGCAGGGTGAGACTATCTTGCACAGGATGGGGTATGAAGGACAAGGCCTTATCGGCCTCAGAAAAGAAGGAATCATTGAACCTATACAACCTTCTTCATCCTCTTCAGCTAGAAACACAACTGGCTTAAGATACAAAGGCAAGGGTAAAGCCAAGGAAAATGCTTGCCTTGTGGAGACAATCCAAACGCTCCAAGTGGATAGCGACACAGATTCAGATGATTCAAATGAGTATGAGTGGGACGAGCTAATAGAGCACTCCTACGACGACAAAGAGGTTGACACCATCCAAACTCTTAGCCCCTACCATGAGGGACAAATGCAACGGGACAGACCACTGGAGTCTGATTTGCCCCTCCCTGAGATTATGGCTTTCGAGGAAAGTTTAGATTCCATTGCGATAAACAACTTGGAGGAAAGTACCACTCAAAACACTACCCCCACCAGTGCCCATAACATTTCCATTCACACCATTAATGAATCAGGTCTCTCATCTGACTCCCTTCCCCTCTTACACCCTGAGCTTATTGACTGGGATCTGCAAGGAACCCCCCAATTAGATATGTTCCAGAATGATGATGCCTACATTGACTATATGGAACTTAGGGATCACTTACCAAAAGGAGATCATAAAGCGGGTTTTGCTATCGAACTCAATACTGTGGCTTACTTCGGGGAGGGTGCCAAGCCTTCTAGTCGCAAAAATATCAAGATCAAAAATGGATCTGATGGTGAAAACCGCCTTGCGGCAGTGTCAGATCATAAAACAGTAAAAAGAAAGGACGTATCTGAAGGTGAAAACCCAACTGCGTCACCTGATGATGGAATGCTTGACACCCTCCCTAGTGATATGTACCAAGAAAGGTCACAGATTGTGGTGGAGCCAACAGAACCAGTGAATATTGGAACTGAAGAGTAGCCCAAGATTATTCACTTTGCAAAATCTCTCACACCATCTGAGAAAACCAGGTTTGTACCATTCTTTAAGAAGAAGAGAGGTAGCTTTGCTTGGTCATATGCCGACATGCCAGGTTAAGACCCAAACCTGATTCTACATCATTTGCCTTTAGATCCAAGGGTGAAGCTGGTAAAGCAGAAGCTGAGAAAGATGCATCCTCATATAGCCCTTTTGGTCAAGGAAGAACTTAAGAAATTGTTGGATGTGGGGTTCATCAGAGCCATAGATTACCCAGAATGGATATCTAATATTGTGCCAGTTTCTAAACCAGATGGTAGGGTTCGACTATGCAACGATTTTCGAGACTTAAACAAAGCATGCCGCAAGGATGACTTTCCATTGCCTAACATCGATATCATAGTCGACCTCACTGTAGGACATACAATGCTATCGCTCATGGATGGATTCTTAGGGTATAACCAAATCAAAATAGCACCAGAGGATCAACACAAAACAGCTTTCACTTGCCCATGGGGTACCTTTTGCTGGAATGTCATGCCTTTTGGGCTGAAAAATGCAGGTGCTACATATCAGTGGGCCATGACAACTATATTCCATGACATGATGCATGTGACTATGGAGGATTATGTTGACAATATCTTAGCAAAATCTCTCACAAGGGACTCACACCTAGATATCCTAGAGAAAGTCTTCCAATGGTTGGACCAATTCCAAGTAAAATTGAACCCGAAGAAATGTGTGTTTGGGGTGACTTTAGGCAAGCTGCTAGGCTTCATCGTGTCGGCTAACGGAATAGAAGTAGACCCTGCCAAGGTCAAGGCTATAATGGACATGCACCGCCCAAGACTCTAACTCAGTTGAGATCCCTACAGGGCAAGCTGCAGGCCATCCGCAGGTTCATCTCACAGCTGGCAGACAAGTGCCAACCTTTCAGCCACCTCCTACATAAGAATATTCCATTTAAATGGGATGAGCGGTGTGAAGAGGCATTCAACAAGCTAAAGGAGTATCTTATGAACCCTCCTATACTCATGCCTCCGATCCAAGGAAAACCTTTAATTCTCTACATATCTGCTACACCTACTGCTCTTGGGGCTCTCCTAGCGCAGCAAGACTATGAGAACAAGGAAAGAGCTGTATACTACATCAGTCGAACACTAGTGGGCTACGAGTTGCAATACTCACAGATAGAACGATCATGCCTTGCGGTGGTTTTTGCTTCACAAAAACTTTGACATTACATGTTGGCACATCCTGTCAAACTCATTGCCAAGATCGACCCACTGAAATATCTTCTCAGCAAAGCAGCTCTCATGGGTCGACTAGCAAAATGGGTTATGCTCCTTAGTGAATATGATATAGAATATGTGGACAGAAAAGCCATCAAAGGACAAATCATTGCTGACCAACTGGCTGAGGCACCATTACAGGACACTTCACTAATGCAGTTTGAGTTCCCCGATGAATCTTTATTCACTCTATCTACATCTCCATGGAAACTCTACTTTGACGGGTCTTACACCAACCATGGATCAAGGGCAGGTATCCTATTTATCACTCCCCAAGGCGACACAATTCCAAAGTCCTACAGGTTGTTATTTCCATGCACAAACAACATAGTGGAATATGAAGCCTTGGTAATTGGTCTTAAAATGGCAACTGAGTGGAAAATCCAAGCACTATGTGTCTACGGTGATTCTCAGCTTATCATAAATTAGGTCAACGATGAGTATCAGACCAAAGATGAGAAGCTCATCCCATACAAACGGATGGTCAACGACCTCAAAGAACATTTTGGGACCATCTCCTTTGAACAAATACCTAGGATTGAAAACAAAGCAGCAGATGCAATGGCTACCATAGCCTCTCTTCTAGAAATTCCTGAATATGAGTCACGGTATGAGTTCCTAGTAGAAACCATCCGGCAACCGGCTTATGATCTCCTTGAAACCCATTCCATTTGTCTCCTATCAGATCTGATTCACCTTGGTACGGTAAGACTTACACTTACCTCAAGGATAATATTCTCCCGCCAGACCTCTCTTCCAACCAAAAATGAACTTTCATTCGACAAGCCTCCCATTACACCATCATAGCTAATACCCTTTACCGACGTGGTCTAGATGGTACTTTACTCCATTGTCTAGAACAAGAAGAATCCATAACTACCTTGCGAGACGTACACGAAGGGATCTGCGGAACACACTCCAGCGGTCCTTCCTTAGCCAAGAAACTCATGCGTTTGGGTTATTACTGGCCAAACATGGAAATGGATTCATATCAGTTCGTCAAAAAGTGCAAACAGTACCAGATACACGGGAACCTGATTCATGCACCTGCTCAGGAGTTGAGACCTCTAACAACACCCTAGCCCTTTTGCCAATGGGGACTTGACCTCGTGGGAAAGATTCATCCACCTTCTTCCAACGGCCATAAATTCATCATAACTGCCACTGAGTATTTCACAAAGTGGATTGAAGCCGTTCCCCTAACCACTGTCACAGGAAAGCAAATTTCCTCTTTCATTCTGAATTACATTATCTACCGATATGGCATCCCTTCATCCATCATAACGGATAATGGGAGACCTTTCAAAAATCAGGATGTCCAGGATCTTTGTGAGTGTTTCAAAATCCAACATCGTTTCTCCACTCCATACTACCCCCAAGGTAATGGCCAAGCTGAGGCATCGAATAAAACCATTCTGAAAATCCTAAAGAAGACTGTCAATGAAGCTGGTCGCGATTGGCATGTCTAACTCAATCCTGCTCTATGGGCCTATAGAACCAGTATACACACTCCCACAGGTGCTACACCCTACGCCCTTGTCTATGGTTCCGAAGCCATCCTTCCCATTGAGGTAGAACTCCCATCCCTCCAGGTGTCATTGAAAAGTCTCATATCAGATGAAGAATACAGAGTCTCCAGGCTACAAGAACTAGAGCTGCTAGAGGAAAGGCGCCAGAAAGCTTTTGACCATCTCAAAGCCTATCAACAGATGATGTCAAGAAACTACAACCACAAGGTTAGACCACGATGCTTCAAGGTTGGGGACCTAGTTCTAAAAGAGAACCCTCACAATCAGCAGGATAGAGAAAAGAAAGGTAAGTTCGAGCCTAACTGGCTTGGGCCCTATGTAATTGTAGCTGCTTACGGATCGGGGGCATATCAGTTGGCCATGTCAGAGGGTGAGTTGTTTGATGATCCAATCAACAGCATGCACCTTCACCGGTTCTATACCTAGGAGAACCCCAATGCAAGGGGGCACAGTAAAATCAAAAAGTCAAAAAAATTAAAAAAAGTTGAAAAGGGAAAATACAAGAAAATCAGAAAAAATAGAAAGCATACAAAAAAAAATTTGTCCTTTGGTGAAAACCTGGCAAACAGGCGCCTTGGATAGGTATCATGGTGAAAACCTGGCAATCAGGCATCATGCTACTTTCTAGCTTCTCGTGCAAATAAAAGCAAGTGATGAAAACTTGACAAACAGGCGTTACTTGTGATGAATCGCCTTCTCCATCTTTGGGAATCCAATCTCCTTCAGTCCATTCTTTCTTCGCTCCTTTTTCATTCAACCCATATCTGTCCCATAATAAGCACTTGATAGTTACCTATCATGGCTTGATACTCACCTTGTGGCCTTGTCAACCAAGGTTTTGTCCCATACCGTCTCCTCAATGTGAGCCTAGCATAGTGTCTCTTGTCGGTGTCCATAGTCCAAGTCTGTGAACTATGTTACCTTTGCGCCGTCATGTAGGCAAGGCCATTATTCTAATGCGCCCCCGAGGCTTCCATTTCTTTCATTTTGCCCACAGTCCCATTCATCCCATGTCTTGTCATCTTTCTTGTCGTCTTTCTTCTAGTCCATCCATGGTCCATTAGGGTTTACCCTGAACTACGTTGCCTCTGTGTCATCACGTAGGCAAGGCCATTTAGCAATGAGCCCCCAAGGCACTAGGTCAGTCCCTTAGGGTCCATCTCCCCAATAAGGATTGTGCAATCTTCTCACCAAGCAAGCAAATGCAACCAGAACCTGCGCCTCAAGCATAAATCTTGACTATGAGCATCTTAACCTATCCAACGCAAAGCAAATACCCAAGGTCTTCTAAATTATTTTATGCGAATTAAGGCAAGAGCTAAACACATATCAACGCAAATATGCTTTGTCGATCAGAAACATGGTTAACAGTTCGAGTCTTGATTTTTGCTATCATACCTTCCTATGCTACTCAAGGATGCCAAAAGCTAGAGATGCTATGATGGGGGCATGATTATTTTCTTTGTTTGCTATTTGGGGATTAAACTTTAGTAATGTGAAGCCTTGTCCTAGGAAATGATTGGCAAAAGATCATCGAGGACATCAAAGGTCTAACATGAACGAGGGCAAATCCTTGTTTGTTGAAACACAAGAGGTACTCAGGTCATCTAGATTCAATTTTGACTAGATGCTTGTATTAACTTGCTAAATCACAATCCATGTAAGCAATACTCAGGTCATCTCGGTTCAGTTATACCTAAATGCTTGTATTCACTTACAACATTTCAAAAAAATACCAAAAACAAAATGCCCAATGATGAAATAAAGCACTCTAAAAGCAAAGCATCCATCCTATATCCATATACACATCCATGCAATCCTCATTATCCAAACTATGTAGAGTAACGATATCAAGTAAAGTTTCTAAGTCATTTTATCACAATTCGTCTATCCATCATGTTATTCTTGTGTCGATAGGGTACATTTGGACTTCACAAAAACAAAGCATGTAGGAGCATATCATATGTAGAGCTAAGTCATGCACATGTTTAAGTCAGTGGAACACATCTCCTAGTGCATTAGCTCATCCATACATCCGCATTTGCATCACATCTTAAAGCACAGAAAACCACAAAACAAACATAGCTAAGTGCATTGCATACACAGTTGCATCATCACATAGAAATCTTATTACATATGCATACATTTGCATTAGATCATATCGACATCCCATAACAAAGTTGCATCATCACATAGAAATCATATTACATATGCATACATTTGCATTAGATCATATCGACATCCCATAACAAAGTTACATCATCACATAGAAATCATATTACATTTTGCATTCATTTGAAAACATTAAATCATATAGACATCATATAGCAGCATATCAAAAAGTATCTCATATAGCATCAGATAGACCATCTCACTATGCACATACATCACATCATACAATAGAAGTAAATTAGCATCTCATAACACATGCAATAGATACACAAAGCTGCATCATCATATATACTATCATATAAAAGAGGTCCAAATGTACAATATCACCATCTCTCTCAAAAATCAGAGTGTCATATACAGTATACATCCACATGGATGGTGATACATGTCCCAAAATGTACAAAATCTGGTCTGTGTCTATCCCTGCTGCTGTGGGCCACCACTGCCAGCTCCTGACTACTGGAGACCCATCACGGAAGCCCCTGACTATGATGGACCTGCTCTATGAATCGCCCCAGACTGACTCCTGAAGCTCCCTGCCCTCTGGCTCGATGCCACGGCACCATGGTATAACCCTCGGTAGTACTGAGCCTGGGACTGTGCTCTGGCTAGATCTATCTGTACCTGTGCCAACTGCGTCTGCAGCTGGCCTACCTGTGCCTGGGCCTGCTGCACTTGCCCAACCAAAAATGAACTCACTGCATTTGTCCCCATAGCGGCCACAGCAGTGTCCCACTCTACACGGATAATACGTACCCGTGCGTCTGCCATGTCTCTCTCGCGAGTCAACCCAACAATCACTGTGCGTCTGTATCTCACCTCCTCTCTACCCTCCTCAGCTGTACCTGCAGCTCTCGCACCTGTCCCCTCAGGCTGGCTATAGTCCTCTCGTGAGCCTCTCCCTGTACTGGCCCCTGTGATGCCTCTGCCTGTCCTAGCCCCTGTGGCTGGGGCACCTGTGGCTGGGGTACCTGCTGCTGTGGTACCTGCTGGGGTGGTGGCATCTGTGCCTGCTGCGGTATCTGCTGCTGTGCCCCTACCTGTCCTGGCACTGCCTGCTCAGCCTGACCTATCCTCCTCCGCTGCCTTGGCCTCTCTACAGCTCTACCACCCCGTCGTCCTCGTCCTCCTCTAACTCCCCTCTGACCTGGGCCGGCCTCTCCCTCCTCCTCTGAGTCTGCCTCGTCAATACGAGGCACCAGCATGCCGGGTCCTGAATATCTCAGGAAAGGATGTGCAGTGATCCGATCCTCATACTCCTGTGTCACCCCCGCATCTGCTATCTCTCTCCTCATGTCCCATGCCACATATGGCATCTGCTGGAACTCTACTAGAGCCTCCTCGTACGAAGCCATCGGCCCCCATCAGACCCTCTCTGCATGGGTCCGTGCGAACAGTGCCTGTCCCTATGGCATACCTTGTCTCTGCCCAAACTGTCTCAGCACCCTGCCCACCATCTATCTCTCCAAGATGTACCGTGTCCGGCCTATCAGCCCCCTGGTCTGAAAGTAGTATGGCAGCTTGTCTCCCTCGTCGTCCTAGGGCTCGTAGTCTAGATATGGTCGCTAGACGACCACATCTACCCCATCCAAGGTGTGTCTCCAATACTCTAGCTTCCCCAGCCTGTGCTGGGAAATCACTCCTGCATAGCCATAACTGTATGGCTCTCCTCGCTGCCTCGCAAAGACACATATCGGCCTAGTCACCGCTATGTGCTCCCACAGCCAGAACTGTAACAGCAACACCCCAGCTGATAAACTCGTGCTGCGGTGGTACACCACCTGATGCATGTCGTGGTATAAATGGGCCAGTACGCAGACTCCCCATGCATATTGGGTGCCCTCAGTCAACATCCGCTCCATGATCCTGCCCCATCCAATGGGGAACCCATGTGATGTCCTGTCCAGGCATACAACGCCCCCGATCAGTCCAGCCACAATCCCCGGGAAGTAGTCATAACAATTGTATATATCCTGCCATGGGATGACCTGGCCAACTAGCTCAGGATTGTCGAACACTCGCTGGCACTCGGCGAGTCCCGCGTCCCGCTGTGTATCATACTCTACTAACTCGCCTACCACGGGAAAGTGCAGTATCCGATAGACGTCCTCCAAGGTCACAGTGATCTCTCCAGTCAAAAAGTGAAAGGTCCTGTCCTCACTGTGAAATCTCTCCACAACAGCCGTCAGCAGTCCCCGGTTCACTCGCACCTCGGGCATGAAGCAAACATAATCCAAACCCATGGCACCAAGCGCCACTCTGTCAATCTTTGTCAACATGTATCTCTGCAATAAGGGCATGGGAAATGTCTCCCTCGACTGCAGTGTGTCTCGAATCTCCTCCTGCAAGCATGCAAAGCACGGCGTCAGTCTCAAGCCGCATATACCATGCTCAACATATCTACTGAACTATATCAACTAAACTTAGCATTTCAAATTGATCAAAACAGCACACTACATCTCTTGACTAGATTCCTGCAATCCAGAGATAGCTCATCGATTCCCGCGTCAAACAGGATGCTAATCGAATCAATTTGGCTAAGTAATTTGCTATCCCAAGCGAATGCGCCACTATAGGTGGTAAAAGTGCCGTTTCTTAATAGATGCGCCGCTACTATCAGCATATGCGCCACTAAACGCATATGCGCCGCTACAGTGCACATATGCGCAGTTTCAACGCATGCGCCGCAGAACTCAACGTATGCGCCGCCAAATTATGAAAGCACCGCTAGATTCCACGTATGCGCGGCATTCACAGATGCACCGCTACATTACACAGATGCATTGCCTAATCACAAATGCATAGCCTAATTACCGAAGCGCAGCAACAATACACATATGCGCCGCTTTAACGGATGCACCGCCAAAATCAGCATATGCGCCGCGAAACGACAAAAGCGCCGCTTCGCAAGGCATATGCACCGTTCTGTGTTTCGGCGCATGCATTTGACCTCTTTTCTAAGTGCATTTATGACATCCTAATTCGACCCTAGGAGAAATTTTTCAAAGCACATACCGGGGGTCCTGCCTCTGCTGGCCGCCCGAATCAACGAACTCGCTCGAATCGGTGCTCCTCGCGTGGAATGTCTGCTGCTCTGGCTGCCATGCTACTCCAAGTTTGTTCTAGGCTCTCTCAATCCAATCCAGAGCAAACAAGTGTACAAATGACTATTCTTGTGGACCCAACTCCTATTTATGGCCCCCAAACCCTAATTCTGGCTAGGTGATGACTGTGACTACTTCCTGTGCCCGTTTTTCCTCCCTTTTTTTTTTTCCCGCATCCCTAACCTATGTCCCTTTTCCTCCAACCTATCCTAACCCCTTCCTCTTCGGGAGATTGTCCGTCTCCGATTCTTTCACCCTTTTCCCACCCAATCTCCCTTGGGGGCATCCTATCGTCATTAAACCTGTACCAGGGGCAAACTGGAGCATGTATCATCATTCAGACTATTGATTTCTTTGAAGCAACATTGTAAACTGCATTGCATCAAAGAGGGGCAAAATGTATACGCCTAAAAATGACACAAATCATCCTAAATAAATATTCTAAATATTTATTCCCTTCTTCTATTAATTAAATAAATATTCCAAATTTATTTAATCGATTCACTGCTCCATAATTAAATAAATTCATTTTATTTAATTAAAATTCTTCTAAATGTCCTACACAAATAAATAATCATAAATTATTTAATTAATCCAAATTCCTCTATCCTAAGTTCTAAATTCAAAAATCCACCTCACCTTTACACCTCACCTTTTCCACCTCACCTTGTCCACCTCATCAGGTTGCACATGTAATTAAATATATTTAATATTTAATTATCTTATTTTCCCTCACCCACATGGCCTATTTCTTCTCAAATCAGAGATTAGTTAACTAATCAATCAAAAGTGTTAACTAACCTGTCAATTGAGTCAAATCCTCAATCAATTCAGTCAGTTCCATAATCCACTCTTCTAACTAATCAATCAAGTTTGTTAACTGATCAGTCAATGGAGTTAACTCTCCAATCAATTTTGTCACATCCCCTCTTTCATGATGGAGCTGGGACACTTGTCACATTTCTACTAGTTGCACATTCCTCAACCATCCTCAGCCGTTGATCTTCATATCTTCTCTCAATCGTTGATTCCCATTCTTCCAAGTCTATAAATGGAATCTCATTCTTCCATTCTAATCATCCAGGCTTTTGACATCATTACTCTACAGAAATATCACCAGCGCGCCTTTGGCACCCATTTACCATTCACAAACTTGAGATCACATACTTGCATTGGAGCTCATCTTCATTGCATATCACAACAGCCATTTACCATCGACTTCCTCGAACACAGCTTAAAAGAGTGCACTCTCTGAGGGCTCCCTTCATATGCAAAAAGGACGATCGTAATAGGCAAACAACAGAAGTTTCGAAACGAGAGAGGTTTGCGTTGTATTGTCCATTGCTTCGTTTATTGAATCTTTCTTATTTTCACTATTATGTTGATGTTTGGGTCATACATTATTCATTTGATTGATTCACATTTTACCCTTACATGAACCAGTATACGCATTCCCACAGGTGCTACACCCTACGCCCTTGTCTATGGTTCCGAAGCCATCCTTCCCATTGAGGTAGAACTCCCATCCCTCCGGGTGTTGTTGAAAAGTCTCATATCAGATGGAGAATACAGAGTCTCTAGGCTACAAGAACTAGAGCTACTAGAGGAAAGGCGCCAGAAAGCTTTTGACCATCTCAAAGCCTATCAACAGATGATGTCAAGAAGCTACAACCACAAGGTTAGACCACGATGCTTCAAGGTTGGGGACCTAGTTCTAAAAGAGAACCCTCGCAATCAGCAGGACAGAGAAAAGAAAGGTAAGTTCGAGCCTAACTGGCTTGGGCCCTATGTAATTGTAGCTGCTTACGGATTGGGGGCGTATCAGTTGGCCACGTCAGAGGGTGAGTTGTTTGATGATCCAATCAACAGCATGCACCTTTGCCGGTTCTATACCTAGGAGAACCCCAATGCAAGGGGGCACAGTAAAATCAAAAAGTCAAAAAAATCAAAAAAAGTTGAAAAGGGAAAATACAAGAAAATCAGAAAAAATAGAAAGCATACAAAAAAAATTCATCCTTTGGTGAAAACCTGGCAAACAGGCACCTTGGATAGGTATCATGGTGAAAACCTGGCAATCAGGCGTCATGCTACTTTCTAGCGTCATCATTCAGACTATTGATTTCTTTGAAGCAACACTGTAAACTGCATTGCATCAAAGAGGGGCAAAATGTATATGCCTAAAAATGACACAAATCATCCTAAATAAATATTCTAAATATTTATTCCCTTCTTCTATTAATTAAATAAATATTCCAAATTTATTTAATCGATTCACTGCTCCATAATTAAATAAATTCAATTTATTTAATTAAAATTCTTCTAAATGTCCTACACAATTAAATAGTCATAAATTATTTAATTAATCCAAATTCCTCTATCCTAAGTTCTAAATTCAAAAATCCACCTCACCTTTACACCTCACCTTTTCCACCTCACCTTGTCCACCTCATCAGGTTGCACATGTAATTAAATATATTTAATATTTAATTATCTTATTTTCCCTCACCCACATGGCCTATTTCTTCTCAAATCAGAGATTAGTTAACTAATCAATCAAAAGTGTTAACTAACCTGTCAATTGAGTCAAATCCTCAATCAATTCAGTCAGTTCTATAATCCACTCTTCTAACTGATCAATCAAGTTTGTTAACTGATCAGTCAATGGAGTTAACTCTCCAATCAATTTTGTCACATCCCCTCTTTCATGATGGAGCTAGGACACTTGTCACATTTCTACTGGTTGCACATTCCTCAACCATCCTCAGCCGTTGATCTTCATATCTTCTCTCAACCGTTGATTCCCATTCTTCCAAGTCTATAAATGGAACCTCATTCTTCCATTCTAATCATCCAGGCTTTTGACATCGTTACTCTGCAAAAATATCACCAGTGCGCCTTTGGCACCCTTTTACCATTCACAAGCTTGAGATCACATACTTGCATTGGAGCTCATCTTCATTGCATATCACCATAGCCATTCACCATCGACTTCCTACAAACAGCTAAAAAGATTGAACTCTCTAAGGGCTCATCTCATCTGCAAAAGGACGATTTGTGATAGGCGAACAACAGAAGCATCAAAACGGGAGAGGTTTGCACTGTGTTTGTTCATTGCTTCGTTTATTAAATCCTTCTTGTTTCTCTATTCTGTTGATGTTTGGGTCTTATTTAATTCATTTGATTGATCACCATTTTACCCTTACAATTAGTAATGGTATTCCTCTTGACTTTCTCAAGTCCGTACTTTGCTGAGGTACTTCCTCTGATAGTTCCAGACCTGATTGTCAGACCTTGTTGTATGCTCTATTCTTGCTTACCAGACCAAACTGTTCTTCAATCTGTCTTCCGATATAGACATACCATATCCTGCAGATGTGTGGGATGAACTTTGTTGCCATCAATGACAACATTTATGAAGCCACATAGTGTCTCTTGACAACAACTTCTCCCCACATCTGTAATGTCCCCTTATAGGATATTCTTTATTTCTTTACTTACACACAATAATATCACTAGAAAGGGACATTAGAACTATTAAAGGTCATCAATAAAAATAATATTGAACTTATCTATAATAGTATAACATAAACAATAGCATAATCCACATTTAGTTCAATTCATAACACTATTCAATATTGACTATGTTGAAGTCTTAATCCTTATTTCCTTTCTATTCCTCAACCTTGGATGGGGATTTACTTGTCTAGGGCGCGATGACACCACCTCATGGATTGGATTTACTCCACCTCTCCCTAACAACTTAATTTGTCTAGGGCGTAATGACACCACCTCATGGATTGGATTTACTCTGCCTCTCCCTAACAACACCTCGCCTCACCTCTCCTAAGGTTGTCGGTAATAGAAATAACTAAGTATTAACTTGGACATATTCAATATATACTTCAACATATCAAATGATCACATTTATCCATAACACATTATGTATTGGCTATGCTCGAGTCTCAATCCTCATTTCTATTCTAATCCTCAACCATGGATGGGGATTTACTTATCTAGGGCACATAACACCAACTCGATGGCTGGATTTACTCTGCCTCTCCCTAACAACACCACACCACTCACTCACAGGTTCTTGAGTTTGAAGATACCAAAGTGTTGTAAATACAATATATATTTCATAGAAAATTTCATAACGCTTATATATACATGTGTAATGATACTCACAATAATCTTTTAATGATATATATATTTATTATTACTTATGTCATGCAAAATATAATGTCATATATTATAATAATAATAATAATAATAATATAATACTTACCTTGCTGTAATTTAATATTTGGATATGATTTTCCCATAAATTAGAAATATTTCTGATTATGATTCCCAATCCCTTCTTCTCCACCAATTATGATATGATATGTCTCTTTTATACCCCTCTTAATGCCCAAGAGAGGTGTCTATTTGAGGGATCGCATCCCTTATATTAATTAACTCTTTTTGAAGATATTAATTGTTGTTCAAATTGTTGTCCTTTGTCTTACGCACCCTTAGCAATTACTAATCACATGATGTCTTTTGCATATGATGTGTTCATTTTATTCCACTAATAAGTTTAGCTATATTTATGTTATATTCTAAGGCATGTTGTTTAGTAACAACAATTCATTTAAGTATGACTGGCCCCTTTTATGGGTCACCATGAGTTAGAGGATGCTAATCCTCTTATATTATTTAATTCTTATTTATTATAATATAATAATAGATGTTATGATAATATTTAATTATTAATTTTTATTATATTTGTATAAAATATTTTATATTTATATGATATATAAGATATTATATATAATAATATATTATATTATATTATTATAATTATAATAATATCTAAATTAATAATATTTATATTTATATTTATGTTTATTATTTTATAAGTACAATAATATATTAAAACAATATATTTGAATTGACCATATTTCAAGAAAGCAATCGTATATCATGATGTTTAAATCTTTAAAGAGAGTCTTAATATCAGGATATGACAACATCCCATGAATAAAAAATTGATTTCCATGCCACATAAATCAATTTTTAATACACATTTGTCATAATCCTCATTAAATGCCTCTTACACCCCTTACACATGTCATACCTCATTAATGGCCACTCTTCCCCAAAGGAATTTTAAATTCATTTTACCCTTCCCCATGTGAATTTTTAATTCACAAATAATCCACTACACTCCACCTCATTTATGAACCCCCCTTCCCAAGATGAATTAAAAATTCATCTTTATTCCTAGCCCTCCATTTTCTAAGGTGAAATCTAGGCCCTCCACATCATCTTCATTCTCCACCATTGATCTCTCAAATCAATTTCAACCATTGGATCAAAATCTCTTCAAAATGCCTATAAATACAACATCCTCCAAGCCATTTGATCATCTAGTTTCTAAGTAATGTTACCATGCCAAAATATCCCTTGAGCTAAATAATTTCTTGAGTTGCATTTGCAAGCTTGAGAGCATTTCACATCTCCTTTGAGTATCTACAGTATATCTTGGAGCTTTTGGGTGCAAGCTCCTTCACCCTTATGAGATTGGGTCTTCATATCAAGGTTTAACCTCTTGTTTTGCATGCATTTGGTTTATATTTTTACCTCGATTTGGATTTCCTAATCATAGGTTGATTTACAATGTATAATGTCAAGTGGGAGAATGTTGGAATAAGGTGCCATTAACCTTGTAAATTCTAATATTGTATTTATTCTATTTATTATTTGTAATTTGTAATTACCCATAACGAAATGAGGTAGTTTCACTGGCAGTGGTTATTCCGGAGTCACCAGAGGTAATTAATAAGTGACATTTATGGTTGGCAATTGTAAAATGCAATAGTAAATCACTGTAGGCATCACCTTGAGAGAATCTACTATTTTTAGCATATATGACACACGTCATAATGTTTGGTGGGTGCATGTAGAGAATCTATGATAGCTGCAAGTTGTCATAAAATTCTATGACACTATGACGCATATGACGGATATTCATTAGTTGTAAGTTGCTATGTGTAGCCCAAGGCTCCCATATTGGGAAGATACTCTTTTGTGGAATCTATGACGGTTATGATGCATCATAAGATGTTGTAAGAGGCTCGATTTAGTCTTGGGTGCCCAACCTTGCATGGCTATTTTTTGGAGAAGTGGAAGGTGCTTGTAAGATGTCTTTTAATGTTTAAAGGTTGAAGATTCTCATGAGAGAGAAAGTGAATGCTTAGGGAGGTGTGAGAGTAATTCTACAAGTACTTGCCATTATATTTGTTGCTACAATATAGATTTTAGGTACTTAGGTGCTGTACGAATGCTATCAGATTGAAGACTGGTGGAGAGAGTTGCAAAGTTGTTGTATTGTACAATCATTTTCAGATTAATGCAAACTTGTACCTCTTTCCTGTGTGGAGTTTTTTACCTAAAAGGGTTTTCTCCATGTTAAACACTATGTTGTGTGTGAAGTTTTTTGATTTGATATTTCTGTGATGCATAGTTTATTTTCTATGTTATAATCTCCATTGATAATACACTATTAAAGATCATTAAACACATATAGGAATCAGTTTTTTGTTGAGAAGTTGTGCTTTCATTTCTAACAATTCTCACCTGAAGATTGTTGGCCATGGAAGAGTCTTGATTCGATTCCCTGATGGACGAGTGAAGTGAATCAATGGTGTTCTACATATCCTTGGTTTGACATGGAACCTTCTTTTTGTAAGTAAGTTGAATGATGTGGGTGTACAGGTTGTTTTCTCAAATAGAGGATGCAAGATGACTAGAGGATCTATGGTGTTGGCTAAGGGTGTTCAAATTGGCACTTTGTTTTAGCTTGATGCATCCACAGTTTAGTGCAATAGTGCCTCTATTTCAAAGAAGATAGCTTCAGAGTCTTCATCCTCACCATTGGAACTAGCAACGAGGAGGTTGCTTCTACTTCTGATGGTCGCGCTTTCTAGGTACCTAAGGGTGCTCATTATATGAAGATGAAACTTCCAATTGAAAAGATAATGTTATGGCACCAAAGGCTTGGTCACATTGGTGAAAAGGGTTTGAGGAGGTCCTGAAAAATAAAAATCTTGTTGAAGGTATGAATGACTGTTACCTTGAGTTTGATTTTTGTGAACATTACATTTATGGAAAACAAAATTGTGTTTAGTTTTATTCCAGTTCTCACAAATCTTCTGAGGTGTTGGACTTGATTCATTCTGATGTGTTTGGTCCTGTTAATGTTCCTTCAATTTCAAAATATGTTTACATTGTTTCAGTCATTGATGATTACAGTAGAAGGACATGGGTGTATTTCCTTAGAAGCAAGTCTGAAGTCTTTAGTAGATTCAAAGAGTTCAAATCTCTTGTAGAGAATTAGAAGGATAGAAAGATTAAGTGTTTGAGGACTAACAACGATGGTGAGTTTTGTTGAACACATTTTGACAAGTTCTGTAAAGAATAGGGGATTGATAGACACAAGACAACTCTATATACCCCTCAACAGAATGGAGTTGTAGAGAGGATGAATAGAATGTTGATGGAGAGGGCAAGGAGTATGCTAAGTGGAGCTAGCCTTAAACAAAATTTCTAGGCTGAAGCTATTGCTACTACTTGTTACTTGGTTAACAGGTCTCCTACATCAGCACTTGTTGATAAGACACCTATGGAGGTATGGTCTAGTAAAAAGCCTTCGTTGAGACACATTTGAGTATTTGGTTGTGAGGCATATGCACATGTGCCTAAGGAGAAGAGGTCTAAGTTAGGGAACAAGGTTGGGAAGTGTATCTTCATCAGTTATGGCATCAATCTAAAAGGGTACAAGCTTTGGGATCTAGTGGCTGAGAGAGTTCTGTCTAGTAGAATTGTGATCTTCAGAGAGATCAATCCTTCTTATGTTGTCTTGCAGTCAAAGAAAGAAGAGAAGAAAAATGATGTGGTTCAGCTTCCTTCCACCCTTGAGAAAGTTGAACCAAAAACATTTATTGGACCTAATAATGAGGAGAGCTCTAGTAGCTCTAAAAGTTTAGAAGAAGATGAAGAACCTCAAACTCATTCTTTGAGGAGGTCCATGTGGATAAGGTGACAACTTGATAGGTTTGGTTATTCATTGCATGATTCCAGTTGTATTTTTTCTTTGATTTCTGACACTGATGAGCCTAGAACTGTGAAAGAGGCTATGGGTATGAAAGATGCAAGTTCCTAGAAGGAGGCCATGAAAGAGGAGATGGATTCTTTGGAAAAGAATAATACTTGGGACTTGGTGCCTTTACCTGAATGATGAAAACATGTTGGATGCAAATGGGTGTTCAAAAATAAATTCGGTGTAGATGGTGTTGGTTCCCAAAATAACTCCAACCCAAAACTCTAAAACATTCCTAAAAGACCTAGGCTAGGGATTGTCATCAGGGTGAAAGGAAGAGGTTTATCAGCAAGTTTTGGGTGATTTTTTCCAGCTACAGGAGTGGGTAAACTCCTCTAGTCTTCAGGCTCAGCTAGACCTAGGAGGGATACTCCTAGAGACATGAAATGAAATACAGATAAACATACATAGCCATACCCAATGTGCACTTAACCCTTAAAGCTATCACTAGATCAAGACAAACTGGCTGCACAGGCCTCTCATTAAGCTGATTTAACTATGCGAATGTACATGCACAGGAAAGGTGGTTTTTATCCTAGCACCATAGGTGAGAGATTTGTTTGTTTTTAAAAGATTGTTTGGTCCCTCTCCAATATGGACCGGTTCCTATTCCATTGGGCAATGATGCAAGGAGGAAAAGAAATACATAGCAAAGGATCAACAAAACTAGACATACATTTACATATATGACTTTCTAATAGATTTTCATACAATGAACGTACTTAATAATCCAAAAGAGGACTGCAGTGATTCCTGTATAACAAAATGATGGAAAATACAAAGCCTTGTATTTATTTAGATGTTATCACATATCTCCCAACACTTGTTACACTCATACCAGCAAATGTAGCAAAGGAAAATACATAACTAGAATTACATATTTACCAAAATCATTACAAACTCCTGTGGAGACATTCACTACATTCAAATCTGCAATATAAGACCTTCCTACACAATACTAAATATATCCCTTCAATTACAAACTAGACAAATCGTGTGTTGATGCCAGAAAAATCCTTAAGCTTTCCAGACCAGGCAATTGACTCAGAGACCAACCCTGATAATATCTAAAATTGATGCATATATAGTCATTCTAGTCATGGGCATTGGAAATATTGGTCAACAAGAAGCCTGTACTACATTGAATGTAAGCCCATGACAACATTCAGAAGAATCAGGGAAACACAATGAAGCCCATGCTTTTGTCAAAAATATCAGCTGATATCTTGGGTTCCCATGCCGTACAAATTTGTTTCACATCCTTGAGAGGACCTGCAAAAAATATGGGAAACTAGAACATGTGAACCAATATTGAATTTGGGTACTTGCATATTAACTAGAAACATTGTTCCAGCACCCAGCCTGACATCTGTGATCACACAAGTTATATTTGAATTTCATTTTAATTTTTCCTCATCTGCAACTTCCTACAATGGTAACTTATCTCCCTTTGCATTTTGATTTGATGAATTTGCTTATTTCAAAATTAGGTCATTTTGCCTTCTATCGGCAAATCTTTAATTTGCTCAACTTTATTTCTATCTCCTTTATCGGTAACTTTCGACATTTTAGAACTTGTACATTCTTTTCATTAGTTGGCAAAGGACCACTTTTCTAACCACATTCACCTTGCCTCTATCGGCAATTTCTTCTTTTACCAAACTCCATCTTTGTGCCTCCTTATCGGTAAAAGTCTACTTTGCCAAACTCTATCTGTTTTCCTTTTCCACCACTTAGTTGAAAAAAGTTGACCATCTCAAACTGGCCACCCTTTGCACCATTTTTGTCTTTATCGGCAAAACTCACCTTTTGCTGAACTAACTCATTTTGCCTTTACCAGAAAAATTCAATATTTTAGAACCAAGGACCTTTATCGACAAAACTTGCTTTATTTGAACCAAGAGGAAGGCACCGTTTCCATTATTATCAACAAAAAATCCTTTTGCCGATCATTCCATTTCATCTCCCATTTGCCCTTGTCGACAAAATCATCTATCGACAAACTGCCAAAAACTTGAACTACTTCCTCATTTTGGCCTCTCCTCGATTCCCCGACAAAGCACCATTTATTCCTTTTTCTACCTTAGCCAAATTTACCCTTGTCAACAAAATAGAAATTTGTCAAACTTTTATTTTGCTTGCCTTTTGCCCTATATCAGCAAATTCTCCATCGGTCGAACCTATCGTCGGTGAACTTGGAGGTTCATGAACCTCCAACTTCACCAACAAAGCTTTCCCTTTGTCTTCCACTTCTTCCTTGCCTTCAAAACTTTTGCAATCTACTTCATGGCAACCTACTCCCTTCCACTGTCGGCAAAGTTGGCAATCGGCAAATCAGCAAAAAAGGAACTTGAGAACAAGTCCACAGGTTAAGGATTTTGCCGATTTTCTGACAATAAGGCAAAATATAAAAAAAAATCTAAGGGACAAAAGGGAACAAGACTTAACCATTCTTTGACTAAACTTTTACCATGGATAACTTTTTCATATTAAGGAATTTCAACATGGTTCAAAAGGTAAAGTTGCTTAGAATGGAATTCTCTATCCAATGGTGACCTTTTCTAAGCAATTTCACACATGATTTTTTGGATTTTTAGGGGCAGAAAAGGAACTTTGAGGATTGAATAAATTGTAGGTGCCAACATATGGAAGTGTTGAGAAATATAAGGCTAGATTGGTTGTGAAGGGGTATTGTTAGGTGGAGGGAATTGACTATGGTGAGATTTTCTCTCCTCTTGCAATGTTGACATCTATTCGGTTCCTATTATCTCTTGCAGCAGCATATGATTTAGAAGTGGAACAGATGGATGTGAAGACAACATTCCTTCATGGTGACTTGGAGGAGGAAATCTCTTTGTCACAGCTAGAGTACTACGTGGTGAAAGGTAAATAAAATATGGTTTGCAAGTTAAAAAAGTCTTTGTATGGTTTGAAACAGTCTGCTAGGATGTGGTACTAGAAGTTTGATGCCTTTGTGTTGAGTATTGGATTTCTAAGATCGAAATCAGATCATTGTGTTTATTACAAGTTTGACAATGATCGCATTCTCATTATTGCATTGTATGTCGATGATATGTTACTCATTGGGAATGGTAAAAGTTTGATTTCTAATTTGAAGTCTTAGTTGTCAGCATGGTTTGAGATGAAAAATCTAGGGGCAGCTCAGTACATTCTGGGGATGGAGATTAGAAGAGACAGAGCAAATAGGAAACAAGTTGTGTTGGAGAGATTTAGTATAGTAGATTGTAGACCTTTGACTATTCCTATTACGATGGAGACAAAGTTATCTGTTGCAGATTGTCAAAAGTCTCCTTCTGAGATGGAGGATATGAGCAGAGTTCCTTATGCTAGTGAGGTTGGTAGTTTGATGTATGTGATGGTCTATACAAGACCAAACATTGCCTAAGCACTGGGAGTCCTTAGTCAGTTTATGGCTAATCCTGGATGGGTACATTGGGATACAGTGAAGAGAGTGTTCAGATATTTGCGGGGTACTTCTGAGTATTCCTTATGTTATCATGGTTATCCTATAGGACTTCAGCATTCACTTTATATTAGAGGATTTGTGGATTTAGATTGGGCAGGTGGCATTGACAGTAGAAGATCCACCAGTGTTTATGTGTTCACTATGTTCGGTGATGTTATTAGTTGGATGAGTAAGTGGCAACCTGTTGATGCAGAGTGTTGAGCAGAAGCTTACAAAATAGGTTGAAACCCATTAAAACCCACAAAATAGCCATTACTGTTTATATCAGCAAGATATCTCTATTTTCTTACCGAAATGATCCTTTTCTTCCTTATCGGGCTGACCTATCTTATCGGCCACTTCATAAATTCTCTCACCGATGTGTAAACTCTCTCCGATGTCCTTTGCATTCTGTAGACTTCCATCACTCAGACTTACACCATTGGTGTAACTTTTCCCTTGTTCGCCGAAACCAAAACTCACACTGATATGCTTTTCTTTTTCGCTGAGACTTCTCGAACTTCTTCCTGATGAACGATCCGCTCACTTTCACTGTGACTTAAACCATCGGCCTTCATGAATTATGTCCTCCCGACGTGTGTCGTCACGCTGACATGCTAACAAAGACTCCATTGTCGGTCAGACTCGCTTCTTCAGCCAGACTTTCCTCCCATCCTCCGATGATGATACTTACACCGATTCACCTTTACTACGAATACACATTAATGAACTTGTTGTAGCCAGTTCTTTTTACTTCTTCTGTCAGTGAAATATGCATTACTAAATACCATCTTTCGACATTCAACTACAGGATACACATGAAATAGCTTCGACATACAAATGTGAGATATACATAAAGTGTTCACCACATACATTTGGCATATACACATAAAACGCGCAATTCCTCCTCTGTCACCATTGTAACCAAACAACACATAGAAAAAACTATAGAATACTAAAGAACAGAAATAAATCTAACTATCATGAAGGTCATTCCATTGGTTTCAGAGAAATCCACCAGTGGAATGACCCCAAACAATATCCACTGCGGTTGCACCAGAACACAAGCTATTTTTATTCCTTCACCAAATTGAGTTACAATCTTTTTGATCTAACACTGTTGTTCTTCTCTTCTGTTCTATTGAGATCAAACAAATCTCACATATTTATCCCCTCACGGGGTAGTACAGAAAATGACTCCCAGCGGCTGGGAGTTACAGCTATCTAAACAAACTAACCGACTTTCTAACAAACTCTTAACAACTACCTAAAAATAGCATGTCTCGGTCAATACAAACCTTATTACATTGAATGTCCGTTTAGGACTTTATTGAAAACCTAACAACAAACTCTAAGACATCTAATGCCTCATGGAGGCTCCTGTAGATTGGGTGCCCCTGCACCATACTCCCTAAGTTGAAAAAAACTCTTCTCCCAAGAGTTTATGAGGTCTGCTGCAAACAGCTTCAATATGTCTTCAACCCTGACTTGATGACTTCGCTGGTTCCTCTTTATCCTCTAGCTTTGACTCCTATTAATGGAGTTTAACTGACTGCTTCCAAATAGCATCTCTATCATCTGAAGTCCACTTCTCCCTACTACGCCAACACTTCTGTCCCTCACTTGGGAGTCCTCTCTTGCCTCTCTCCCCAAGACTTTTGGCAACAACCAATGGAACATCTCCTCTGGCCCTCTTGACAGACCTTCCTGTCCGTCTACTGTAGTGAGTGAACTTGTAATTGCTCATCCCAAAATCCTGGTGTAGATTGCCTCCTTCGGCGCTCTATCTACACGCTCAGAATCTTCTAAGCTCTAATACCAATTTGATGCAGAGTGTTCAACAGAAGCTTACAAAATAGGTTGAAACCCATTGAAACCCACAAAATAGCCATTACTATTTATATCGGCAAGATATCTCTATTTTCTTATCGAAATGATCCTTTTCTTCCTTATCAGGCTGACCTATCTTATCGGCCACTTCATAAATTCTCTCACCAATGTGTAAACTCTCTCTGATGTCCTTTGTATCCTGTAGACTTCCATCACTCAGACTTACACCATCAGTGTAACTTTTCCCTTGTTCGCTGAAACCAAAACTCACACCAATATGTTTTTCTCTTTTGCTGAGACTTCCCGAACTTCTTCCCGATGAACGATCTGCTCACTTTCACCGTGACTTAAACCATCGGCCTTTGTGAATTATGTCCTCCCGACGTGTGCCGTCACGCCGACATGCTAACGAAGACTCCATTGTTGGTCAGACTCGGTTCTTCAGCCAAACTTTCCTCCCATCCTCCGATGATGATACTTACGCCGATGCACCTTTACTACGCATACACATTAATGAACTTGCTGCAGCCAGTTCTTTTTACTTCTTCTGTCAGCGAAATATACATTACTAAATACCATCTTTTGACATTCAACTACAGGATACACACAAAATACCTTCGACATACAAATGCGAGATATACATAAAGTGTTCACCACATACATTTGGCATATACACATAAAACGCACAATTCCTCCTCTATCACCATTGTAACCGAACAACACAGAAAAAACTACAGAATACTAAAGAACAAAAATAAATCTAACTATCACGGAGGTCATTCCACTAGTTTCAGAGAAATCCACCAGTGGAATGACCCCGAACGATATCCACTGTGGTTGCACCAGAACACAAGCTGTTTTTATTCCTTCACCAAATTGATTTACAATCTTTATGATCTAACACTATTGTTCTTCTCTTCTATTCTATTGAGATCGAACAAATCTCACATATTTATCCCCTCATGGGGTAGTATAGAAAATGACTCCCAGCGGTTGGGAGTTACAGCTGTCTAAACAAACTAACCGACTTTCTAACAAACTCTTAACAACTACCTTAAAATAGCATGTCTAGGTCAATACAAACCTTATTACATTGAATGTCCGTTTAGGACTTTATTGAAAACCTAACAACAAAATCTAAGACATCTAATGCCTCATGGAGGCTCCTGTAGATTGGGTGCTCCTACACCACCTGTGGTCACTTTGTCCACTACTAAAGTTGAGTACATGGCAGCAACTCATGCTTGTAAAGAAGCCATTTGACTTAAGAGATTGTGTCCTGATCTTGGGTTTGATGCAGAGAAGATTACTATTTGTTTTGACAGTCAAAGTACCATATGTTTGGAATAATCCTAATTTCCATGCAAGGACTAAGCATATTGATGTCCAGTACCATTTTGTTCATGACATGGTAGAGGATGGGAAGGTAAACTTGGAGAAAGTTGACACTTTGATGAATGTTGTAGATTCCTTGACAAAACTTGTGAGCACAAAGAAGTTCAGATGGTGTTTAGAGTCTATGGGCCTCTCGGCCCCTAGCAATTTAATCATGGTGTTGATACTCCCTTTGCTCTTGCAAGGTGTTTGACAAGTGGGAGAATGTTAAGAAAAGTGTCTCAACCTTGCAACTATGAAAGGTTACTATTCTTCCCAGTTTTGGTCTTTTCAAATACCCTTTATCTTAAAGAATGATCTAGAACTTTCAAAGTTTCAAAAAGGGCTAAAAATGGCAGGACTTACTAGTTTTAGTAACTCTTCATTTGACCTCAGATTGACTCAAAAAAAAATTTCCAAAAGGTATGGAACTACTAAGTAAACATCTCTTGTGAGTTTCTACTCAAGATCATATCTAGATTGCCAGATATTAAAGTTTCTATTTTTTGAAATTGCCAAAAAAATTTCAAACTTAGTTTTGAGGCACTTAGAGGTCCCTAAACATCCCAAAATTTATCATAACCAACAAAGTAAGTTATAGTGTGATATATCTCTTCACAAGCTTTCTGACGCATTAAACGGTTCGTCAATCGGACACTCGAATCAAAAGTTATGGCCTCCGGAAGTTGGACCTCCTATTTTTAGGAAATGTAAAAACGTGTTGGACACTTAAAAGAATTGTAAAGGGGAGAGTTACATGTGTTGGTGTGTGTTTTGGCACATCACAAGGCATCTTTGACTGGAGATAATTTAGGTGCCACTTTTGGGTGGTTTTGACTCATGGTTTTGTAATTACCTTTGATGATTTATTGTATTGTATCTCCCATTTATCAGGAGCTTGAGATGGAGGTTGTGTGTAAGAGTCTTATAGATGTTGAGTTACCTCCTAGATCTTTGGTTGGTTATACTCTTGTGAAAGCTTACTCTACAAGTATATTGTAATCTTCTTGATTTCTAAATATATATTGGGTGGCTTTAGAGTGTGGGGTTTTTTACCTGAAAGGGTTTTCCCCACATATATCTTGTGTTGTGAGTTTTGCATTTGGAAGTTTTTATTATCTTTCTATTAATGTGCATCTTAATCTGTAACTGTAAAAGTTAAAATTTGCATAAATCTTTCCTTGGTAGATCAGTGTAGGAAGTATTTCCACATACCTTGCTTCATTTCAATAGGTTACTAGATGCACTAAAGAGTCATAAAATCTATTTTATAACCATAAAATTTTTAGCTCACTAGGGAGACAATACATCACCAAAAAAGTTAGAATCATATGCAACATCGGGACAATTTCATCCTAATAAATCTAGTCAAAGAATGCATCAAACATCAAAGTCTAATTACTCTAACCATTCATAATAGTCAAAACATAGTTTATAACACATTCTAAACCCACATCTTAGCTATGGGATTTTAAAACAAAGAGAATAAAGACATTAATTTCTAAAACATTCTTTCATAGTATCCCATTAATTATCTCATGTTTTCTCTTTTTCCTAGATTGTTGGTGCTAGTACAAAACATTGGTAAAATGTATTCCTTATAATATCAACACAAATAGATAATCATTACATTGATCATATCTCAAAGTCTGTAACTTGGTATGGAAGATTTTTTGTGAGGGATCAAACAACTTTATAGTGCACCATACAAAAGAATTTAGAGCAGATTAGTTTATAAAACAAAAGCTATCATAGTTGGAACAATTTCTTTTCATAATAGTTTCACTTTATGTATAATTTCTTTAATTTCATATTTATACTCAATTTGGCATAAAAGTAAGAGTCAACCAGTTGTGTAGGACATTTTTCCATTATCCAAAGTAGCCAACTCATATGTAAAATGTTGAATATCCACATGACCATCATGATCATAGTCCTTATTTTTCTCATTATGAACATTAGAATAGATATGTTTTATTGATTTGGGCCATGTTAGGGTTTAAGCAAGCATTCCTAGGTAGCATAAACAAACGACATGAAAAGAAAGGTTAAATACCAACTTTCAAATTGAAAATTTAGAAATAATAATGGTAAATTAGATCTGAAAATGAAACTCTAATAGGTAGGGTAGATAAGAAAGATATCACAATAAAGCACACAAACCCTAATAGAAAATGATGTCAATGAAGCACAACAATGTAAAAGGAAGGATAGATCTAAAAATTAGATGTAAACTTTGAAATAAAGTGGAGATTTGAAAACTCTAAGGGAATGTAAAACCCTAACAAGAAGGTCGGTAGATGTAGGAACAAATAAGTTCATGAAGATGAAATGCAAACTAATATTTCCTTGGTGAGTTAACCTAGGGTAATTAAATAAATGTAATCAAACAAGCACATTCACCATAGACTAACTAAATATGATTGAGTTGAGTTGAGAGTTGGTAAATTGATATTTATGCTTTCAGAATTGAACAAGATGGATGGTATTAATCAACTCAATAATTAAATAATGATGTCAAGTGGATGAGATTTTAGAATCAACTAGTTGTTAGACTTGTGCTCAAAATTTGACTTAGCAATCTATAGGGTTTTGTCCTACAACCTTGTCTGATATACAATCTTTTGCTCGATCTTTTTTGAAAGTTTTAGTTGGTGGTATTAATATATACCCTTTTTAGGTTGTCATATGATTGAATTGCAAGGTATTTAAGCCTTGATCAACCCCTTGAAATTAAAAAATATCAAAAATAGGGAGCAAGTACCTATGATGTAGATTCTTTAATTTTTTACTGCACCAAATAAAAATGTGTCACTATTGATTGCTCTCTAGAATGATTGAACTCTTGATTATACTTGATGATAAGAGATGATTAGAATGAATGTATTGTATATCCTTAAATACTAGCACATAGCATCAAATTGTGTCATAAGTGTGTTTAGTCTTCCAAGGTAGAAGGATAAAGGAGTCCAATTTGCCAAAATGTTAAATTTGAATTTTAACTTGGAAAGAGACAAGTTTGCAACTGTGGACTTGCTCTGATGTGGAATAATGGCCAAATCCATGTTGAAAACAACTAAATGGAGATAGGTCTATAATTAAGTGTGATAATCAATTAGTTAAGTAGAATTTATAGGTGTGTGTTAAATGGATAAAGAGGCTAGAAGAATGAGCCTAATTGACACAATATCATGTCATTTGTCATTATGTATGTATTAAGCTATTACTTCAAAATAGGTACAAGATTAAATGAGAAATGACATGGGGATACAAATTTCACCATTATAGTATTGTATAGTTACATTTTAGATAAGCTATGTACACATATCTTAGCCTAAAGTTGATATTGTAAGAGTTTAATCATTTTCACATATTAATTTTGTCAATTTATTTAATATAATTAATGAATTAGACATATACATTATTATAAAAGAAAAATATATAGTCTATCCTCCAAAAAGGTGGCAGAAGGACGCCCCAAAGATAAATAAAATAACTTAAGTAGCTATTTAGCTCTACGTAACCTTGAAACAAATATTTTTTTAATAGGATCAATTAATTTTAAATAGCAAGTGTTTTTTTATAAAAAACTTTAATCAAAAGTTAAATTTAATTGCTCTTGTAAATTTCATTACATGTGTTATCTTGAAATAATATTGACATTCATGTGAAAGAAGAGATAAAATGGAATGAAATTACATATCTAATCAATTACATTATAATAAATGTTATTATTTAGTTCTATGATCATTAAAAGGAAATACACTAAGTATGCAAATGATTTCAACAAGATCTTGGAATGTTTTTAGGGGTTCATACGTTGTTGAAGGATATGAATTCCCATATACCTGCATATGTTACATAATCAAATTTTTTTGTTAATTTTATAATTTGAAAGCTTTGAAAGAAAAATAATGCAGATTAATTATTAATAAAAAATACCTTCCAAGCATCATGGTAGTGGCTTGTGGATTTGTACCAGGAGAATCCTTAAATATTGAATTGTCCACAACCCTTAGATTATCAACACCTTTCACTTGATACCTTTTGTCAATCACCAAACCAACTTGACAACCTCCATGGTAATGGTAATATGTCCCTACTGAATCTTTACAAAACTTGGCCAAGGCATCATCATTTGATTGATTCTTTGGTAATGGTGTCCCAAAGAATTGAAGTGTTTTGGAATGTCCATTATTAGTAAATGCATACTCTTGAATATAAGATGTCATACTTAGATTAACCATTACTTTCACACAAAACATACATTTTTTCAAATCAAAAGGGTGTGAATAGTAATTGTAACGGACATATGGGGTGTCTTGAGGATCTGTGCTTTTAAGCCAAAGCTCACCCCTTGATAAGGGAAATGCCACCTTACTTGCAACAAGACCTAAATATTGTATATTTGTGGCATTATTCTGTTGGAGAAAGCTAGCAGACTCCATGTAGATTTGTGAATTGTCTAGAATGCCCACTACTTGTACATGACCAAATTCAAGTGGTTTTGGGGATTTTACTATGAATTTTGCATTAGGATTATCCTGAACCTTTTTCCCCACTAAAGGTAAATCTAAAAGAACAGTAATATTCATTTTTTTAAGTTGGTGTGCAGGACCAATTCCACTTAGGAGGAGAAGTTGAGGACTACCTATACTTCCTGATGTCAAAATCACCTCACTATTGGTTGACAATTGGTTAAGTGATACTTGATAATGCATACCATCACTACCGCTTGTGAACTCCACTCCACTAGCCTTAAGCTTTCCTGCCACACACGGATAGATATATGAAGATGAAGGATTACACTATGACCGAGGAACTTAAGCCCTCCCCTAATTTTTAAAGTATATAGTTTGTAAACAGGGGAATTTTGAAACTAAAAGATGTATACGTACTTGATGCTGAATTGAAGAGGATTCTGCTGGCTGTAGCATTGAGAAGAACTACAATATTTTCTGGGTTTGCATACTGGAGAAGATCTGCAGCTGTATGTCTCTTTCCTTTCTTGTCAAAAATTGAAGCACTGATCTTGGTGCCGTCCAAATGATCCAAGCTATATCCATTGTAAGGAAGAACTCCAACTTCAAGAAGCCCATCCCTGAAAGCAGAATTCCAAGGAAAAAGCTTGTATTGTCTGAAGGCATTCAACTTTTCTACCCATTCATACGACTCATTTACAAGTTTCTCATCCCACTTCATTTTTCGAATATATTTAGTGCTCGCCCTGCTGTAGAAGCCAGCATTGACAGCTGTTCCGCCTCCTAGAACTCTCGCCCTTACACACTGCACTCCATCTTCTGAGACAAAACCCTCCATTACATAGGGATAATTTTTAGGATCCCCAAAAACACTGGAAAACCCTTTGAAGCTCTCAACATCTGGATTTCCGTAAGGAGAATCTCCCCTCTCCAATAGCAAAACAGAGTAGTGCTGTGACAGTGTTGCTGCCAGGGGACACCCAGCTGTACCTCCTCCAACCACAATGTAATCATATTCCCTTGCAGCTGCCTTTTCAGCATCTAATGTCATAAACGGGTATGGGTATTCTGCAAACATCAAGCACAGAGTAATACATATCAATTGTCACAGACTATGCCTAAGCTAAGACAAAATTGTATAAGAACCTGTCTCAAGAAAATATTGATTCCAAAGAAAAGATTGAAAATTTGTACTGACCCAGATTAGACGTTGCTGCTTCTGAACAGAATTGATGGTGCTGATTGGTGAACATAAGCAGGCATGAAATCACAAGGAATACTATCTCCATACTCATTAACCAATCTAATTCCTCTTCTAGATTTGAAACAGATAAAAAAAAAATTGTGAAGTACTTGCATTCGACGCAGTTTTTTTTATAGATGAGATGCAAGGATGATTGATGTTCTTGCGTCTGGCATGACAATTTATTAGGAGTATTTGAATTGTTAATTGTTTATTTAGAATTTGTATCCACGCTTCTTAAGAATCAGCCGGCAGATTGTTTGTTGTTTCATTATATTTGATACTTAAAACCCTTAAAATAAACAGCCGGCAGATTGTTGTTATTTGGAATTTAGGATGTTCAAACAACTACCTTTCAAAAAATTAAAATAAAATAAAAATATAATCTTATTGAATTTATAACAGAGCTTTTTTTCTCAATAAAGAATTGTCAATCTTTTACAAATATTCTATTATTAATATATATCCAAAACACATTTATCAAAGAC
Source organism: Cunninghamia lanceolata (assembly GCA_027924645.1). Classification (NCBI taxonomy): domain Eukaryota; kingdom Viridiplantae; phylum Streptophyta; class Pinopsida; order Cupressales; family Cupressaceae; genus Cunninghamia; species Cunninghamia lanceolata. Next base: position 3,246,322 of record BSBN01001394.1, on the reverse strand, counting down.
TTTGAGAAATATTATTTTATAAGTACTTATATTAAAATTGTTATTTAGAATAGACATCATATATCATATATGAAGTTATTTTATTTTTTCATATAAATATTAAATTTTAATATCTATTTAAACTATTAATGTTATACATAGATTGTAAATAGATAAATAAGAAAAGATAGAACTATTTTATTTAGGCTTGACTCTTTCAAAAGTTAAAATTGACATGAAACAAAAACAATTGGACCGTGAGGCCCACCCCACTATACCTATAACCATTATCAAATACATTGAGAATTATTATTTTATAAGTACTTATATTAAAATTGTTATTTAGAATAGACATCATATATAAAGTTATTTTATTTTTTCATATAAATATTAAATTTTAATATCTATCTAAACTATTAATGTTACACATAGATTGTAAATAGATAAATAAGAAAAGATAGAACTATTTTATTTAGGCTTGACTCTTTCAAAAGTTACAATTGATATGAAACAAAAACAATTGGACCCTGAGGCCCACCCCACTATACCTATAACCATTATCAAATACATTGAGAAATATTATTTTATAAGTACTTATATTAAAATTGTTATTTCGAATAGACATCATATATAAAGTTATTTTATTTTTTCATATAAATATTAAATTTTAATATCTATTTAAACTATTAATGTTACACATAGATTGTAAATAGATAGATAAGAAAAGATAGAACTATTTTATTTAGGCTTGACTCTTTCAAAAGTTACAATTGACATGAAACAAAAACAATTGGAACCTGAGGCTCACCCCACTATACCTATAACCATTATCAAAGACATTGAGAAATATTATTTTATAAGTACTTATATTAAAATTGTTATTTAGAATAGACATCATATATAAAGTTATTTTATTTTTTCATATAAATATTAAATTTTAATATCTATCTAAACTATTAATGTTACACATAGATTGTAGATAGATAGATAAGAAAGGATAAAACTATTTTATTTAGGCTTGACTCTTTCAAAAGTTACAATTGATATGAGACAAAAACAATTGGGTCATGAGGCCTACCCCACTATACCTATTACCAAGTGATAGAATCCATGATTGTCAAACACACACAGACCAAACACTCACTAAACAAATAAGTAGATTCAAAACAATTAAATCATGTAAAATGATGTTGATGAAATGAACACTTATAATTTATATTCTAATTAATATAAGTAATTTTTTTAATAAATCTATGTAAAAGATGATGTGATTTAAATAAATAAAATAAAATAAAATAACTTTTTAAGAGAATAAAAATATAAGTCTTAAATTAAGAAAAAACAATGTAAATAAAATAATTTTCAAGTAAAATAGAAAAAATATTAAGTAATATTAATAATGTACGTTCATATTTTATAATAAATTTAATTTTAAATAAATTCTACAAATTTTATCCTATTTCAAGTTAATACAAGTTAATAAATCTTGTGTCATCTAAATATACCATAACACAAAGATGACTGACATCAGATAAAATTGGAACGATACAGAGAAAATTAGCATGGCCGCATAAATGGAGAAATGGTCTTTAAAAAAAAAAAAAGCAATGAAACAATAATCAAGCTAACCTATAAATTCGTATGGCCTACCTATTGCACTTCTATCTTATCCAATTTTGAGGACCTTAAGGAATATACAGTCTAACACATAAATACAAGTGCTACAAACAACTCTTATAGATTCTCAGCCGTGTAATCCCAGGTTTGCTTCCAAGTATGGTACATTATCAACTTCTTCTAGACAACGTCTCAGGGCAACATTTACATTAAGAATCCCCAGTTTTGTCTTTACATTACCAGGTCATGTCGCTGTATAGTTGTGGAATCAACGTCTTCTGCATTGTGGACAAATCAATGATTAAACAGATTTCCCATGCTGAAGGAACACAGTTGCAAACTAGGTTGTTCGGAATTGTGATTTGCTCCTAAGCAGCTGGATTACAGAGATTTGAATCAGAAATTTTGGTTAAGTTGTATTTTTTTTACAATATTACAATATTCTAAATAAATATAAATTTTGAGGTTTCTTTATGCTATTGGAGATTAAATTTCTAAATTTAGTTTGAGTTAATTCAATAGAATAAGCACAACTAATCTTGGACTAATTTGGGATTTGAGTCCACTTTGTTGATTTGGTATAGATTTGTGACCACGAACTAAACCTACGTATGACCCATGATCCTTCCCAACTTTTGTTCCTTATGCATTTTGTTGAATGACTATTTAACTCCCTCAATATAATAACCACCCTTGGTTACTACCAATTTTTTTCTTTCCTTTTTACCAATTTTACTACACATTCAGCACCATCTTAATCGACCAAACAACTTCTTTCAAATTTAGAAATGCTAGTTTTATAACCTTACCAAACCGTAACAAGAGTAGTAGCTCTATAGCACAAATGAAAAATATTGCACTAAAGAGGAAAAGATCACATATCACAACCAATCTCTAGACCCAGACCTATTTCTTGAGAATTCATTCAAAATGGCCCTACTTATGTATCCATTTTCTAGGAGCTAGAGGCATCATAGTTTGTATACCAAAATATATAAACTTCATCCACACAACTAGGATGAGATCTTCAACCTTAGTAAGCTTATTCTTCCAATTCAATCCCCATACTATAGTATGATATCAAGCATATCATGAATAATTGTTAGTACAATATCAACAACAAGTAGGAACATAAAATCACATAATGTCTAGTTTATAGGTGCATCACATGTACTCATAGTGATTAGCACATTTATTCCTTTGTTTTTTTATTATTGTTGATTATTGAGTTCTCAATTCTTAAAAAGGACTTTTATTTTGAAATGTTCAAAAGCATTTTCTTGCATAGTCCCCATGTGTTCTTATAGCATTTGGGCATCTAGGTCACTTTGACTTTTGTCTCTATTCAAAACAGGTATATTCTAAAAGTTGCAAGGATTTCATATGTGGCAGCTAACTAATTTCCCTTATCCACTTGTGTTTATATGGTTCTTGATCTACTTTTGTGAAAGCTTCAATTGTCTTTTTTTTTTTTTTTTTTTTTTGGGGGGGGGGGAGCAGGGCAGAAGCATTTATTGTCGCTTACACAACACATCCTAGTTCTTTGTGGACTATAAAGCCCCTTCTTGAATTCCAATGGTCTAGTGCTTCAACTTTGGTTCAAAATAGAATCTATTAATGTTTGTGGTTGCTCAAGGGCCTTCTTGATAACCACTTTGAGAATATGTATCTTACCCATGAGCTTCTCCTATGAATTCCTATGGCCTTGTTTGTTGCATTGTTTCTATTAAGTCATTGTTTTACTCAACTCAATATCTGTGGTAGCCCATGTTATTCATACTAATGTAGGAAACCTTTGAATCCCTTGGTTTATGTCTAAGTCTCTATGTTCCACTACACTTGTGCACTTTGTTATAATTTCATGTTCACTTGTTTTGGCTAGTGGTAGAATGTTTAACTTGTTTCTTGTAGTATAAAGGTTATCAACAACTGACCTATAGAATCACAAGTGTGAGCTTGGCTAGTCATACCATATCTTATATAATTTTTAAATTTATCATTAAATATATGAATTTGGCATTTGCAAAAGAAATACAAGAGGTATTGAGGTGATCCCACAATAGTGTGTTCCACTTGTGGGACATCCTAATTTTTGTCTTTAATAATGTATTCTTTAGAAAAAAGTTATTATTTAAGCCTCAAGGGGTTCCATCTAAGGGGGTTTGATTAAAAGGGTGTAGATGAAACAACCTTAGATACAACCCCTCAGGCTTAAATCAAACACCTGATCAAGTCTCCTCCGCACTTAACAAAATGCTAAATAAAAAAGCAAATTTTCTTCACCTTTTAGTTGATTAAATGAAGTCATTTGGAAATTTCATTTTGTAAGTATGTATCCCTTACTATTATCTTTGCAAAAATTATAATAGGTATTATTTTTTCTTAATATTATATTTTTTAAATTTTATAACAAATACAAGTCTATTACAAAAAAGTAATGACATATTTTCAAGATATTAGGAAAAATAACAAACATTTTTAGAAAATCTCAAAAAATGCAATGCACTCCACATGGATGTCATTCTTTCAATGAACAAAGAAAAAATTAATTTTGATATATATGCTAAGAGAAATATGTTGTGGAATAATATAGGTTCAAAATTTTTAACTAATTTAAAAACTAATAATATCAAAATGGTCTATAGTAAGTCTCCTATCCAAAAGTAACCCAGACAAAAGGTTAAAAGCTCACATAATAAACAAGAAGGGAACAAGACCTAAGACAAGTGAAGGGTGAAGCCATTGCAAGCATAAGCAACCTACACTAGACATAGTGTAACCATTTTGATATCAGAGTTATTAAAAAATAGTAAGAAACATTTATTTCAAATATGTTAAAGCTACAAAATGCCATAAATTAAACTCACAAGATACCTATATTCAATTTCACCAAAATGCTACTTCTGATATACAAGTATTCATTACTCAAGATGTAACAATGCAACATACAAATAATCTTAACACTACCAATACGATAGCCAAATTATGACAATGATCCATAAAGAATTCCAATTGCACTAACATCATACTAGAGAATATACCACACACACATATCATATACCAATGTGATCACACATTAAGCCCAAAAGACATCAAATTAGGATTTACTCATAATGATAATTCCATCACAAAACAATGTGTGATTTGAAATCAAATAGTAGTTGTTACAAAATTACAAAGTGATATCTGCATCACAAACATGGATGTGATACAATCCAATAAAAATATGAGAATTATATAATTACAACATTGTCATGCCTTTACAAATATTCCCCAATAATCACAAACTACAACATGTATCAAAATGCAACAATGAAGAATAAGTGAGATTCTCACACAATCTCCAAGAAACATTGCCTAGATCTCATTGTGCATCCTAATGGTTATCAAAACCACCCAACCATGTGGGACCCTAAGGCCCACCACTATACAAAGAGACAAAATCCATGGTTGTCAAACACACACACCAAACACTCTCAAGTTGGTCATAATCAAGAACACATCACACAAGGTTCCTCAACACACAATTGGATATGGAGAACCCAATTAAACACAATGAAGAATACAAAACACATGATAAAAACAATCGATAGGATATACCAAAAATATGACATCAAGAATAAGAACAAGAGAAAGACTTCAATCATAAATGTTCAACAAGAACATAAAAAAACACAAATAAGATAAATAACAACACTTACATAATGCAATACGACAATACAACCTTCACAATAAAGGATGTCCTAAACCACACCAAGATGTCAACTCCCAACTATGTAGTTTACCTCTGTATGAACTACCTCGTATAAGAAATAAGGCTAACATGAATTCAACTTAAAGACTCTCTAGATCTAGTGATGGCATATAATCAATAGTGTAAAACACAACTTCTAGACCCCCTTCTAATTAGAGTAATAGAGATTATGTGATGTGCTGCCTATGGTGGGAAGAGTAATCCCCAAATCTCATACAGACCTATCTTAAGGGGATGATGATCTTAAAATGTGCTAGACATGAAGTTGAGAAGATGATGCCATGATGCATCCATCCATGATGAGGACACCCAACTTCTCATACTCCAATTAAACATGTCACCTTAATGGTAACCAAGATAGTTAATATCAATATGATAATCGAGTGTAATGGGAGCTCAAGATAGACCTCCCAGCATAATAACACAATCTCATTAAAGAGATGATTTCCACACAAACTAAGTTAGGGATTCAAGACAAAAACAAAATGGAAATCATTCCAATCATGACATCAAAGTGCATATCCACTAAGGGACTCTCAATACAAAAATTGTACTCACAATGAGTTTCTACATTAGTAAACATCCAAACCTAAAACCCTAAGCCTCACACTAACATGCAACCATATAGGTTAACTACTCACTAAGGAGTCACAAAAACTATTTTATAACCGTGTAGGTTTTCAGCTCACTATGGAGACAATACATCACCAATAAAGTCAAAATCATGGGCAACATAAGGATTATTTCATCCAATCAATCTATTCAAATAATGCATCAAACATCAAAATCTATTGACTCTAACTAATTATAATAGTCAAAACATAGTATATAACACACTCTAAAGCCACACCTTAGATATGGGATTTAAAACCATAGAGAATATGGACATTAATTTATAAAACACTCTATCATATGAGTCTCCCATTAAATTTCTTATGTTTTCTCTTTGTTCTATCTTATTTGTGTTAGCAGAAAACATTGATAATTTAACACATACTTTATAATATCAACACAAATAGACAATCATTAATTTGATCATATCTCAAAATCTATAAACTAGGCATGGTAGATTTTTTTGTGAGGACCTAACCAACTTGATGGCATACCATACAAGTTTTTTAGAGGAACTCAATTTATAAAACAAAATTTATTTCAGTTGGAACATACATTTTTGTGATAATAGTATTACTTTTTTTTCAGTTTCTAAAATTTCATAATTACACTGGATTTGACATAAGATCAAGAGTCTACTAGTTGTGTAGGACTTTTCATGTTAGCTAAACTAGCCTACTTGTTTTTAAAATCTTGAGTATCCATAAGAGCATCATGATCATGGTCCTCATTGTTCTCATTATGAGCATTAGAATAGACTTAATTTTTATTGATTTGGGCCATGTTAGGGTATAAGCAAGTACTGCTAGGTGGCATAAACAAAAGATGGTAAAAGAAAGATTAAATACCAAATTTTGACTTGAAAAATTAGAAATAAGAATCGTATATATTCGATCTGAAAATTAATCTCTAATATGGTAACCAAGGGTGGGTAAGGTAGATAAGAAAGATATAGAAATAAAGGACACAAATGCTAATAGAAAGTTAATATAAATGAAGCACAATAATGTAAAATGAAGGATAGATCTAAAAATTATATGTAAACTTTACAAAAAAGTCCATATTTGAAAACCCTGATGGAATGTAAAACCCTAATAAGAAGGTTGGGATGTGTAACATCAATCAAGTTCACCAAAATGAAATGGAAGATAATATTTCCTTGGTGAGTTAACATAGGCAAATTAAATAAATGCAATCAAACAAGCAGAATCAACATAGATTTGTTGCAAGTATGAGGTTAACTAGTGTTGTCATTGATGTCAACATACTCATATTGCATTGATGAGATTGGATGAGCTGTGTGCTAAGGATATTGAGAAAATTAGTCTCAATTAGGAACAGTGAAGAATAGTGATAAGAAGAAGGGAAAAGTACTCAATGGGTTGAGAATCAAAGGATGCGGATTAAAGGGTTTGTAGATATGAGTCTTGAGATGTTTCAGTTAAGATTTCAGAGGTCCACATAAAGATTTGAAGAAGTTATGGTTGTTTGTGTGGAACCAGTTCCGACAGGTGTTCAGAGGTGATAGAGGGTCACAGAAAGGTCCGGTGAGTTCCAGAATTACATTCTCTCATTCTGAGGATTGGAGGGAGAGTTGAAGAGGTCAATGTGAAGTGACAAATAGGTTTGTGAATGATTTGAAGGTCCAGAAGCATCTTTCTCATTATGACAGTGATGACAGACTGTGTTCTTGAAATTCTGGATGAAGAAGAGAAGAATTCCGGTAAGCTGATGAAGTGCGGATGTTCTTGGTGATTCAGGGAAGGTAATGATGATCATTGGATCATGTCCAGTTCATGTTGGCGGTCCACATTGAAGTTAGAGCTTGGATTTGATGTAATGACCATTGGTTGTTGGTGTTCTTCTGGAGACAGGCCGACCAGATGTATTACACGTCTTGTGAATGATCTTGTAGGTGTTTGCTGACTTAGATGATTGTTCCTAAGTCGATGCCTTGTATAAATAAGGGTTTGTGAATTCATTTTGAAGTGTGTCTTGTGTGGATGAGTGCGGCATAGCAAAGAGAAGTGCGAAAGGCAGAGAAAGGGTTTTTGGGCTTAAATGGAACTAATCCAGACATGGTAATGATGTCATTCTCCAGTTCAAGTTTGTGATTCTTATCACTTTGTAGACAGTGTGTCTCTTTGTAGGCAGTGTGCCTCTTGTGAGCAGTGTGCTCGGGCAGTGAGCCCTAATTGGCATGTGCCATCTTTTCTTTATTATTCTAACAGAGAATAATCCTTAGGTTAATCACCCCGTGGTTTTTCCCTTAACCAGGTTTTCCACGTCAAAATCTTGGTGTCTCATGTGTTGATGTTTATCTGCTCTGGTGTTTATTCTTTATGCTTTCATGTATGGTTAATTGCTATGCTAATTGAATAACAAAGTGGATTTGAGTGTTTGAGTTGAAGCAAGATTAGGATAACTGATTCACCCCCCTCTCAGTTATCAACAATTGGTATCAGAGCCGATTTCCTCTAAAAAGAGCTTAACCGCTTGAGGAGATCCAGGATGTCGTCATATAAGGACAGTCTGAAGTTTGATGGAACCAACTTCACTCTTTGGAAAGGCCGCATGAAATGTCACTTGGAGTGTATGGGAAAGGCATACTTGTCCATGGTCACAAAATAATATAAACCTCCACAAGGTGGTCTGACAACTCTAAATGAAATCACAGATGCTGAAAACAATCTACAGACTAAAGAGGCTCTTCTAAGTGCATTAACCGACTCAGAGCTCTCAAATGTTATTGACCTTCCAACTGCCTATGAGATCTGGATTAAACTGGAACTTCTGCATGAAGGAGATGAGTTTGTTAAGAGTGCAAGGTTGTAGAGTCTCAAAGGGAAATTTGAGAGATTGAAGATGAGAGATGATGAAAATATCACTACCTTTATGCCAAGAGTAAATGAGCTAGTGTGTGGAATTAGGAATACTGGTGGAGTTTTGGATGAAAATGAGATTGTTTGCAAAATTCTCAGATCCCTTCCTGCTGCCTACAAAATCAAGGTTGCTGCCATTGATGAATTCAGAGCCCATACAACTGTCACAAGAGACCAATTGGCTGACAAATTGGCTGCATTTGAAATGACCGAGTTTGGAGATGATCCCCCCAAGACTGAATCTACATTCAAATCCAGTGCCTATGTGAAAGGCAAACAAAGATTTGATCCGGGAGAAAACTCTTCAAGGAAGCTGTCATGGTATGATCAAGCAAGAAGAGACATGGAAGAGGAAGAAGCAGAAACAACTCAACTTGAAGCCCTCATTGCAAAGAGATTTCCAAGAGGATCCAGTAAGTATGAAGGAAAATTACCTTTTAAATGCTTCAACTGCAATAAGATTGGTCACTTTGCCTCAAGATGTCCGGAAAGATCTACAAGGTCAAATTCTAACATACAAAGGTTTCAAAAGAATTGTTATTATGTTCATGAAGAAGCTGATAATGAAGGAGTAACATATGATGAATCAGAGACAGGAGACAAATCTGGAAATGAATGGGTGTTTATTGCCATTAAAGAAGAAGATCCAATATCTATCAATCATAAGGTTGTAGAAAAAGCTTTGGCTGCCCAAGTTGAAGAAAAGAATGATTGGGTTATTGACAGTGGATGCTCTCATCATATGATAGGTGACAAGAACAAGTTCTTAGATTTGGAAAGGTATGAAGGAGGAGTGGTAAAGTTTGGTGATAATTCAGCTGGTAGAATCAGAGGAAGAGGAACTATTTCTACACAGCTTTTGTCAACTACCCAGCAGCCCTTGTTTGACAGGCCATTGCCTGAGTTATATCCAACACAGCCTTTATCTCATGAAATGAGGTCATCCTTCAGTCAAACGCAGCCTATGCTACCCTCTAAAAATCCAACGCAGCCTTTGCTGCCTTCACAACAGTTTTTGGAGCCTTTACAAGATTCTATGCTGCCTTCCAAACAGCCCACGCAGCATGTATTTAGTCATACGCTGCCATCCAATATACCAACACGGCCTTTAAACACTTCAATACTACCTGTAGACTCCTCAACACAGCCTTCTATGAGTCAACCGATGTCCTCAACAATTGCTATGCACTTCCTTGTGCATACTACACTGCCTTCTTCAAGTTCAACGCTGCCTGTCTTCCATTCAACGCAACAATCAATTGGTATCAATACTCCTACACAATCCACTTATTGCTCAATGTAGCCTCAAACAAATCAACAGGGCATTGTGACTGGGCAAAGCACTCCAGGTGCACAAATACAGAGACAGGGGAGTTTTCCTCAGGGGCCTCTACAAACAGAGGTTGATGATGTTCAACATTTATTACAGAGACTAAATCTGGATTCCAATATCCAGCCAAAACAAGGCACACAATTGAGGAGGTCTACCTGTGAGAAGAGGAGACCTACAAAATTTGATGACTACGAGTTATTACTCTTTGATTATACAGAGCTGGCAACTTATAAGCAAGCCTACAAGCATGAAAATGCACACAACTAGATGTCAGCCATGAACGAAGAAATGGAGTTGTTGAGAGTTAATCACACTTGGGATTTGGTTCCTCTTCCACCAAATTGAAAGCCTCTCAAGAATAAATGGATTTATCGTTTGAAAGACGAAGATAGAGGAAGTAAAAGATACAGGGCCAGATTAGTCGTCAAGGGGTTTGATCAGCAAAAAGGTATTGATTTTTTTGAAATATTTTCTCCTGTTGTCAGAATGGACACAATCTGTGCTGTGTTGGGTTTGGTAGCCATTTGGGATTTAGAACTTGAGTAACTTGATGTGAAAACAACATTTTTACACGGAGACATTGATGAGGATTTATACATGGAGTAGCCTGAAGGCTTTGCTCAACCAGGTAAGGAGCATTTATTTTGCAAGTTGAAGCGAAGTTTGTATGGGCTAAAGCAAGCTCCAAGACAATGGTATTTAAAATTTGACCGCTTCATGATTGATAACAACTTTATTTGGTGCGAATCATATCCTTGTGTTTACCACAAGAGGCTCAATACTGGTGAGTTTGTCATACTATTGCTCTATGTTGATGATATGTTAGTAGCTGGTACTAGTGTTCAGATTATTGCTCAGTTGAAGCAACAGTTGGCTCTTCGTTTGGCCATGAAAGATCTCGGACCAGCCAAATGAATACTTGGGATGTACATATTCAGAAAAAGAAATAAAAGAGAACTCAGGTTGTCCCAATCAAGCTACATTGCCAAAGTGTTGGACATATTTAATATGTCTCATGCTAAACCAGTATCTGCTGCCTTGGCTGATCATTTCCACTTATCTTCAGCTATGTGTTTGAAAAATCAGGATGAAGAAGAACATATGAGGTCTATTCCATATACATCTGCAGTTGGCAGTATCATGTATGCAATGGTGTGTACTCATCCAGACATAGCACAAGCAGTTGTTGTTGTGAGTAGATTCATGAGTAATCTGGGCAAACTACACTGGCAGGCAGTTCAGTGGATTCTATGGTACTTAAAAGGTATTTCACATTTCTGTTTATGTTTTGGAGGTACTGACTTTCAACTCCATGGTTATGTAGATTCAGATATGGCTGAAGATTTAAACAAACACCAGTCTACCACTGGTTATGTCTTCACATTTGCTGGGGCAGCCATTACTTGGGTCTCTCAGTTGCAACAAACTGTAGCTCTATCATCAATAGAGGCTGAATACATAGCGCTCTCGGAAGGAGCCAAAGAAATGATATGGCTTGAGCATTTGTTAATGGAACTGGGCTGTCCGAAATCAGTTTTTCCATTATTTTGTGATAGCCAAAGTGCTATTCACTTGTCAAGAAATTCAACTTTCCACAGTCGAACAAAGCATATTGATCTTCGATACCATTTTATCTGCCATCTTATTGACGAAGGCAAGTTGCAGGTCACAAAGATTGACACAAAGGTTAATCTGGCGAATGCATTAACAAAAATTTTTCCTCGAGAGAAGTTTGAATTCTGTAGATCTTCTTTCGGTCTTGTTTCTCTGTGACACTGAATTTCATCGAAGGGGATCTCTCTCAAAGCAGCTTCATTGCCAATCCCATTGGTCTTCAAGTGGGAGATTGTTGGGCACGTGGCTGTTGAAGCCCATATGAAATGGCAACTCACTGTCTTGATTCCTTCTAACTGCTCTTTCTGCACATGGCCTATCTTGGCTAGTAACCGCTGCTGTCCTGGGTGATTCGTTCCAGATGTTTGGTAGGTGGTTGGGATTCGAGTCCTTTGCAGGATGCAAGGCAGTGGGTTTGGTGTGGCTGTTCTACGGTGATATTAGAGATGTATGAATCACTGAGTCCACAGAGCTGCTGTTCTATATACAGTCATATATGTAATACATAGAGAGATGTATGATACACGGTGTGATGTATTGATCTAATAACACCATTGCCCTTCGTTGTGGATGTAGCCTGATATGGTGAACCACATTAAACTCTTTGGTCTCCTGTCTGAGTGCTGTTTTATATTCTTGTTATTCTGAGTAATCTTTTTGATCATGCTGTTCTTATTTTCTGGTCCTATTATTCTGCTTTAGAATTCACACTGTATACCATCCCGTATATAACATTCATTTGGGCCTCATTAAGAAATTTTAAAGGTATACTGGAAATTGGGAAGATGTAGACCACTTTGTGAAAGAGTTTTATGTGCTAGACTGATGCTCACGGGTGTGCTGAGGCATTAATTCTAGAAGAGAAATGTCTGAGAACAAATGATACAAATGTAAGGGAAGGAGATTAGATATGCCCAGAACCCACGTAATATGAATGGAGGGATCAGGACAATCGCAGCTCGCTGTATAGTTGTGGTATCAACGTCTTCTGCATTGTCGATAAATCAATCATTTAACAGAGTCACCAACTAGATTGTTTGGAATTGTGATTTGCTCCCAAGCAGCTGGATTATAGAGATCGGAATCAGAAATCTTGGTTAAGTTGTATTTTTCTTACAATATGTTGTCATATAATTTTTATTTTTAAAAATAAATATAAATTTATACCTTCACGAACATGAGGTTCCTTATGTCATTGTAGAACACCTCTTGGTATGATTAAATTCTTAAGTTTAGTTTGAAATACTTCAATAGAATAAGTACAATTAACTTAGACTAATCTGGGATTTGAGTCCACTATTGATTTGGTATAGATTTTTGACCACAAACTAGACCCGCATCAACAAACTTGAGCTATGATGCTTCTTAACTTTTGTTTTGTATGCAATTTATTAAATGACTATTTAATCCCCTCAACTAAATAACCACCCTTGGTTACTACCATTTTTTGTTTATTTTTACCAATTTCAGTATAATTTCAACACCATGTTAATTGACCAAACAACTTCATTCCAATTTAGAAGTGCTAGTGTTGTAGCCTTACCAAACCATAGCAAGGGTAGTAGCTCTATACCAAAAATGTACAATCTTGCACTAAAGAGAAAAATCTCACATGTCACAATGAATCCCTAGACTTGAGCCTATTCCTTGAGGGTTCATTTGAACTGGCTATGCCTACTTATCCTTAATCTAGGAACCAAAGATGCCATAGTTTGCATACCGAAATAGTGAAACTTTATCGATACAATTAGGATGAGATCTTTAACCTCAACCATTAATTGAGCTTATGCTTCCAATTCAATCCACATACTATAGTATGATATCAAGTGTATCTCAAACAATTGTTAGTACAATGTCAACCACATAATGTCTAGTTTATAGGTACATCACATATACTCAAGTGATCAGTGCATTCATTCCTTTATTTTTTATTATTGTTGATTATTAAGTTTTGAATTCTTAAATAGGTTTTTTTATTTTGAAGTGTTCAACATTATTTTCTTATGGAGTCCTCATATGTTCCTATCACATTTGGACTTTTAGGTAATTATTTTTTTTGTCTTTATTTGAAACATTTGAAATTCTAGTATGATATATTCTAAAATTGCTAAGTATTTTATATGTGGTACCTAACTAATTTCCCTTATCCACTTGTGTTTATATGCATCTTGATTTTCTTGTGTGAGAGCCCCAATTGTCATTTTTTTTTTCTTTTTTGGAAGGCATTTATTGTGGTTTACACAACACATCCCAATTCTTTGTGAACTACTAAATTCAAATGGTCTAGTGCTTTAAATTTTGTTCCAAATACAATCTATTGCTCTTTGTGGTTGCTCAAGGGACTTGTTGATAACCACATTGGGAATATTTATCTTGCCCATGATTTTTTTCCATGAATTCCCCTAGCATTGTTTATTGCAATGTTCATATTAAGTCTTTGTTTACTTGACTCAATATCTATGGTATCCCATGTTATTTAGACCAATGTAGGAAACATCTGACTTCCTTGGTTTATGCCCAAGTCTTTATATTACACTACACTTGTGCACTTTGTTATAATTTCATGTTGAATTCTTGTGGCCAATGGTAAAATGTTTAAGTTATTTCCCTATAGCAGAAAGGTTATTGACAACTTCCCCATTGCATCACAGGTGTGAGCTTGGCTACTCATACCATATCTCACCATCTCCTCAATGGCTTTACTGTTATAGAATAATTTTTATTTGGGGTCCAAACTTATTTATAACTATTCCCAATAATATTAATAAAGCTATATTTGATATAAGGTTTAGCTTGATATTTATATTTATAGCATATATGGCCATAAGGAATTCATTATTTAATTAATAGTTTAAATATTATATTACTTCATTAGTCAAAGGCCATTTACTTTGTTTTTTGTGTTTGCAGGCTTAAAGTTGACTTCTTGCAATTTTCCAATGTTCTAGAAGTCCTGACCTCCCTTCCACTTTTGCATTCATCCCTTGACCTAAGTTGCTTATATTCCTCTTTTCCAAAATTCCTTTGGACTTCTAGACAAATTCCACTACCGAATCTCCTTCACTTTCCTTCTTCAGTTTGGACTCCCTTTACAGAATTTTAAAGTCTTCATGTTCAAAGTATTTCTAAACCTTTGTCAGTATGTTTGGTGGTTCTTGAAACATTTCAAACCACTGACAAAGCTTCTCATACAAGTTGTCGATGCTTTTCATGGTTGTCAAAAATTCTAAATCACCAACAAGATTCAAAGGAACACTCCGTTGGTGCTCTTCATGGTTCTCAAAACCTTAAAATCACCAACAAGGTTCAAGGGAATGGTTTCATCAATACTTTTCATGCTTCTCAAAACCTCAAAATTGTTGACAAGTTTCAAAGGAATGGTTTCACCGTGCACTTGTTGGTATGAGTGTAATAGGAGTTTGATTAATGTTGTATCATTCTAAAGCATTGTAAGCTTTCTTGCAATGGGCTTACTCTTGTTTCCCGTACTTGATAGATGGATGTGTGACAACATTATTTTCATTTCAATCTTTCTTTTGATGGTCTTACTTATGTTGTAGGTGGGTAGTTGTAGCACTGAGATCAAATTATCAAGTATGTCTATGTACATGAAGTGTTATCTTTGGTTTGTTGGTGCACATCTATTTCTATTATTCTCTATAGACATATCATCTTCTTCCTTGCATGATAATGACTCTATTACCCAATGGAGTAGGCACCGGTCTAATTGTTGAGAGGCCAAAGATTTTTTATTTTATCACCTCTTTGTCCTCAGTAGATTAGGGTTCCACATGCTTTCATGATTTATTATTATCTTAGGGAACATTCTAAGTGACATAAAATAGCTAGATCGTTAGAGGATAATGGCATGCATGCCTACACCTTGTACATGTGTATGAAATGTTAGGTGGATTCATCTGTGAAGATATAATATTGTTGTCATCTATAGGTGTATATGAAAAGTTGTAGTTATAATCTTAATAAGAGGTTTTATAGGAAACTTATTAGTCTTTGGCATAATGATAAATATTAGGGTCATGTGTATATTAGGTATAGTTGTTGTTTCATTCTTGATTCATCTTAATCAATTCGATTCCCTATTAAGGAAATCTCTAGGAACACCCTCCTAGGTCCAACTGATCCCAAAGTGAAGGAGAACATACCCACTCTAAAAAATTGGCCTTTATCTTCTATACTCCATTAAGGAACCTATGTTCTATCTTCTCGATGACAAGTCCTTGAATTTGAGGATAGGATAATACTCTAGGATTGTGGATTTGTGATTTTAGGACCCAATGGGATGGAAGATAATAACCTAAGGTACAACTCTCCACTAGAATTTCTTTTGAAAAATATAGGTAAGTACCCATTATTTTTAAATCACCCATTTCATATGTAAATTGGCCCTTTTGGTAGCCTAAATTGGCTTGGTTATCTTAGGATTGCCCA
The DNA here is from genome assembly GCA_027924645.1 of Cunninghamia lanceolata. NCBI lineage: Eukaryota > Viridiplantae > Streptophyta > Pinopsida > Cupressales > Cupressaceae > Cunninghamia > Cunninghamia lanceolata. Next base: position 3,230,082 of record BSBN01001394.1, on the reverse strand, counting down.
TTTTCCTAGTAAAATCACTGTTCTCTAATATTCACGATTCTAAACTAGGATAATGCCCTATTTTGGACAATGAAACTCTCATGGACTCCAAAATTGATATAGGACAAAAAAAAGGATCCTAAGGCCCACCTTGATACACTAAGAGATAGAATCCATGGTTATCAAACACACACACTGAACACCCACAAGTTGGATACAAGGATCCTCACACATATAACTAGATATAGATAACCTAATTAAACATTTAAGGAAGAATACAACTTAGAGTCATAAGAATACAAGAATACAAAATACATGATAAAAATAATTAATAGCACATACCAAAAATATGAAACCAAGAATATGAACAAGAACAAGATTTGAATCATAAAACAAGAAAAACATAACACAAGATACAAACAAGACAAATAACAACACTCGCACAATGCAATATCACAATATGACCTCCACAATACAAGATGTCCCAAACCACACCAAGATGTCAACTACAAGTATGTAGTTTACCTCTATACCAAGCACCTCACATAAGAAACATGGCTAACCATAGAAACCACAGCTCACGTGCTACCTCACTAGGAAGAATAGTGTACACACTAATATATCAGGCCATAGGACTTCAAATCAAAGACTCTATTGGCCATCTTCCAACAAGAGCATTAGAGCTTATGTGATGGTGTCTATGGTGAGAAGACTAATCTCTAATCCTCGTGCCAACCTATATTAAGGGAATGGTGATCTTCAAATGTGTTGGACATGAAGTAGATAAAATGATGCCAAGATGCATCCACCCATGATGAGGACACCCAACTTCTCCTACTACAACTAATCATGTCACCTCAATGGAAACCATTATATTCAATAATCAATATGAAAATCAAGTGTGATAGAACCTTGGTATAGACTTCACATCATATGCTCACTCATTCAATACCCATCAAAATAACAATCTACTTAAAGAGACGATCTCCACACAAACTAAGATGGGGAGTCAAGATAAAATAACAATGACAATCAAACATTCTAATCCTAATATCAAGACTATCATGCCCACTTCGACTAAGGGACTCTCAATACAAAAAGATGTACTCACAATGAGTGACTACATCAATAAGCATCCAAAGATAAAACACTAAGGCAATTTAATATGTAACCATATAGGTTACTACTCGCTAAGGAGTCATAAAAACTATTTTATAACCATACATGTTTTAGCTCACTAGGGAGATAATACATCACAAAAAAAATTGGAATCACATGTTAACATTTGGACAATTTCATCCTAATAAATCTAGTCAAAGAATGCATCAAACATCAAAATATATTGACTCTAACCACTCATAATAGTCAAAACACAGCATATAACACATTTTAAACCTGCATCTTAGCTATGGGCTTTAAAAACATAGAGAATAAGGACATTAATTTCTAAAACATTCTTTCATATTCTCCCATTAATTTTATCATGTTTTCTATTTGTCCTAGCTTGTTGGTGTCAGTACAAAAAACTTGTAAAATACATTCCTTATAATATCACCACAAATAGATAACCATTAAATGATCATATTGTAAAATATGTAACTAGGTATGGAAGATCTTTTGTGAGGGATGAAGCAACTTTATAGTTCACCATAAAAAATAATTTAGAGGAAATTAGTTTATAAAACAAACTTGTTATTGTAGTTGGAACAAACTTTTTTCATAATATTTTCACTTTATTTACAAAATTTTCTTTAATTTCATATTTACACTCAATTTGTCATAAAATTAAGAGTCTCCTAGTTGTGTAGGACATTTTTCCATTAGCCAAACTAGACAACTAATTTGTAAAATGTTGAGTATCCACATGACCATCATGATCATGGTCCTCATTTTTTCCATTATGAACATTAGAATAGATATTTTTTATTTATTTGGGCCATGTTAGGGTTTAAGTAGGCATTTCTAGGTAGCATACACAAAAGACATGAAAAGAAGGGTTAAATACCAACTTTCAAATTGAAAAATTAGAAATAATAATGGTGTATTAGATCTGAAAATGAAACTCTAATGTGGAACTAGGGGTGGGTAGGGTAGATAAGAAATATATCACAATAAAGCACACAAACCCTAATAGAAAATGATATGTCAATTAAACACAATAATGTAAAAGGAAGGATAGATCTAAAAATTAGATGTAAAGTTAGAAAAATGGAGGTTTGAAAACCCTAAGGGAATGTAAAACCCTAACAAGAAGGTTGGTAAATGTAGGAATGCACAAGTTCATGAAAATGAAATGAAAACTAATTTCTCCTTGATGAGTTAACCTAGGCTAGTTAAATAAATGTAATCAAACAAGAACAATCACCATAGATTATACTAAATATGATTGAGTTGAGTTGAGAGTTGGTAAATTGATATTTATGCTTTCAAAATTAAACAATATGGAGGGTATTAATCAACTCAATATTTAAAGAATGATGTCAAGTGGATGAGATTTTGGAATCAACTAGTTATTAGACTTGTGCTCTAAATTTGACTTTGCAATCTATAGGGTATTGTCCTACAACTTTGCTTGATATACAATCTTCTGCTTTATCTTTTTTGAAAGTTTTAGTTTGCGGTATTAATATATACCTTTGTTAGGTTGTCATACGATTTAATTGCAAAGGATTTGAGCCTTGATCAACCCCTTGAAATTTCCAAAACTATTAAAAATAGGGAGCAAGCACCTAAGATGTAGATTCTTTAAATTTTTATTGCACCAAATAAAATTGTGTCACTATTGATTGCTCTCTAGAATGATTGAACGCTTGATTGTACTTGATGCTAAGAGATTGAAACTTAATCAAAAGTTAAATTTTATTGCTCTTGTAAATTTTATTACATGTGTTATCTTGAAACAATATTGTTATTTGTGTGAAAGCAAAGACAAGATGGAAATGACAATTATATATCTAATCGATTGCATTATTATAAATGGTATTATTTAGTTATATGATCATTAAGAGGAAATACACAAAGTATGCAAATGATTTCAGCAAGATCTTGGAATGTTTTTAGGGGCTCATACGCTCTTGAAGGATATGAATTCCCATATACCTGCATATGTTACATAATCAAAATGTTTTGTTAATGTTATAACTTGAAAGCCTTGAAAGTTAAATAATGCAAATTAATTATTAATAAAAAATACCTTCCAAGCATCATGGTAGTGGCTTGTGGATTGGTACCAGGAGAATCCTTAAAGATTGAATTGTCCACAACCCTTAGATTATCAACACCTTTCACTTGATACCTTTTGTCAACCACCAAACCAACTTGACAACCTCCATGGTAATGGTAATATGTCCCTACTGAATCTTTGCAAAACTTGGCCAAGGCATCATCATTTGATTGATCCTTGGGTAATGGTGTCCCAAAGAATCGAAGTGTTTTGGAATGTCCATTATTAGTAAATGCATACTCTTGAATATAAGATGTCATACTTAGATTAATCATTACTTTCACACAAAACATACATTTTTGTAAATCAATAGGGTGTGAATAGTAATTGTAACGGACATATGGGGTGTCTTGAGGATCTGTGCTTTTAAGCCAAAGCTCACCCCTTGATAAGGGAAATGCCACCTTACTTGCAACAAGACCTAAATATTGTATATTTGTGGCATTATTCTGTTGGAGAAAACTAGCAGACTCCATATAGATTTGTGAATTGTCTACAATGCCCACTACTTGTACATGACCAAATTCAAGTGGTTTTGGAGATTTTACTATGAATTTTGCACTAGGATTATCCTGAACCTTTTTCCTCACTAAAGGTAAATCTAAAAGAACAGTAATATTCAATTTTTTAAGTTGTTGTGCCGGGCCAATTCCACTTAAGAGGAGAAGTTGAGGACTACCTATACTTCCTGATGTCAAAATCACCTCACTACTGGTTGACAACTGATTAAGTAATACTTTATAATGCATACCATCACTACTGCTTGTGAACTCCACTCCACTAGCCTTGAGCTTTCCTGTAATATGGATCCGTGGCAATGTTACACACTCACACACGAATAGATATATGAAGATGAAAGATTACACTATGAACGAGGAACTTAAGCCCTCCCCTAATTTTTAACGTATAAAGTTTGTAAACAGGGGAATTTTGAAACTAAATGATGTATACGTACTTGATGCTGAATTGAAGAGAATTCTGCTGGCTGTAGCATTGAGAAGAACTACAATATTTTCTGGGTTTGCATACTGGAGAAGATCTGCAGCTGTATGTCTCTTTCCTTTCTTGTCAAAAATTGAAGCACTGATCTTGGTTCCCTCCAAATGATCCAAACTATATCCATTGTAAGGAAGAACTCCAACTTCAAGAAGCCCATCCCTGAAAGCAGAATTCCAAGGAAAAAGCTTGTATTGTCTGAAGGCATTCAACTTTTCTACCCATTCATACGACTCATTTACAAGTTTCTCATCCCACTTCATTTTTCGAATATATTTAGTGCTCGCCCTGCTGTAGAAGCCAGCATTGACAGCTGTTCCGCCTCCTAGAACTCTCGCCCTTACATACTGCACTCCATCTTCTGAGACAAAACCCTCCATTACATAGGGATAATTTTTAGGATCCCCAAAAACGCTGGAAAACCCTTTGAAGCTCTCAACATCTGGATTTCCGTAAGGAGAATCTCCCCTTTCCAATAGCAGAACAGAGTATTGCTGTCAGGGGACACCTCCTCCAACCACAATGTAATCATATGCCCTTGCTGCTGGCTTTTCAGCATCTGCTGTCATAAATGGGTATGGGTATTCTGCAAACATCAAGCACAGAGTAATACATATCAATTGTCACAGACTATCCCTAGGCTAAGAAAAAATTGTATAAGAACCTGTCTCAAGAAAATATTGATTCCAAAGAAAGATTGAAAATTTGTACCGACCCAGATTAGACGTTGCTGCTTCTGAACAGAATTGATGGTGCTGATTGGTGAACATCAGCAGGCATGAAATCACAAGGAATACTATCTCCATACTCATTAACCAATCTAATTCCTCTTCTAGATTTGAAACTGAGAATAAAAAACAAACTGTGAAGTATTTGCTTTCGACGCAGTTTTTTTTAAAGATGAGATGCAAGGATGATTGATGTTCTTGCGTCTGGCATGACAATTTATTAGGAGTATTTTAATTGTTAATTGTTTATTTAGAATTTGTATCCACGCTTCGTAAGAATCAGCCGGCAGATTGTTTGTTATTTCATTATATTCGCTACTTAAAACCCTTAGAATAAACAGCCAGCAGATTGTTGTTATTTGAAATTTAGGATATTCCAACAACTACCTTTCAAAAATTAAAATAAAATTAGAAGATAATCTTATTGTATTTATAACAGAGCTTTTTTTCTCAATAAAGAATTGTCAATCTTTTACAAATATTCTATTATTAATATATATCCAAAACACATTTATCAAAGATATTGAGAAATATTATTTTATAAGTACTTATATTAAAATTGTTATTTAGAATAGACATCATATATAAAGTTATTTTATTTTTTCATATAAATATTAAATTTTAATATCTATTTAAACTATTAATGTTACACATAGATTGTAAATAGATAGATAAGAAAAGATAGAACTATTTTATTTAGGCTTGACTCTTTCAAAAGTTACAATTGACATGAGACAAAAACAATTGGAACCTAACACCCTCCCCACTATACCTATAACCATTATCAAAGACATTGAGAAATATTATTTTATAAGTACTTATATTAAAATTGTTATTTAGAATAGACAACATATATAAAGTTATTTTATTTTTCCATATAAATATTAAATTTTAATATCTATTTAAACTATTAATGTTACACATAGATTGTAAATAGATAGATAAGAAAAGATGGAACTATTTTATTTAGGCTTGACTCTTTCAAAAGTTACAATTGACATGAAACAAAAACAATTGGAACCTGAGGCCCACCCCACTATACCTATAACCATTATCAAAGACATTGAGAAATATTATTTTATAAGAACTTATATTAAAATTGTTATCTAGAATAGACATCATATATAAAGTTATTTTATTTTTTTCATATAAATATTAAATTTTAATATCTATCTAAACTATTGATGTTACATATAGATTGTAGATAGATAGATAAGAAAGGATAAAACTATTTTATTTAGGCTTGACTCTTTCAAAAGTTACAATTGACATGAGACAAAAACAATTGGGACGTGAGGCCTACCCCACTATACCTATTACCAAGTGATAGAATTCATGATTGGCAAACACACACAGACCAAACACTCACTAAACAAATAAGTAGATTCAAAACAATTAAACCTTGTAGAATGATGATGAAATGAACACTTATAATTTATAATCTAATTAATATAAGTAATTTTTTTAATAAATCTATGTAAAAGATGATGTGACTTAAATAAATAAAATAAAATAAAATAACTCTTTAAGAGAATAAAAATATAGATCTTAAAATAAGAAAAAACACTGTAAATAAAATAAAATAAAATAATTTTCAAGTAAAATAGAAAAAATATCAATTAATATTAATAATGTACGTTCATATTTTATAATAAATTTAATTTTAAATAAATTTTACAAATTTTATCCTAAACCAAGATAGTAGATCTTGTGTCATCTAAATATACCATAACACAAAGATGACATCAGATAAAATTGGAACGATACAGAGAAAATTAGCATGGCTGCATAAATGGAGAAATGGTCTTTTAAAAAAAAAAAAAAAAACAATGAAACAATAATCAAGCTAACCTATAAATTTGTATGGCGTACCTATTGCACTTCTATCTTATCCAATTTTGAGGACCTTAAGGAATATACAGTCTAACACACAAATACAAGTGCTACAAACAACTCTTATAGATTCTCTGCCGTGTAATCCCAGGGTGCTTCCAAGTATGGTACATTATCAACTTCTTCTAGACAACGTCTCAGGGCAACATTTACATTAAGAATCCCTGGTCTTGTCTTTACATTACCAGGTCATGTCGCTGTATAGTTGTGGAATCAACGTCTTCTGCATTGTGGATAAATAAATGATTTAACAGATTTCCCATGCTGAAGGAACACAGTTGCCAACGAGGTTGTTCGGAATTGCAATTTGCTCCCAAGCAGCTGGATTACAGAGATTTGAATCAGAAATTTTGGTTAAGTTATATTTTTCTTACAATATTACAATATTCTAAATAAATATAAATTTTGAGGTTTCTTGATGCTATTGGAGATTAAATTTCTAAATTTAGTTCGAGTTAATTCAATAGAATAAACACAACTAATCTTGGACTAATTTGGGATTTGAGTCCACTTTGTTGATTTGGTAAAGATTTGTGACCACGAACTAAACCTACATATGACCCATGATCCTTCCCAACTTTTGTTCCTTATGCATTTTGTTGAATGACTATTTAACCCCCTCAATGTAATAACCACCCTTGGTTACTACCAATTTTTTTCTTTCCTTTTTACCAATTTTACTACACATTCAGCACCATCTTAATCGACCAAACAACTTCTTTCCAATTTAGAAATGCTAGTTTTATAACCTTACCAAACCATAACAAGAGTAGCAGCTCTATAGCACAAATCTAAAATATTGCACTAAAGAGGAAAAGATCACATATCACAACCAATCTCTAGACCCAGACCTATTTCTTGATAATTCATTCAAAATGGCCCTACTTACGTATCCATTTTCTAGGAACCAGAGGCATCATAGTTTGTATACCAAAATATAAAAACTTCATCCACACAACTAGGATGAGATCTTCAACCTTTGTTAGCTTATTCTTCCAATTCAATCCCCACACTATAGTATGATATCAAGCATATCATGAATAATTGCTAGAACAATATCAACAACAAGTAGGAACATAAAATCACATAATATCTAGTTTATAGGTGCATCACATGTACTCACAGTGATTAGCACATTTATTCCTTTGTTTTTTTATTATTGTTGATTATTGAGTTCTCAATTCTTAAAAAGACTTTTATTTTGAAATGTTCAAAAGCATTTTCTTGTAGAGTCCCCATGTGTTCTTATAGCATTTGGGCATCTAGGTCACTCTGGCTTTTGTCTCTATTCAAAACATTTGAAATTCTAGTATGGTATATTCTAAAAGTTGCAAGGATTTTATATGTGGCAACTAACTAATTTCCCTTATCCACTTGTGTTTATATGGTTCTTGATCTACTTTTGTGAAAGCTTCAATTGTCTTTCTTGTTTTTTTTTGTTTTTTTTTGGGGGGGGCGCAGGGCGGGGGGGGGAGGGTAGCAGGGCGGAAACATTTATTGTCGCTTACACAACACATCCTAGTTCTTTGTGAACTATAAACCCCTTTCTTGAATTCCAATGGTCTAGTGCTTCAACTTTGGTTTGAAATATAATCTATTAATGTTTGTGGTTGCTCAAGGGCCTTCTTAATAACCACTTTGAGAATATGTATCTTACCCATGAGCTTCTCCTATGAATTCCTATGGCCTTGTTTGTTGCAATGTTTCTATTAAGTCATTGTTTTACTCAACTCAATATCTGTGGTAGCCCATGTTATTCATACTAATGTAGGAAACCTTTGAATCCCTTGGTTTATGTCTAAGTCTCTATATTCCACTACACTTGTGCACTTTCTTATAATTTCATGTTGACTTGTTTTGGCTAGTGGTAGAATGTTTAACTTGTTTCCTGTAGTATAAAGGTTATCGACAACTGACCTATAAAATCACAAGTGTGAGCTTGGCTAGTCATACCATATCTTATATAATTTTTAAATTTATCATTAAATATATGAATTTGGCATTTGCAAAAAAACTACAAGAGGTATTGAGGTGATCCCACAATAGTGTGTTCCACTTGTGGGACATCCTAATTTTTGTCTTTAATAATGTATTCTTTAGAAAAAAGTAATTATTTAAGCCTCAAGGGGTTCCATCTAAGGGGGTTTGATTAAAAGGGTGTAGATGAAACAACCTTAGATACAACCCCTCAGGCTTAAATCAAACTCCTGATGAAGTCTCCTATGCACTTAACAAAATGCTAAATAAAAAGCAAATTTTCTTCACCTTTTAGTTGATTAAATGAAGTCATTTGGAAATTTCATTTTGTAAGTATGTATCCCTTACTATTATCTTTCCAAAAATTATAATAGGTATTTTTTTTCTTAATATTATATTTTTTTAATTTTATAATAAATACAAGTCTATTACAAAAAAGTAATGACATATTTTCAAGATATTAGGAAAAATAACAAACATTTTTAGAAAATCTCAAAAAATGCAATGCACTCCACATGGATGTCATTCTTTTAATGAAAAAAGAAAAAATTAATTTTGATATATATGCTAAGAGAAATATGTTGTGGAATAATATAGGTTCAAAATTTTTAACTAATTTAAAAATTAATAATATCAAAATGGTCTATAGTAAGTCTCCTATCCAAAAGTAACCTAGACAAAAGGTTAAAAGCTCACATAATAAACAAGAAGGGAACAAGACCTAAGACAAGTGAAGGGTGAAGCCATTGCAAGCATAAGCAACCTACACTAGACACGGTGTAACCATTTTGATATCATCTGAGTTATTAAAAAATAGTAAGAAACATTCATTTCAAATATGTTAAAGCTACAAAATGCCATAAATTAAACTCACAAGATACCTATATTCAATTTCACCAAAATGCTACTTCTGATATGCAAGTATTCATTACTCAAGATGTAACAATGCAACATACAAATATTCTTAACACTACCAATACGATAGCCAAATTATGACAATGATCCATAAAGAATTCCAATTGCAAGTTAACATCATACTAGAGAATATACCACACACACATATCATATACCAATGTGATCACACATTAAGCCCAAAAGACATCAAATTAGGATTTACTCATAATGATAATTCCATCACAAAACAATGTGTGATTTGAAATCAAATAGTAGTTGTTACAAAATTACAAAGTGATATATGCATCACAAACATGGATGTGATACAATCCAATAAAAATATGAGAATTATATAATTACAACATTGTCATGCCTTTACAAATATTCCTCAATAATCACAAACTACAACATGTATCAAAATGCAACAATGAACAAAAAGTGAGATTCTCACACAATCTCCAAGAAAAATTGCCTAGATCCCATTGTGCATCCTAATGGTTATCAAAACCACCCAACCATGTGGGACCCTAAGGCCCACCACTATACAAAGAGACAAAATCCATGGTTGTCAAACACACACACCAAACACTCTCAAGTTGGTCATAATCAAGAACACATCACACAAGGCTCCTCAACACACAATTGGATATGGAGAACCCAATTAAACACAATGAAGAATACAAAACACATGATAAAAACAATCGATAGGATATACCAAAAATATGACATCAATAATAAGAACAAGAGAAAGACTTCAATCATAAATGTTCAACAAGAACATAAAAAAACACAAATAAGATAAATAACAACACTTACATAATGCAATATGACAATACAACCTTCACAATAAAGGATGTCCGAAACCACACCAAGATGTCAATTCCCAACTATGTAGTTTTCCTCTATATGAACTACCTCGCATAAGAAATAAGGATAACATGAATTCAACTTAAAGACTCTCTAGATCTAGTGATGGCATATAATCAATAGTGTAAAACATGCCTTCTATAACCCCTTCTAATTAGAGTAATAGAGATTATGTGATGTGCTGCCTATGGTGGGAAGAGTAATCCCCAAATCTCATACAAACCTATCTTAAGGGGATGATGATCTTAAAATGTGCTAGACATGAAGTTGAGAAGACGATGCCATGATGCATCCATCCATGATGAGGACACCCAACTTCTCATACTCCAATTAAACATGTCACCTTAATGGTAACCAAGATAGATAATATCAATATGATAATCGAGTGTAATGGGAGCTCAAGATAGACGTCCCATCATAATAACACAATCTCATTAAAGAGATGATCTCCACACAAACTAAGTTAGGGATTCAAGACAAAAACAAAATGGAAATCATTCCAATCATGACATCAATGTGCATATCCACTAAGGGACTCTCAATACAAAAATTGTACTCACAATGAGTTTCTACATTAGTAAACATCCAAACCTAAAACCCTAAGCCTCACACTAACACGCAACCATATAGGTTACTACTCACTAAGGAGTCACAAAAACTATTTTATAACCATGTAGGTTTTCAGATCACTATGCAGACAATACATCACCAATAAAGTCAAAATCATGGGCAACATAAGGATTATTTCATCCAATCAATCTATTCAAATAATGCATCAAACATCAAAATCTATTGACTCTAACTAATTATAATAGTCAAAACACAGTATATAACACACTCTAAAGCCACAGCTTAGATATGGGATTTAAAACCATAGAGAATATGGACATTAATTTATAAAACACTCTATCATATGAGTCTCCCATTAAATTTCTTATGTTTTCTCTTTGTTCTATCTTATTTGTGTTAGCAAAAAACACTGATAATTTAACACATACTTTATAATATCAACACAAATAGACAATCATTAATTTGATCATATCTCAAAATCTATAAACTAGGTATGGTAGATTTTTTTGTGAGGACCTAACCAACTTGATGGCATACCATACAAGTTTTTTTGAGGAACTCAATTTATAAAACAAAATTTATTTCAGTTGGAACATACATTTTTGTGATAATTGTATTACTTTTTTTTCAATTTCTAAAATTTCATAATTACACTGGATTTGACATAAGATCAAGAGTCTACTAGTTGTGTAGGACTTTTCATGTTAGCTAAACTAGCCAACTTATTTTTAAAATCTTGAGTATCCATAAGAGCATCATGATCATGGTCATCATTGTTCTCATTATGAGCATCAGAATAGACTTAATTTTTATTGATTTGGGCCATGTTAGGGTATAAGCAAGTACTGCTAGGTGGTATAAATACCAAATTTTGACTTGAAAAATTAGAAATAATAATGGTATATTCGATTTGAAAATTAATCTCTGATATGGTAACCAAGGGTGGGTAGGATAGATAAGAAAGATATAAAAATAAAGGACACAAATTCTAATAGAAAATTAATATAAATGAAGCACAATAATGTAAAATGAAGGATAGATCTAAAAATTATATGTAAACTTTACAAAAAAGTCCATATTTGAAAACCCTGATGGAATGTAAAACCCTAATAAGAAGGTTGGGATGTGTAACATCAAACAAGTTCACCAAAATGAAATGGAAGATAATATTTCCTTGGTGAGTTAACATAGGCAAATTAAATAAATGCAATCAAACAAGCAGAATCAACATAGATTAACTAAATATGATTGAGTTGATTTTAGAGTTGGTAAGTTGGTATTTATGGTTTAGAAATTTTAAATAAGATGGAGAGTATTACTTATATTGATAAAAAAATAATGATATCAAGTGTATGAGATTCTAGAATTTACCTGTTGTTAGACGTGTGCTTTGAATTTGACTTTGCAATCTATAGGGTTTTGTCCTACAACTTTTCTTGATGTACAATCTTCTCCTATATCTTTTTCCAATGTTTTATTTTGTATTATTAATATATACCTTTTTTATGTTGTCATATGATTGAGTTGCAAAGGGTTTATTCCTTGATCAACCCCTTGAAATGGAAAAATATCAAAAATAGCAAGCAAACACCTAAGATGTAGATTTTTTTTCTTTTTTTATTGCACTAAGTATAAATGTATTAATATTGATTGTTCTCTAGAATAATTGAATACTTGATTGTACTTGATGATAAGAGAGTATTAGAATGAATGCACTAAATATCCTTAAATACTAGAACATAGCATGAAATTGTGTCATAAGCATGTTTAGTCTTTTAAGGTAGAAGGATATAGGAGAAAAATTTGCCCAAATGTGAAGTTTGAGTTTAAACTAGAAAGGGACAACATTGCAACAATGGAATTTTCCTAATATGCAATAATGGTTAGATCTAGGTGAAAAATAACTCAATGGAGATAGGTGCATAGATAAGTGTGATGATTACATAGTTAAGATGAATTAATAGATAAGTGTGTGCATAAATAGATAAGGTAGGGTTAAATGTATAGAGATATTTGTGTGTATAAATGATTAAAGAAGCTAAGAGAATGATCCCAAATTCACATAATATCATTTCATTTGTCATTATGTATGTGTATTAAGATATTACCTCAAAATAGGCACAAAACTATATGGGAAAAGGCATGGGGATGAAAATTTCACCATTATAGTATTCCTACAACTATATTTTAGATAAATTATGCACATATATGTGACCTAGAGTTGATTTTGTAAGAGTTTTATCATTTTTACATATTAATTTTGTTAGTTTATTTAATATAATTAATGAATTACTTTTTTATGAATTATACCTATATATTATATTATCAAAGAAAATAAATATAGTCTATCCTAAAAAGAGGGGAAGAATAACATCACACCCCAAAAGATAAACAAACCAATAAAGTGGAGAAACTAAGTATTATGTGGACCAAAAAAATAAATAACTACAAAATTAAACATTTCCCCATTTGCATCATCATATAATCAAAATCAAAGTTCATAAACAAATTTGTGTACCTATTTAGCTCTATCAAATATTAGAAGAAGTATTTTTTAATAGCATTAATTAAATTCAAATAGAAAATGTTCTTTTATATTGATGCAGGAGCATCCAGTGGTGTAAGGGCAATCTTGCATCACCCAAAAAAAAATGTGTTTCAAAATTGTTGATGTTCTACCCATTTCTTCTCAAAATTTGTGGTTCTGGTCCCATAATCACCTAAATAATAATGTAGAACTTTCAGTTTTCCCAAACTGCTAAAAATAGTAAACTGCTATTTTTAGAAAGTTTGCATTTGAGCACGGAATGAAGTCAAAATTTACAGGAAGTTACATAACAGAAATATAAGACCTTTGGCAAAGGAATCACATGAAGATCATTTGCGAGCTAAAAGATACTAAAGTTTTCATTTCCCGAAAAATGCCTGAAAATTATTCAAACTCAAATTTGAGGCACTAAACGGCCCCGTACAGGCCTGAAAATGGCTAGAACCTGTAGAGCTAGTTCTTAGCACGTAGAGCACTCCACGAGCTTTCCGATGCATAAAACGGTTCGTCAATCGGTTATGGCTCCCGGAAGTTGACCTATTTTTGGAGGGACATGCAAAATTTGAAATTAGGTTGTTGGTCGCCAAAAAGGCTATTAATAACCATTCTTGGAAACCCTGGGTAGGAGGAGAGTTAAGGGGGCAAGTGTAGAGTCAAGAATAGGTGGGAAAACATAAACCCTAGCTGATTTGGGGGTTACAGAAGGCAAAAGATTCTAGAGCCTGGTGATGGTAGCTGTAGTGTGTTGTAGCCTATAGAGAACTAATTCCTTTGATTGTAATTAAGCTTCTATAATGTAATGAGTTGCCCAGATCAATAAAAGAAAGTTCTATTCTCTGTGTTCAATTTCTATTATTGTGTGTTTTATGATTTACCTCCTTCATCAAGTGGTATCAGAGCAAGGGTTCTTGAGTGTGTAGACAGATCGCCGACCATGAGGCAGTTTGCACCAAGACCTAAGGTTGTGGGTTTGCTACAGAGACCAAGATGCCTCCACGAATAAATCATGTTGGGAGGAATGTTTTGACGAAAGAGGTTTTAGAGCCCTACAAAGGCAAATCGATGCATTGCAAGAGGAGCTGCGAAGAGGGTTTGATATGAGAACAAGAGAAGAAAGCGAAGATGAAGCTGAAGAGGAGCTATCTGAGGAAGAACAAGAAGCTGCAAGAGATCCTGCAGAGGTTAGGTTGTTGAGGGCCATTTCAAAGATTGGAAAGAGGCCCGGAATCAAAGTTTCTACATATTCTGGAGATTTGAATTCGGAACAGCTCATTGATTGGATCAATGACATGGAGGAGTATTTCGAGTATGAAGATGTGGAGGACCCAGATCGGGTCAAGTTTGCAAAAACAAAGTTGAAGGGCCATGCCAGTATTTGGTGGAAGGAGGTCCAATTAGAGGGGAACAGAAGAGGAAAAGGAAAGATCACTAGATGCGATCAGATGGTGGAGAAACTAAAGAAGCAGTTCATTCCTATGGACTATGAGATGGAGTTGTTGAAGAAGCTGCAAGGACTAAAGCAAGGTAACAAGTCTATTAAGGAGTATACAGAAGAGTTTTATAAGATTACTATTAGGACAGGCCATGCAAAGCCCAACAAGGAAAAGGTAGCCCGTTACATTAATGGTTTGAGGCTGAGTATTCAAGACGAGCTGAGCCTAGTCAGAATGACCACCATAGAAGATGCATACCAGTTTTCCTTGAAGGTGGAAGAGAAGCTGAATAAAAGATTTGACAGCAAGCAAAGGGGAAGAGGTCAAGGCGGAAGGACTAGTGGAAGGCCCTATGGAGGCTGTAATGAAGATCAAAAGAAAAGTGAAGAAGCTGGCACCAGTCGAAATCAGAGAGGGGATAATGCCTACCGCCCTCATGACCAGAACAATGGTGAGCAAAGAGGAAGAGGAAGAGGTAGACCTGGGCAAGGACCCAGAAGAGGAGGTTTTAGAGGAACCTGTTTCCAATGTGGGGAAGAAGGGCATCGAGCATACGATTGTCCGCAACATCAAGGAAGGACAAATAGAAGACTTGAAGGCAATGCACGAGTTGCACATGTAGATGAAGATGCACATTTTGAGCATTATGAAGATGCTGAAAGGGGAGAAACCCTAGTTGTTAGAAGAACCTTGCTGAATGAAGAGAAAGAACCCAATTAGAGGAAGAGTTTATTCCACACAAGGTGTAAATGTGAAGGTAAGTGTTGTGATATTATTATTGACAGTGGAAGTACTGATAATCTTGTTTCAGAGGAGATGGTTGACAAGTTGAATTTGACAAGAAGAAAGCATCCACATCCATATCAGATTGCATGGTTGTAGAAAGACCATAGAGCTTTGGTCAATGAGCAGTGTTTAGTGAAGTTCAAGATTGGGGACTACCATGATGAGGTACTGTGTGATATCATACCAATGGATGCATGTCATATGCTATTGGGAAGGCCGTGGCAGTATGATAGGAGCGCTGTCCATGATGGTCGTGCAAACACATATTCCCTAACAAAAGATGGAGTTTGTCATAAATTGAAGCCCTTGAAGGAGGTAGAAGAAAAGGTAGGTAGTACTGCCAAAATTTGCTTGGTAGATGGTAGGAAATTTTTGGAGGGTATGAAGCATGAGCATCATTGCTTTGCATTGATTCCTAAGATTAGTCAAGAGAACTGTGAAGATGTACCAGCAAAAGTTTCAGATATGTTGGAAGAGTTCCAGGACATTATCTCTGATAATGTACCAGAAGGTTTACCACCAGTAAGGAAGATAAGTCATCAAATAGATTTGATACCAGGAGCCAATTTGCCAAACAAGGTAGCCCATAGAATGACCCCTGCAAAGAATGAAGAGCTGAACAGACAAGTTCAAGAGTTGTTGAGGAAGGCACTGATAAGGGAGAGCCTAAGCCCACATGCGGTACCTGCAGTACTAGTACCAAAGAAGGATGGAGAATGGAGGATGTGTACAGACTCTTGATCCATCAATAAGATAATGATCAAGTATAGATTTCCATTGCCAAGAATGGATGACATCATGGATTGTTTGAGTGGAGCCAAGTACTTTACGAAAATTGACCTAAAGAGTGGATATCACCAGATCCGTATCAGAGAAGGAGATGAATGGAAGACAGCCTTCAAGACAAAGGAAGGTTTGTATGAGTGGTTAGTCATGACATTCATGCGGCTCATGAACGAGCTACTGAAGGAATTTTTGGGAAGTTTTGTTATTATTTATTTAGATGATATTTTGATTTTCAATAAGACTTGGGATGAGCATCTGATGCATATCAGAAGAGTTCTAGAGAAGCTGAGGGAGGAGAAGCTGTTGATTAATCTGAAGAAATGTAGTTTTGCAAAGAAGGAGTTGGTGTACCTAGGATTTGTTGTCTCAGAAGGTCTTAAGATGGACCCAGAAAAAGTAAGGGCTATCATTGAATGGCCTACACCAAGGAGTGTCACAGAGGTAAGATCTTCTCACGGTTTGGCAAGTTTTTGTAGAAAGTTTATCAAGAGTTTTAGTAGCATTTGTGCACCCCTAACTGAGACAATGAGAGGGGATAGAAAAGAGTTTAGATGGACTAAAGAAGCAGACAAAAGCTTTGATACATTGAAACAGAAAGTGGTAGAACAACCTATTTTGGCACTTCCAGATTTTAATAAGGTATTTCAGGTAGATTGTGATGCTAGTGGTACTGGTGTAGGAGTTGTTTTGAGCCAAGAAGGTAAACCCATTGCCTATTTTAGTGAGAATCTTAATGATGCCAAGAAAAAGTATTTTGTTTATGATCAGGAGTTTTATGCAATAGTTCAGGCTTTGAAGAAATGGATACATTATTTGTTGTCGAAGGAGTTTGTTTTATATACTAATCATCAGGCTTTGCAGTATCTTAATAGTCAAGGAAAGTTAAATCAAAGGCACTTAAAATGGGTTGAGTTTTTGCAGAGCTATACTTTTATTTTGAAGCATAGGAGTGGGAAGTCCAACAGAGTTACAGATGCCTTGAGCAGAAGGCAAAATTTGTTGATAGAAATCAAGATAGAGGTTGTTGGGTTCGATGAGCTCAAAAGTTTGTATCCTGAAGATCTAGATTTTGCAGAGGCCTGGAAAGCTTGTTTGGAACCTGTTACTTTAGACAGGACAAGATGGTTGGATTTCATTATCCAAGATGGCATGTTGTTTAGAGGAAGCCAGTTGTGCATTCCAAGGAGTTCCATGAGAGAGAACCTGATTAAGGAGAAGCATAGTGGGGGATTTGCTAGACACTTTGGTCGAGATAAGACCATTGCTATTATTGGTGAAAATTATTATTGGCCACAGTTGCAATAGGATATGAGGAAATTTATGCAGAGTTGCAAAGTGTGTCAGATGGCAAAAGGAACAAGTCAGAATATAGGGTTGTATCAACCATTACCTATACTAGAGACGCCATGGGATGATATTAGCATGGATTTTGTTCTTGGTTTACGAAGGACACAGAGAGGACATGATTCTATTTTTGTGGTGGTGGATAGATTCTCAAAAATGGCACATTTTATTCCTTGTAAGAAGACTAATGATGCTGTTCATATTGCAGAGTTATTTTTTAGGGAAGTGATGAGACTACATGGTCTACCAAAAAGCATAGTTTCAGACCGAGATACCAAGTTTGTTGGTTATTTCTGGAGGACATTGTGGAAGAAGTTGAAGACAGATTTGAAGTTCAGTTCTGCACACCATCCACAGACTGATGGACAGACAGAAGTGGTGAATAGGAGTTTGGGTAACCTACTACAATGCTTAGTAGGGGATAAGCCCAAGGAATGGGATTTGATTTTACCACAAGCAGAATTTGCTTACAACAATTCTGTCAATAGGAGTACTGGTAAATCACCATTCCAGATTGTATATGCAAATAGTCCAAGAAATACTTTAGAGTTAAGGAATCTGGATAAGGGAGAAAAGACAAGTGCCGAGGCTGAAGACTTTGCAGAACATATGAAGAATTTGCATGAAGAGGTGAGAAAGCACATTAATAAGATGACTACTCAGTACAAGGCTAAGGCAGATCAGAAGAGGAGGTATAAGGAGTTCCAAGTGGGAGATGAAGTCATGGTTCACTTGAGAAAAGAAAGGTTCCCAGTTGGAACATACCATAAATTGAAAATGAAGAAATTTGGACCATGCAGAATCCTGAAGAAGCATGATTCCAGAAATGCATATGAGGTAGAGATGCCGAGTGGGATCAAGATTTCCCCTATTTTCAACATCACTGATTTAACAGAATATCATGAAGGTGGAACAGAGGATGGACCAATAGAAGTGCAGTGGAGTATTCCGGCATCTACTTCAATAATGGAGATAGAAGAGATCTTGGATAGCTGTGTGGGAAGGAGTACTTGAAATAAGCAATATGAAGAATATCTAGTGAAATGGAAAGGAAGGCCTGTTGAAGATTCTTCTTGGTTGTCTAATGCAAAGGTTGACCGTTTGGGTTTTCCTCACACAAACACCTGAGACATGACAGGGTCACTTCTTAAATTACCCTGGGTGTCTGATGCAGGAGCATCCAGTGGTGTAAGGGCAATCTTGCATCAACCAAAAAAAAAATATGTTTCAAAATTGTTGATGTTCTACCCATTTCTTCTCAAAATATGTGGTTCTGGTCCCATAATCGCCTGAATAATAATGTAGAACTTTCAGTTTTCCCAAATTGCTAAAAATAGTAAACTGCTATTTTTAGAAAGTTTGCATTTGGGCATGGAATGAAGTCAAAATTTATAGGAAGTTACATAACATAAATATAAGACCTTTGGAAAAGGAATCACACGAAGATCATTTGCGAGCTAAAAGATATTAAAGTTTCTGTTTCCTGAAAAATACCTAAAAATTATTCAAACTCAAGTTTGAGGCACTAAACGGCCCTGTACGGACCTGAAAATGGCTGGAACTGGCAGAGCGAGTTCTTAGCATGTAGAGCACTCCATGAGCTTTCCGACGCATAAAACGGTTCGTCAATCACAGTCCTAGATCAAAAGTTATGGCTCCCAGAAGTTGACCTATTTTTGGAGGGAGATGCAAAATTTGAAATTAGGTTTTTGGCCACCAAAAAGGCTATTAATAACCATTCTTGGGAACCCTGGGCAAGAGGAGAGTTAAGGGGGCAAATGTAGAGTCAAAAATAGGCAGGAAAACATAAACCCTAGCTGATTTAGGGCTTACAGAAGGAAGAAGATTCCAGAGCCTGGTGATGGTAGCTGTAGTGTGTTGCAGCCTATAGAGGACTGATTCCTCTGATTGTAATTAAGCTTTTGTAATGTAATGAGTTGCCCAGATCAATAAAAGAAAGTTCTATTCTCTGTGTTCAATTTCTATTATTGTGTGTTTTATGATTTACCTCCTTCATCATATATGAAACTTAATCAAAAGTTAAATTTTATTATTCTTGTAAATTTCATTATATTGGTTATCTTGAAATAATATTGATATTCATGTGAAAGAAGAGACAAGATGGAAATGACAATTACATATGTTATCAATTACATTATTATAAGTGGTATTATTAAGTTCTAATATCATTAAAAGAACATAAATTGAGTGTACAAATGATTTCAACTAGGATCTTGGAATATTTTTAGGGGTTCATATGCTCTTGAAGGATATGAATTCCCATATACCTGCATATGTTGCATAGTCAAAATGTTTTGTTAATGTTATAACTTGAAATCCTCGAAAGTTGGAAATAATGTACATTAATTATTAATAAAAATAAATACCTTCCAAGCATCATGGTAGTGGCTTGTGGATTGGTACCAGGGGAATCCTTATAAATTGAATTGTCCACAACCCTTAGACTATCAACACCTTTCACTTGATACCTTTTGTCAACCACCAAACCAACTTGACATCCTCCATGGTAATGGTAATATGTCCCTAGTGATTCTTTGTAGAACTTGGCCAAGGCATCATCATTTGATTGATTATTTGGTAATGTTGTTCCAAGGAATCGAAATATTTTATGTCCATTATTAGTAAATGCAAACTCTTGAATAGAAGGTGTCAATCTTAGATTAACAATTACTTTCACACAAAACATACATTTTTTTAAATCAATAGGGTGTGAATAGTAGTTGTAATGAACATACGGGTTATCCTGAGGATTTGTGCTTTTAAGCCAAAGCTCACCCCTTGATAAGGGAAATGCCACCTTACTTGCAACAAGACCTAAATATTGTATATTTGTCGCATTATTTTGTTGGAGAAAGCTAGCAGACTCGATATTGAGTTGTGAATTATCTAGAATGCCTGGTACCTGCAAATGAGCAAATTCAAGTGGTTTTGGGGATTCTACTAAGAATTTTACATTAGGATTGTCTTGAACCTCTTTCCCTACTAAAGCCAAATCTAAAACAACAATAATATTCATTTTTTTTAAGTTCTTGTGCTGGGCCAATTCCACTTAAGAGGAGAAGTTGAGGGTTGCCTATACTTCCTACTGACAAAATCCCTCACTATTGGTTGAAAATTGGTTAAGTGATACTTCATAATGCATACCATCACTACTACTCATGAACTCCACTGCACTAGCCTTAAGCTTTCCTGCAATATATATTTTTGACAATGTTACACACATAGAGAAGTAATTATATGAAGATGAAATATTACACTATCAGAGTATTCTATGGTGTGTACTAGTCTTAGCTTCCATTTTCTTAATATTCTATGAAAAAATAAAAGAAATATTAATCTAAATATAAATGGAATACTATATCAAAGAACTATGAATCTAACTACAATTTTACAAGGTAATTTTTTTCAATAAAAATAAGACAAATATTTATAACTTTTAACTATAAATAAGATATAAACTTTGTTGCATATGTTGTCATTGATGTCAAAGAATTGATGATTAGAGGTGTTGAGATGTGGAAGGCATATTGTTGCACATGTTGATGATCAGAGGAGTAGTGTTGATGAAGAGGTACAGAGGAGCAGTGATGATGAAGAGGTATAGAGAATTGTATTGCAAAAGCTCAGGAGATTGTACCGCATCCATCCGCAGATGAATATATGACCATGCATTTTTGGGGATAGCTAGAGGTAGCTATGGAGAATGTGTGATCTAGATTTGAGATCTTAAGGACTACCTCAAATCCGTACAAGGCCAATAGAGTGAAGATGGTGTGTTACAATGTTGATGCAGTATTAGAGGTGCAAAAGAATGCTCCACAATCCACCACATTTGAAGATACAACATGGCGGTTTGGAGAACATATGAAGAAAGGTGTTTTGTTTGACATATCCAAGTTTTAGAGGAAATGGACTACTGCAAGTGTGTTTAACTAAGTTCCAAGTTGAGACAATGTGACAAGCAAGTGTAAATAAAATAGGGTTAATTGTTTGATGACTTATGCCAGCAGAAAGATGCATGAACCTAAAAAGAAAGTGAAAGAAAGCTAGGTGTGCAAAAATGCTTCCTACACTAATCTATTGAGGAGAGGTCTATGCAAACCATTAAAATGAGAGATTGCAGTAAAACACAAGAACCAGAAAGTAGACAGAAGAAGAGAGACAAAGATTTACGGTGGGGAAAACCCTTATCAGGTGAAAAACCCCACACTCAGAAACTTGCACAATGTATTAACAAATCTGAAAGTTGTTTACAATACACTTGCAATGCAAGATTCAATGGTCTTCGACACTCATGTCTAGATTCAATCTGAAAACATAACAGGACCTGTAAACCTATGCTACAAACTCCATCTCCAAGCACTTGTATATAAAGGAAATACAAGGCAATATTGGACCTTTCTTGGAATGGGCATCCAACATGGCATCTTGGACCAAAACCCATGCCTAGGGACATTTGGTCAACATTGTATAATGTGTTTGACACTTGTCCATAGCTCCCATCCCAAAGAGGTCACCTATTTCCAAAATGGGCTATGACAGATGCTCTTACAACACTTACGACTGTCATAGAATCTGTCATAGTGGTTACAACTTACAGTTGTACGAGAATCTGTCATACACATGCTATAAATAGCATATTCTCTTACAACATGTCATATTCCACGTTGGGGCACCCAAATATGCCTTATTCAAAGATGCTACATGATACATGTCATCACCTGTCTTACAACCTTCTATTCTCGACTCTTACATGTCATAGATTCGTCATAGGAATCCATCATAACCGTTTCGGTCAAATATTCCTTACACAACAGAGAAGATGATGACACATGAAAGAATATTCCTACCACTAAGTGGGATGCCTATCTCCTCATGTGAGGACAAAAATGCAAGTTGTCATAATCCATGTAGGATTGACACATCACCGTGCCACATCCCACAATATGACAATATGGATTTTCCAATTATTTACAACATAGGCAATTAAATAATAAATACAAACATTACAAATGCAGATAATTACCAACGTTGAGACACCTTAATTCCCAACATTCTCCCACTTGCCAAACACCTTGTAAGAGCCAATAAAAAACATGATTTAACTGCTATAGTCCGAGAGGTCCATAGACTTCTAACACCATCTAAACTTCTCTGTGCCCACTAGTTTCATCAATGCATCTGTAACATTCTTCAAAGTATCTACCTTCTCCAAATTTACCTTTCCATCCTCAACCATGTCCCTCACAAAGTGAAACTGAAAATTAATGTGCTTGGTTCTAGCATGGAAAGTTGGATTCTTTGCAAGGGAAATTGCACTCTGACTACCACAAATGATCGTGATCTGACCTGCATCAACACCAATATCAAAACACAATCTCTTAAGCTAAATGGCTTCCTTACAAGCATGAGTTGCTTCCATATACTCAGCTTCTTTTATGGACAAAGAAACAATAGGTTATCGCTTACTCATCCAACTAATAGCACCACCAAACAGTGTAAAAACATAAGCACTGGTGGATCTCCTGCTGTTAATATCACCTGCCCAATCTGAATCCACAAATCCACGAATATCAACAGAATGCAGAGGTCCTGAAACATTACCATGATAGAAAATGGAATACTCGGAAGTACCCCTCAAATATCTGAACACTCGCTTAACTGTGTCCCAATGAACCTGTCCAGGATTAGCCATAAATCGAGTAAGGACTCCCACTGCTTGGGCAATGTCTGGTCTTGTGTAGACCATAGCATACATCAAACTGCTAACATCACTAGCATAAGGTACTCTTCTCATGTCCTCCACCTCACTAGGAGATTTTGGACAATCCTCAACAGACAACTTTGTCCCCAAAGAAACAGGAACATACAATGGTCTACAATCTGCCATGCTGAATCTATCCAACATAGACTTCACATACTTACTCTGGTTTAACCAAAGTTTTATGTTGGTTCTATCTCTTCTGATTTCCATTCCTAGAATGTACTTGGCTGCCCCTAAATCTTTCATTTCAAACTGAGCTAACAACTGAGATTTAAAATCAGAAATCATATTCTTACCCTTCCCAATGAGCAACATATCATCAACATATAGTGCAACAATGAGAATACAATCACCATCAAATTTATAAGACACACAGTGATCTGATTTTGATCTCACAAATCCAATTGACAACACAAAGGCATCAAACTTCAAATACCATCTCCTAGGGGATTGTTTCAAACCATATGAAGACTTCTTAAGTTTGCAAACCAAATTTTCTTTACCTTTCACCATGTAGTGCTGTAGCTGTGACATGTAGATCTCTTCCTCCAAGTCACCATGAAGGAAAGTTGTCTTCACATCCATCTGTTCTACCTCCAAGTCATAAGCTAGTGCGAGAGACAACAGGAATCGAATGGATGTCAGCTTTGCAATGGGAGAGAAGATCTCACCATAATCTATACCCTCCACTTGTGAATACCCCTTTGCAACCAATCTGGCCTTATACTTCTCAACACTACTATCTGCACCAATTTTCTTCTTGAACACCTATTTGCATCCAACGGGTTTCCATCCAGGAGGCAAAGGCACCAAGTCCCAAGTTTGATTCTTTTCCAAAGAACCCATTTCTTCCTCCATGGCCTCCTTCCAGGAACCTGCATCCTTCATATCCAAATCCTCTGATACAGTTCTAGGTTCATCACTATTAGCAATCAAAGCATAAGCACAACTAGAATCAAGCAATGTAAAACCAAACCTTTCAGGTTGCTTTCTTATCTATGTAGACCTCCTCAAGAGCTGAGGTTGAGGTTCAACTTCTTCATCTGAGCTTTCAGAGCTTCTAGAGCTCTCCTCATCATCAGGTCCAACATTGTCTTTATGTTTAGTCTTCTCAGGGGTAAGAGGAAACTAAACAATGTCCTCTTTCTTTTCTTTTTCTTCTGGCTTTAAAATAGTGGAAGAACGTGTAAGCTCTCTGAAGATGACACTTCTGCTATACAACACTTTTTCAGCCACAGGGTCCCAAAGCTTGTATCCTTTCACACCAACACCATAGCCGATGAAGATACACTTAACAACTTTGTTCTCCAACTTTGACCGCTTCTCCCTAGGCACATGTACATATGCCTCACAACCAAAAACATGAAGATGCCTTACTGAAGGCTTTCTACCAGACCACACCTCCATGGGTGTGTTTCCAACAAGAGCTGATGTAGGAGATCTATTTACCAAATAGCAAGTAGTGGCAATAGCTTCAGCCCAAAACTTTTGTTCTAGACCAGCTCCACTAAGCATACTCCTAGCCTTCTCCATCAGTGTCCTATTCATCCTCTCTACAACTCCATTTTGCTGCAGTGTGTATAGAGTTGTCTTATGTCTTTCAATCCCAAGTTCCTTGCAATACTTATCAAATTATGTAGAACATAACTCACCACCATTGTCAGTTCTCAAACATTTAATCTTTTTACCAGTTTGATTTTTAGCAAAAGCTTTAAACTCCTTAAACTTGCTATAGACTTCAGATTTGCTTCTGAGAAAATAAATCTATCTCCTTCAACTGTAATCATCTATAAAATATACAAAGTATACAAATTTTGATAATGAAGGAACATTAACAGGACCAAACACATCAGAATGAATAAGGTCCAACACACCAAAAGACTTATGAGAACTCGAGTAAAACTGAACACGGTTTTGTTTTCCATAAATGCAATGTTCACAAAAGTCAAGCTCAAGATTACAATCATCTAATCCCTTAACGAGGTTCTTATTTTTCAGGGTATGTAGACCCTTCTCACCAATGTGGCCAAATCTCTTATGCCATAACATTGTCTTTTCTACAGGAAGTTTAACTTCCAATGCACGATTACAACCATCAAGATTAGAAACAATAGATTTCTTCACTACTCATTTAGATGGTGGAGATGAATTGACTACTGCCCTCTTCCTTGAGTCAGAAGAACTATTGCATTGTGCAATGCATGCTTCCAACTGAAACAGAGTACCTCTTCAAGTACCCTTAGCAAGCACCATAGATCCTCTAGTCATCTTGCATCCTTCTTTCGAAAAGACAACCTGCGCACCTGCATCATTCAAACTACTTATAGAAAGTAGGTTCCGTGCTAAGCCTGGGATGTGCATAACCCCAGAGATCCCCTTCACTCGACCATCAGGGAATTAGATAGAGACTCTTCCATGACCAATGATCTTCAGATGAGAGTCGTCACCCAGATACACCTTTCCACCATCGAACTCCTCATACTTAGTGAACCAATCTCGATGCAAGGTCATGTGGAATGATGCACCAGAGTCAATTAGCCACACATCATCAGATGCATGGGTTGCCAGGGCTGCGATGAAAGCATCATCGTCATCTTGTGATTTGTCAGAATCTAAATCAAGAGCTTTCTTCTTCTTCTTCTTCTCCTCTTTGCATTCCTTTCAGAAATGCCCGATCTTTCCACAGTTCCAACAAAGATCCTTAGACTTTCCAGGAGATTTGGATCTCCCACGGGATTTGAATCCACCCTTCTCAGCTTTCTTGTCCTTCTTCTTCCCTTTCTCCTTGGGTCTTCCATGAACTGCAAGGGCTTCTTTGGCTATCTCAGAAGACTTTCTTTGCATCTCTTCAAACAACAGTGAAGAAACCACTTCTTCCATTTTGAATGTGGATGTAGTGCTTTTGATTGCCATGACAAGATGAGCCCATGAGTCCGGTAGAGAACAAAGCAGGGTCATACACTGATCCTCCTCCCCCATCTTTACACCAATAGATGTTAATTGTGCAACCAGCATATTAAAGGTATTCATATGCTCAGTAACGGATCCTCCGTCCTCCATTCAAAGAGAACACAACTTCTTTCTCAGAAAAAGTTTATTAACTAGGGATTTGGCTTGATACACATCCCCCAACTTCTTCCAAAGGAGTTTTGCAGTAGTCTTATGAGACCCTTACCCTCTGATCCTTGAGTTCCCAATCAACTTTTGATATTGCAGTTGGTTTAGTTCCATTCACACTATCCCAAAGGTCTCAGTGAATTAACATGTCTTCCATTTTGAGCTTCCACAGCTTGAAATTACTGCCATTGAACTTCTCTACTTCAAACCTTCCTGATGTGCCTGCCATCTCCTTGCTGCAATAAGATACAGAATGCTTTGTACAAACTCCCACTCAACCTAAGATTAGCTTAAAAAACCCCTACCCAACAACTAGGACCAAAGGTGATCAAGCTCTGATACCAACTGAAAGGAAGCTAGGTGTGCAGAAACACTTCCTACACTAATCTATTGAGGAGAGGGCTATGCAAATTCAACTTTATCCTAACTATTACAGAAATGTTAAACCATTAACATGAGAGATTGTAGAAAAACACAAGAACCAGAAAGTAGATAGAAGAAGAGAGACAAAGATTTACGGTGGGGAAAACCCTTATCGGGTGAAAAACCCCACACTCAGAAACCTACAAAATGTATTAACAAATCTAAAAGTTGTTTACAATACACTTGCAATGCAAGCTTCAATGGTCTTTGACACTCATGTCTAGAGTCAATCCAATAGCATAACAGTACCTGTAAACCTGTGATACAAACTCCATCTCCAAGCACCTATATATAAAAGAAATACAAGGCAATATTGGACCTTTCTTGGAATGGGCATCCAACATGGCATCTATGACCAAACCCATGCCTAGGGACACTTGGTCAACATTGTAGAATGTGTCTGACACTTGTCCACAACTCCCATCCCAAAGAGGTCCCCTATTTC
This sequence comes from Cunninghamia lanceolata, assembly GCA_027924645.1. Lineage (NCBI taxonomy): Eukaryota > Viridiplantae > Streptophyta > Pinopsida > Cupressales > Cupressaceae > Cunninghamia > Cunninghamia lanceolata. Next base: position 3,202,288 of record BSBN01001394.1, on the reverse strand, counting down.
CAAAATGGGCTATGACAGATGCTCTTACGACACTTACGACTGTCATAGAATCTGTCATAGCAGTTACAACTTACAGCTGTAAGAGAATCTGTCATACACATGCTATAAAGAGCATATCCTCTTACAACATGTCATATTCCACCTTGCGGCACCCAAATATGCCTTATTCAAAGATGCTACATGACACATGTCATCACCTGTCTTACAACCTTCTATTCTTGACTCTTACATGTCATAGATTCCTCATAGGAATCCGTCATAACCGTTTCGGTCAAACATTCCTTACACAACATAGAAGATACCGACACATGGTAAAATATTCCTACCACTAAGTGGGATGCCTATCTCCTCATGTGAGGACAAAAATGCAAGTTGTCATAATCCATGTAGGATTGACACATCACTGCGCCACATCCCACAATATGACAATATGGATTTTCCAATTATTTACAACATAAGAAATTAAATAATAAATACAAACATTACAAATGCAGAGAATTACCAAGGTTGAGACACCTTAATTCCAAACAGAAAGTTGATAAGAAGGTTGGTTAGGGTTCACCGTACTCATGACATGAACCACTTGAAGTTATTTTTCTTCTCCAGTACCACATTGGGTTTGGAGCTAAAGATTGGAAGGATAAGTGCTTGTGGAGCTGACATAATGAACTTGATTGCTTGCACCGATGATTTGTATGCATGTGCCAGCTAGAGAACGTTGGAAGAAGTGAATTAGGTCTAGAAGATTGCTTGGTATGAACCACATTGGTGGGATTTCACTCCTACATTATCGCAGATGATTTGGGAGTTGACAAGCAAGGACATTACATGTTTCATGTTACACGGTTCTTTTAAGGCCAACATAGGTGAAGTTTTGAATGCTTGTGTAAGATATAAATGAAAGATCAAGATTGTTACAATGTGAGAAGGTGCGTGAAGAAATGTGGTGAAGTGTGTGTGTGAATGTGTATGATGGCAATGTACGGAAAAGCTAAATTTAGTCAAAGATAGAGAATAGAATGTTGATGCTTTTATGAAAGCTATTTGAAGAGTTTATGATGATGCAAAAGTGTTTATGATGTGTTGAGTGATTGCATAGAGTTGTTTGATCTAGTGGTGAGTGTTGTAGAGGTGATAGAGCCATTAGAATTAGTCAAGAAGATTGTTGTACGGGGGTTGTAGAGTTGAGAAGAAGCAAGTAGAGTTTGAGCAATTGATGTTGCTGAGGTTGTTGTTGTGATTGTGTAGAGGAGATAGAGCATCTAGATCAGTTAGTGAGATAATAGTGTGAAGGTTGGTATCTCATTTGATTTGTGTTGTAGTTTTTCAGGGAGTTGATGGTTCCTTTGGGTTGGTGCCCATAAAATAGTTCAGCAGGGAGTTGGTGTTTCCTTTGGGTTGGTGCCCATAAAATAGTTCATCAGGGAGTTGGTATTTTCTTTGAGTTGGTGCTCATAAAGCTTTGTATCAGGGAGTTGATGCTTCCTTTGGGTTGGTGCCCATAAAACTTATTGTATTCTTCATTTTTATTTGTGAGGCTAGATTTGAATAGTAGATCCAAGCAGTTGGATCACTGTGGTTTTACCATATTGGGTTTCCACATAAATCTAGTGTTATATGTGCATGTGTTCTTTTGCTTCATATGGTTTACATGTTTACATTGATTTGATTGCTGCTAAAGAATAAGGATTTAATTATATACGGATTCACCCCTCTTAGTATATCTATGTGTTCAACAAAATTATCATAGACTATTTAACTATTAAATTATTTGATATTTAAACAATGTTAAGGAGTTCTCCATCCAACCTGAGCAGCTCACACATTGTAGTCAAATATTAGTTATTCACTCTACTTAAATATCATCCACTTCAATGGTCAAACAGTCAATAGGAATTTTACACTTCATTCACAACAAAAAGTGGTAAATATTTGTCCTATTTTTATTGGCCAAAATTGACCTTTGACTGTTGAAGTGGATAATATTTAAGAATAGCCTCAATTATTTAAGTGAAGAATGTTGATCACAATGAATGAGGAAATTTGAAAATAAAAGATTTAATGTACCTAATGCCACATTGAAGAGGATTCTTCTGGCGGTAGCATTCAGAAGAACTACAATATTTTCTGGATTTGCATACTTGAGAAGCTCTGTGACTGTATGTCTCTTTCCATTCTTGTCAAAAATTGAAGCACTGATCTTGGTGCCCTCCAAATTGTTAATTTTTAAAATTAGAATGTAGTAAGAATCAAACAAACATAATTTCACACATAACACAGAGTTACCCTAGGAAAACCTCTCTCTTAGAGGTGAAAAACCTAGCAAGACAATCTCAGATCCGATTAGATTAATGGCAGGGGCAGATTACAACTTTGCCCAGCTAGGGCACAAAATCATAGACATCAAGAATACAACTTGTCTGAACTTTAGTTCTGAAGTGAACTAATTATAATGTTCAAAATGAAGTTCGCTTGCTCATGAGGTGATTGCATAGTAAGCACAGAGGTTCAATTGCCCTAGATAATCCTGAAGCAACTTCGCCCATGCAAGATCAGATTCGCTTCACAATGTAGTAGATATGTTGTTGATTATAGGTGAAAGCAGGATGAACAAATCAATTATCGAACCACTGAACCAGTTGAACCATTGAACTCCTTGAACTGTCAAACCTGTTAAACCGTTGAACCTGTTGAACCGTTGAACCTATTGATCGGTTGAACCTATCGAACCATTGAACCTATCGAATGGTTGAACCTATCAAATGGTTGAACCTGTTGAACTATTGAACCTATCGAACGGTTGAACCTGTTGAACCGTTGAATCTATCGGCAAGGCAACTTACTAATTGCAGATGAATATTGCTAGACTTGAAGTAGATCGTTGATGGATCATTTTCTCAGAGCAGAATTCGGTGTGTGTTTCTATGAATTGTGACTACAAGTCACATTACATTTATATGAGATTGCATAAACAATAACCTTGGTCAGCCTTATACAATTTGGTGCCAAGTTATAATAATTCAAATAATTACATACACATTACATTGAAATAGGTCTAGACCTAGTTACAAGTTCAAGTTACATTAAATGAATTCACCCAAATAGGACCTACCTTAAATCGGATAATACAACTGAGATTCTCAAAATGCTAAGGCTGATAGGCCATTCAGCATTTTATGACTAGGTCAGTCTCTAGGAGGGATCCGACCTAGCTACCAAAATCAACACTCCCTCTGAGCTAGGGAGAATTCCTTCATAAGGATCAAGTCACATAGTGACTACCACCATGGCTACTCCCATAGATGAAAACATAAGTGCTTATTGTCATCTTCACATGACGTTTACCATAGATACTCCCAGAGGGTAAACAAGCACATCATGGAATTTCTCCCATGATATCCACCATACCTACTTGCAGAGCATGGATCGACTACACCTACTCGCAGAGGGTGGAAGAGGGCTTTCACCTCAAACTTCTCCTAGAGAAGAGTGCATTACCATCATGCCTACTCATAGAGGGTGGAAGATACAGTATAATGTATCACTAATGCTAAGACTCCCTCTCAGCTAGGGCTTCATTCTCCACAACTCCAAGCTTGTCTTGAAAATATGCAAGCTTCACTCGAGTAAATGGTTTGGTGAGAACATCCACTGTTTGCTCATCAATGTTGATGTACTTCAGCTGAATAGCATTCCTTTGCATCATATCCTGGATATAGTGATACTGAGTTTCCACATGCTTTGATCTATCATGAAACACAGGATTGGCAGAGAGCTTCACACAGCTCTAGTTATCACTATGAATAACTATAGGATCCCAAGGTTGTCTAAACAATCCTGCAAGGAGTTTTTGAAGCCACACTGCTTCTTGAGATACCACACAAGCTACAATATATTTAGTTTCAACAGTACTCAATGCTACTAAAGACTATTTCCTGCTGCACTAGGATATCATGGTGGATCCCAAGCTGAAGCAAACTCCAGAAGTGCTCTTTCTATCACTGACACTTCCTGCCCAATTAAAATCAGAATAGCCTTCCAAGGTAATGACTGTATTGGAAGAGTACTGCAATCCATAGCCAATTGTGCCATGCAAATATCTCAAGATATGCTTGGCTACAACAAGATGAATCTGCCTTGGTTCACACATGAACTAGCTGAGGGCACTCACTGCATAGCAAATATCAGGTCTAGTGTTAACTAGATGCATCAAGGATCCAATTAGCTGCCTGTATTCAGTAGGATCCACAAGATCAAACCTAGCTGCAGATTCACTCAACTTCTTCAAGTTAGTTTCCATAGGAGTAGGCATAGGTTTACAATCTAACATTCAAAATCTCTTCAGAATATCAATGGTATATTTTTCTTGACTTAGAATAATTTCATTAGGTCTTTGCCATACTTCTAACCCTAGAAAGAAATGCATGAGACCTAGATCTTTCATTTCAAATTCTAAAGTCAATTCTTCCTTACATCTAAGAATGAGATGATCTTCTCTAGTAAGGAGTAAGTCATTAACATATAAAACCAAAATCAACATTTCACCATTGAATACCTTGAAGTAAAGGTTAGGATCAACATCATTCTTATAGAAACCTAATCTTACCAAGTACTTGTCAATTCTTTCATACCAAGCATGGGGAGCCTTCTTAAGACCATATAATGCTTTCTTCAATCTGCATACATGAGATTCTTTCTTATGGATCACAAAGCCTTCAGGTTGCTCAATGTAGACCTCTTCTTCAATAACACCATTGAGGAAGGTTGTCTTAACATCCATCTGATGCAACTTCCATCCCTTAGCTGCAGCAATAGCAATGATAGTCCTGATAGAGGTATATGGAGCAATAGGGGCAAAGGTTTTCTCATAATCTATGCCTTCTTTCTGAGAGAAGCCACGAGCCACAAATCGAGCTTTGTATTTCTCAATAGTTCCATCAGTAGCATGTTTAATTTTAAACAGCCATTTGGAAGATACGACAGACTTACCTTTGGGTCTAGGCACAATATCCCAAACATCATTCTTGATGATAGACTGATATTCTTCATCCATAGCATTCTTCCATGCTTGTTGTTTCATGGCCTCTTTAACGCTGGAAGGTTTAGTCTCAATGAGGTTGCACATCAATGTAACATAGTCGGAGAATTTCTAATGTCTCCTACTTTTTCTGAATGTGCCACTTGGAGCTGCAAACTTTTTTGCCTCTTGAATCCAAAGAGGTCTCTTCTTACTCACGGTAATGTCCCTAGGCCCATCGGTATGATCCAAAGGTTCATTTGGATCATTATGATTTTCAGATTCTATAGACTCTCTCTAAATCTCAGTATCATGCTCAATATCCATGTCTTAAGGGTTATCATTAACTTCATTGTCAATCTCTATACTTGAGCCTTTAGATCTTTTGAGTGCAATATTTTCTTCAAAAGTGACATCTCTACTAACCTCAATAAACTTCTGACCTGGAATGTAAATTCTGAATGCTTTGGATGTTTTGCTATAGCCCACAAGAATGCCTCTTTTGCCAGAAGGTTCCAACTTGGTTCTCTTCTCTTTGGGTACATGGACATATACTAGACTCTTGAAAATCCTCAAGTGAGTGATATCAGGTTTGATCCTTGAAAAAGCTTCTTTTGGAGTCATGTCTTTCAATACACAGTGAGGGCATCTATTATGAATGTAGACAGCGGTCCTAGATGCTTCAGCCCATAGGAAAGTCTTTAGATCCTGATCATGAATCATAGCTTTTGCTGCCTCAACTATGGATCTGTTCTTTCTTTCTGCAACCCCATTTTGCTGAGGGTTGTAGGGAACTCAAATCTCCCTCTTGATCCTTGCCTCAACACAAAAATCATGAAAACTACCCGAGGTGTATACACCTCCATTGTCAGACCTTAAAACTTTAATTCTTTTCTCAGATAGGTTTTCAGCTAAAGCTTTAAATTCTTTGAATCTACTTAGAACTTCATCAGATTCTTTTGATTTGAGAAAGTAAATCCAAGTTTTCCTAGAGTAGTCATCTATAAAGATTACATAATACAAGAATCCACTTGGGGAAGCAACAGACATAGGTCCACATAAATCAGAATGCACAAGAGCTAATTTCTCGTTAGACCTACTTTCACTTTGATGAAATGGACTCTTAGTGTTTTTATCCATAGCACAACCTTTGCATGTATCATCATGAATATGACTAAGTTTAGGCATACCTTTAACTATCTTCTCAAGTGTAGGGAGGGCTCAAAAATGAAGATGTCCAAGTCTTCTATGCCATAGCTCGCTTGACTCTGGTGCTTCATGAATGAGAGCTTGAACTGGACGTGTTGAAAGATTATATAGGCTCTCATACCTATTCCCAATGACACAAGCTGATTTGATGCTGGACTTCTTAGGCCATGCAAGCACTCTTCCCTCAGAAAATGCAATCTGATAACCTTTATCTTCTAGTGTTGATATGGAGATAAGATTTTTTTTATTCCCGGTACAAACAAAATATCACTGAGGTGAAGAGAAATTCTAGAATCTAAATTAAGGGATGTAGTACCAAAACCTCTCACAGAATAGTGAGCATCATCACCAATGACCACATGAAGATTAGACTCTTTCTCCACTAAATCTGAGAGGTGCTCTCGATAGGCGGTGATGTGTCTAGATGCACCACTATCAATCAGCCAAGTATCACTGTCTGAGGGTACATTGGTTGACAAAGTAGAAATGAAAATGAAGTCTTCAGTATTAGATTGATTTAAGACTTCATTTAATTTTGCTCCTTATTGCTTAGGCTAGGATAAATAGTCCCTTGCATAGTGATCAAATTTGTCACACCTGAAGCACTTGATGTGAGACATGTCCCTTTTCTTTTTCTTCAAATCATGAGGTGGATTAGACCTTTGATCTCTATTCCTTTTGAAATTGTTCTTCTTCCAATAGCCTCCTTTCTTCTTGAAAGACTGGACAAGAAGGAAATGATTGTCTTCATGAGTGTTTTTGATAACTCCTCTAGTAGCCAGTCGAGACTCTTCTTGAATATAGTCAGCCCTTAATCTGTCAAACTTGGGCAAATCAGCCCTTGCACTAATTCCTTGAATGCAAGATTCCCAAGATGCTGGAACACCATTGAGGACTAACATAGTTAAATCATTTTCATCAACAATCTTTCCAATAGATGAGAGCTGATCTCTCAAATCATAAATCCTCATGAAATAAGCCATGACAGATTCACCTTTATCCATCTTGATGTGATGAAGTTGTTTCTTCAAAGCTAGAACACGACTAGTGTTGTTGATTTCATACATCTCCTCCAAGGTTCTAAACATTTCACTTGCTATCTTCAGCTTGGAGATGATGAGAACACTTTGGTCCTTCACGGAATCAACTAGGATCTTCTGAGCTTGAAGATCTTTCTTCCTCCATTGGGTCTTTTCTTCTTCCTCAGGATCATAAGATTCTTTGCTCATAAAGCTTGTAAGATCACTTCCATTCAATGCAAGCATGATTCAAACTCTCCATGACATGAAATTGGATACCCCATCCAATCTGTCTTCAACCCTGAGACTAAGAGCCATCCTGAATTATCTAAATTGTCTAAACTTTAATGATAAGAGTAGAATGTAAATAATTGATTACTGCAAACCTGATTACACTAATTCGAACCAAGCTCTGATACCATGTTAATTTTTAAAATCAGAATGCAATAAGAATCAAACAAACATAATTTCACACATAACATAGAGTTACCCTGGGAAAACCTCTCTCTTAGAGGTGAAAAACCTAGCAAGAAAATCTCAGATCCGATTAGATTAATGGCAGGGGCAGAATACAACTTTCCCCAGCTAGGGCACAAAATCATAGACACCAAGAATACAACTTGTCTGAACTTTAGTTCTGAACTGAACTGATTATAATGTTCAGAATGAAGTTCGCTTGCTCATGAGGTGATTGTATAGTAAGCACAAAGGTTTAGTAGCCCTGGGTAATCTTGAAACAACTTCGCCCATACAAGATCAGATTCGTTGTTGATTGCAGATGAAAGCGGGATGAACAAATCAATTATCGAACCACTGAACCAGCTGAACCATTGAACTCCTTGAACCGTCGAACCCATTGAACCATTGAACCTATCGATTAGTTGAACCTATCGAATAGTTGAGCTTGTTGAACCGTTAAACCTATCGAATGGTTGAACCTGTTGAACCGTTGAACCTATCGAATAGTTGAACATGTTGAACCGTTGAACCTAATGGCAAGGTAACTTACTAATTGCAGATGAATATTGCTAGACTTGAAGTAGATCGTTGATGGATCATTTTCTCAGAGCAAAATTCGGTGTGGGTTGCTATGAATTGTGACTACAAGTCACTTTACATTTATATGAGATCTCACAAACAATAACCTTGGTCGGCATTATACAATTTGGTGCCAAGTTATAATAATTCAAATAATTACATACATGTTACATTGAAATAGGTCCAGACCTATTTGCAATTTCAAGATACGTTGAATGAATTCGCCCAAATAGGGCCTGCCTTAAATCGGATAATACAACTGAGATTCTCAAAATGCTAAGGCCGATAGGCCATTCAGCATTTTATGACTAGGTCAGTCTCTAGAAGGGATCCAACCTAACTACCAAAATCAACACAAATGATCCAAAGTAAATCCATTATAAAGAAGAACTCTAGCTTTAAGAAGCCCATCCCTGAAAGCAAAATTCCATGGAAAAAGCTTGTGTTCTTTGAAGTTATTCAATTTTTCCACCCATTCATAAATAATTGTCAATGTTTTACAACTATTTTATTATTAATGTAAATATCTTAAAAACATTTATCAAAGATAAAAGAGATATATCACTATTTAAGTACTTATATAAAATTTGTTCTGTAGAGTAGATATCTTTCAACATCTTATATGTATACATATATAGTTATTTTATTTTTTGATATGATATTAAATTTAAATATATATATATTTAAACTATTAATGTTTCACATAGATTGTAAAGAGATAGATTAAAAAAAGACATAAAACTATTTTATTTACTACATACACACAAATATAAATTTTAGTTTTTACCAAATAATTATATTATTTTATCTATATTATTTACTTCTTTTTTATTATTATTATAGGTAAAGAAATTGGGTTTTTAAAAAGGTTTGAACCCTTGTACAAGAAATAATTAAACCAAACAAGCCAACATGAGACCACCCACCATAAGGAACCTAACAAAAACCAACTGTGAGTCCCCGCCCCTCCTGAGACATAACAAATCAAACCATAGAGCCTACACAATATGCACACCATTTGGAGGGGTTTTCCTCCTCTTTTGGACAACAATCCAAGAACCCTCATCAACTAGATAGTAAGTAGACAAAAAATAATCCCTCTTCACATCTATACCATGGACTAGGGGAGAAGTTGATCAAGCAAGAGAGATCTGAGCATGCCTATTTGAAGAGGAGATCAACCCACTAGAAGTATCCAAACCTAGAGCACCTGCAAGTCATGAATCAATAGTAAACTTCAAGGTAGAATTAGCATGATCTCCCACCCCCGAGGGAGATCTCACAATTGGATCAAACAAATCCTTAGTCAAGTGAGAGACATGATGAGGATCTTGTTATTCCTTAAATACATGCCCTTCCTTGACTTTGCAAGTTGGGGACATCTCTTTTTATTGTCTTAGGTTTGATTTTGTTTAGTCTATTTTTCCTTCCCTTTTTGTTGGAGTGAAGTGTATTCTAAGTTTTGATTGGCTATAGGTTAAATTTAGTACTTCAGTTGTTTACAAAAAGTTGAGCTCATTTTCCTTTGTAAAATCTTAAGTTTCTTACCTCTTTGCAAAGTTGTGGACTTTTGACTTGCTACTAGATGTCATGTCTCTTAGTCATCTGTCTTGTCCACTTGGTTTTTTTATGGGGTCTATTTCATTGTTTGTCAAAATGGCTTGTGTATAGGTTTGTAGAATCTCGACTCAAAACTAGATATGGACCTTTTGTTTGTTTTATCTCATGTCTAGATCAATTTTCCTTGAAGTTGTTTTAATGTTGAAAGCTTCTAAATCTTTGTTTTGTGGAATTTCATATTGATTCAAGATATTTTACGTTTGTTTTATGTATTCATATCCTCTTGTCCTTTCCGCATGTTGGAGCTCAACATTTCTCTAGACTTACTAAGCTCTGATTGCTATGATGGCCACATGATCTTGTCCTTTTTGATGTCCTATATGACCCAAGAGTACCCTTTTCATGTCTGAGGCTTCTAGCTAGTATCCATGTGCTTGATTTAGCCATCTGATTATCAAATTGTTAGCAGTATCCTTTGAAATTCACTTGCTATGCATTCATGCAAAAGTTCAAAGGTTGTGGAAATTATTAGTGCCCAAGACCATAGAGCCTCTTATTTGTGGCCTCTGGAAACCACCTTCCTTGTCATTTAATTTGTGTTTTGTCCCTCTATTTCTTATACCTTAGCCTTCCACTAAATTAGCCCAGTTCATTTTCCTAGTTTATCTTTTGTTTTGGTAACCGAGTCATTCTCAACATCCTTTATCACAAAGAAATGGTAGCTACATATTGCCCATCTCCCCATGATCCCACCCTACAAATTTTCCTCTCATGAGTTGGATTTTGAGTGGGCCCTATAGCTAGTACCAAAATGTCAGTAACCCCCAAATAGATTTATGTGACATGTGATCCCACTTGGCCAAATGATGAATCATCCTTTGTAGTAGCACCAACTATGTCAATATGCCTTGGCTTGAAGGTCTCCTCCAGGATTTGTAGTAGTAGTTCTTGGACTTTATTTAGAGCACTATTCAATAGCTTGCTGGGGTCCTTCCTTTTATTTGTGAGATTCCTTCCATAATTGGATGGGTGTAAAAGCTTCTTTTCTATCTCTAAAAATTTCTTACCAACTTTTTGTTTGCCACCTTTACTACTTGCTTTCTCTTTCTTAAATTGTTGGCCCTTATACTTGTCTACATGTCTTCTTTCTTGTGGGCCAATGATCCATTCTTGTTGTGGTTTGTCTTCAAAGTATCTTCAAAAGAGCTCATCTTGTGAGGGTAAAGGTATTGTTGCCTACCATTTATTCCTCCTGTGGCTTTCCATAATGCTCCCTCTTCCTCAAGGACATGGAGCCTCTTGTCGACGTTCAATTCCTACATCTTTGCAAGAGGCTCGATCATGATTTGTTGAAGGGAATGGGTATCTGGTCTTGTATCCTTCATGCATCGATCTTCCGTAGCTCCTTGCAGAAAAATGGCAAAAACCTATCATAGTTGTAGAGTTGGTCTATGCTATTTTCATGTTCCAAGAGTCCATAATAATTCTTATAGTTATATAGTATAGTTAGAATTAGGCTTGCCACATTGGATGCTACTAGCATACCTATATTTAAAAATTATATCTAAAGTATGCTGAAAGATATTCTTCTCGAGGCACCTATTATTTATTCACTAATTCTAACATTAGGCACCTCAAGAAGGATATCTCTCGGTGTACTTTAAAGATATATTTTTTAAATATAGGTATGCATTTTTACTACCAAAAGGAATTCAATTTGAGTTTGTGGCAGTTGAGGACAAATTGTTGAAACCTTTAGGTCTTGGATTTTCTTGGAATATTTTTCGTTGGGACAGTTTGTTTGTTAGTCTTTGATTCTTGGATCTATGCTCCTCATTGGTTCTGAAAGGGAGACAAAAACCCTAGGAGAGCCCATTTGAAATCCTTTTGAAGAAAACATCTTTGTGCGAATTGGTTTTGTTCACAACTTCTTCTTTTATTGGAGTTATTTCTGATCTAATTCATGTTTTCATATCTGTTAGGCATTTTGAAGTGATACCATTTATTATTTGATTCTACATAGTATTTTTCACCTTTTTTTATTTTCGCATTTTTAGTCAGGGTAGAGATTTTTAATAAAATTATTAGAGTTATTTTATTTACTTAACACTAATTTTATTTTATTTTTTAAGAATTATTTTATTTTATTGACATTGTTTATTTTTATTTGATGAGTTAATTTTATTTATTTAAGAGTTATTTTAGATAGATATTAACAATGATATTTATATAGAAAATAAAATAACTAAATAATTTGTTTTGGTTTAACTTTTTTAAAGATTGGGTATTATTTTATGATTTTTAAAGTAAATAAAATTAAAATTTGTGTGCATGTAGTAAATAAAAAAATTGTAAAATAAAACAAAATAACTCTTAAGTAAATAAAATAGTTTTACATTGATTTTTTCTAAAAATAAATATACTAATTTTATTTACTTAATATAGATATGACTGTCATGCCCACATTTTCCATGTGGTCATGACATGATATTCACATGTCAATCCCACATTTGTCATGTGGTCATGACATGAAATATCAAAAAAAAATCACCCGACTCTAAAACCCCCTTGCGCGTAACATGCATGCTCGGTGACACACACATGTAATGTGGTTGTATTCCCAACACACATTAGGCACGTCGCACAAAGGCAAGGAAGCCAAACTAGTGCAGGATGATGTGAAACTCCTTTTGCAATCCCTATGATAATGATAGCAACTAAGGGGGTGTGCGTCGCAAAAAGCGTCACTAAGAGGGGTGGGCTCCATCCAGGGTGGGCTCCATCTAGGAACCATCTTAGGGTTTCCTAAGTGAATGAGAAATAGTTTTGACCTAAGTCAAAACCTAACCCTAGAAATAAACTATCAACTAGATTAACATTAAAATGTAGAAACTAACATGATAAAGATAGATATACCATAATAACCGTCTAAATTTATTAAAGATAATAACAAGATTCAAAGCCTTTAATAAAAAAACATTTATCCACATATAATTAAACAAGAAAGTTAAATAATGAAACAAATTAATTAAATAAACATCTCTACGATTTGCCCTAAAATTACATCATTAATCATATACTGGTTTCACGAAAATTTCACGAACATAACATTACTAGGAGTTTAATTTCACTAATTTTTTTAGTAGCATAGCACCACTATATCAACTATGAGAGAGGTAAAATAAAACTAAATAATTTCCCCAGTTATAGAGCTATTACAAAATTAATTGATTTAAATAATTAAATAACATGATCCACTATAGAATTAAAATTATTAAACTAAAATAATTGAAATAAAACATTCCAACTATAGAACTAAAAACATTAAACTAAATCAAATTTAATTAGAACCCTTTAATTATAGCACTATAGTGAAATAAATTAAATGAGGGGAATTAATCACATCATATAGCTTCAAATTATAAATTGACACAACTTACTTAAGTGAGGTTGAAAGGGAAAACAAGAGGTTTAAGTTTAATCATCTCCTAAAACCTAGGGCATCACATCAAGCCCTAAAATTAGTTTATAAAAACAAGAATATTTCTCATTTTTCCTCACAAGTTTGCCTTTTGTTTTGGTTGGATGCAAGTTGCAAGTTGGAATAAAGGAGGAAAATCCCTTCCCTAGAAAGAAGGTTATTTTTCCATGTTCTATTTTCTAACTATTTTGTTTTGTTTTTCCATTTTTTTACACAGGTTCAAATTTGTTTTCCTAAAATCTAGGTTTTCTAAGTTCTATGTTTGCAAATTAAGTTTAAAAGCATTCTAAATTGTATTCTTCCAATAGGATTTATTTTCTAATGTGTTGAAATGACCTCTAGAATTTATTTCTAGATAAAATAAATTACAATCTAATGCACATATAATAAGATATATTGATTTTAAGAGAGATACTCTCTATATATACACAACACTATGTATATATAGAGGTTGCCTTATATGTGTGTGTATATAATTCTCAGAGAAAAATGTTATAAATCAAATAATAGTTGAATGCAGGGATCGAATCCAATATGGCTGAACACATTCATCACAGAGGTGTTTTAAGAAAGAACAGAGGAGGTTTAATTTTTTAAAGAGTGGCGGAGGGGGCCGAGCGGCCGAGCAGGGCTGCATGGCCACTATCGGTAGGCCCGGCCGGGGGATCGAGGTCCCGTGGCCCCCATACCCTCCACAGTGTAGGGCCCTGCACAATCGGCCCTCACACTCTTTTTTTTTCTTCAAAACAAAACACTAACCCTAAAACAACGCCATTCAATCCATTTTTTAAAATGGTTTTCATTTTTAAAACAAAACTAACACATATTAATATTGTTATATTTATAAATATAATAATAATATATATGGATTTTATATATATATATATATATATATATGTATATTATTTATTATTATAAATTTATGTATTTATCAAAAAAAATCAAAGAACTACACTTTGGTAAAAGTTTCAACAGCAAGTTATTTTTTTAATATTTATATACATACATACATACATAAAATCACTATAAAAACATTAAGAGATGCATAAATGAATTTCTTTTCTACAAAATAACAACCATAGTCTTTTTTATTTGAATTTGAAAATATATATATTGTTCTAATACAGTCTATTTTTATTTCATTCATTAAATAATAAAAAGCTTGGGATATATTTTTCTTTTAAATAACAATTAATACCAAACATGATTAAAATTTTTTTGTCTTTATAAGCAAACTTGCATACATTGAATATGAGAGAGAGAGAGAGAGAGAGAGAGAGAGAGAGAGAGAGAGAGAGAGAGATTTCCATACCATTTTGATTTTTCCAAAAAATCAAGATAGTAATAACTTCAATGCCATATGAACAAATATTTACAATGGGATTTCAATACAACAATAGGCTTCCAAAAGAGAGTTTTACTCTCTTAAACTACAAAACCCAAACAAGGCTCTAAGAGCCAAGGCATATAGATTGTCTTTAATTTCTACAATATATTTGAACACATTTCACTCCATGAAGCCAAATCTCAAACTCTCCTCCAAGAGCTAAACCTGCAAAACAATGAAAGTCTTCCCAAGGCCAAGGGAAGCTCACCTCCCAACCATTGGCTTTCAAGCAAGCCACCCCCGAGCTAGGAGGCCCACAAGATAACTAGGTACATGCTCACACAAACAGGTTTTCAAGCATACACACACACAAATGAAAAGACAACAACAAACCCACCCAAGGAGACTCACAAACTAAATCCATTTAACATGAATTTTAAAGGAGAGAGAGTGGACTCACTCAACTCAAGGGGAAAACCAACCAATGATACTCTGTACTCAAAATATTCCAACATATAGCCTCTTTCTATCAAACATTTATATCACAAAATATACCAAGGCACTCTTGCTATACACAAAAACCATGACATCTTTCCATAACCAAGGCCATAGCCATCAAAATACCTCTACAAGGAGAAGGTTTTCCTTGAGGGGGTTCTCTCCTCTCTTACCCAACACATGGTGAGCTCTCTCACATGGATAGCTTGCTAATACAACCCCAAACCCTTTACAACAATAAGAAAGATCACAAAAACACAAACCATAACATATTACATGCATATATAAAGAAAAGACAAGAACAAGAAAGGCTTGAAGCCTTGAGATCCTACCTATCAAGGCTCAAGTGTTGAAGGATGTTGGTGAAGAAATCCAAGAGCCTATCTCCAAGATCCTTGCACAATTTCTCCTCTCAAGCCCAAACTCCTTTCCAAAATCAAGATCAAAAACAAAAAAGAAAGAGCCCTTCTCCTCTCAACAAGAGGGAGATATATAGGGTTTCAAAAACCTTCCCAATGGATGAGGAGGTGACATGTATGTCACCCTCCCAATGAATGAGGAGGTGACACTTGTCACCTTCCCATTCATTCTCACATGCACAACTTCCCACAAGTACTCTCACACATGTGTGAGATATGGAGTAGACAGCTGACACTTGTCAACCTCTCATTCCTTCTCCAAGGCACTTCTCCCCATATTTCTCCTCACACATGTATGAGGCATGGGGAAGAGGGAAGTAGTTAGCTAGTTCAACTTCCCCAAGTCCAGTCAAGAACCTTGGGTTGTGGGATTGAATGAAACAAGTCATCCAATCCTTAACCTAAAATCCAAATCTCGCCACCTAACTCCTAGGGTTAAAAAGAGGGGTCAAAAGTAAGTTAGAACTCATGATTTGAGGTCTACAAGGTACCTAACCCATAGGTACTTGACCTATGCCCCTTAAACACATGAAATTAACCTTTAAAAGCTCAAATAACACCATTTAAAAAGCTCATAAAACTTATAAACGAAAATGACACATAGATGGCAACTCACCAACTACTCAACCTAAGTCAGCCTTAGGAGACTCAAATTAAAAATCAAAATCAAAGGTAACACATTACATTCATGCTCAAACACAATTAACCTTAGTCCACCTTAGGGACTAGGTTGTTTTACAAGGATATTTACTCAGGGTTATTTGTATGACCTCTAGTTTCCATTAGCCATGGAAAATACCTGCACACTACACAAACACATCAATAGCCCATGGTATATCATAGCCGAACAAAGTTAAATTACGCACACAGATGATCGCACAAGTACATATATTCTCAGATATATCACATGATAAAATTTACTCGATTCTCAAATCAATTATATTTTCAATAACACAATCAGGATCATGAAATCATAATCACATAGTATTTCATCAATTCAATTATCGCAATAATCATTTCAATTGCATCAATTATTCTAACATGTTCATCATCATAGAAACATAATATAATCTAACCTGTAAGATATAACATCATCATACAATAACTCATCTATCTAATCAAGCACAAGATAAAGCAATCGAATGTCTAAAATATAGGATCAACAGTCCCCAAAATGTCTAAAAGTCAAAATATAATCCAAACAACAAGTCTCATAGTCAATTCGGGAAGTGCAAAAAAGGTGCTCTCGCACCAATTCACTAAGGGTCTGATGCAAGCACAATCAGATGATAAACCAACCAATCCAAGCTAAAGTGCACAACTCCTACGCAAACTCAATTCAACACAACTACCTTAGAAAAAGATCCACAACAAAACCATCATGTCTCTCACACAAGGTCACAACACCATAAACCCAACCCTTAGCTTGGGTAAAGCAATACAATTTGGCCTAATAGTGCAACTAAACCTGTCGCACAAGGGTGGGCCTCACAATGACTGAAGAGACATTTTTATTTTAAAGATAGGTATGTTGGTTTTAAGTAAATAAATATAGCTCTCAGTAAATAATATAAATCAAATAGTGGAAAGTAAGATAAATAAATAAATAAACACAACATTTAATTTTGCTTCTCAAAATCCTACACAAAACTTGTAAAGTGAAAATGTTTCTTTGTTTCACTTTTGAACTATTTAACAATTAGCAATGGCACCATGGTGTGCAATGGGTAGGTCAAAGATGATTGTATTTGTTGAGGTTATCATCTTTTTTAGCATACAGTGGAGCTATACATGAGGTTAATTGTGAAGCCACTCATATTTTGTGTGCAACCTTTTTTTGCAAAAAGAAATTCTACATATGAATGTAGTACTAAATTATTAATATTTTAGAAATTTGAATTGGAAACCTTTAACTTGAAATGCTCATTACACTGAAAAACTAGATAAAGAGTTATAGAAAAATAAGATAGGTGGTAGTTTCAGATTGATTGTTTTTCAAAGAAAAATGCCACATATGAATGTAGTACTAAATTATTGATATTTTAAAACTTTGAATTAGAAACTTCCAATTGGAATGCTCATTACTCCCAAAAACATAATAAAAATTTATCCCTCTTTATCTTTATATCTATTTACGTCTCTCTCTCTCTCTCTCTCTCTCTCTCTCTCTCTCTCTCTCTCTCTCTCTCTCTCTCTCTCTCTCTCTCTCTCTCTCTCTCTCTCTCTCTCTCTCTCTCTCTCTCTCTCTCTCTCTCTCTCTCTCTCTCTCGTTCTCTATTTTCCCTATCTCTCTTTGCATTTTTTTTTTGTGTGTAATTTCCCCATATCTCTTTTTCATAAATTCCCCCCTCTCCCTATCTATAATTTCCCTATATCTCTCTCATAAATTCCCCTCTCTGTATATCCCTACCTCTTTTTATATCTCTTTGTTTCTGTCTCTATCTAACTCTCCCTTTCTCTCCCTCTAACTCTCTCTTCCTCATATACTCTCTTTCTATATCTATCTTTTTTTATTTCTCTATTTTTGTCTTTCTCTAGATTTCTCCTCCTCTCTACCTCTCTTTGTCTCACTTTCTTTCTTCATCTATCTTTATCTCAATTTTTTTAACATATACATCATTTGTCACATATTTTCAATTGATTGTTGTCATATTTGTTCAATATTCAATAAATTTGGTGATAGATTTAATCTTTTTTAATGAAGCCCACTTGTTCTTGAAGATGAATTTTTAAACAAGCAATAAATTTTGTTCTTGCACACCAACATTGTTGATTTTAATGGCCATTAAGCTAACTTAACTACTACTAACATACAAATCATTTATTTTTTTAGGTCAATATGATGATGATTTGATGTTGAATTCCTAGGACAAAAGATGTTCCACAAACTATTATTATATAATTGTTGAGTGGCCAAATTTATTTCTATCATCTCTCTCTCTAGACATCTCTATCTCTCCCTCTCCCTCTTTATCTCTCACTCTCTCCATCTCTATCTCTCCCTCTCCCTCTTTATCTCTCACTCTCTCCATCTCTTTCTCTATATAACTATTTGTCTCCCTCTCTATCTCTTTATTCCTCTTTATCTCTCTCTCTAACTACTTCATGCCCCTTCCCCCCCCTCTCCCCATTCCACTTTCTAGTTATCTAAATATTATTCATTTGAGAGAGACATACAAGGAAATCAAAGCTATATGGGTTTCAATGGCAGTACTAGGAGTCAGATCTTATATGACATTTGTGGTGGAGAAGTTGTTTAAGTGGTTGGTCACCCTAAAGTTCAAACATGAATTGGATCTACAAAATTTATTTGTAAAGTTTTCTAAAATGTACAAGTTGGTGAAATACGTTAGCACAATTCGGTCTCTCAAATGCTCTACTTTATATAGGAGAAAGTCTTCATTGTTGTCCATGAAAACCATTGCGCATGTTCAATTTGTCTTATTTTATTTATTTAAAAATCTAATATTCACAATTCATATAATACATAACTATAATTAAGAATTTAATTTAATTATTATTATTTTGTTTATTATTTTTTAAATAAAATAAAACATAATAAAAATATTTTTTTTCATTAAAACACACACACACACACACACACACACACAAATCATTATAAGAGATCTTGCCAACATTACCCACATGTAAAGGTCTTCACTTAATATTAGTATATAAAATAAAACATGCGATGAATACATTAAGAAAATAAATCTCTAATGACCACATTGTAGAGTGTAATACATTATAAGGAAAACTTCATCACTTGTTTCCACCTTATTTGTAGATTTACAAATAGTAATAATACAAGGGTGTTGGTAGCCCTTCCATCTTTGCTTCATGCCACACATATTCCTGGCCTGGCTACGTGCTTTGCATATTGTTCTTGGCAAGACACAAATGTTTCAAATAGGCAATCCATGCATATTAATTCAGGGAGGATATTAGGGGAGATAACTTGATGTAGGTAGAACACATGATCAATAGTCTCTCTTCAAAATCCTATTTTTCAAGATAGTTGCAACATTTTCGAAGACACTGTTGGAGCTATTTATTAGATACTTGCAAAAGCAAAGATAAGAACAAAAGAAAGTAGAGGTCTTTGATTAAAAAAATCTTTTTGAACACATGATAACGAGGAAACAAAAAAATATTAACATTTGAATTCTAAATATAAAAAATGCAAAGAATTATATCTTTTCACATTGTATGAAGTCTAATAAAAGGGCAAAATAAAATTTAAAAATGATAGAAAATTTTAAAATATAATTATTTCTTAAGGAATTCATTAATAGTATACTCGCATGCTAAAGTATTACATTTTGTGTTGTGATGGACATGTCTAGCTACAAATAATCTATTCTAAGATATTGGATGACAATTCACACGGCTCCACTAATTGGATGACATACTATCTAGCAGCCAGATGAATACTAAGTCTGAATGAGCACCTTCATTTATGTCTAGCTATGTTATAGGTATATGCCATAAATGACAAGCAACAGACACATAGGCAAAGGGGTCATATTAAACTAACAAATAGAGGAGTAAATCAAATAACTAAACAATGTAAGGTGCAGATTCTTCCATGGAGCTTTCATAGAGCTTGGAGTACCTGTATACCATCCCATATATAACATTCATTTGGGCCTCCCTAAGAAATTTTGAAGGTATACTGGAAATTGGGAAGAGGTAGACCACTTTGTGAAAGAGTTTTATGTGCTAGACTGATGCTCACGGGTGTGCTGAGGCATTGATTCTAGAAGTGAAATGTCTGGGAACAAATGATACAAATGTAAGGGAAGGAGATTAGATATGCCCAGAACCCACGTAATATGAATGGAGGGATTAGGACAATCGTAGCTCGTTGTATAGTTGTGGTATCAACGTCTTCTGCATTGTGGATAAATCAATCATTTAACAGAGTCACCAACTAGATTGTTTGGAATTGTGATTTGCTCCCAAACAGCTGGATTACAGAGATATGAATTAGAAATCTTGGTTAAGTTGTATTTTTCATACAATATGTTGTCATATAATTTTTATTTTTAAAAATAAATATAAATTTATACCTTCACGAACATGAGATTCCTTATGTCATTGTAGAACACCTCTTGGTATGATTAAATTCTTAAGTTTAGTTTGAAATACTTTAATAGAATAAGTACAATTAACCTAGACTAATCTGGGATTTGAGTCCACTATTGATTTGGTATAGATTTTTTACCACAAACTAGACTGGCATCAACAAACTTGAGCCATGATGCTTCCTAACTTTTGTTTTGTATGCAATTTATTAAATGACTATTTAATCCCCTCAATGAAGTAACCACCCTTGGTTACTACCATTTTTTTTTCTTTTTACCAATTTCATTACAACTCCAACACCATCTTAATCGACCAAACAACTTCATTCTAATTTAGAAGTGCTAGTGTTATAACCTTACCAAACCATAGCAAGGGTAGTAGCTCTATACCAAAAATGTACAATCTTGCACTAAAGAGGAAAATCTCACATATCACAACCAATCCCTAGACTCGGGCCTATTCCTCAAGGATTCATTTGAAGTGGCTCTACCTACTTATCCTTATTCTAGGAATCAAAGATGCCATAGTTTGCATACCAAAATAGAGAAACTTCATCTACACAATTAGGATGAGATCTTCAACCTCAACCATTAATTGAGCTTATGCTTCCAATTCAATCCACATACTATAGTATGATATCAAGTATATCCCAAACAGTTGTTAGTACAATGTCAACCACATAGTGTCTAGTTTATAGATACATCACATATACTCATGTGATCAACACATTCATTCCTTTGTTTTTTATTATTGTTGATTATTGAGTTTTGAATTCTTAAATAGGTTTTTTATTTTGAAGTGTTCATAATCATTTTCTTGTGGAGTCCTTGTGTGTTCCTATCACATTTGGACTTTTAGGTCATTATAGTTTTTGTCTTTATTTGAAACATTTGAAATTCTAGTACGATATATTCTAAAAATTGCTAAGTATTTTATATGTGGTACCTAACTAATTTCCCTTATCCACTTATGTTTATATGCATCTTGATTTTCTTGTGTGAGAGCCTCAAATGTCATTTTGTTTTTTTTCCTTTTTGGAGGGTATTTATTGTGGTTTGCACAACACATCCAATTTCTTTGTGAACTACAAACCCCCTTCTTGAATTCAAATAGTCTAACTTGCTTTAACTTTTGTTCCAAATACAATCTATTGTTGTTTGTGGTTGCTCAAGGGACAATTGTTGATAACCACATTGGGAATATTTATCTTGCCCATGATCTTTTTCCCATGAATTTCTCTAGCCTTGTTTATTTCAATGGTTCATATTAAATCTTTGTTTTACATGACTCAATACCTGTTGGACACACCAAGATACTAAGATGGGGGGTGAATTAGTATCTAAACAATCTTTAATTTTAACAACATTAACTTGTCCAGAGCAGATTTAAAACTTAAGCATCACAACATTAACATGAACATGAAAGATTAACACAATGCACATCAACACATAACACCAGATATACATGGAAAACCCCATAAGGGAAAAAACACGGTGAGGATTAACTCACAATAGATGAAGCTCAAATAATAATTTTGTTTTAGGGGCGAGAACCCAAGGAAGCTGCTACTCCCTAAGCAACTTTGATTTAGGGTCACTCCCAAGGAAGCTTCTACTCCCTAATGACTTTATTTTAGGGTCACTCCCAAGGAAGCTACTACTCCCTGAAATGAGAACACACTTACAAAAGATTACAATATGACAGTCTTTCTATTGTCTGAAAACTGACATTGAAACTCACACTTTTGATGATTGCACTTATGTCTCCACACACTTCTTTCTGAAGATCTGATTAGTTAGGCACACTCTATACTTGATCACTATCACAAATATGTCTTCAAGATGAATCCAAACAGCATCAACTTCTGATCTTTCTCCTTCAGTCGCTCACCAACAATGCATTCATTCTGCCTTTTATCTGCTTGTGAGATTTTCAATTACATTGCAATCGCACCTCACCTCACTCAATTTGATTCCCTATTTATACATGATATTACATTGATTACATTTCTTGTTGGCTAGATACAACATGGAAATACATTTACACGTCGGCCAAACAACACACAATATGAAACATGTAAAAGATAGGTCTTAAGTGAAACCACACGTTATACCACTAGAACATCCAAGCCTTGTGGAACCCAACATTTGCTTAACTAGGTATAAAACATCCTTCACAGCTTCAAACATGAAGGAATTACATCCGCACACTCCACTCATTTGAAAATAGGACAGCTTTAAGGAAAACACATGAAGACTTGAAGTATAACAGCCACATCAACTTGAGAACCTTATACGCTATTGGAAACAAGAAAGATCTTCATGAAAATTTTCTAGTTGAGTCCATATGATGCATAAAACATCCCCAAACACACTTTTTCTACCACACATTAAATAATTATGCCGTACAACTTCAATCATTAACTTTGAGAACAATCTGTCATCTGAAACACACCACAACATGTTGTCATTTGAAAAATAGAGTTGTGGACCACCAAAGACCTTGAAATTGCAAGGAAACATGTAATACACATCCATAAACATATCCTCAAAATTGCAAGGGCAATCATTTATTTTAAAAGAAATACGGAGCATTCCAACATGCCTTCAACACTAACATACTCTGCTAAAATACATGTCGGTACTCTATCATGCATAACTTTCACAATGGAAGGACAAATAATCTGAGAACTAGGAATTACCACCTTCGTTGCACCCTAAACACAATTCTAAAACCACATGGCCATATCTACAAATACGGAGGAATGTGGAGCATTCCATTATCCTATATAGAACATCTTCATAGAGGTGACATTGTCTTCAAACAATCAATAGAAAAAACACTCTTCCGATAATGCAATCATCATGGAACTTGGAATATGTATACTACAGGCCATCAGTATCATCAACAACACATTTTATCATCTTTGTGCTTCTATTTCCCATCTTAATATGGACTATATCTTTGCCTTTCTCTTGTCGGATGGGACATGACATCCAACCATGAACTGTATCTTCTTCTCTTGCTTTTCTTCTCACCGTGTCTTCTTCTCTTTCTCGTCTTCTCTCTAGATCTTCTTCTCTTGCTCTTCTTCTCTTGCTGGATGAGGCATGACATCCAACCATGAACACCGTCATACCACCATGATAGTGTTGACATCAATGACAACCTAGTGACAATGTTGACATTAATGGCAACCCTAAGAACAATATGTGTAACAATCTCTCCCTTTGGCATTGATGGCAACACATCTCTGCATCTCTCCCTCTTTGAGATCAAGGACAAAGAGCAATCACTACCTGAATCAGAGACCACATACTTGCACATTCTTTCTTAGGCCACGACTTCTTCTTGCAACAAACAAACTCCCCCTAACATCAGCAACCACTACTTTCTCCCCCTAAAAGGTAGCCAACATCGGTCCACGAACAAGATAAAGAATGAACTCCCCTTGGAGAGATGCACTACTATGCATCTAGCAAGAAGAAGGAGGAGCAATTACCCCTAACATCTACTGAAGATCCTCAAAAGTATCCTTTTCCAAAGCCTTTGTGAAAATATCTGCTATTTGATCCTTAGTAGGAACATATTCCAACTTCACTTCCTTGTCTACAACCTTCTCTCTCAAAAAGTGATATCTGATTGCTAAATACTTGGTTCTGGAATGCATCGATGGATTCTTGGAAATATTGATAGCACTTGTATTGTCACACAAGATAGGAATAGGCTCTTCATATGGTACCTTGATGTCCTTCAAGTTTTGCTTCATCCACAACACTTGTGTATAGCAGGATGCTGCTACAATGTACTCTACCTTTATAGGAGATAGGGACACTGAATCTTGCTTCTTTCTCTGCCATGAAACTAATCTGCTTCCTAAAAAGAAAGCACCTCCACTTGTACTTCTTCTATCATCAACACAACTAGCCCAGTCAGCATTAGTATATGCACTCAAATCAAAGTCATTACCTTTTGGATACCATAGGCCATAGTCTGGAGTTCCTTCCAAGTATCTAAATATCCTTTTCACTACCTTCTCGTGTGTTTGCTTTGGATTGGCATGATATCTGGCAACCACACATACTGCATGCATAATATCAAGTCTGGAAGTAGTCAAGTACAATAGTGCTCCAATCATAGACCTATAGATAGTTTGATCCACCTCTAGAGACTCGTCATCTTTGCTCAAGTGACATCCAGTGACCATGGGAGTATTCATTGGTTTTGATTCTTCCATACCAAACTTCTTCAATAACTCTTTGACATACTTAGCTTGAGATATAAAGATACCACCATCTAGCTGAGAAATTTGAAGTCCAAGGAAGAAAGAGATTTCACCAATCATAGACATCTCAAACTCTTTTTGCATCCTCTCTGCAAACCTTTTACACATATCATCATCTCCACCAAAGATGATGTCATCAACATATACTACAACTATCAATATCATGTCTCCTTCCATGATATAGAGATTGCTATTTGTAGTACCTTTCTTGAAGCCCTATTTAAGTAAGTACTTGTCCAATCTAGCATACCAGGCTCTGGGTGCTTGCTTAAGATCATACTCAATCCTTCTTGAATGTGCACACCATATCAGAATCTTTTGAAATATGGAAACCATCTGGTTGTTCAATATAAACCTCCTCTTCTAGATCACCATTCAGAAATGTTGACTTAACATCCATCTGAAATACCTTAAGGTTCTTATGAGCAACAAGAGCAAGGAACATTCTGAATGCCTCCATCCTTGCTACCGGAGCATATGTCTCCTCAAAATCAATACCTTCTAGTTGTTTGTATCCTTTGCATACTAATCTTTCCTTATTCCTTACAACTTCACCTACTTCATTTAGTTTGTTCCGGAACACCCATTTTGTTCCTATAACATTCTTGTTTGTTGGTCTGGGAACCAATTCCCATGTCTAATTTTTCTCAATACAATCCAATTCTTCTTCCATGGCTTTTATCCATCCAACATCCTTGCTAGCATCAGCAATGTTTTTGGGTTCCACTTTTGATAACAAACACAAGTTCACAAGTTCACTTGCTCGCATACTTTTGCAAAACTTCTCCTGGTTAGCACACCCTTATTCTTGTCTCCAATGATCTAATCTTTTGAGTGATTCTTCTGAACATACTTTGCTGGAGTCTTAGGTATCTTCTCTGGTTCCTTTTCTTCTTTTACTTCTTGTTGTCACTTGGATTTGCACCATGTGTTGAAGGCTTTTAGGGCTCCAACAATCTAGTGAAACATTGAGATGACCTCCAGGTGTGAGACCCTACAAGGAGGCCAAATCTACAGAGAGAGGCTAGTTCCTTTGCTGAATAAGATATTCATCTATTCCTAAGGCCAAACCTAATCTATCCACCATTGAGAAAAAGAGGAAGAGGGACAAAACTATAAATTAATGGAGGTGATACACCAGGTTTGAATATAAAAGCTCTCACAGAACTAAGAAAATGCACAAAATAAAGAAATACAGTTGATCATTTACACAAATCTAACAAATTCTTAGCAGAGGTAAATAAATGAATAAGACTGAGAAGAAATAAACATTCACAGATAATTAGTTTTGAATTACAAAGAGCTAAAATAATAGAAAAGGTAAAAACATAGTGTGTATTTCAACATGAAAGCAAGGGTACAATAGAGGAGGGTTCTATTTAGAATACAGAAGAACGAAAGGTATCCAACCCTTATTACATCTTTGTGATATGCATATATAGCATTTTTTACATTGACCTCAGTCATCTATCACAATAAATTCAGCCCCATGGGCTTGTCAGAAAATATCCCTCCAAAAGAAATGTCTGTTTGCAGAAATTCAATGAAAAAAATATCTTGGATCATGAAGCACCTAGGAGATATTTTTCCTTCAATGCAAACAGATGATCATCAACCTGCAACAATAAATGCAAAATATCTACAAATGGGTAGTTGAGTAGATCAGATCTGCATTAATGGCAGATAAGGAAATTCAAATGAATTTTCTATCCAAAATCCCTTTTTTATAGAGCTTTTACAACACTTCAAATATCTACATTTAGATATTTAAAATTTACAATATATTACAAACTCTATTTTTTCCTTATTTCTCACTTTTCTAGAAATTCTAGCCTAAATTCTGCACTATCGACAAAATCTACAATTTTCTGAACTGTGACCTATTTTGTCATTTTTGCCCTCTATTTTGCCTTATTGGCAAAAATCACCATTTCTAAACTTTTTCATGTCTCTATCTTTCTTCCTTATCGGCAAAAGTATCTTTGCCGAACTTTACTTCCTTTATCATTTTTTCCCTTATTGGCAACTCTTGTCTTAGGCAAACCTTTCTTACTTTTTTGCCTTATCAGCAAAAGTTGACTTTGCCGAACCATCCTTTGGTTGCTTCCTTTGTCAGCAAAATTAGCCTCCTTAAGCACTTTTCCCTTTGCATCTTTCTTATTGGCAAAAGTTGATATCGACAAACATTGACATTTACTTTGAACTTTTTGATATCTTTACTTAGCCATTTTTCATGTTTCCATTTTGCCTTATCAGAAAAATATGACC
The DNA here is from genome assembly GCA_027924645.1 of Cunninghamia lanceolata. Taxonomy (NCBI): domain Eukaryota; kingdom Viridiplantae; phylum Streptophyta; class Pinopsida; order Cupressales; family Cupressaceae; genus Cunninghamia; species Cunninghamia lanceolata. The sequence continues at coordinate 3,175,079 of BSBN01001394.1, read as the reverse complement.
CTTTTGAACCTGGCCCACTTTGTCAGTGATTTTACAATTTCTTGAACTCTGAAATTTGCCTCCTTCTTTGCCTTTATCGATGAAGTGCCATGTCGGTGAACTTGAGGAATTTTGAACTTTCCTCGAGTTCGTGATTTTTGAACTTTACCAACAAGCCTTTGTTTCTTTCTTTTGCCTTAGCCAATTCCTTATTTCCTATTTTCCCTTATCGGAAAAATGTCCATCGGTGAAACCTGTAAACTTTGAACTTTTCTTCATTTCTTTCCTTCTAACCCTTTGCCTTGTCGGTAAAATGCTCTGTCGATGAACTGAAGGAAATCTGCACTTGCCAAACATTATTTATGAAGAGGCCCGTCTTGTGCTGCTTTTTCAGCAAAATGCTGAATCAGTGAACTATAGAAACTTTGAACCGATCAATGCCTTAGTCATTTTTGTGTTATCGCCCCATTTCCCTTTTATTGAACCTTTCACCTAACCTCCTCGCCTTATCAGCAAAAAGCTACATCGGCAAACCAAGGGAAAAGTAAACCTTTGGAAAGTTCATGACTTTTGAACTTTGCTGATAAAGGAGAAAACTTCCCTTAGTCATTTTCAATGAAGATATCTGTGCCCTTGGCCCTTTGTTGGCAAATCAAGCAATCAAAGAACTGGTGAATTTTCAAACTTATGAAAAGTTCAAACTCTTTGGATCTTGCCAATAAAGGGAAGGAAAAGCTTCATGCCTTAGTCATTTTTATGTTAGTTCAAGAAACTAAAAGTTTGCCAATAAAGGCCAAAAGGGGGGCAAAAATTAAGGCAAAAGCTTCAAATTTTTTGGGTTCTTTTTGGGTTCTTTGCAAGGATTCTTCTGATAAATTTTTAGGGCTTTTTACAAGGTAGAACACTAAAATTTGAAGGTTTTAAGGCTTGCAGAGCTAAGTTCTCAAGGGACTTCAACAAGATTTTTAAGTTGGGCTATCTAACTCTAGGCAAAGGAAAATAAGTCAACACTTCTTCTTCATCATCTTTAATGCATGGAAAGATATCAGTTTTAGAGTCCTTTGATTCATGTGAGATTTGATTCAGGTCTTCATCTACCTTGACATTTGTGTTTTCAATCATCTTACCCAATCTCTTGTTGTAGCATCTATAAGCCTTGTTGTTGGGATAAGGTCCCATTAACCTTGTAAATCCCAATATTGTATTTATTCCATTTATTATTTATAATTTGTAATTACCCAAAAGGGATGTACAAGTTTCACTGGCAATGGTAAAAATTAATTACCGGGGGTAGTAATTATGGAGTTACTACATTGGTAAGTTTCAGAGTTACCGACGGTAGTTATGGAGCAACATTTTATGGTTGGTAATTGTAAATATCAAGAGTACTTGAGAGTAGGCACCACCTTGGAGGAATCAACTATTTTTGGCATATATGACACACGTCATAAAGTTGTTGAGTGCATGTAAGAGAATCTATGACAGCTGCAAGTTGTCATAAGATTCTATGACAATATGACAACTTATGATGGATAATTATTAGTTGTAAGTTTCTATTCTTGGCTCTAGGCACCCATATTGGGAAGATGCCTTTTGGGGGTGTTATGACAGAATCTATGACTATTGTGACAACATTTACTACCCTATAAGAGTCTATTCTTGTCCATGGACACCCAAGGTTGCATGGTTGACTCTTGACAAGTGTTATGAGCTTGGACGAAGTCATTGAATGTTGCATGATGAAGATTCCTAGGTGAGAGAAAATGGACACCTTGTTTTAGGAGTAAAATACTTCTATAAGTACAATGCCATGTTTGTGTTGCACATCTCAGTTTACAGGTACATAGGTGCTGCTGGATTGAAGAGTGAAGAGGAGATTGGAAGTGGATGTATTGTAATCTTGTTTTGAAGATAATACAGCTTGGGCCTCTCTTCTTGGTGGAGTTTTTTCCCGCAAGGGTTTTCTTCACATAAACACTGTGTTATGTTCATTTTTCTGTTTTGCATGTTTTTGGGTTTGCATATTTTCATTTGCATGTTACAATCTCCATTGGTAATACACAGTTAAGATTGCAAAAATTACATTTAAACCAGATTTTCATTTGTGTAGTTGTGCCTGTCATTTCTAACAAGATTTCTTCTAGTTGAGTAGCCAAGAAATTTTCCTTCATCACTTCTTGAATCAAACTTTCCTAAGTCTTCTTCATCTCTTCTGATATAACATTTGCTACCAAAGATCTTGAAGTATCTGACTATGGGAGGTCTTCCATACCCTAGCTCATAAGGAGTCTTAGTGTTTTTGACCCTCAATTACATTCTATTAATTAGATAGACAATAGTATGAACTACATCTTTCTAGTACATATTAGGCAGATTTGCATCTTTCAGCATTGCCCTAGACATCTCTTACTGTATAGTCCTATTCTTTCTTTCCACTACCCCATTTTGCTGAGGGGTCCTAAGAGCTGACAGATGCCTCCTAATACCATGATCTTCACAAAACTTTTCAAATTCATTTGAAGTAAACTCACCTCCTCTATCAGACCTCAAACATTTAATCTTGGCATCCACTTCATTCTCAACCATAGCTTTAAACACTTTAAATTTATCAATTGCATCTGACTTTTCTTTTAAGAAAGTAACCCAAGTCATTCTAGAATAATCATTAATAAGCAACATTAAATACCTCTTACCTTGATGACTCCTTACTCTGGTAGGGCCACATAGATCAATGTGAATCAGCTCCAATGGATTTGAAGAAGAATACTCCTTTCTTTTGAAGTTTGTCTTTGTCTACTTTCTCATTTGACATTCTTTGCATATTGCATTTGAAGGCTTGATTATCTTAGGCATATCTCTCACTACATGAGTAGAACTGATCTTTACCATATTATCAAAATTGTTTTGTCCCATTATCTTATACCATAGCCAACATTCACTAGACTGGGCCAACAAAAATGTTCTTCCATTTACCTCCTTTAGGTGATATATATCACTATATGTCTTGATACCTTCTGCCACTAATTTTTTAGATCTTGCCTTCTTGATCTCACAACCTTTAGCATGAAAGGTGAAATTATACCCTTTGTTGCACATCTCACTAAGACTGAGAAGATTATGTTTTAGCCCTTTGACATAGAGGACATCCTCAGTCCTATTCTTCCCATCAATAGATATAGCACCTTTTTTATAGATCTATGCTAACTCAGCACCACCAAACTGGATAGCACCACCATCCCACTTCTCAAGGATAATAAACTTCTCTTTGTCACCAGTCATATGATTTGAGCATCCACTGTCAATTACCCAAGCCTTGGATTCTTCTTTTGCATGAAAAGCAGTCCATACAACCATTGATCTTTCATTGTTTTGATTTGTTTCCAATGTATCAATCTTCTCACAAGTTCTAGAATTATCCTTTTTGTTACCAATATTCAGGGCCATAAAAAGTGTTTCATCATTTGAATCATCATGATCCTCATCTTTTGAAGAATAATTACTTTCTATGGAATACAAACTTGTCTTGAACTTGTCTCTCCTGTTATTACTCCTTGATTCTTTGAAATGACATTTAGAAGCAAAATGACCAACATTTCCACAATTAAAACATTTGAAGGGTAACTTACCTTTGTATATTCCAATACCTTTCTTTAGCCTTCTTACAAAATTTGCTTCAACTTCATCAAAACTCTCATATTCATCAGTAAATTCTTCTTTGGTCTTCATATTGGTTTTGAAAGAAGCTTCTTTCTTGGGAGCATCACTGCCAAACTCTCATTTCAAACACAGTAAGGGTACTAAACAATTTGTCTACAATGTAAGTGTCCAAGTTTGCATTCTCCTCAATGGCAGATACCTTATGACTATAAGATTTGGGAAGAGATCTTAGAACCTTTTTCACAACCTCATCTTATTTCACTTCTCCAAGACTTTTAATGCCATTGACCACTTCATTCACCTGAAGCATGTATCTAGCAATGTCTTCATCCTTTGACATTTTTAGGTTCTCAAAATTTCTTTTGAAGATCTGCATCTTCGCTTGCTTTACTTTCTTATCTCCCTCATAAATGGTTTTAAGTTTATCCCAATTTTTTTGAGTAGAACTACAACTCATTACCTTTGAAAGTTCTAAATCAACTAACCCACTCATGATAACAAATTTGCCTTGGGATTTTTATCATACTTCTTAACTTCACCAACATTTGTAGGAATAGTAGCAGGAACAATGTAACCTGACTTGACAAATTCCCAAACACTACACCTTAGAGAATTGATATAAGCTTCCATCCTTAGCTTCCAGAAAGCATAATTTGTTCCATCAAACCATGGTATCTTTCTAGATCCCTTTTGTGCCATCTTGGACCTTCCTCAAGTGGTTAAGCTTCCCTTAGAGGAACATAGCTTTGATACCAGTTTTTAAAAACACCAAGATATTGAGAGGGGGGTGAATCAATAACTAAACAATCTTCAATTTTAACAACATCAACTTATCTGGAGTAGATTTAAAACTTAAGCATCACAACATTAACATGATCATGAAAGATTAACACAATGCACATCAACACATAACACTAAATATACGTGGAAAACCCTAGAAGGGAAAAACCACGATGAGGATTAACTCACAATATATGAACCTCAGATAATAACTTTGTTTTAGGGGCTAGAACCCAAGGAAGCTGCTACTCCCTAAGTAACTTTGATTTAGGGTCACTCCCAAGGAAGCATCTACTCCCTGATGACTTTGTTTTAGAGTCACTTCCAAGGAAGCTACTACTTCCTGAAATGAGAACATACTTACAAAAGATTACAGTATGACAGTATTTCTACTGTCTGAAAACTGACATTGAAACTCACACTTTTGATGATTGCACTTTTTCCTCCACACACTTCGTTCTAAACATCTAATTAGTTAGGTACACTCTATACTTGATCACAGTCACAAATATGTCTTCAAGATGATTCCAGACAACATCAACAACTTATGATCTTTCTCCTTCAGTCACTCACCAACCATGCATTCATTCTGCCTTTTATCTTCTTGCAAGCTTTTCAATTACATTGCAATCAAACCTCACCTCACTCAATTTGATTCACTATTTAGATATGATATTACATTGATTACATTACTTTTCTTCTAGATACAACATAAAAAATACATTTACAAGTTGGCCAAACAACACACAATATGAAACGTGTAGAAGATAGGTCCTAAGTGAAACCACACGTTATACCAGCAGAAGATCCAAGCCTTATGGACCCCAATACTTGCTTAACCAGGTACAAAACATCTTTCATATCTTCAAACACCAAGGAATTACATCCGCACACTCTACTCATTTGAAAATAGTACAGCTTTAAGGAAAACACATGAAGACTTGAAGTATAACGACCACAACAACTTGAAAACCTTGTGTAGTACTGGAAACAAGAAAGATCTTTGTAAAAATTTTATAAATGAGTCCACATGACTCATAAAACATCCCCAAATGTTCCTTTTCCACAGCACATCAAAGAATTGTGCAACACAATTTCAATCATTAACTCTGAGAATAATCTGTCATCTGGAACACACTACAACATGCTGTCATTTGAAAAATCGAGTTGTGGACTACCAAAGACCTTGAAACTACAAGGAAGCATGTAATACACATCCATAAACATGTCCTCAAAATTGTAAGAGAAACTATTAATTCCTAGAGGAATGCGGAGCATTCCAACAGGCCTTCAACAATAACATACTTTGCCAAAATACATGTTGATACTCTATAATGCATAGATTTCACAACGGAAGCACAAATGATCTGAGAACTTTGAATTACCACCTTCACTGTACCCTGAACAAAATTCTAAAACTACATAGCCGTAGCTACAAATGCGGAGGAATGCGAAGCATTCCATTGTCCTGTACAGTACATCTTCACAGAGGTGACACTATCTTCAAACAATCAATAGCAAATACACTCTTCTAGTAATGCAATCATCGTGGAACTTGGAATATGTACACTACAGGCCATTAGTATCATCAGTGACACATTTTATCATCTTTGTGCTTCTAATTCCCATCTAATATGGACTTCATATTCTCCTTTCTCTTGTTGGATGGGACATGACATCCAACCATGAACTGTATCTTCTTCTCTTGCTTTTCTTCTCACTTTATCTTCTTCTATTTCTCTTCTTCTCTCTAAATATTCTTCTCTTGCTCTTCTTCTCTTGTTGGATGAGGCATGACAACCAACCATGAACACCATCACACCACCATGATAGCACGTTAACATCAATGACAACCTAGTGACAATGTTGACATCAATGACAACCCTAAGAACCATATGTGTAACAATACCTATGGTATCCCATGTTATTTAGACTAATGTAGGAAACCTTTGAATCCCTTGTTTTATGCCTAAGTATTTATATTACACTACACTTGTGCACTTTGTTATAATTTCATGTTGAATTCTTGTGGCTAGTGGTAAAATGTTTAAGTTATTTCCTTGTAGCATAAAGGTTAGCAAAAAATGCCCCATGGCATCACAAGTGTGAGTCATACCATATCTCATCATCGCCTCGATTACTTAACTATTAGAGAATAAAGTTTATTGGGGGCCCACACTTATTTATAACTATTCCCAATAATATTAATAAAGATCTAGTTGATATAAGGTTTAGCTTGATATTTATATTTATAGCATATATGGCCATAAGGAATTGATTATTTAATTAATAGTTTAAATATTATATTACTTTATTAGTCAAAGGTCATTTACTTTGTTTTCTGGGTTTACAGGCTTAAAGTGGACTTCTTCCACTTTTCCAATGTTCTAGAAGTCCTGAACTCTCCTCCACTTTTGCATTCATCCCTTGACCTAAGCTTCTTATATTGCTCTTTTTCCAGAATTCCTTTGGACTTCTAGACATATTCCACTTTTGAATCCCCTTCACTTTCCTTCTTCCCTTTGGACTCCCTTTACAAAATTTTAAAGTCTTTATGTTCTAATTATTTCTAAGCATTTGTCAGTATTTTTTGTGGTTCTTGAAACCTTTTGGACCACTGACAAAGTTTCTCATACAAGTTGTCAATGCTTTTCATGGTTCTCAAAAATTCAAAATCACCAACAACTTTCAAAGGAACACTATGTCAGTTCTCTTCATGGTTCTTAATACCTTAAAATCACCAACAAGGTTCAAATGAATGGTTTCATCAGTGCTTTTCATTGTTCTCAAAACCTCAAAATTGTTGACAAGTTTAAAAGGAATGGTTTAACCACACTTGTTGGTATGAGTGTAATAGGTGTTTGATTAATGTTGTAGCATTCTAAAGCACTGCAAGCTTTCTTGCAATGGTCTTACTCTTGTTTCCTATACTTGCTAGATGGATGTGTGACAACATTGTTTTCATTTCAATATTTGTTTTGATGGTCTTTCTTATGTTGTAGGTGGGTAGTTGTAGCACTAAGATCAAATTATTAAGTATGTCTATGTACATGAAGTGTTATCTTTGGTTTGTTGGTGCACATTTGGTTCTATTATTCTCTATAGGATCATCCTCTTCTTCCTTACATGATCATGACTTCATTGCCCAATGGAGTAGGCATCGGTCTAATTGTTGAGAGGCCAAGCATCTTTCATTTTATCATCACTTTGTCCTTAATAGATTAGGAGTAAATTAGGGTTCCACATGCTTTCATAATTCAATATTAACTTAGAGAGCACTTTAAGTGACATCAAATAACTAGATTGTTAGAGGATCATGTCATGCATGCCTATACCTTATACATGTGTATGAAATGTTAGGTGGATTCATTTGATTGTTGTCATCTATAGGTGCATATGCAAAGTTGTAGTTATAATCTTAATAAGAGGTTTTATAGGAAACTAGTTAGTCTTTGGCCTAATGAGAAATATTAGGGTCAAGTGTACATTAGGTATAGTTGTTTTTGTTTCATTCTTGATTCATCTTAATAAGTTGGATGCCCTATTAAGGAAACCTCTAGGAACACTCTCCTAGGTCTAGTTGAGCTGAGCCCAAAGTGAAGGAGAGCATACCCATTCTAAAAAATTGGTCTTTATAATCTATAATCCATTAATGAACCTATCTTCTATCTTCTATATGAAAATTCCTTGACCTTGAGGATAGGATAATCCTTTAGAATTGTGGAGTTGTGATTTTAGGACCCAATGGGATGAAATAGTATACCCTAACGTACAAATATCCAATAGAATTTATTTTGAAAAATATAGGCAAGTACCCATTATTTTTTAAATCACCTCTTTCATAGGTAAATTGACCCTTTTGGTAGCCTAAATTGGCTTGGCTATCCTAGGATTGCCCATTTTCCTAGTAAAATCACTCCTTTCTAATATGCATGATTCTAAACTAGGCTAATGACCTATTTTGGACAATGGAACTCTTGGGGACTCCAAAATTGATATGGGAAAAAAATTAGGATTCTAAGGCCCACCTTGCTATACTAAGAGATAGAATCCATGGTTACCAAACACACACATTGAACACCTACAAGTTGGATACTATCACAAACACATCAGACAAAGATCCTCAACACATAACTAGATATAGATAACCTAATTAAACATAAGAAAGAATGCAACTTGGAGTCATAAGAATACAAAATATGTGATAAAAACAATTAATAGCACATACCAAAAAAATGAAACCAAGAATATGAACAAGAACAATATTTGAATCATAAAATTTTGCACCCCATTTTTAAAACTAATGTATTTATTTTCATTATTTTCAAGAAGACTGGTAGTTATTTAGAGAAAATATTATGACTAAAGTAATGCATTTTCTTTATAATAGTTTATATGCAAAGAATAATTGTTTATGATGTTATTATTGATCACATGGATAAATGAAGAAATGGACTAGCTACCATTATGTAATTGAGGTGGATGCAAGAACAATGTTATTTTTCCTCTTATATGAGGAGAGACAGTATCACCATGGAGAAGATGCAAGATCATGTGAATGAAACAATGCTTATGCCATCTGGAAACACACACACATACACACACACACACTTAGAAGAGGGATCATGTTTAATTTTGTTGTCAAGATTCTAGTCAACTTGTGAAAATTCTCTATCGATAATTGTGCTTCAGATAAACACTATTAGTGTTCGAGAGTATGCAATATCGACATCTATTAGATAAATGTGTTATTATTATTATTATTATTATTATTATTATTATTAATTATTGTCATAGTTACAATCATGTATGGAGAGGTAAAAGTCTCTTTATTTTTCTCCATAGCGTACTCCCTATATGTTAGGGGAGTGGGGGAAGGAGCAATAGCTCCATACTCCCCATTTATCCCTCCATGTTATGCTTCATGGGAGTGGTAGAGAGATTCTTGGGGAGATACAATTATTATCTACCCATAACTATTGGTGAGTGGGTTAAGTATAAGGGAGGAAAGGACTTGTGTATGTGAGGGGAGAAGATATCAAAAGCTAGGAAGAGAAGAGGAGATACAACAAGGTGAATACAGTGAAGACTCAGCTTGTTTTATCATACAGGTAAGTCTACTATATTTTGTAGACTATAATAGAGTTTGTACATAATAGTCTTTCATTCGATTAGATCAATAAGCATTGAAAGAGTAAAGAGAATTGTGTTAGACTGCCGTTTGTTAAATAGATTATCACTGAGTATTATTGAATGTAGATTGGATGTATATCCTCTACAAAAGGAATATTTTTATCTGTATTATCTTACCATAACTTGGAAAGAGGAATAGTATGTATAACTCTATACATTTAGCTAATCCTTATCATATAGCTTATGCTTGGAAGTGTTAAATAGTTTGATACCTCTAAGTAGTGATTCTTATGACTATGTATTAGATATTTCATATCTTTTCATTGATAGTGAAGCATGAATAGCTTCACAGGATAATAGTCAAGACTGTGCCTAAGTCTTTTGATATTTAACATAGATACTTCATATTGCAACCTTACCTTGATAATAATAATCTCACTTTGTTATTGTGAGGCTGACAGTGTCTCAAATAATAAGCTCACTATGTTTTATAGAAGGCCGACTATATCATACATGATAGACCAACTGTGTTTTATATATTAGACCAACTATGTTTTATATATTAGGTTGACTATGTTTTATAAGAGAGGCCGATTGTGTTTGTAGAGTCCAACTGTGCCTTAAGTGTGGTTGATTATGCCAAGGAACTTAGAGCCCGGCTATGTAAGGAATAAGTTGATAAGAAGTGTTCAACTATTAGATAAAAACCATGTTGGGTTGTAGAAATTTTATTATGAACCAATGCAGACTTAAGAGAGGCCTAAGAGAAGGTCGTAGTCATAATTAGAGTTTTCTTCTCAAAGAAATAGCTAACCAAGAATACATAGAGTGTGTTTGAAAGCTTTTAAGAGCTAGTTATTGAGTTGAAGTCATTGTGTAGGAGCACTTGACATTAGACCACTATTTTAAAGTATATAAAGAAGAATGAGTTGTTTTTAGAAGTTATTCTAGAGTTATTCCAAACTATATATATTCTAGTTTTATAGAGGAATAATCTTTAACCCAAATTTAGGCTAAGAATAGCCACAGGATTGTCGAGAGATATACTCATGATGGAAATGAAAAGACATCATATAGATTATTTTATTATTTTGTTATCTTTTTGATATACATGAGGAAGTGTATCTAATTTGTTGGTATATGAAATTATAGTTTATCTTCAATAGATTATGAGTCGAATGATTATATTCTTAGATTAAGAAAGATAGAGTCTTTAAACATAAAATCCAATGGCTTCAATGTCAAAATCTTGCATGTGTAGAACACAGATGAGCATGAGAATAGGTAGACAGGGCATTGATTAGATGATAGGATATCATAGACCCATGATTGCAAGGATGCAAAGAGGGACTTAATGTATGTTATATTGTCACCTAAGCTCTCATCTTAGACTTGTCAAAATGACTAGTAGATAAAGGATTAATATATGTCATTAAGACCAGTATGGTATAATCAACTTGAGAAGAATTATCTTATTTATATGACTTAAATTGAGAAATAAGAATGTTGTCTCCAAGTCAAGAAAACAGTGAGTGAACATATGAATATTATTTATATAAAACTTTGGCCAAAGTAATGCAAAAGTCACTGCTTGCATTGTCAGTTCACAGTGTACTAGATAGTTGAACAATCAGAATGGGTCATACATAGCTAGAGCTAGACTAGAGTTGTAAACCCAATTGTCATTAGCTAGGAGACATCACCAGTTCGCAGATGGAATAAAGAATCACTTGATTCTTATTATCTATAACCCTCATGAAGGGAAGGTCCACTTCCAGAAGGAAGGTGTGCGGGGGATCAATGGTCTATGGTTGGAGGAAAAGCACTAGGGTGATGCTCTCTCTCTCTCTCGTGCAGTTGACTGTCGAAGACTTATGAACAAGAATACATTACTTATTTTGTTAAAGATATTGGTAAAATTGTAAGTCATAAGAAATACAACCATATGTTATATGTGTAATTTTATTAGTCACATGTGAAGCGACCATTTTTTGAATATATATATTGTTCTTGAAATTGCGAATGTAGTATCTTTTATTACAGATAATTAAAAAAAAATAGTGAGATGTTTGCTTTAATTATGTTTAAGGATATCTAATATTCCAATTGGGATGTTACATAAAACAAGAAAAGCATAACACAAGACACAAACAAGACAAATAACAATACTCACCTAATGCAATATCACACTATGACCTCCACAATACAAGATGTCCCAAACCACACCAAGATGTCAACTACAAGTATGTAGTTTACCTCTATACCAAGTACTTCACATAAGAAACAAGGCTAACCATAGAAACCACAGAGCATGCTACCTCACTAGGAAGAATAGTGTACACACTAAAATATCAAGCCATAGGACTTCAAATCAAAGAATCTCCTAGCTCTAGTGATGGAAGGTAATCAATAGTGTAGAACATAGCCTATGGACCCTCTATCAATAAGAGAATTAGAGCTTATGTGATGGTGTCTATGGTGAGAAGAGTAATAGATAATCCTCATGCCAGCCTATATTAAGGGAATGGTGATCTTCAAATGTATCAAACATGAAGTATATAAAATGATGCCAAGATGCATCCACCCATGATGAGGACATCCTACTTCTCCTACTCAAAGTAATCATGTCACCTCAATGGTAACCATTATAGTCAATATCAATATGACAATCAGGTGTGATAGAATCAATATGCTCACTCATTCAATACCCATCATAATAACAATATCATTAAAGAGATGATCTCCACACAAGATAATATGGGGATTCAAGATAAAATAACAATGACAATCAAACATTCCAATCCTAATATCAAGACTATCATTCCCACTTTGACTAAGGGACTATGAATACAAAAAATTGTACTCACAATGAGTGACTACATCAATAAACATCCAAAGATAAAACACTAAGGTACTTTAATATGTAACCATATAGGTTACTACTCACTAAGGAGTCATAAAAACTATTTTATAACCATACATGTTTTAGCTCACTAGGGAGACAATACATCACCAAAAAAGTTGAATCACATGAAACATTGGGACAATTTAATCCTAATAAATCTAGTCAAAGAATACATCAAACATCAAAATTTATTGATTCTAACCACTCATAATAGTCAAAACATAGTATATAACACAATTCTAAACCTGCATCTTAGCTATGGGCTTTAAAAACATAGAGATCCAGGACATTAATTTCTAAAACATTCTTTCATAGTATCCCACAGATTTTATCATGTTTTATATTTTTCCTAGCCTTTTGTTATTAGTACATAACACTGGTGAAATACATTCCTTATAATATCAACAAAAATAGATAACCATTAATTGATCATATCACAAAATTTGTAACTGGGTATGGAAGATCTTTTGTGAGGCATCAAACAACTTTATAGTTCATCATACAAAAGAATTTAGAGGTGATTAGTTTATAAAACAAAAGTTATTGTAGTTGGAACAAACTTTTTCATAATAGTTTCACTTTATTTACAATTTATTTAATTTCATATTTACACTCAATTTGTCATAAAATTAAGAGTCTGCTAGTTGTGTAGGACATTTTGTATTAGCCAAACTAGACAACTTATTTGTGAAATGTTGAGTATCCACATGAACATCGTGATCATGATCCTAATTTTTCTCATTATGAACATTAGAATAGATATTTTTTATTGATTTGGGCCATGTTAGGGTTTAAGAAGACATTCATAGGTAGCATAAACAAATGACATGAAAAGAAGGGTTAAAAACCAACTTTCAAATTGAAAAATTAGAAATAATAATTGTATATTAGATCTGAAAATGAAACTCTAGTGTGGAACCAGGGGTGGGTAGGGTAGATAAGACCCTAATAGAAAATGATATGTCAATGAAGCACAATAATGTAAAAGGAAGGATAGATCTAAAAATTAGATGTAAACTTAGAGTGTAAGGGAATGTGAAACCCAAAAAAAAAGGTTGGTAAATGTAGGAATGAACAAGTTCATGAAAATGTTGTAACATGTCAGTTTATATTACCTAAAGTAACATTCTCAAATTACCCTCAAGTAATTCATGATGGTTAACATAAATAATATTAAATTGATTTCACAATTATCAATTTCATAATCATTATTCATTAAGCATATCTTTTATTGCATAATTTCATAAACTAAAAATTTCCAATGTATTCAAAGACAACATGTTAGTGATTTCCTTCATTTTACAATCATAATGGTTTTGCTCAAGGCGATAATAATAAATTTACATAAAATTTGACTATCAAGTCATATAAAAGAATGTACTACATCTAGAGTTTTGACATCCATCTTCATAAGTCTTGTCTTTGTTGCAAGTATGGGCCTAACTGGTGTTGTCATTGATGTCAACATACTCCTGTTGCATTAATGATAAGGATTGGATGAGTTGTATGATGAGGATATTGAGAAAATTAGTTCTAATCAGGAATAGAGAAGAACAGTGAAGATTGTGAGCTAATGATCCTAGCTAAGATGAATACCAGAGGATGTGGTTCAAAGGATTTGTAGATATGTGTCTTAAGATGATCCAGTAAAGATTTCAGAGGTTCGCATGATGATCTGAAGAAGTTGTGGCTGCTCAAATAAAACCGGTTCCGGTAGCTGTTCAGAGGTGACAGAGTCACATAGATAGGTCCGGTAAGATCCAGAAGTGCATTATCTTGTTATGCAGATTTAGTGGAGTGTGTAGGCAGTCAATGTGAATCAGCAACTCAGTTGGATTGTGGTCTAGAGGTCTGCCAGCATCTATTCCAGTATGACAGTGATGAAAAACTATGGTCTTGAGGTTTTGGATGAAGGAGAGAGTGATTCCAGTAAGAAGATGAAGTGTGGATGTTCTTGGTGACTCAGGCAAGATTGTGGAGATATTTGGATCGTGTCCAGTTCATGTTGATGGTTCGCATTAAAGTTTAAGCTTGCATTTGAAGAATTACTTCCGGATGAAGGTGTTCTTCCTTAGACTGGTCGACTGGATGAGTTACTCATCCTACGGATGATCTTGTAGATGTTTGTCAACTTAGATGATTATTCCTAAGTCGATGTCTTGTATAAATAAGGGATTGTGAAGTCATTTCAAAGTGTGACTTGCGGAGATGAGAGTGTGGCAGCAAGGAGAAGAGTGAAAGGCAGAGTAGAAGTTTTGGACTTAAATGGAACTGACTCAAGCATGGTGAAGATGCTATTCCTCAGTTCAAGTATGTAATACTTATTATTTTGTAGATAGTGTGTCTCCTGTAGGTAGTGGGCCTCTTGTGAGCAGTGTGCTTAGGTAGTGAGCCCTATTTGGCATGTGTCATTTTTTTCTTTCTATTCTTCTAATAGAGAATACAATCTTGGGTTAGTCACCCTGTGGTTTTTTCCTTAACCAAGTTTTTCATATTAAAATCTTGGTGTCTCATGTGTTGATGTGTTTCTGCTCTTGATTTAATGCATTATGTTTCATGATTGATTTATTGTTATGCTGCTGAATTACAAAGTGGATTTAAATATTTAATTGAAGAAAAGTTTTGGACAACTGATTCACCCCCCCTCTCAATTGTCTGCCCTGAATCTAACAATTGGTATCAGAGCCAAGTTCCTCTAATAAAAGCTTGACTACTTGAGGAGATCCAGGATGTCGTCCTACAAGAAGGATAGTCTAAAGTTTGATGGAACTAATTTTAATCTTTGGAAAAGTCACATGAAATGTCACTTGCAATGTATGGGAATGCAGTACTAGAACATGGCTTCAATGAAGTATACTCCTCCACAGGGTGGCCTGAAATCCCCAAATGAAATCATAGATACTGAAAACAATCTGTGGACTATAGAAGCTCTTCTAAGTGCATTATCTGATTCAAAGCTTTCAAATGTTGTTGACCTACCAACTGCTTTTGAGATTTGGAAAAAACTGTAACTTCTACATGAACGAGACAAGTATGTTAAATGTACAAGGTTACAGAGTCTGAAAGGGAAATTTGAAAATCTAAAGATGAGAGATGATGAAAATATCACTACTTTTATGCCAAGAGTAAATGAGATTGTTTGTGGCATTAGAAGTGCTAGTGGAGCCTTGGATGAAGATGAGACTATTGGCAAAGTTCTAAGATCCCTTCTTGTTTCTTATAAAATCAAAGCTGTTGCCATTGAAGAATTCCAAGCCCATACAACTATCACAAGAGATCAATTGGTTGGTAAACTAGCTGCATTTGAAATGATCGAGTTTGTAGATGACCCCCCAAAGACTGAATCTGCATTCAAAGCCAGTGCTTTTGAAAAAGGAAAACAAAGGTTTGATCTGAGAGAAAACTCTTCAAGGAAACTATCATGGTATGAAAAAGCAAGAAAAGACCTAGAAGAAGAAGAAGCTAAAACTGCTCAACTTGAAGCCCTTATTGCAAAAAGACTGCCTAGAGGATCCAATAAGTATGAAGGGAAATTGCCTTTTAAGTGTTTTAACTACAATAAGATTGGTCATTTTGCCTCAAAGTGTCCAAAAAGATTTTCAAGGCCAAAACCTAACAGATCAAGGTTCCAAAAGAATTGCTACTATGTTCATGAAGGTGATGATGATGAAGGAGTAACAGATGACGAATAAGAGATAGGAAACAAATCTGGAAGTGACTGGGTGTTTATTGCCATCAAGGAAGAAGATCCAATGCCTTCTGAATATGCCAATCATAAAGTTGTGGAAAGAGCTTTGGCTGCACAAGTTGAAGAAAAGGATGATTGGTTCATTGATAGTGGATGCTCTCACCATATGACAAGTGACAAAAACAAGTTCATAGACTTGGAAAGGTATGAAGGAGGAGTGGTAAAGTTTGGTGATAACTCTGCTGGTAGAATCAGAGGTAGAGGGATTATTTCTTTTGATGGAAAGAACAAAACTGGTAATGTACTATATGTTGAAGGATTGAAGCACAATCTTCTTAGTGTTGGACAGTTGGTGGACAAAGGCTATGATCTCAGATTCAAGAATGGAAAATGTAAGATCTTTGAAAGTTTCAGGATAGAGATTGCATCCGATACCCAAACAAAAGGTAACATCTTCCATTTAGTTGGTATTGGCAAAAATTGTCTATTTGTACAAATTGATCAGAGTTGGTTATGGCATAGAAGAATGTGTCATGTGAATTTTGATAATATCATCAAGATAAGCAATACTTAGGCTGTAAGAGATCTTCCAAAATTAGTAAAACCTACAAATAGTTTGTGCAAAGAATGTCAGTTGGGTAAACAAAGTAGAGTCTCATTCAAAAGCAAGGAACAATCTTCTACCAGATTATTAGACTTAGTTCATACTAATTTATGTGGTCCAGCAAGAATCAGGAGTGTGCAAGGTGATAGATACTTCATATTACTAATTGATGACTATTCCCGGATGATGTGGGTAACTTTTCTGAAAGAGAAATCAGAAGCTCTTGAGAAATTCAAAATATTCAAGGCTATGGTAGAAAATGAAACTAGATTAAAATTAAAATGTCTGAGGTCTAACAGAGGTGGAGAATTCACATCTGGTGAGTTCATAGAATTCTGTGAGAAACATGGGATAAAGAGACAGTTGTCTGCTCCTAGGACTCCACAATAGAATGGAGTAGTGGAGAGAAAGAACCGAACCATCCAAGAAGCATCTAGGATAATGCTAATGGAAGCAAATGTTCCTCAAATATATTGGAGAGAAGCAGTCAGCACTGCAGTCTATACTCTCAATTGAGTTCAAATCAGAAGCAATACTGGTAAGACTCCTTATGAACTTTGGTTTGGCATCATTCCTACTGTGAAGTATTTCAGAGTTTTTGGTAGCAAATGTTACATTAAGAGAGATGAAGATGTAGGCAAGTTTGATGCTAGAAGTGATGAATATTCTTGGGCTATTCTACCCAAAGCAAAGCATACCGGTGTTATAACAAGAGACTGAGAAAGCTTATAGAAAGTACTAATGTGAAGGTTGATGAAGGAATTGAAAAACCCTCAAGGTTTTATGAATATGATGAAGATGATCAGAATGATGTTTTGATTCAAGGAGCCCAAGTCCCTTCTGAAATTCAGATTCAAACTGATCCGGTAAATCAGGAAGAAGAGATAAGTTTAAATGAGCCTGATCAAGAATCAAAAGTGTGAGAAATCCCCAAAGTTCCAAGGTATGTAAGACTAAACCACTCTGAAGATCAAATCATAGGTGATAAAAGAAAAGGTGTTCAAACAAGAAGAAGGATTACCCAGGATTCAGAAGAGAATTATCTGATTTCAAAGATTGAACCTAAGATAGTGAATGAAGCTTGCAATGATGAAAATTGGACTAAAGCAATGGAGGAAGAACTAATGCAAATTGAGAAAAATCACATTTGGGATCTTGTTCCCAGACCTAGAAACAAGAATGTGATTGGAACCAAATGGGTCTTCTGGAATAAACTAAATGAAGTTGGTGAAGTAATTAGAAATAAAGCCAAATTGGTTTGCAAGGGCTACTCTCAAATAGGAGTTGACTTTGAAGAAACTTTTGCTCCAGTGGCAAGAATTGAAGCAGTCAGGTTATTTCTTGCTTTTGCTGCCTTCAAGGATTTCAAAGTATATTAGATGGATGTCAAGTCTACCTTCTTGAATGATGACTTGGAAGAAGAAGTATACATTGAGTAACCAGATGGATTTCAATTATCTAATCATGGTGATATGGTCTGCAAGTTGAAGAAAGCACTATATGGACTCAAGCAAGCCCCAAGAGCCTGGTATGAAAGATTGGATATGCATCTTTTGAAGATTAGTTTCAACAAAGGTACTGTTGACAGCAATTTGTATTTCAAAATTAATCATGAAAACATCTTGATAGTTGAAGTGTTTGTTGATGATATCATTTTTGGAGGGAAGAGATGGTCTGTGCAAAACTTTTGCAAGTCAAATAAAAAGTGAATTTGAAATGCCCATGCTTGGAGAAATGAACTTCTTGGGTCTGCAAATCACTCAAACAAAGAAAGGACTCTTTATTTCTCAGACCAAATATGTGAAAGAATTGTTGAAGAAATTTGGGATGGAAGAATCAAAGCCAATGAATACTCCCAAGGCATCCAGATGCAAATTAAGCAAAGATGATGACTCACCTAAGGCTGATCAGAAAACGTATAGGTCAATGATTGGAGGACTATTGTATCTCACTCAAACTAGACCTAACATTATGCAGGCTATTGGTATCGTTGCTAGATTCCAAGTTGATCCTAGAGAATCCCATGTCACAGAAATCAAGAGGATTTTTAGATATCTAAAAGGGACAGTTGAGTATGGTCTGTGGTATCCCATAGATCATGATTTCTCTTCATGCATATACAGATGCAGATTGGGCAGGAAATGTGGATGACTGGAAGAGTACCAGTGGTGGAGTATTCTTTTTAGGGAAAAGATTAGTTTCTTGGCTAAGTAAGAAACAAGAGGCAATATCTCTGTCTATAGCTAAAGTAGAATATATTGCAGCAGTAGGTAGTTGCACTCAAGTTTTGTGGATGAAGCAGATGCTAAGAGATATCAGAGTGGAATATGATGAACCCATCGCAATCTTCTATGATAACTCAAGTGCAGTTAACATCTCAAAGAATCTGGTGTTGCATTCAAAAACTAAACATATATCACTCAAGTTTCACTTTTTGAGAGAGCAAGTGAACAAGAATGAAGTCAGATTGGAGTTTGTGCCCTCCAAGGATCAGATTGCAGATATCTTTACAAAACCTCTACCTAAGGACTCTTTTGAGTATCTCAGGGAGAAGTTAGGGGTTATTACCCCTCCGGTGGTGAACTAAGGTGCACTGATGTGCATCAGTCTGGTGGATATCAAAATCATATCTTGTGGTCTGGATTGATGTTGGGGAGCTGCTACTTAGGGGGAGTAGCTGGTATGATTCTGAAGTGATAGAATTGCAAGTATGTGCCCTTTACCATTGATGTCAAAGGGGGAGAGAAGACATGTGAAAAACAAGAGGTTTCTGATCAAAGGGGGAGCAGTAAAGGAAGAGAGGACATGTGAATGGTTGTTGTTGATAGGGGGAGTTGTGTCAGTAAGAAAAAGTTCTTGTCTTGATGGTTAAAATAGTTTTTCACATCTTATGTTGCCATCAATGACAAAGGGGGAGATTGTTGTAAGTATGGGCCTAACACGTGTTGTCATTGATGTCAACATACTCCTGTTGCATTAATGATAAGGATTGGATGAACTGTATGCTGAGGATATTGAGAAAATTAGTTCTAATCAGGAATAGAGAAGAACAGTGAAGATTGTGAGCTAATGATCCTAGCTAATATGAATATCAGAGGATATAGTTCAAAGGGTTTGTAGATATGTGTCTTGAGATGATCTAGTAAATATTTCAGAGGTCTACATGATGATCTGAAGTTGTGGCCACTCGACTAAAACTAGTTCCGGCAGCTATTCAAAGGTGACAGAGTCACACAAATAGGTCTGGTGAGATCCGGAAGTGCATTATCTTGTTATGCAGATTTAGTGGACTGTGTAGGCAGTCAATTTGAATTGGCAACTCAGTTGGATTGTAGTCTAGAGGTCCGTCAACATCTATTCCAGTATGACAGTGATGACAGACTGTGGTCTTGAGGTTCCAGATGAAGGAGAGAGTGATTCCAGTAAGAAGATGAAGTGTGGATGTTCTTGGTGACTCAGGAAAGCTTGTGGAGATATTTGGATCATGTCCAATTTGTGTTGATGGTCCGCATTGAATTTTAAGCTCACATTTGAAGAATTACTTTCAGATGAAGGTGTTCTTCCTTAGACTGGCCGACTGGATGAGTTACTCATCCTACGGATGATCTTGTAGATGTTTGCCGACTTAGATGATTATTCCTAAGTTGATGTCTTGTATAAATAAGGGATTGTGAAGTCATTTCAAAGTGTGACTTGTGGAGATGAGAGTGTGGTAGCAAGGAGAAGAGCGAAAGGCAGAGCAGAAGTGTTGGGCTTAAATGGAACTGACTCAAGCATAGTGAAGATGCTATTCCTCAGTTCAAGTACGTAATACTTATTATTTTATAGACAGTGTGTCCCCTGTAGGCAGTGGGCCTCTTGTGAGCAGTATGCTCGGGCAGTGAGCCCTAATTGGCATGTGCCATTTTGTTCTTTCTATTCTTCTAACAAAGAATACAATCTTGGGTTAGTCACCCCATGGTTTTTCCCTTAACCAGGTTTTCCACGTTAAAATCTTGGTGTCTTATGTGTTGATGTGTTTCTGCTCTTGATTTAATGCATTATGTTTCATGATTGATTTATTGTTATGTTGTTAAATTATAAAGTGGATTTAAATGTTTAATTGAAGGAAAGTTTTGGACAACTGATTCACCCCCCCTCTCAGTTGTCTACCCTAAATCTAATAGTCTTGTCATCTACTTGGGAAGGAGAGCATCACCTGAGTGCTTTTCCTCCAACCACAAATCGATATTCCCTTGCTCAACTTTCTTCCAAGAAGTGGCCCTACCCTTCACGAAGGGAATAGATATAAGGAACCAATTGGTTTGCCATGTTAGAGTATCTAGTGTTGTGTCCTTCATAACTCATCACGGTCATACACCTATAGATCCACTCTAACTATGTATGACACTACTAGATGGTTATGCCATCTGGATCATAGTGAACCAACTAATGCATGCAGAGATGAATGCATTACTTTGGCCAAAGATTTATATACATAGACATTTCGCAATGAATGTAGTCAAATTTTCACACACATCTGACTCGACTTAGAAGCTATCTCATCCTACATCGTTTATGGTTTGACCTGCTCTGGTCATGGTAAAGATTTATTATATTTATCATTAGTCCATCTACCTTGGACTTTTGACTCCGATTGCAGGAGTACATTCCAAAAATTGTCTTGTTGCCTATGCAACAAGGAACCTATGACTCCATGTCACTCTATTCCTGTTCTTTCTTTTTAAAGAATTAAAGGTTCATGGTTTCAATTTTTAAGACTATTTTCGATCTAAGACTCTATGTTTAACTTGTACCAAGGTATTTTGTCAAATTGTTATCAATTATAATACATCCTATTACAGTCAATAGTATTAATAAGTTGACAATAATAAATAGAACTTTAGTCTAAAAGAATTTGAAAGGGTTTCAACACCCTATACTTCATTCCTGAAGCATTGCCATTATAATAAGGAAAATATTCCTAATACATTACAAACAAATGAGTTATCATACTCATTTTCACCTTTCCCTACATGGAAATTAAATGACATTCAAGGATTTACTCCCTTGATATTCAAGGCTCGACATGCACCTAGTTCATCCTAATAATGTTACCAATTATCAAGCTAGTTTTTCTCCATAGATAATAAAGAGTCAAACTACTCATTCTTACATAAACAATAAACTCGAAGGTAAAATATCAACTTTTCATAAACAATCTTAATATCATAATTCCTACTTCATGTACCTTGAAAGACAGTGAATTTGGCATTATCAAAAGTAGTAATTTTCATGAATGACTTTTCATTTAACAATACATGGCTCTCGACCTATTTTAACCATGAACCAATCTCTACTAAACACGACAATAATTATCTTTTGATAACATTCCAGACTAGAGACATAACAGTCTCAAGATAAAGAATGAAAGAAAGTGTCATCCGTTTCTAGAGACTTAACAGTCTCATTATCAAACTATTATAAAATTTGTCTACTATCCTCAACCTTATCATCTTTGAGGGACTTAAGTCTACTATAACAGTACTCTCAAACATTCAACTTCAAAGGCCTCAACAGAGTTATTTAAACAAATCAAATGCTATCATATGAAATAAACACAGTCATGGATATTTCAATGTGTGGTTATCAACAATAATAACTATTTATACATCTACATAACTTTATACCACTCGACGGTATCTTACAGTCGTACTTGATTAAAAGGCATCATCACTAAGTTATAGCTTGTTATAGTATATTCCTATTGTTATTACTATCTACTCTTTCTTGCGAGCTTGTTTCCCTATAGCTCAAGCTTCCCAGCACCATCTAAGCAATAATAATAATAATCATAACATATGCATTCTTACCATTCTTCAAACACAAAACAACCACCTTCGAAATGAAGGTTGGAAAAATAGTTTCTATTATCCCGTACCACCTCACAACCACTTACTACAATGCCTCCCATTCGATAGTATTCTACATAGTGTTATACTTATGATAATCTCAAACACATCTTCCACTCACTCCACTCTTCATGGAATGTGGGTACGGCTCAATACAAGAACGAAGTGTCTTAGGATCCAAAGGATATTCAACACCACTATAGTGGAAAAATAATTAAATGATATACACAAAACTTAATATAGGAATAAATAATTTTAAAAATAGGGAAACTCTGGCACCAAACAAAGGTTACTAAAAACTATATTAATGTTCTAGGAACATTACTTAGTCAAATCAATGTAGGTGATGTCAAGAGATCTTAAATCGACACAATGACAATAGTCAAATTAAAATCGACTAAATAAGGAGAGATGGCTAAAACTTACCCTATCTTCCATAGGTTCATGAAAGAACAACTTCGATACTCAAATGGCAATCTGACCTTTTCCACAACATCTATTTCCTTCTCCTAGGTGATACTCTCCTTCCCTATTTTAAATTGGAAAGGGACAAGTTTGCAACTGGGGACTTGTTCTAATATGGAATAATTGTCAAATCTATGTGGAAAACAACTAAATGGAGAGATAGGTCTATGTAATGTCCCATACTATGCCAAGAATTCATTAAAATAAATTTAATTATAATATAGGCTAACTTACAAGAATGTTTGAAAATCAAATATAAAAAAATATTTAAGGGGGCCAGCCTCCCAAGTGACCGACCTCTCATTACCTTGACGCCAAAAGATTTAAAATAAAACTCATGGGCGACTTAGTAAAGGTGGTCAACCTCACAATAAGACAAAAATTATATAAGTGTGATGTGATTTGTTAAAGAGTTTAAGGGTCAGTGATTAACATTAAGGGAGCAGTGGTTGATATATTTATAGACAAGCAGTCAAACTAACATAATGCAGCAAATATATACCTCATGCGATTTATATTGGAAAGCTTGTGATTGATAATTAATGGAGCAGGGATTACTATTTGAAGTAGATTATTTATTCAAAGTGACGCGATTCATTATTGAAGGGGATGCGATTCATTATTAAAGAAGTGTGATTTGTTTAGAAATTCTTTGGCAACGATTAATATTTGAGGAGTTGTCTCTTTTGAAAGCAATGTATCTCTTTATAAAGGTATAAAGATATACATATATGGGTTTTGTGATTGGCATTTGAAGGGGGGAGTAGAGAACAAAGAAATAAAAGGTGTATGCGGAATAAAAGATATATTATTTCCACACCTACAGATCTGCACATGGGAAGATAAGAAGGAGATCATAGTAAGAAATATGAATGCGGATTTATAAGGAGAGTTCGTGTAGATATATAAGAGGATTTTATGATCAAATCTATGAAGACTATATAAGACAGATGTGACTAGATTTAAAAGGTAGATTTGTGAGAAAGTTGGTGGCAGATTTGCAATAAAAATTTAAGGTAGATTTATAGCAAATCCTAAAGATGATTTTAGGATAGATATCTGAAGCAATAATAGCAGAAAAGATATATATACACATGCAATAATTGATAACATCATAGAATTATTTGTTGCAACCCTTCTAACATGCTATAACTTTATCATCTTCTCATTCTACTAAGCTATTATTCTATCATTCTAATATTCTATTATTATATCATTCTTTCCTCTATCATTATATCATTATGTTCTTCTATCATTCTATTATTTCATCATATCTATTATTACAATATTCTTCACTTTATCCTTCTACTCTTCAATCATTCTATAATTCTATCATTCTATCATTCAATTATTCTATAATTCGATTATTCTATCATTTGATTATTCTATCCTTCTATTATTCTATCATCCTAAATTGTTCTATTGTTGAATCAATCAAATGTAAGGATTGAAGGAGGCAAGATAGGTAATGTTGTTTACAGGCCCTCATGCTAAGCACACCACTCCAAGGGTTTAATTGGATATTCCTACCACTCGGGGCCAAGAGGTGGTTGTTTTAAGACACTCTTCTCTTGGGCTTAGGTGGACGTAGTTTACAAGCACCCCTTTCAAGGCTTTCCTTTCAAGCCAAAATATGACTAGTTGTTAGGATGGATTTAAAGAGTTTAAGAGGGATGGATAAGGTAACATGGATAGGGAAAGCAGATACAAGTTTATCCACCAAATACACCAACCCAAGGGTGGAATTGTCTTAGTTTGGACATTCCTACACCATGGGCCAAGGGGTGGGTTGTTTTAAGACACTCATGCTGTTGGGCTTGGTATGGATAGATTTGGGCGGACTTATCATGTTCTTCATCCAAACCCTATTATGATTAAGACTTCCACTATGCATTATGGACATTGGTAGTTTATATATGGTTTTGAAATAAGGATTTATCTTTCTTAAAGCATTTAATTAGGAAGTTTTAAATCCTAACTATATTAAACTTGTGATTCTAGGGCAAGATTTAGGGCAATCCCAAAAGGGGACATTTCAGTCTATAATTAAGTGTGATAATCAATTAGTTAAGAATAATTTATAGGTGTGTGTGTATAAATAGATAGGGTAAGGTTAAATGTATGGAGATATTTATGTTAATAAATGGATAAAGAGGCTAGAAGAATAAGCCTAAATTTACACAATATAATGTCAATTGTCATTATGTATGTATTAAGATATTATCTCAAAATAGGTACAAAATTAAATGGGAAATGACATGGGAATGCAAATTTCACCATTATAGTATTGTATAGTACATTTTAGATAAGCTATGCCCACATATCTTAGCCTAAAGTCGATACTATAAGAGTTTAATCATTTTTACATACTAATTTTGTCAATTCATTTAATATAATTAATGATTTTTTTTTTTAAATAAACATATACATTATTATCAAGGAAAATAAATATAGTCTATCCTCAAATAAGGTGGCACAATGACATCACACCCCAAAAAATAAATAAACCAATAAAGTGGGGAAACTAAGTATTTTGTGGCCCATAGGAAAAAAACTACAAAATTGAACACTTCCTCATTTACACCATCATATAATCAAAGTTCACAAAAAAATTTACGTAGCTATTTAGCTCTATGAAACCTTGGAATAAGTATTCTTTTTTATAGCATCAATTAAATTTAAACAACAAGTGTTTTTCTATATGAAACTTAATCAAAAGTTAAATTTTATTGCTCTTGTAAATTTCATAACATGTGTTATTTTAAAATAATATTGATATTCATGTAAAAGAAGAGATAAGATGGAAATGACAATTACAATTCTAATCAATTATATTATTATAAATGGTATTATTTAGTTTTATGATCATCAAAAGTAAACACAATAAATATGCAAATGATTTCAGCAAGATCTTGGAATGTTTTTAGTGGTTCATACGCTCTTGAAGGATATGAATTCCCATATACCTGCATATGTTACATAATCAAAATGTTTTGTTAATGTTATAACTTGAAAGCCTTGAAAGCAAAATAATGCAGATTAATTATTAATAAAAAAATACCTTCCAAGCATCATGGTAGTGGCTTGTGGATTGGTACCAGGAGAATTCTTAAAGATTGAATTGTCCACAACCCTTAGATTATCAACACCTTTCACTTGATACCTTTTGTCAACCACTAAACCAACTTGACAACCTCCATGGTAATGGAAATATGTCCCTACTGAATCTTTGCAAAACTTGGCCAAGGCATCATCATTTGATTGATTCTTTGGTAATGGTGTCCCAAAGAATCGAAGTGTTTTGGAATGTCCATTATTAGTAAATGCATACTCTTGAATATAAGATGTCATACTTAGATTAACCATTACCTTCACACAAAACATACATTTTTTCAAATCAGAAGGGTGTGAATAGTAATTGTAACGGACATATGGGGTGTCTTGAGGATCTGTGCTTTTAAGCCAAAGCTCACCCCTTGATAAGGGAAATGCCACCTTACTTGCAACAAGACCTAAATATTGTATATTTGTGGCATTATTCTGTTGGAGAAAGCTAGCAGACTCCATGTAGATTTGTGAATTGTCTAGAATGCCCACTACTTGTACATGACCAAATTCAAGTGGTTTTGGGGATTTTACTATGAATTTTGCACTAGGATTATCCTGAACCTTTTTCCCCACTAAAGGTAAATCTAAAAGAACAGTAATATTCAATTTTTTAAGTTGTTGTGTCGGGCCAATTCCACTTAAGAGGAGAAGTTGAGGACTACCTATACTTCCTGATGTCAAAATCACCTCACTACTGGTTAACAACTGATTAAGTGATACTTGATAATGCATACCATCACTATTGCTTGTGAACTCCACTCCACTAGCCTTAAGCTTTCCTGCCACACACGGATAGATATATGAAGATGAAGGATTACACTATGACCGAGGAACTTAAGCCCTCCCCTAATTTTTAAAGGATATAGTTTGTAAACAGGGGAATTTTGAAACTAAAAGATGTATACGTACTTGATGCTGAATTGAAGAGGACTCTGCTGGCTGTAGCATTGAGAAGAACTACAATATTTTCTGGGTTTGCATACTGGAGAAGATCTGCAGCTGTATGTCTCTTTCCTTTCTTATCAAAAATTGAAGCACTGATCTTGGTGCCCTCCAAATGATCCAAACTATATCCATTGTAAGGAAGAACTCCAACTTCAAGAAGCCCATCCCTGAAAGCAGAATTCCAAGGAAAAAGCTTGTATTGTCTAAAGGCATTCAACTTTTCTACCCATTCATACGACTCATTTACAAGTCTCTCATCCCACTTCATTTTCCGAATATATTTAGTGCTCGCCCTGCTGTAGAAGCCAGCGTTGACAGCTGTTCCCCCTCCTAGAACTCTCGCTCTTACACACTGCACTCCATCTTCTGAGACAAAACCCTCCATTACATAGGGATAATTTTTAGGATCCCCAAGAACGCTGGAAAACCCTTTAAAGCTCTCAACATCTGGATTTCCGTAAGGAGAATCTCCCCTTTCCAATAGCAGAACAGAGTAGTGCTGTGACAGTGTTGCTGCCAGGGGACACCCAGCTGCACCTCCTCCAACCACAATGTAATCATATTCCCTTGCAGCTGCTTTTTCAGCATCTACAGTCATAAACGGATATGGGTATTCTGCAAACATCAAGCAAAGAGTAATACATATCAATTGTCACAGACTATGCCTAAGCTAAGAAAAAATTGTATATGAACAACTCTCAAGAAAGTGTTGATTCCAAAGAAAATTTGTATTGACCCAGATTAGACGTTGCTGCTTCTGAACAGAATTGATGGTGCTGATTGGTGAACATCAGCAGGCATGAAATCACAAGGAATACTATCTCCATACTCATTAACCAATCTAATTCCTCGTCTAGATTTGAAACAGATATAAAAAAAATTGTGAAGTACTTGCATTCGACGCAGTTTTTTTTATAGATGAGACGCAAGGATGATTGATGTTCTTGCGTCTGGCATGACAATTTATTAGGAGTATTTGAATTGTTAATTGTTTATTGTTGTTTATTTAGAATTTGTATCCACGCTTCTTAAGAATCAGCCGGCAGATTGTTTGTTATTTCATTATTTTGCTACTTAAAACCTTTAAAATAAAGGGCCGGCAGATTGTTGTTATTTGGAATTTAGGATGTTCTAACAACTACCTTTCAAAAATTAAAATAAAATAAAAAATAATCTTACTGATTTATAACAGAACTTTTTTTCTCAATAAAGAATTGTCAATCTTTTACAAATATTCTATTACTGATATAGATATCTGATATAAATTTATCAAAGACATTGAGAAATATTCTAAGTATTTATATAAAAATTGTTATTTAGAATATACATCATATATAAAGTTATTTATTCACATAAATATTAAATTTTAATATCTATTTAAACTATTAATGTTACACATAAATTGTAAAGAGATAGATAAGAAAAGATAGAACTATTTTATTTAGGTTTGACTCTTACAAAAGTTACAATTGATATGAAACAAAAATAATTGGGATAATTGGGACCTTAAGGCCCACCCCACTATACCTAATAGCAAGAGATAGAATCCACGGTTGTCAATCTCACACACACACCAAACACTCACTAAACAAATAAGTACATTCAAAACAATTAAACCATGTAGAATGATGTTGATAAAATGAACACTTAAAATTTATATTCTAATTAATATAAGTAATTTTTTTAATAAATCTATGTAAAAGATGATGTAATTTAAATAAATAAAATAAAATAACTCTTAAATTAAGAAAATACAATGTAAATAAAATAAAATAAAATAATTTTAAATAATTTTCAAATAAAATAGAAAAAATATTAAGTAATATTAATAATGTACATTCATATTTTATAATAAATTTAATTTTGAATAAATTTTACAAATTTTATCCTCAACGAAGTTAATAGATCCTTGTATCATCCACTATACCATAACACATCATCCAACTATACCATAACACAAGGATGACGCTGGATAAAATTGAAACAATACAGAGAAGATTAGTATGGCTATGACAGGCATAAATCGAGAATTGGTCTTTTAAAAAAAAAAAAAAAACAATGAAACACTGTAAATTCGTATGGCATACCTATTGCACTTGTATCTTATCCAATTTTGAGGACCTTAAGGAATATACAGTTTAACACATAAATACAAGTGCTACAAACAACTATTATAGATTCTCAGCCCTGGAATCAACGTCTTCTGCATTGTGGATAAATCAATGATTTAACAGATTTCCCATGCTGAAGGAACACAGTTGCCAACGAGGTTGTTCGGAATTGCGATTTGCTCCCAAGCAACTGGATTACAGAGATCTGAATCAGAAGTTTTGGCTAAGTTGTATTTTTCTTACAATATTACAATATCTCAGTCATGTCATTTTTATTTTTCTAAATAAATATAAATTTTGAGGTTTCTTGATGTCATTGTAGAACATTTCTTGGCATGATTAAATTCCTAAATTTAGTTTGAGCTAATTCAATAGAATTAGCAGAACTAACCTTAGATTAACTTGGGATTTGAGTCCACTTTGTTGATTTGGTATAGTTTTGTGACCACTAAGTAAACCTACATCAAGGAACTTGACCCATGATGCTTCCCAACTTTTCTTCCCTATGCAATTTGTTGAATGACTATTTAATCCCCTCAATGTAATAACCACCCTTAGTTACTACCAATTTTTTTCTTTCGTTTTTACCAATTTTATTACACATTCAACACCATCTTAATCGGCCAAACAACTTCTTTCCAATTTAAGAATGCTAGTTTTATGACCTTACCAAACCGTCACAAAAGTAGTAGCTCTATAGCACAAATGAAAAATATTGCACTAAAGAGGAAAAGATCACATATCACAACTAGTCTCTAGACCTATACCCATGTCTTCAGAATTCATTCAAAATGGCCCTACTTTGTAATGTCCCCTTCCTAAGCATCTGACAGTTAATAATGGTTAGCCTATCACTTGGGTTCCCGTGGGCTAACATGGTGGTTAGGGGACTCCTTCTGAGGGGGTTGATGACATGATAGTTTAGCCATTTCAATTTTTTAGAGGTTGCATTGAGCTCAAAGATGTCAGGAGATTCACGGTGATGCTTTTCAGGGCATTTTTGGACACTAGGTCCACACTTACTATTTTTAGCAGGGGCACTTTCTGACATCGACCTCACCACATGGCATCGATTATGTTCTAGCCTAGTTGGGACCTTCATCCTATTTCGTTGGTGTTCGTTTGAGCAGAGATGCTTTATTTTAATTAACGTTATTAATGCTATTAAATTAAATTAAAGATTTAACTTAAAGTTAATTAATTAATAAAGGTGACTTTATTATTTATTTTCGAGCACTCATCCTTGCTAAAAATTTATGTTATAAAGTGAAGTTTATTTCCTCCTCAAGTGTGGCATCCAAATTGAGGGAGACATGAGGGATGAAAATAAAGAAAATAAAATAATTTAAAAAAGCTTAAGTTGAGTATGGTTTTTTGGGAGGATGAATAAAAGGGGTTTTGAGCTCATTTGCATGGGTATGCTTGGATATTACTCTACAGGTTATTGTTGGATGAACTTTGGTTCTTCTTGGCTTTATGAGGACAAAATCCTCATAAGGATCAATAGTTGTAGGATTGAGAGACATCCCAAGGTTGTTTGTTGATGGTCTCACACAAGGACTATGCTAGTAATGCATTAGCTTAGTTTCTAGAGTTTTTGAACAGGGTTTTGATTGTAGTTTTTTGGTGAAGAGGATGAGCAGAGATTTTTAAAATGAAATAAGGTAGTTTGAATGATTTTTGTGATCTGTATAGAGCTTTCTTGTTGGTTGTACCATACCTAAGATAGGCTATACCATTTGTAGACTTAGCTTGGCTTCATTTTGGGTGATTTCCTTCTTCTATCTTGGTGTTTGGAGTGGAAGCTAATTGTAAGTGTTAAGGAAGAGAGTGGAGGGTAGATTGAAGGAGTTGATTAGAGTTTATTGCTGTTGGGCCATCAAACAAACAGATCATACTAGTCCAAGAGTAGGGTGTGACTCCTCAAGGCCAAAACACCTAGGATTTTAGTCCCAAAACTACACCATTTAGAGTGCCTCACCAGTATATATTGTTGTTTGAAGTCTTGACGAAGGAGAAATGAGGGTTTATTGTATTAGGAGGTCAATTTATGACTCTAGATTGCTATAATTTTCATTATCAGACTTGCAATATATAAACTAGTAAATGGGTATGTTCACATTTTGATATTTATGCAAATCCTTCATCTGGGTTCTTTGTGAACTATAAACCCCCTTCCTGAATTCAAATGGTCCAGTGCTTCAACTTTGGTTCCAAATAGAATCTATTAATGTTTGTGGTTTCTCAAGGGCCTTCTTGATAACCACTTTGAGAATATGTATCTTACCCATGAGCTTCTCCTATGAATTTCTATGGCCTTGTTTGTTCCAATGTTTTTATTAAGTCATTGTTTTACTCAACTCAATATATATGGTAGCCCATGTTATTTAGACTAATGTAGGAAACCTTTGAATCCCTTGGTTTATGTCTAAGTCTCTATATTCCACTACACTTGTGCACTTTGTTATAATTTCATGTTGACTTGTTTTGGCTAGTGGTAGAATGTTTAGGTCATTTCCTATAGTATAAAGGTTATCAACAAATGCCCTATAGCATCACAAGTGTGAGTTTGGCTAGTCATACCATATCTTATATAATTTTTAAATTTATCATTAAATATATGAATTTGGCATTTGCAAAAAAACTACAAAAGGTATTGAGGTGATCCCACAATAGTGTGTTCCACTTGTGGGACATCCTAATCTTTTCCATTAATCATGTATTCTTTAGAAAAAAATAATGATTTAATCCTTAAGGGGTTCCATCTAAGGGGCCTTGATTGAAAGGGTGTAGATGAAACACCCTTAGATAGAACCCCTTGGGCTTAAATCAAACTCCTGATGAAATCGCTTGTGCACTTATCAAATTTAGTGGATTAAATGAAGTCATTTAGAAATTTCATTTTGTAAGTATGTATCCCTTACTAAGTTATCTTTCCAAAATTTATAATAGGTATTATTTTTTCTTAATATTATATATTTTTAATTTTATAATAAATACAAGTTCGTTACAAAAAGTAATGACACATTTTTGAGATATTAGGAAAAATAACAAACATTTTTAGAAAATCTCAAAAAATGCAATGCACTCCACATGGATGTCATGCTCTCAATGAAAAAAGAAAAAAATAATTTTGATATATATGCTAAGAGAAAGATGTTATGGAATAATATAGGGTTGAAAATTTCAACTAATTTAAAAATTAATAATATCAAAAGGATCTATAGTAAGTCTCCTATCCAAAAGTAACCCAGAAAAAAAGGGTTAAAACCTCACATAACAAACAAGAAGGGAATAAGACCTAAGACAAGTGAAGAGTTAAGTCATTTCAAGCATAAGCAACCTACACTAGGCAAGGTGTAACCTTTTTGATATCAAAGTTATTAAAAAATAGTATGAAACATTCATTTCAGATATGTTAAAGCTAAAAAATGCCATTAATTAAACTCAAGAGTTACCTATATTCAATTTCACCAAAATGCTACTTCTCATATGCTAGTATTCATTACTCAAGATGCAACAATGCAACATACAAATAATCTTAATATTACCAATACGATAGCCAAATTATGACAATGATCCATAAAGAATTCTAGTTGCACTAACATCATACTAGAGAATATACCACACACACACATATCATATACCTACGTGTTCACACATTAGGCCCAAAAGACATCAAATTAGGATTTACTCATAATTACAATTCCATCACAAAACAAGGTATGTTTTGAAATCAAATAGTAGTTACATTACAAAATTACAACTTGTGATATCTGCATCACAAACATGGATGGGATACAATCCAATAAAATATGAGAGAATGATAAAATTACAACTTTTTCATGCCTTTACAAATATTCCCCAATAATCACAAACTACATGTATCAAAATGCAACAATGAAGAGTAGGTGAGATCAGGTCACACAATCTCTAAGAAACATCACCTAGATCCCATTGTGCATCCTAATGGTTATCAACACCACACAACCATGTGGGATCCTAAGGCCCACCACTATACAAACAGATAAAATCCATGGTTGTCAAAAACACACATTAAATACTCACAAGTTGGTCATAATCAAGAACGCATCACACAAGGCTTCTCAACACATAATTGGATATGGAGAACCCAATTAAACACAATGAAGAATACAAAACACATGATAAAAATAATCAATAGCACATACCAAAAATATGACATCACTTGAATAAGGAAAAGAGAAATAATTCAATCATAAATGTTCAACAAGAACATAAAAAAGCACAAACAAGATAAATAACAACACTCACATAATGCAATACCACAATACAACCTTCACAATAAACGATGTCATAAACCACACCAAGATGTCAACTCCCAACTATGTAGTTTACCTCTATATGAAATACCTCACATAAGAAAGAAGGCTAACATGAATTCAAATCAAAGACTCTCTAGATCTAGTGATGGAATATAATCAATAGTGTAAACCACACCTTGTGGACCCCCTTCTAATTAGAATAATAGAGATTATGTGATGTGTTGCCTATGGTGGGAAGAGCAATCCCCAAACCTCATACCAACCTATCTTAAGGGGATGATGATCTTAAAATGTGCTAGA
Source organism: Cunninghamia lanceolata (assembly GCA_027924645.1). NCBI lineage: Eukaryota > Viridiplantae > Streptophyta > Pinopsida > Cupressales > Cupressaceae > Cunninghamia > Cunninghamia lanceolata. The sequence continues at coordinate 3,141,209 of BSBN01001394.1, read as the reverse complement.
CATGAAGTTGAGAAGATGATGCCATGATGCATCCATCCAAGATGAGGACACCCAACTTCTCCTACTCCAATTAAACATGTCACCTTAATGTTAACCAAGATAGTTAATATCAATATGATAATCAAGTGTAATAGAAGCTCAAGATAGACTTCCCATCATAATTTAACACAATCTCATTAAAGGGATTATCTCCACACAAACTAAGTCAGGGATTCAAGATAAAAACAAAATGGAAATCATTCCACTCATGACATCAATGCCCACATCCACTAAGGGACTCTCAATACAAAAAAATGTACTCACAATGAGTTACTACATTAGTAAACATCCAAAACTAAAACCCTAAGGCACACTAACTTGCAAGGATACTACTCACTAAGGAGTCACAAAAACTATTTTATAACCATATAGGTTTTCAGCTCACTAAGGAGACAATACATCACCAATAAAGTCGAAATCATGGGAAAAATAAGGATAATTTCATCCAATCAATCTATTCAAATAATGTATCACATCAAAATCTATTGACTCTAACTAATTATAATAGTCAAAACACAGTATAACACACTCTAAAGCCACACCTTAGCTATGGGCTTTAAAACCATAGAGCATATGGACATAAATTTATAAAATACTCTATCATAGTCTCCCATTAAATTTCTCATGTTTTCTCTTTGTTCTATCTTATTTGTGTTAGTAGAAAACACTGATAAAACACATACTTTATAATATCAACACAAATATACAATCATTAACTTGATCATATCTAAAAATCTATAAACTGAGTATGGTAGATTTTTTGTAAGGACTTAACCAACTTGATGGCATACGATACAAGTTTTTTAGAGGAACTCAATTCATAAAACAAAATTTATTGCAGTTGGAACATACTTTTTTATCATAATCTAGTATTGCTTTGTTTTTAATTTATGAAAATTCATAATTACACTCAATTTGACATAAGATCAAGAGTCTACTAGTTGTGTAGGACTTTTCACATTAGCTAAACTAGCCAACTTATTTTTAAAATCTTGAGTATCCATAAGAGCATCATGATCATGGTTGTTACATCCCCAATTTTTGTCTTGCTTTACATTTACTTTTTACTTGGACATAAGTAAATTTGTTGTGATGTTTAGATTAATGACAAGGAAAAACATGGATTTTATTGAATGTCATTTATTGAAATCATAGAAATGATTATGTTATTATCGATTTAATATTTGTATTATGAGATTTGTTTTATTAGTTTAATTAATTGAATAATGATGCACTGATCACATATTGTTTGATGACAAGTGAAACAGGATTACAGGTTATCAGATGACTCTCGGAGAAAAGAGAGAGAGAGTATCTTTCTAGGAGAGAGATATAGACCTTGGGTTACGAGTGATTTATTTGCCCAACCGAGTTATAAGCGTATAACAAAAATGTAACCAATGTGTCGTAAGAGGTAAGCCTTGTCTTGTTAGTTTACTTCTAAACTTAATCGACAGGTTGTCGATATTGTTTTCAAAACTTGCTAAGTCATATTAAGTTGTCTTAGTCATTAATAACATTAACGATGTCGTTTGAGTTTGATTTATGACTATTTACTTTTAACGTAAATATTATGACATTATTGTCATAAAATGATTGTCTTATTATTATTATTATTATTAAGATATTTGATGTATTATAAACAATTCTTAACATTAACACGATATAGTCAAGTTAAGAATGTGTGAATTATGTCGACAAATTACGATGGGGAGACAAGCTCAACCCAGTCACAATTGATTTAATAATATCTTATTATTGAATAAACTATATCTATCTAATGTAATAGGCGATATTATGAGAATTATAATTGATGTAATCAATATATACATGCCTTAGCATCGAATGAGGATAATACCTCATATTGAGTTGATGGTAAAATGTTTGAGTAAGCTGAAGGCTTATTTGTAGGAAAGTCTTCAATAGTGTTAGTGGTTGATCGAACCACTCATTGTGCAGCATTTAAAATTAGTTATGTTTAGTTGATGTGTCGGCCACATCTAAGAAGGAGGACTGTGGTTTTAACCGCCACAACCGATGAGTCTTGGAGCGATAATCTCCCATCGACATGTGGGATTTACGCTTAAATATTGGTCTTCAATTTTGATTTAACTATTTTAGACTGTTAAGCTTTGATTAAGTTTGTTACTGAACGTAGAGGAGGTAGGGAATGAGGTGACTCTGTAGGAGTCATGCCTCCCTCATTATGACTAATGATTCAAATGAGTCATGGCGGTTTTATATTAAGGAGGTTTAGAGCATGTAGAACGAACACACATGAGGGGAAAATAGGAGAGATAGAATAGAATTTAGTAGTTGTGACAGAAGTTGAATACACAAATTAGTGGCATCGACCCTATGAATTACTCACCTATCTCAGCCAGTTCAAGATATTATGTATTAACTTAGAAGTACAAATAACATTTTAAGTAAGCTATTTTGATTTATTTTCTTGTAGTCATTAAAGACAATGAATGCTACTTATATGGTTGATATTTGGTCATGCCAGTAAGGTTACTATTATAATAGACTGAGTCGAGCTTTTACTTAGTATTTATAAATTATAGATCATACCCGATCAAGGAGTGAAAAATAAATGAATATCATAAGTTGTTATTATCTTAAACATATAGTCTTCTTATTGAATTTGAAGCTAGTCAATATAGAGTTTGAGAGTAACCATATGATAGATTCTTGAATGGATGAACCATGTTTCCATACTCTCATTTTGAACCGTATAGTAATGAGGTTATAATGATTTAACATTTTGTCATGTATAGGTTATATACATAGATGTATAAAGGATAATATTATTTAACCAAGAGTAGTAGATTCATAAAAACTGTTAGTAAACCTTTGTATCATATCAATGGTAGTAACTTATAGATATTATGGAAGATCGAATAAGGTTATTATGAGAATCCCATTTAAGACTAATTGTTATTATTATTCATGAAAGGATCCAATTCAATGGAGTAGGTTAAGTATTCCTAAGAATGACCTTGTAGGGATATTTATACTTAGGATATGTTTTGTTTTTAAACATTATTAAAGTTATTGTATGATCCTTTGTATAGGAGACAATACTTATTTGAGAACTATAGTATTCTTAACCTTGGTTAAGTTAATCAAGGATTATTTGCAAATTCAAAACTCCTAGATATAAGATATGGTTATATTGTTATATCGTATTAACAAGGGATATTAGGATAACCTTAGAGTTGACTACTAACCAAATGAATGGTTATGTCATATAGACTTACTCAAGTCAAAAGTATTATTATTGTGACTCATAAGTTAAACTATTGCATGAACAGGGTTGGTAAGAGATTTAAACCGCAATCTGAATATGACAGTATCCAAGTCGAGTAGAGGTGGGTGAACACAATGACTATGTTCATTATGAACGATATTGATATTACAAAACTTTAGCCAAAGTAATGCATTTTTTTTCTACATGCATTGTCGGTTCACTGTATTCGGATTGCCCATCCTATCGAAAATCATACTTAGCTAGAGGGTATCTAGGGTTGTATGGTTGATAGAGTTGAGTAGAATACAACACTATGTACTCGGAAAGGCAAATTACCACTGGTCACCTAAGGTCTATATTCCTCGTGAAGGGTAGGCCACTTCCTATGTGGAAGATGTGTGGGAGACAACCGGTATGTGGTTGGAGATAAATCACTGAAAAGATGCTCTCTCTTCAAGTAGGAAACATGCACCAGGACTTGTGATAAAGATGTCAGATATTCAGATGCAGTATTTATTCCAAATTTGTATACGTAATGGTTTTACATTTGTAAACATTGTAAATGAAAAGACAATATGGGTATATTGTATTTTGTAAAAAGAAATCTTGTAATTGTAGTTACTTGATTATTTGTTGAATAAAAGAAAAAATTTCTTTATCTCATTTTTACCTTGTTGAGTTACTCTTTGGTAAAATTTTGGTTTTTACTATGATAATAGAACGAGGATGTTACAATGGTCCTCATTGTTCTCATTATGAGCTTCAAAATAGATTTATTTTTTATTGATTTGGGCCATGTTAGGGTATAAGCAAGTATTGCTAGGTGGCATAAACAAAAGATGGTAAAAGAAAGATTAAATGCCAAAATTTGAATTGAAAAATTAGACATAATAATGATATATTTGATCTGAAAATTAATCTCTAATGTGGTAACCAAGGGTGGGTAGGATAGATAAGAAAGATATAAAAATAAACCACACAAACCCTAATAGAAAATGAATATAAATGAAGCACAATAATGTAAAAGGAAGGATAGATCTAAAAATTAGATGAAAACTTTACAAAAAAGTGCATATTTGAAAACCCTAAGGGAATGTAAAACCCTAATAAGAAGGTTGGGATGTGTAACATCAAATAAGTTCACCAAAATGAAATGGAAGATAATATTTCCTTGGTGAGTTAACATAGGTAAATTAAATAAATGAAATCAAACAAGCACAATCAACATAGATTTACTAAATATGATTGAGTTGAGTTTAGAGTTGGTCAATTGGTAATTATGCTTTTGAAATTAAATAATATGGAGAGTAAATTACTTAGATTGATAACTAAATATTGATATCAAGTATATGCGATTCTAGAATTTGCCTATTGTTAGACATGTGCTTTGAATTTGACTTTGCAGTCTATAGGGTCTTGTCCTACAACTTCTCTTGATATACAATCTTTGGCCTCTATCTTTTTTCAATGTTTTATTTTATGGTATTCACATATACCTTTTTTAGGTTGTTATATGATTGAGTTGCAAAGGATTTATTCCTTGATCAACCCCTTGAAATGGAAAAATATCAAAAATAGCAAGCAAACACCTAAGATGTAGATTTTTTTCTTTTTTTATTGCACCAAGTAGAAATGTATTAGTATTGATTGTTCTCTAGAATAAATGAACACTTGATTGTACTTGATGATAAGAGACTATTAGAATGAATGCACTAAATATCCTTAAATACTAGAACATAAAATCTAAATGTGTCATAAGCATGTTTAGTCTTTTAAGGTAGAAGGATATAGTAGAAAAATTTGCCAAAATGTGAAGTTTGAATTTTAAACTCCAGGAATGGGACAAGATTGCAACTATGGACTTTTTGTAATGTGCAATAATGGTTAGATCTAGGTGGAAAATAACTCAATGGAGATAGGTGCATAGATAAGTGTAATGATTAGGTAGTTAAGATGAGTCGATAGATATGTGTGTGCATAAATAGATAAGGTAGGGTTAAATGTATATAGATATTTGTGTGTATAAATGATTAAAGAAGCTAGGAGAATGATCTCAAATTCACATAATATCATTTCATTTGTCATTATGTATCTGTATTAAGATATTAACTCACAACAGGCACAAAATAAATGGGAAATGGCATGGGGATGAAAATCTCACCATTATGCAGATGATGGCATGGTTCGGTGGTTAAGTCGCTCAGGATGTAGTGGCGGCCACCAGAGTTCAAACCCCCGCTGGGCCAACGAGCTCGCAAGGCTTTATGCCTTCGCTGGGCCAATGAGCTCGCGGGTTTGAAGTGTTCTTCCTAGGGGATGAGGTCCCCCAGTTGTGGCCTCACCGGTTCATTGCTCCGGGCAAAAGCATTCGCGTGGAGCCGGAGGGCGTGTCGCACCAGCGTCGCCGATCACATTAAAAAGTTTACCAGGCGCATTTAAAAAAAAAAAAAATATTTCTCACCATTATAGTATTCCTACAACTACATTTTAGATAAGTTATGCAAAAATATGTGACCTAGAGTTGGTATTGTAAGAGTTTTATCATTTTCACATATTAATTTTGCTAGTTTATTTAATATAATTAATGAATTACTTTTTTATAAAATATACCTACATATTATATTATCAAAGAAAATAAATATAGACTATCCTAAAAAGAGGGGTAGAATGACATCACACCCCAAAAGATAAACAAACCAATAAAGTGGAGAAACTAAGTATTATGTGGACCCAAAAAAAGAAATAACTATAAAATTAAACATTTCCCCATTTACATCATCATATAATCAAAATCAAAGTTCATAAACAAATTTGTGTAGCTAGATTTATCAATTACATTATTATAAATGGTATTATTGAGTTCTAATATCATTAAAAGAACATAAATTGAGTGTACAAATGATTTCAACAGGGATCTTGGAATATTTTTAGGGGTTCATATGCTCTTGAAGGATGTGAATTCCCATATACCTGCATATGTTGCATAATCAAAATGTTTTGTTAATGTTATAAATTGAATTCCTTGAAAGTTTGAAATAATGTAGATTAATTATTAATTAAAAAAAACCTTCCAAGCATCATGGTAGTGGCTTGTGGATTGGTACCAGAGGAATCCTTATAAATTGAATTGTCCACAACCCTTAGACTATCAACACCTTTCACTCGATACCTTTTGTCAACCACCAAACCAACTTGACATCCTCCATGGTAATGGTAATATGTCCCTAGTGAATCTTTGCAGAACTTGGCCAAGGCATCATCATTTGATTGATTATTTGGTAATGTCGTTCCAAAGAATCGAAGTATTTTATGCCCATTATTAGTAAATGCAAACTCTTGAATAGAAGGTGTCAAACTTAGATTAAGCATTACTTTCACACAAAACATACATTTTTGTAAATCAAAAGGGTGTGAATAGTAATTGTAACGAACATAAGGGTTATCCTAAGGATTTGTGCTTTAAAGCCAAAGCTCACCCCTTGATAAGGGAAATACCACCTTACTTGCAACAAGGCCTAAATATTGTATATTTGTGGCATTATTTTGTTGGAGAAAGCTAGCAGACTCGATATAGAGTTGTGAATTATCTAGAATGCCCGCTACCTGTGGATGAGCAAATTGAAGTGGTTTTGGGGATTCTACTAAGAATTTTGCATTAGGATTATCTTGAACCTCTTTCCCTACTAAAGGCAAATCTAAAACAGCAGTAATATTCATTTGTTTAAGTTCTTGTGCTGGGCCAATTCCACTTAAGAGAAGTTGAGGGCTGCCTATACTCCCTACTGACAGAATCACCTCACTATTGGTTGAAAATTGGTTAAGTGATACTTCGTAATGCATACCATCACTACTACTCATGAACTCCACTCTACTAGCCTTAAGCTTTCCTGCAATATAGATTGTTGACAGTGTTACACACATAGAGAGAGGTATATGCAGATGAAATATTACACTATGAGAGTATTGTATCGTGTGTACTAGTCTTAGCTTCGGGTTTCTTAATATTTTATGTAAAACTAAAAGAAATATTAATCTAAATATAGGTGAAATACTATCTGAAAGAGATATGAATCTAACTACAATTTTAATAAGGTAATTTATTTTTTACAAGACAACTATTTATAACTTTTAATTAAAAATAAGATATAAAATTATCTTAAAATATCTAACTCTTAAATTATTTGATATTTAAACAATGTAAAGGAGTTCTCTGTCAAAGGCTATTCTTAAATATCATCCACTTCAACAGTCAAAGGTCAATTTTAGCCAATAAAAATAGGACAAATATTTACCACTTTTTGGTGTGGATGAGGTGTAAATTTGCTATTAACTGTTTGACCATTAAACAGGATGATATTTAAGTAGAGTATGTCCAACCTAAGCAGCTGACACATTGTAGTCAACTGTAAAGTTTAAACAGCAGGGAGTCAAAATTTTATCACTGGTTGATTTTAACGAGACTGTATGAAAAAACAATATAATGGAAGAGGTCAACATAAATACATTCTAGAGATTGCAATGGAAGGTCAAAACAATACAGAATTGAAAATTTTATTGCCAGCTGTTTACGGTAGAGCGTAATCAAGAACTACAATATTTTCTGGATTTGCAATGGATTCTGCTGGCCGTAGCATTCAGAAGAACTACAATATTTTCTGGATTTGCATACTGGAGGAGATCTGCGGCTGTATGTCTCTTTCCATTCTTGTCAAAAATTGAAGCACTGATCTTGGTGCCCTCCAAATGATCCAAACTATATCCATTGTAAGGAAGAATTAGTATAGACGCTTCTTAATAATCAGCCGGCAGATTGATTTTTATTTCATTAGATTATCTAATTAAAACCCTTAAAATAAAAGGCCAGCAGATTCTCGTTATTTGGAATTTAGGATGGTATAACAACTACCTTTCAAAATTAAAATTAAAATTAATATAAAAATCTTATTGAATTTACTTAAAACATTTAAAATAAATAGTTCGCAGGTTGTTTTGTCTAACAATTCGTTCATTTTTTTAAAAAAATAAAAATTAAAAAAATAAAAATCTTATTGAATTTATAAGAGAGCTTTTTTTTAAAAAATAATTGTAAATGTTTTACAACTATTTTATTATTAATGTAAATATCTTAAAAACATTTATCAAAGATAAAAGAGATATATCACTATTTAAGTAGTTATATAAAATTTGTTCTATAGAGTAGATATCTTTCAACATCTTATATGTATACATATATAGTTATTTTATTTTTTGATATGATATTAAATTTAAATATATATTTAAACTATTAATGTTTCACATAGATTGTAAATAGATAGATTAAAAAAAGACATAAAAGTATTTTATTTACTACATACACACAAATATAAATTTTAGTTTTTACCAAATAATTATATTATTTTATCTATATTATTGACTTCTTTTTTATTATTATTATAGGTAAAAAAATTGGGTTTTTATAAAGGTCTGAACCCTTGTACAATAAATAATTAAACCAAACAAGCCAACATGAGACCACCCACCATAAGGAACCTAACAAAAAGTAACTGTGAGTCCCTGCCCCTCCTAAGACATAACAAATCAAATCATAGAGCCTACACAATATGCACACCATTTGGAGGGGTTTTCCTCCTCTTTTGGACAACAATCCAAGAACTCTCATCAACTAGATAGTAAGTAGACAAAAAATAATCCCCCTTCACATCTGCACCATGGACTAGGGGAGAAGTTGATCAAGCAAGAGAGGTCTGAGCGTGCCTATTTGAAGAGGAGATCAACCCACCAGAAGTATCCGGACCTAGAGCACCTGCAAGTCGGGAATCGATAGTAACCTTCAAGGTAGAATTAGCATGATCTCCCACCCCGAGGGAGATCTCACAATTGGATCAAACAAATCCTTAGTCAAGTGAGAGACATGATGAGGATCTTGTTATTCCTTAAATACATGCCCTTCCTTGACTTTGCAAATTGGGGACATCTCTTTTTATTGTCTTAGGTTTGATTTTGTTTAGTCTATTTTTCCTTCCCTTTTTGTTGGAGTGAAGTGTATTCTAAGTTTTGAGTGGCTATAGGTTAAATTTAGTACTTCAGTTGTTTACAAAAAGTTGAGCTCATTTTCCTTTGTAAAATTTTAAGTTTCTTGCCTCTTTGCAAAGTTGTGGACTTTTGACTTACTACTAGACGTCATGTCTCCTAGTCATTTGTCTTGTCCACTTGGTTTTTTTTACATGGTCTATTTCATTGTTTGTCAAAATGGCTTGTGTATAGGTTTGTAGAATCTTGACTCAAAACTAGATATGGACCTTTTGTTTGTTTTATCTCATGTCTAGATCAATTTTCCTTGAAGTTGTTTTAATGTTGAAAGCTTCTAAATCTTTGTTTTGTGGAATTTCATATTGATTCAAGATATTTTAGGTTGGTTTTATGCATTCATATCCTCTTGTCCTTTTTGCATGTTGGAGCTCAACATTTCTCTAGACTTACTAAGTTCTGATTGCTATGATGGCCACATGATCTTGTCCTTTTTGATGTCCTATATGACCCAAGAGTACCCTTTCCATGTCTGAGGCTTCTAGCTAGTATCCATGTGCTTGATTTAGTCATCTGATTATCAAATTGTTAGTGGTATCCTTTAAAATTCACTTGCTATGCATTCACGCAAAAGTTCAGAGGCTGTGGAAATTATTAGTGCCCAGGTCCGTAGAGCCACTTATTTGTGGCCTATCGAAACCACCTACCTTGTCATTTAATTTGTGTTTTGTCCCTCTATTTCTTATACCTTAGCGTTCCACTAAATTAGCCCAGTTCATTTTCCTAGTTTATCTTTTGTTTTGGTAACCGAGTCATGCTCAACGTCCTTTATCACAAAGAAATGGTAGCTACATATTGCCCATCTCCCCATGATCCCACCCTACAAATTTTCCTCTCATGAGTTGGATTTTGAGTGGGCCCTATAGCTAGTACCAAAATGTCAGTAACCCCCAAATAGATTTATGTGACATGTGATCCCACTTGGCCAAATGATGAATCATCCTTTATAGTAGCACCAACTATGTCAATATGCCATGTGCTCACTCCTCATTATCACACTCTTGTTCCTTCACTATGATCCTAAGAGAGGGAACACTTCACTTCTTATTGCATTGATGTGTGATCAAATCACATGGTAACATTTGGCTACTCTGATGAGAGACAGATAGTCTCAATGATTCACAAGATGGTGATAGTTGCTAAGGAGGAGAGTGTGGGCCCAGATTGACATCAAAGCTAGACATGGAATACCATAAGGTGTTTGATGTGTCCCCAATGACCAATGAGAGGCTTGCATTGGTCCTCGGGTTCATGTGGTAACTTCAAAGGTGTTAAAGGTTGAATTTACATGACATCATTGATCTAGTGAGAGATCAAAAGATCAATGATCAAGATTGGAATAGCTTTCAATAGGTTAACCTACCCATTAGAGTTTAATGAAATTTAGATGTATGCTTCTATAATTGCTTGGCCCCTTGGGTAAGAGCAGTGATGACATGTGCAAGGCTACATTAGTTAATGGAATAGCCATTCTTAAATTCCCTATGCCTAGAATAAAGGTCAAACATATTAGAGCCAAAGGGTGGAGATGTTCATGCTCACTCAACCTATGGATTGTCTCCTTCTCACCACATTATGTTAATAGAGCTTTACATTTTTCTTCGACATTGCTGGATAAATCAGTAAGTCCTCTCTTGTTAATTCTTGTGGCCTTCAAAGAAGAAAAAATATGTTTTGCATGTGAGTTCATTTTCAATTTTGGTCACTGTGTGCTTCTATTGATAAAGTTGTGAACTCTCATGAGAACTGAATTCCTTGGTCAACCCTAAATAACTAATCATATCAAGAAAGAGAAAACCTAGACCTACGATTTGATAAAACATTTTCCCTATGCCCTAAAATAGTCTAAAAGGGCTGCCAAAAAAGGTTTCCTCATGAGCTTACATATGAAGATAATACGAAAGATATTAAAGACCCAATTACTTTCACCATGGGGGGAAATTGTTTCAATCTTTCTACAATAAGAGATGTGACCATGTTCCTATTCACAATGCCTAGAAATTTGACCTAGGCCCAAATTGCTATGTTGATCCTAACTTGGTAAAGTGGACTACCAAAGAATACAACTCAGTTGACTTTAGTGCTTATGGTACTAATGGAAACAAATTGTTCACAATTGATAGTAGCCTCTTTCAAGATGTTTTCCTTTTAAACCCTGCTACTTGCACCTATTGGACCTAAAGTCCATGGATATAGAATACAATATAAATAGATGTAGTTATAGGTCCAAGTGGTTTCCAAAATTTAGGTTTAAATACATGGGTTGACCTAAACCCATTTTCTATTCTGAGATTGAGCCCATGGAAATGATGTCCTTTGCTACCTACTTTAGGGACACTTGTGAGGCTACATATAAGGTAATGGGGATCAATGTTACCCCATGATGTTAAAAGGTGCCCTAGTTTTTACTTGCCACATTCAAAGTATGTTCCATAACATCTTATATGATTATTCTAGTTTCTTGACTAAGCACCTTACAGAAGCACTAGTGAATGGTAAGAAATAAGGAGAAATCAAATCCTTCAAGTGGTGTTCTCTCTATTGGGTCCCAAAATATCTAATCCAAAACCCTAGAGTATTTCCTAATCTCCTAGGCTAAGGGTTTCATCAAGGAGACAGAAAAAGGGTCAATTGCTAGGAGCGGATAATATCCTCTTCTCTTCTAGCTTAACTAAACCAAAGAGGGTGATCCTAGAGGTAGCCCTAAAAATGGATTGGCTACAATGTAAATGCATAAAATAGTAATAGAACAATAGTACCAAGATGGTAGTTTTGACCCACAAGTTGTCACTAAATCAAAAAACTAACCTACTTCCTGATTAACCACTTATGAAGCTGATGAGTGTACCATTGTAGCAATGCAAGATATAGGTATGCACATTTGGTTCTATATGATTGAAGCTTGACAAGATTAGAAAAGATATACCCTGGTTAAAATATAAAACCAAATGATGCACATGGTTTAATACCTATCTCTATTCCAAAACTGAATGATTTTTATTCATTTTGAAAAGTCTGGGTGATTAATGCATTACCAGACTGGTGCCTACCTAGTGGGCTACAAGATCATCTATTTATCAAAGATAAACATCAATACAGGAATATATGAGTACCTTTCTAAAAAATTAGATACATCAAAATGATATCAAATAATAAATATACTTAGGTATCCCTTGCTATACTTCATTCATCCACATGTAATTATAAAATGGTTACCACAAAGCAAGTAGTGTTTTAAGAATTTGTCACATTCATCAAATCATCTATTACATTCATAACACAAAGTGTGGCAAGAGGAAACCTAGGGTTTCCATGAAGAAATACAAATAACAATAGAGAAGTTCACAACTGATATCAAACTACACCTTAAAAAATCCTTCATACATTTCATATTGTTGTACCTTGAAGAACTTGACCCGATGTTTCTTAAAACCCTGAAACATTTCTGCACTTCTAGAGGTTGGAAAATTACAAAAGAAAATCCCAATACAAATGAAAAATGAGCCAATATATCTACTCCTCTAAAATTTCCCTAATCCACATTGAATGACACAAAGGCTATTAGGTATTTCCCACCTAGAAAGATATTCATTGCATGTAGGTACATGGGGTAGTTGGGAGAAGGCACCAATTAATTGTTGCAAGTATGGGCTTAACTAGTGTTGTCATTGATGTCAACATACTCCTGTTGCATTGATGACAAGGATTGGATGAGTTGTGTGCTGAGGATATTGAGAAAATTAGTCCTATCAGAAATAGAGAAGAACAATAAAGACAGTAAAGCTCTATGAAGTGAAGATCCTAGCTAGATGAAGATCAGAGAATGTGCATCAAAGAATATGTGTCTAAAGATGATCCAGTCAATATTTGAGAGGTCCACATGAAAATGTAGAGGATTTATGGCCATGAAAGTAAAACCAGTTCTAGCAACTGTTCAAAACTGATAGAGTGACACAAATAGGTCCAGTGAGATCAGAAATGCAATATCATGTTCTATGAATCCGATGGCATGTTTGGGAGGCTAATGTGAATTGGCAACTCAATTGGTTCGTGGTTCAGAGGTCCACAAGCAATCATTTTAATGTAACAGTGATGACTGACTGTGTTCTTGAGGTTCTGGATGAAGATACGAATGATTACAGCAAGCAGAAGTGGTGTCGATGTTCTTGGTGATTCAAGCAAGCTTGTGGGGGTCTCTAGATTGTGTCCAGTTCGTGTTGATGGTCTGCATTGAAAATTGAGCTCGTAATTAAAGATTTACCTTCGAATGATGGTGTTTTTCCTACTCTTAGCCGACCGGATGATTTGAACATGTTGCGGATGATCTTAAAGATGTTCTGTGAAGCATGGCATGTTTCTCAAAGAAGATTGAAGTCTCATCTATGTGTGGCTGACAATGTAGTGATGCGCATAAAGTTTTTATAATAAGTCAAATTGTATTCTAATTGCTTTGTAATAAAATAAGTGTATGTTGTGATGACTTCGATGATCATTCCAAAGTCGATGTCATGTATAAATAAGAGTTACGAAGTCATTCAAATGTGCAAGTGTGGTTACGATGAGAAGGTGATAGTGAAAAGGAGCAAAAAGTAGAGCAGAGGTGTTGAGCTTAAATGGAATTGACTCAAGCATAGTAAACATGCTATTCTCCAGTTCAAGTATGTAATACTCATATTCTTCTATAGACAGTGTGTCTCCTGCAGGCTGTGGGCCTCTTGTGAGTAGTGTGCTCGGGTAGTGAGCCCTAACTGGCAAGTGCCATTTTATTCTTCTGATTCTTTTAATAGAGAATACAATCTTGGGTTAGTCACCCCGTGGTTTTTCCCTTAACCAGGTTTTCCACATTAAAATCTTGGTGTTATGTGTATTGAATATGTTTCTACTCTTGAATTACTGCATTATGCTTCCATGATTGAATCATTGATATGCTGATGAAATATAAGAAGGTTTTTAGATAAATAAGAAATAGGTTTAAATGGTTACAACTGATTCACTCCCCCTCTCAGTTGTCTGTTCTAAATCCAACAATTGGTATCAGAGCAAGGTTCCTCTAGAAGAAGCTTAACCGCTTGAGAAGATCCAGGATGTCGTTCTACAAGAAGGATAGTCCAAGGTTTGATGGAACAAACTACACTCTTTGGAAGAGCTACATGGAATGTCACTTACAATGCATGGGAAATCAATATTGGAACATAACTACAACTAGATATGTTCCTCCAAAGAATGGTCCAACAACTATGGATGAAGTCAGAGATGCAGACAATAATCTTCGAGCTAAAGAAGTCCTACGAAGTGCCTTGATTGATTCAGAGCTGACAAATGTTATGGATTTGAAAACTGCTTATGAAATTTGGACAAAGATGGAAAATCTTTATGAAGGAGACAAATATGTTAAGTGTGCCAAGCTACAAAGTCTGAAAGGAAAGTTTGAAAACTTGAAGATGAGTGAAGATGAGAAGATCACTTCATATATGTCAAAAGTAAATGAGCTTGTATGTGGCATTAGATGTGCTGGTGGAATATTGGATGAAGTTCAGATTGTTGCTAAAGTTCTCAGATCTCTATCTCCTTCTTACAAACACAAAGCTGTTGCTATTGAGGAAATCAAATCTTTAACAACTATTACAAGGGATCAATTGGTTGGTAAGATATCTACATTTGAGTTGGTTGAGTTGGGTGATGCACTTCCCAAGACTGAATCTACATTCAAATCTAGTGTCTACAAAAAGAAAACATAGATATGATCTTAGAGAAAGTTCCTCAAGGAAATCAACATGGTATGATAAAGCAAGAAAAGATCTGGAAGAAGATGAGGTAGAAGATGAACAACTTGAAGCCCTTATTGCAAAGAGACTGTCAAGAGGATCCGGTAAGTATGAAGGAAAATTACCTTTCAAATGCTTTGCCTGCAATAAGATTGGTCATTTTGCCTCAAGATGTCTGGAAAGGTCTTCGAGGCCAAACCCTAATAGATCAAGGTTTCAGAAGAAGTGTTCCTATGTTCAAGAAGATGATGATGGAGTAAAAGATGATGACTCTGAGATAGGAAACAAACCTAGAAGTGACTGGGTGTTTATTGCCATCAAAGAAGAAGATCCAATGCTTATTGAATCTTCCAATCATAAGATGATAGTGCTTTGGCTGCTCAGGTTGAAGAAAAGGATGAATGGGTTATTGACAGTGGATGCTCTCACCATATGACTAGTGACAAGAGTAAGTTCTTAAGCTTGGAAAGATATGAAGGTGGAGTTGTCAAGTTTGGAGATAATTCTGTTGGCAGAATTAGAGGCAGAGGAACCATTTCTTTTGATGGAAAGAACAAAATCAGTGAGGTTCTATATGTTGAAGGTCTGAAGCACAATCTTCTCAGTGTTGGATAGTTGGTGGACAAAGGCTATGATCTCCTATTCAAAAATGGAAAATGCAAGATCTTTGAAAGCTCCAGAACTAAGATTGCATCCAGTACACAAACAAAAGGTAACATCTTTCACTTGGTTGGTATTGGAAAAAGTTGTTTATTTGTTTAAATTGATCAGAGCTGGTTGTGGCATAGGATAATGTGTCATGTGAATTTTGATAATATCATCAAGATAAGCAACACTCAGGCTATAAGAGATCTTCCAAGACTGGTGAAACCTACTAATAGTTTATGCAAAGAATGTTAGTTGGGTAAGAAAAACAAAGTCTCATTCAAAAGTAAGGAACAATCTTCAACTAAATTGTTAGACTTGGTGTACACTAATCACTATGGTCTAGCAAGAATCAGGAGTCTGCAAGGAGATAGGTATTTCATGCTGCTGATTGATGACTACTCCCGAATGATTTGGGTAACTTTCTTGAAAGAGAAATTTGAAGCACTTGAGAAGTTCAAAATATTCAAGGCTATGGTAGAGAATGAAACTGGAATAAACATAAAATGCCTCAGGTCTGATAGAGGTGGAGAATTCACATCCTGAGAGTTCATAACTTTATGTGAGAAACATGGGATAAAGAGATAGTTATCTTCTCCGAGGACTCCACAGTAGAATGGAGTAGTAAAGAGAAAGAACCAGACCATCCAGGAAGCATCTAGGACCATGATGATGGAAGCAAATGTTCCTTAGATCTATTGGAGAGAAGCTGTAAGCACTGTTATCTATACTTTTAATCAGGTACAAATCAAACGCAATACTGGTAAGACCCCTTATGAACTTTGGTTTGGCATTACTCCTACTATGAAGTATTTCAGAGTCTTTGGTAGTAAATACTATATCAAAAGAGATGAAGACCTTGGCAAGTTTGATGCTCGAAATGATGAAGGAATATTCTTGGGATATTCTACTCAAAGCAAAGCATACCGGTGTAATAACAAGAGATTGAGAAATATTGTAGAAAGTACAAATGTGAAGGTCGATGAAAGCATGGAAAGTCCCTCAAGGTATTATGAGTATGGAGCAGATGATCAGAATGATGCCTTAGACCAAGGAGAACAAGTCCCAACTCTAGTTTAGATTTAGACTGATCTGGAGAATCCTGAAATACAAGAAGAAGAGACAAGTTTGGATGAACCTATCCAAGAATTAAAAGTGCAAGAGAATTCCAAAACTCCCAGGTATGTGAGACTGAATCATTCTAAAGATTAGATTATGGGAGATAGAAGCAAAGGTGTTCAAACAAGAAGAAAAATTGCTCAAGATTCAGTGAAGTATTGTTTGATTTCAAAGATTGAACCAAAAATAGTAAGTGAAGCATGCAATGATGAAAGCTGGGTTAATGTAATGAAGGAGGAATTGATGTAGATTGAAAAGAATCACACTTGGGATCTTGTTCCCAGACCTAAGGACAAAAATGTGATTGGTACTAAGTGGGTCTTCCAGAATAAATTGAATGAAGATGGTGAAGTAGTAAGAAACAAAGCCAAATTGGTCTGTAAGGGTTATTCTCAAGTAGAAGGGGTTGACTTTGAAGAAACTTTTTCTCTGGTAACAAGAATTGAAGCAGTTAGATTATTTCTTACCTTTGAGGCCTTCAAAGATTTCAAGGTATATCAGATGGACGTCAAGTCTGCTTTCCTAAATGGTGATTTAGAAGAAGAGGTATACATTGAGAAACTAGATGGATTTCAATTGTCTAATCGTGGAGATATGGTCTGCAAGTTGAAGAAGGCATTGTATGGACTCAAACAAGCCCCAAGAGCTTGGTATGAAAGATTGGACAAACATCTTTTGAAGATTGGTTTCAATAAAGGTACTGCTGACAATAATCTGTACTTTAAGATCGATCATGAAAATATCTTGATTGTTGAAGTATTTGTTGATGATATCATTTTTGGAGGGAAAGATAGAATGTGCAAGACTTTTACAAATCAAATGCAAAGTGAATTTGAGATGTCTATGTTTGGGGAAATGAATTTCTTCTTGGGTCTGCAAATCACTCAAACCAAGAAAGGAATCTTCATATCATAGACCAAATATGTGAAAGAATTGTTGAAGAAATTTGGGATGGAAAATTCAAAACCAATGAATACTCCCATGGCAACCGGATGTAAGCTAAGTAAAGATAATGAATCTCCTAAGGCTGATTAGAAAAAGTACAAGTCAATGATTGGAGGACTACTCTACCTTACTCAAACTAGACCTGACATTATGAATGTTGTTGGTCTTGTTGCCAAATTCCAAGATGATCCAAGAGAGTCTCATGTCATGGAAATCAAGAGATTTCTCAGATATCTAAAGGGAATAGTTGAGTATGGACTATGGTATCCTAAGGATCATGATTTCTCTCTTCATGCATATACAGATGCTGATTAGGCAGGAGATGTGGATGACTGGAAGAGTACCAGTGGTGGTGCATTCTTTTTGGGAAAAAGATTGGTTTCTTCACTAAGCAAGAAATAAGAGGCAATATCTCTGTCCATTGTAGAAGTAGCAACAGGCAGTTGTACTCAAGTATTGTGGATGAAGCAAATGCTAAGAGATATCAGAGTGAAGTATGAAGAACCGATCACAATCTTCTGTGATAATTCAAGTGCAATAAACATATCAAGAAATCCAGTGTTGCATTCAAAGACAAAACATATATCAATCAAGTTTCACTTTTTGAGAGAGCAGGTGAACAAGAACGAAGTTAGATTGGAGTTTGTACCCTCAAAGGATCAGATTACATACATTTTTACCAAACCTCTACCTAAGGACTCTTTTGAGTATCTCAGGAAGAAGTTAGGGGTTATTACCCCTCCGGTTCTAAATTAAGGCGCACTAATGTGCATCAGTCCTGTGGATCCCTCAGTCACATCTTATGATCCAGATTGATGTTAAGAGGTTGCTACTCAGGGGGAGCAGTCAATATGATTTTGAAATATGAGAAGTAGTTACAAGTATGTTCCCTTTGCCATTGATGTCAAAGGGGGAGAAAAAAAATGTGAAAAACAAAAAGTGGTTGCTGATCAAAGGGGGGAGCAGTAAAAGGAGAAAAAACATGTGAATGGTTGTTGTTGATAGGGGGAGCTATGTCAGTCAATAAGGAGAGATTCTTATCTTGGTGGTTAAAACAATTTTTCACATTATGTGTTGCCATCAATGACAAAGGGGGAGATTGTTGCAAATATATGCTTAACTAGTGTTGTCATTGATGTCAACATACTCCTGTTGCATTGATGACAAGGATTGGATGAGTTGTGTGCTGAGGATATTGAGAAAATTAGTCCTATCAAAAATAGAGAAGAACAATGAAGACAATGAAGCTCTATGAAGTGAAGATCCCAGCTAGATGAAGATCAGAGAATGTGCATCAAAGGATAAGTGTCTAAAGATGATCCAGTCAATATTTGAGAGGTCCACATGAAAATGTAGAGGAATTATGGCCATGAAAGTAAAACCGGTTTTGGCAACTATTCAGAAGTGACAGAGTGACACAAATAGGTTTGGAGAGATCCAAAAATATAATATCATGTTCTGCAGATCTGGTGGCATGTTTGGGAGGCTAATGTGGATTGGCAACTCAATTGGTTCATGGTTCAGAGGTCCACAAGCAATCCTTTTAATGTGATAGTGATGACTGAATGTGTTCTTGAGGTTTTAGATGAAGATGCAAATGATTACAGTAAGCAAAAGTGGTGCAGATGTTCTTGGTGATTCAAGCAAGCTTGTGGGGGTCTCTAGATTATGTCCAATTTGTGTTGACTATCCGCATTGAAAATTGAGCTTGTGATTGAAGATTTACCTTTAGATGATGGTGTTCTTCCTAATCTTAGCCGACTGGATGATTTGAGCATGTTGTGGATGATCTTGAAGATGTTCTGCTAAGCATGGTATGTTCCTCAAAGAAGATTGAAGTCCCAGCTATGTGTGGCCGACAGTGTAGTGATGCGTATAAAGTTTTATAATAAGTCAAATTGTATTTCTAATTGCTCTATAATAAAATAAGTGTATGTTGTGCTGACTTTGATGATCATTCCAAAGTCGATGTCATGTATAAATAAGAGTTGTGAAGTTAGTCAAATGTGCAAGTGTGGTTATGATGAGAAGGTGATAGTGAAAAGGAGCAAAAAGCAGAGCAAAGGTGTTGAGCTTAAATGGAACTAACTCAAGCATAGTAAAGATGCTATTCTCTAGTTCAAATATGTAATACTTATATTCTTCTATAGACAGTGTGTCTCCTGTAGGTAGGGCCTCTTGTGAGCAATGTGCTCGGGTAGTGAGCCCTAACTAGAAAGTGCCATTTTATTCTTCCTATTCTTTTAATAGAGAATACAATCTTGGGTTAGTCACCCTGTGGTTTTTCCCTTACCAGGTTTTCCACGTTAAATCTTGGTGTTATGTGTATTAAATGTGTTTCTTCTCTTGAATTACTGGATTATGCTTCCATGATTAAATCATTGATATGCTGTTGAAATATAAGAAGGTTTTTAAGTAAATAAGAAATAGGTTTTTGGTTACAACTGATTCACCCCCCCTCTCAATTGTCTATCCTAAATCCAACATTAACATTCATGGTTCCTTGAGGACAATAGTTGGCGGTAGATGAGATGTATAAGGGCAAGTGGACATTTGGATGTTTCCATCAAGCTTTGTTTCTACCTTTGCACCTAATTTCCTATGTTTACAAGCTCTTTTAGGATGATGTTAGAGTTTGTGGGCCTAGTCAAAACTAAGTTAGAGGTTTCAGTGGTTTCGGGAACCATCGGAGCCACATCACAGGTTTTGGTGGTTTAGGGAACCATCAAAACCACTGAAGACTTTTACATTTTTAATTCCTTTGTCATGTATAAATGAGAGTTGTGAAGTCAGTCAAATGTGCAAGTGTGGTTATGATGAGAAGGTGATAGTGAAAAGGAGCAAAAAGCAGAGCAGAGGTGTTGAGCTTAAATGGAACTAACTCAAGCATAGTAAAGATGCTATTCTCCAGTTCAAGTATGTAATACTCATATTCTTCTGTAGATAGTGTGTCTCCTATAGGCAGTGGGCCTCTTGTCAGTAGTGTGCTCGGGTAGTGAGCCCTAACTGGAAAGTGCCATTTTATTCTTCCTATTCTTTTAATAGAGAATACAATCTTGGGTTAGTCACCCCATGGTTTTTCCCTTAACTGGGTTTTCCACGTTAAAATCTTGGTGTTATGTATATTAAATGTGTTTCTTCTCTTGAATTACTGGATTATGCTTCCATGATTGAATCATTGATATGCTGTTGAAATATAAGAAGGTTTTTAAGTAAATAAGAAATAGGTTTTTGGTTACAACTGATTCACCCCCCCTCTCAGTTGTCTGTCCTAAATCCAACATTAACATTCATGGTTCCTTGAGGAGAGTAGTTGGCGGTAGATGAGATGTATAAGGGTAGGTGGACATTTGGATGTTTCCATCAAGCTTTGTTTCTACCTTTGCACCCAATTTCCTATGTTTACAAGCTCTTTTAGGATGATGTTAGAGTTTGTGGGCCTAGTCAGAACTGAGTTAGAGGTTTCAGTGGTTTCGGGAACCATCAAAGCCACATCTTAGGTTTTGGTGGTTCAGGGAACCATCAAAACCACTAAAGACTTTTACATTTTTAATTCCTTTGTCATGTATAAATGAGAGTTGTGAAGTCAGTCAAATATGCAAGTGTGGTTACGATGAGAAGGTGATAGTGAAAAGGAGCAAAAAGAAGAGCAGAGGTGTTGAGCTTAAATGGAACTAACTTAAGCATAGTAAAGATGCTATTCTCCAGTTCAAGTATGTAATACTCATATTCTTCTGTAGATAGTATGTCTCCTATAGGTAGTGGCCCTCTTGTGAGCAGTGTGCTCGGGCAATGAGCCCTAACTAGAAAGTCCGATTTTATTCTTCCTATTCTTTTAATAGAGAATACAATCTTGGCTTAGTCACCCCGTGGTTTTTCCCTTACCAGGTTTTCCACGTTAAAATCTTGGTGTTATGTGTATTAAATGTGTTTCTTCTCTTGAATTACTCGATTATGCTTCCATGATTGAATCATTGATATGCTGTTGAAATATAAGAAGGTTTTTAAGTAAATAAGAAATAGGTTTTTGGTTACAACTAATTCACCCCCCCTCTCAATTGTCTGTCCTGAATCCAACATTAACATTCATGGTTCCTTGAGGAGAGTAGTTGGCAGTAGATGAGATGTATAAGGGTAGGTGGACATTTGGATGTTTCCATCAAGCTTTGTTTCTACCTTTGCACCCAATTTCCTATGTTTACAAGCTCTTTTAGGATGATGTCAAAGTTTGTGGGCCTACTTAGAACTAAGTTAGAGGTTTCAGTGGTTTCGGGAACCATCGGAGCCACATCGCAGGTTTTGGTGGTTCAGGGAACCATCGAAACCACTGAAGACTTTTACAGTTTTTAATTCCTTTGTCTTTTTTATTCACTTTCCTTTTATTTCTTCTTTGTTCCCTCCTATTGACAGTTTGTCGACCACCATAAACACTCCACATCATTCTCTTTATTTTCTCTTCTTCATTTCACTTCTCTACAATCCCTTTATCTTCTCATTTTCTACCTTTTTCTCTCTTTGTTCCTTTCACTACCTTTTCTTCTTTCTTTCCTTAGTTCCATTTATTGGACCTCACACCAACATCAGGAACCGTGGAATGTTTTTGGGGGTTCTAGAAACCACAAGAACCATCGTCATCTTCTTTTCCACCTAATTCAATTTAAGTCAATTTTTCTAAAAAATGACTAAGGGTTGAGATAAGGGTTGAGATACATAACTCTTCCTCCCTTTATTCCATTTCTCCATTTCCTTTTCTTTTCTTTCCCTTTGTCTTTGCCTCTTTCTTTGTGCCACCTCTTCCTTGTTCTATTTGTCAGAGCCCACATCAACACAGGAACCAAGAACCTATGTCAGGGGTTCCCTTGGTTTTGGGAACCAAAGGAACCTCTAACACCTTTTTCTTATGTTATCACCAAAATTGACCAAGTGATGAAATTCTTTTTTGAGGGTTCAAGGGCAAGTTGGAACCAAGGAACTTGCCAGAGGTTCTGTTGGTTTTGAAAACCACTGGAACCACTAACAAGTTCCTTGTAGGCCTAAAAGGGGTGACAAATGTTAGATACTTAAAAATTTTGGGTTTTTGAGGGTTTCTTAAAGGTGTAGAACAAGGAAAAACACACGGGGGAACACACTTACAATTTTTTAGGATTTTGTAAGTGTTTTTTTATAAATTTGGTGTTGGTAAACTTGGGTCCCAATAGTGGCTCTAGTTGGGGATGTGTACCTCATAGGTACAATGAGAATATAGAAGACTCTTTGAGTGCAAACCATAAAAACAAGAATGATGGAAAAACACAAACATATATACATATGGAAAAAAGTGAAGGCAAACTATATAGGTCAAAAAGGTACCTCATCACTTAGGAGAAGTAATGCTTCAGATGATGACCATGAATTGGTAGCTCCATGAACTCTCCATTTAGATTCTTGAGATGATATATACATTGTGATCATACTTAGTGGCAACTTCATATGGTCCCAACCATAAAGGATCAAACTTCTAATGCTTTCCTTTGTTCTCTAATCTAGCATCCCACATGAGAACTAAATTCCCAACCTGGAAGCTTCTCTGAAGTGCCCTCCTATAAAAAAGATGCTTGGTTGCTTAGCTCTATTATAGGATCTTGTCAAATGCAACTCTTCTACTCTCATCTAGCTCTATTAGTTCTAACATCCTTTGAGAAATTATGCCATCTTCTTCTCCAATATCATGCAACAATTGATAAACATGCAATCCTAGGGTAAGTGGCACTTTGGCCTCTTGTCCATACACAAGTTCAAATGGATTATTACCAATAGCATGTTTGTAAGTTATCCTATTCGCCCATATTGCATACTTCAATTTATCATCCCACCTTTTCTTGTTCACATCCATAGTCCTTTTTATGATCTTCATGATGCTCTTGTGTCTAGATTTAACATGTCCATTACTTTGGGGATGGTAAGGAGATGAATGGATCAGGTTAATCTCATACTTAGAACACATACTTAAGAAATCTTGGGATCCGAAATATGTAGTATTATTAGCAATTATCCTTACAGGTACACCAAACTTGGTTATCATGTTGCTGATTAAAAATTCTACCACCACCATAGATGTAGCATTGCAAGTTGGGATTGCCTCAACCCATTTAGTGAAGTAGTCAGTTGCCATGAGAATCCATTTATACCCATTGCTAGATTTTTCTTGTATTTCCCATATAGAATCAATTCCTCATTTCTGAAATGGAGCTTCAATTGTTACTATTATTAGAGGAAGAGCACTTGCAAACTTTATTTTACCTGAAAACCTTTGGCAGGCATCATATTTTCTTACCATTTCAGCAACATCCTTGAACAATGTTGGCCACCAATACCCTACCCTAATAATCTTATACATAGGGGTGCTAGCCTTTAAATGCCCCCCACAAATACTTTGATGGAATTCATTAATAACCCTTTTAGATTGCTCTTAATACAATCATTTTAACAACCCTTCATGATTTCTCCATATTAAATCATTTTGGATCATGCACATATGTTTGTGATCATAGTTTGATTGTTCTCTACTGACTTCCACTCATCTCAGAAGGACAATGCATATGTTCTAGGTAGAAGACAACATCCTTATGCCATGGGTGGTCCTTCAAGTAACAAAGGATAGCAATAGGGATTGAATCTATTTCATTTACCTCTGCTACATCTAAATTAGCATTTTCCATCAACTTTTCCAAACCTTGACCTCTAACCAATTTGGTAACCTCCACCTCTATATCACATTCTTGAATTTTATTTATCCATCTATATCTTCTGCCCAAGGCTTCTTACTGCATGAAGATATCCTTCGCTACTGAATGTGGCACATAAGCAATGGATTTTTCCCCCATAAGATATGATATAAATTTTTTAATAGCCTTAAGAAGGGCATAAGCTTGATTCTCCATGGTGGAATACTTCATCTTAGTAGCTTGTAGGATTCTCATACCCATCCTTGCTCTTTTGAAGTAGGACAACAACAATGGTGTAGAATGAGGTGAAGGAAAAGAGTTGGAAGGGCTTAGAGTAGTCTATTCTTATGAAGATCAGAGCAGCTTTGAGAGCCTCCTTAATGTCCATGAATGTAGAAAATGGTTCCTTACTCCATGTGATGGATTCCGCCTTATTCAACATCTTGGAAATGGATTTGGTTTTCTCAACAAAGTTGGGGACAAACCTCCACACAAAGTTAATTTTCACAAAGAAAGACAAGATAGCCTTGATTGATTTGGGTTGAGGGATTAGGTCAATTTCCTTTACTCTTGCTAGATCTATTCTCACCCCATCCTTTCACACGATATGTCCTATTAGCTTTCCGTCCCCAACCCCAAACACACATTTCTTGGGATTCAAAGATATACCATACTCAAGGCATCTTTAAAATATTAGCTCCAAATGTTTTCAATGTTCTTTTCTTTCCTTGAAGAATACAATTAAATCATCTTTGTAAACCACCATGATTTCATCTATAATACCTACAAAGGAAAAAATTGATTGCTCTTTGAAATTTTCAACCCACATTCTTCAAACCAAATGGTATTATCACATATACAAAAGTGCCCCAAGGAGTATATAGTAAATATTGTTTTGTATTGCTCTAACTCCTTGACCATCACTTGATTATAGCCTGAGAATCCATCCATCATTGTAAAAAATAGTTGTTCATTATCTAAACAAACTAAAAGTTTTACCAATATAAAACCATACATTTTTTTAAACATAATTAAATCATTTATAATGAATGACTAAACCATTATTCATAAATTAAATATTACATATTTACATCCTCATCTTGATGGTAAATCTTATAAATATACAAGTTTATAATAATACATATATCAAGTGGAATATAAGTGATATCTCTGATTAACCAAATCTTCGGCATTCTTCAGCTACAAGAGGGAGAGCATCACCCGAGTGCTTTACCTCCAACCACAAATCATCAGTCCCCTCCACACCTTCCAGTAGGAAGTAGTCCTACCCTTGATGAGAGTAGTGGATTAAGGGAATCAATAAAATCTATCATGCCATCCAAGAACTAATGTTGTGTCCAACCAAAACAATCAAGCATACGACTCTAGAATCCATTTAGCTAGGTATGATACAATCCAGCTCTTTTGCAAATAAAGGACACTGTGAATCGACAATGAGAAATAGAATACCTATGTATGCATGTCTATTAATACATATTCTATTTGAAGTTTAGTAATGAACAAGGTTTCAAAAATAAGAAAGGTAAGGAGTTGTGCTATCTAATCTTGAAGTCTTGTAAGAGAACAAAAGTTGTGAAAGAATAGTGACAAGGAAAGTATATTTTCTATGATAATAAATCTAAAAATTGAAGTACCACCATGACCCTTCCCTTACACATCTAGGTATTGATCCTGTTAAGATGCAATACCCTAAATCATGACCTAGAATAATGCATTTTGTTCCTGAAAGGTACAAGCCACTTGACTTTGTTGACATCCCAAATTATCCAAACCCCATCCCTAATGAATTCAAAGACCACTTTCCCAAATTTAGTGGGAATAGATTTGAATTAGTTGATAACCATTTTTAGAGATTTAGTGATTTAATAGAGGATTATGAATTGAAGAAGAGGACTTTGTAACATGAAACTCTTTGTGTAGTCCTTGAAGGAAGATGCTAGAGACTAGTTCAATCACCTACTAATGTGTGGTGTTCCTTCATGGAAGGAATTTAAGACATTATTTCTAGAATAGTTTTGTGAGAAGTTGGATATAAGCTTGTTAATTAATGAACTCACCAATATTCAAAAGGAGAAAGAAGAGTTAGTGCAAGTTTTAAACCTAAGATTTACAAAAAGTTGTGAGGGACATTCTAGAAGGTGATAGGCTAAATGATTTAATGTGCCTAGCTATATATTTGGGAGCCTTTGATGATAAAATGTGTTTCTGATTAAGGGATAAAAATCTCACATCACTTTAGCAAGCCTACATTATGGCTAATGATATTGAGATTAACCTAAGATTTTCAATGATGAGAGATGTTACATCTACAGGTAATGATAATTGTGAAATGCTCCTTAAGAGTAAATAGTTCAATGAGATGTGCAAGTAGAAACATCGGGATGGGTATAGTCCTATTGTTGTGAATAGAATACCATGTATTTAGTTGTGATATAGGAAAACCCTAGAAGATTATAGTGATACAAACATGTTAGCAGAAGTAGAAGAATATGATGTGAGATCAAAAGTTTAAGAGGGGTTAACCACAAATGAAATGAACATGGAATTCAGTTGCAATATGATGGAATATGGAGAGGAATCTATTAAAGATGTGTTGGCAGAAGAATCTTGTAGTAGAAGTTATGTGATCTAAGAAGCATCCATACCCCTAAGATGTATTAGGATGACATGTCAATATTCAAATCACAAGCTATAACCCTCTAATCCAAGGATGTGAAGATTTAATAAATGATCCCAATATAACATGCAAATAGTTAGACCTGTCTTGGGTGACCCATGAAGTCAAAATCATGAAAGTGGAGATTTGTGGTTAAATGCCATGGTTTGATGCAAGTGGTGATTCAAAAGGAGGAGCTCTTGTCTATGTATTTGTAGATTTCATGGAGCATTTTCAATTTGTTTATGAAGACATGAGGATGAGGTATTTCACTAAGACTTTGTATGGTAAAGATAGAGAATGGTTTGAAAGTTTCCTCCAGTGTTATTTTTCCTCATGGAAGAGCCTTGCTATTTCTTTTAACAAGCATTATGCATGTTGTTGAAACTCTAGACTTGCTATCCAAGCATTGCTTGAGATTCTGAGTGAAGAAGATGAGTCATTATTTGTCGACTCCTCTACTTTAATCCTAGACTGACATGAATTCACCACGATAATGTGTGTTGGCAAGACACACAAAGAATAGGTCAACAAAGCACATTATAATGCAGAGAATCTTACAAGGAAGCATATTGAAAAGAAATCCTACATTAATTATGGCCTCGAGTCAATCAAACCAAGAATGGTTATCTTGATACCTATTGGCAAAAAATGGAGAGGGTTACTGGTCCAAAGATCCAGTCCTCGGTCAAGTCTGTGTAGTTAGTTTATACCTTGGTCAAGTAGCTAGAGATTGATAGAAAACACAAAGAATAATAGAAACAGAGAATCACATACAGATCATAATCATAAGACGACAAAGAAATATCCAGTACCAACAGATCTCTCTCTATATATAATCAACAATCTAATATCATACATCCATCCTCTAATAGGTCTAAGTCTCTACCTCATCCATCTACATACATGACTTCTATGTCATTCTCATATCATCATATCCCACTGCTCCTATATCATCATATCCTATATATATATATATATATATATATATATATATATATATATATATATATATATATATATATATATATATATATATATATATATATATATATATATATATATATATATATATATATATATATATATTGTATCTATTACATCTACCTGGATGTTTCTTATAGCATCATAGGTTGGCCTGCAGCCTCCACATAATGTATGCACCAACTTCTAGTCAGCCCTGCTCTATGCTCTGCACCCTGCTAACATCATCCCCCTTCAAAACTATGTCTTCTCCTCAAGACATGCTCTGCTCTGGTTGAAAATACTTCTTGAGTTTGGCACCATTGACATAGCCAACTGATATCTAACCCTCCATGTTCCTTAGTCTGATTGCTCTAAAATCTGCAATTTCTTTAATCTAGAATGCTCCCAACCACCTTGTCTCCAGTTTTCATTGCTTCTTAAACTTGCTGTCATACAAGAGTACTAAGTCACCTTCCTTGAATATCTTGTTCCTCAAGTTTCTATCATGCCATGATTTATGTCTTTTCCTTTCCAAATTCTTATTATATGTTGCCATCAATTTGTCCTCATCCATTTTCTCTAACTCTTCAATCCTTTGTGTGAGAGAGTCTTCTTCACCCAGCTTGAGAGTCCTTGCTATTCAGAACTTCAACAATATGAAGTGTAACAGTATTGTAGCATCTATTCCATACACCAGTTCATAGGGAGTGAACTTAGTTGTTATTTTTAAGGTTGTTCTATATGCCCAGAGTTCCACAGGTATTTTTAGATCCCAGTCTATCTTTTTCCCATTACACATCTTTGTCAATGCTACCCCAATGATCTTATTCAAGGCTTCACTTACTCTATTTGCTTGTGGATGATATGGTGAACTCTTGTTATGTGTTACCATGAAGTTATCCAATGGCTCTAAAATTGTCTTGTTTACAAAATGTTTACCTTGATCACTAGTTATACTCAATCGACAACCAAACTATGTTCTCATAGATGAATTTGGCGGTAGTTTTTGTTGTGCAATCTTTGGTTGGTTGTGCTTTAGCCCACTTGGTGAGGTATTCCATTCTGATAATGATGAATTTATCTTTTGACTACTTTACCAGTGGGTCTATAGGTCTAATGAAGTCAATAGCCCATTTTTGAAAAGGTAATTACACTGGAACTAGTCTCAATGGCATTTCATTTCTTGCAGTGGGTCTCCCTATTCTTTGACATACATCACAATTCTTAACATATCTCTTTGCATCCTTGAAAAGTGTAGGGCACCATAACATGACTAGTTTGATTTTTCTTGCTGTCATGTCTCTGGCATTATGTCCTCCTGCTTTTCCTTCATGTGCTTCTCTTAGAATTCCTTCTCTTTCATGTTCATAAACAACCCTTCTGATGATATCATCCTTTCCTCAGATATGTATCTCTCCTTCAATCAATGTATATGGAAAAGACTTTCGCATTAGGTTTTGTCTTTCTTGTGCTGACATTTTTGTTGGAGGTTCACCTATAGCCAATAGGTATGCTATGTCTTTTAGTTCTTCTGGTACCGCATTTACTCTAAAAAGATTTGCACCAGGTAGTTCTTCTTCATGTACCTCTGGATCTTCCCCTATCTCAATTCTAGATAAGTGGTCTAGTCCCTGATTGTGATTTCCCAGTTTCACCAAAATTGAGAATTCAAACTCCTGAAACAAGAGTAGCCATCGGCAAATTCTTCCTTGAATAATTGGTTTGTTGAGTAGGTATTTCAATGGTTCATGATCAATGTAGAATACAAAAGGTGTCAACAAGAGGTAGTGTCTGAACTTCTGTACCACATATACCATTGCTAGAGCTTCCTTTTTAGTTATGGTATAATTCTTCTCTTCTTTTGACAACTTCCTACTCGCAAATGCTATAGGATGATCCTTAGAACCTTTGGGCTAAGTCAGTACTGCTCCTACTGCAATCCCCAATGCATCAACATGAACATGGAATGTATTTTCCCAATCTAGAAATATGAGTATTGGTGCTTATGCTATCTTTTGTTTCAATGTGTCAAATGTCTTTTGGTGCTGCTCATTCAAGGTAATACTTTTGCCCTATTTTTTCTTCAATATTTCTTCTATAGGTGTTGAGATGGCTGCATAACGCTTGATGAACTTCTCGTGGTAACCACTATATCCTAGGAATGTTTTGACATTAGATGTAGTTTTTGGAGTTGGTAAATTTTAAATAATTGCAACTTTTAGGGGATCAACCATCAAGCCTTCTTTACATATTATATGACCCAGTAGTGTTCCAAATGGTACCACAAAAGTATATTTCTTCAAGTTCAAGGAGATTTACAAGCTTCTATATTTATTTAGCATCAACCTCAGTGTCTGTGTGTGATCTTTTACTAGTCTAAATATAGTCCAATCATCCAAATAGTATTCTAGGAAATCATGTATAAACTCCTTAAATGCATTTACCAAGATTCTATTGAATACTGTAGCTTCATTTTTAAATCTAAATGGCATAACAGTATACATGCAAGATACTAGTTCAGAAGAAAATGTTGTTTTAGGTTGGTCCTCCTCTCTAATTTTTACCTAGT
The DNA here is from genome assembly GCA_027924645.1 of Cunninghamia lanceolata. Lineage (NCBI taxonomy): Eukaryota > Viridiplantae > Streptophyta > Pinopsida > Cupressales > Cupressaceae > Cunninghamia > Cunninghamia lanceolata. Next base: position 3,110,440 of record BSBN01001394.1, on the reverse strand, counting down.
GTATCTAGAGAATCCATTAGTGAAAGAGTAAATCTCCCTACCATCAACTAACTCCAAGATTTCCTCTATGAATGGTGTAGGGAAATGATCATGAATACAAGCTTTATTCAATTCTCTATAGTGTCTGCAGATCCTGATTTTTTTTGTCTTCTTGTTCTGTACTACAATTAGACTGATCCACTCTGCTTCCTCCACTGGTTTTATGATTCCTTCTTCAAGTATCTTATTAAGTTCCACTTTAACTTTATTCTTCATGTGTTGGATTCAATATGTATGGCCTTTTCTTGATTGGTTTACTACCTTCCTTTAGTTGAATTTTCATTGTTCCGGCTTCCTCTTTGATTCCCTTCATCTTTGTAAATTTTCTATGAAACAAATCCTCATACTCAGACAAAATTTATACCACTTGCGCCACTACCTTCTCATCCCACTAGTCTCCTATTTTGGCTATCTTAGGATCTCCTTCTTTGGCAATGTTTTCTTCCCTTAGCTAGATTGGCGTATTGTAGTATTTTTCCTTGATAGTTGTTGGTTCCACTAGCTTTATCTCTCCTTTCTCAATCATTATTTCTGGCTCCCTACTCTCTTCATCCTCCTATTGTATAGTTTTGTAGCATTTGTGGTTCTCTAGGTATGATTCTTTATGCATCCATTCTATGATTTTCCATAAGCCTTATGTTCTTGCCAGTGGTGGACTTTGTTCCAGTTTTGCTTCTTCTTTCAAGCCACATCCTATTGAAAGGCGATCTCCTTGATTTTGAGGAGTTACATATGTGTATGTTCTTGTCTAGACTAAGGAATGAGAATGTATGAATGAAGTCCTTTTGCAGTTCTTCCCAATGTCTAGTTTCTTTCCTCCTTTCTTAATTTATATACCATGTCTATGCAATTGGCAATAGTGTACAATAAAAGAAATGGGTATATAGTATCTAATTATATTCATTCATTTCTCTTTAAACTATTATACACATGGATAAATGTTCTTGTGGTGAGATCTGACCTAAGTATTTGGGTATTATGTCATATTTTCCTTCCTTTTAAAATATCTTTTCTTGATGAGTATTTTAAATACTGGCCATTGATTTATTGTGTCTTTGTGTGTATTCCACCAGTTTGTGGCATTACATACTAATGTGTGTTGTACAACTTGTAATCTTATGTCTTCATTTGAAAAAACTATCTCCATTTCTCTTAGATATGTATGCAGATTCTATACTCTTGAATACCTAGGCAACTTGATATGTGAAATGCCTTTCAAAATGTGACTTACCCAATAAGGTCTTTGAGCCATATCTTCTATGTCCTCCATAGATGTGCCACATGTGATCTCTGATCAGTTTTGATGAAGTGCAGAGGATTGTGGTATATCTTCTTTGCCAGTTCTGATCATGAATATGCTCTGGTAACCAGGCATTTTGTGTGTTTTTAGTTCTAGTTCTTCTTTTAACTAGGCTTCTAGAACTTTTTCACTATCTATGCTTTAGTGATCATCTTCTATCTCCAATTCTCCCTTAGAGTTAGGATCTTCTATTGTTTTCTCTACATCCAGCCTTGAAATTATGTGGAGATTCTTTGCATCCTTATCATTGTGTTTAGTCTAGTTGACTTCTTCTATGCATCCATTGATGATCCCAAAGAAATATGGACAATATTGTTCTCATTAGAAAATTATAGCTCTTCTTTCTGGGAGTCTATGATACCATTTGCATCTACAAACCATCTCAAACCCAAAAGTGCATTGAAAGCTTCACCTTGATCCTTCATGGCTACAATAATAAAGTCTAAGACTTGTTTGATCCCCATTAGATTAACTCCCACTTGATTCCATGTTCCCATTGTTTGCATGTTAGATCCATCTACCAAGATTATGTTGTAAATTATCTCTGTCGATTTAGGTCTTCCCAACTATTCCCAAAGCTTCTTTCTGATCATGTTGACATCTGCTCCCAGATCTATCATGGCATTCCAAACTTTTATGTGATTGATATGAACATCCACCATAAGTGGATTTGTCTTCCATTCTCTATCTTTTTTTCCCACCCTTCAGAGTTGACTCTTTTGACCTTGCTCCTTATTCTAGTATTTAGAAAATTGCTTCAGTTTCTCAATAAGTCTATGTTGTTGTGTCAATTGTTCTAACTGCATGAGAGCTTCTACTTCTTCTCCAGTGAAAAATTCCTTGTATTGTTTCTCCTTGTCTTGCTCCTTCCTTATTGTTTGTTTAGCTTCCTTCACAACTTTCTCATGTTGCTTCTTAGTAGGGACAAATTCCTCTTCCTCATCATTGTCTTCCTCTTCTATCTCAACAGTATAATGTCTTCCGGTATTTGTTCCTTGTCTTGTAAGTACTGTAGCTTTCTCCTTCCTTCTTCTCTCTTTTATGGTATGTTTTGAGTTGCTTCTCTGGTAATACTCTTCTTCTTCTATAGATCCAGTTGAAGATATGTCAGTTTCCTCCTTCCTATTCTTCTAACAAGTTCTTGCTCCTTGACCCTTAGGTTGCCTTCTTATGATACCACTTGTTAGGGTTAGCCGGCAGAAGATATCAATTAAATGCAAATAAAGAGTAAACAGAGAAATGGAAATACACAGAAATAATAATAGCGAGAGACAATTTTTAACGTGGTTCACCCAAACTCGGGCTACATCCACCAAACAGAGAGTCCAATATTATTATCCAGTAAATCAAACCGATTACAATCAGCAATCCCTGCAACTCAATACCGCTGCAAAATGCTACAATACAATATATCAAAACCCTAACCCTTAGCCGCTTTTTATCAAGCTTTTTGTTGGTTACAAAATAGGGTTTTCTTATGTCGGTCAATGAAAAAATTAACTCCCGGTGCATTATAAAATAATAAAAAACCGTGTGAGGTTTCGGGGGCATTGCCCCCAAGCCCCCACGGGGGCAACAGGGAACGCGCCAGGGGCACTGCCCCTGGACCCCGCAAGGGGCACTGCCCCTTGACCCCGTCTTGGGGGCGCTGCCCCCAAACCCCCGCAAGGGGCGCTGCCCCTTGACCCCGTAAGAATTTGGGGGGAAACTGCGCCGATAAAAGTGGGGTAAATATAACCTCCGAGTCTGATTAGGCTCCATATAACAACAATCTCCCACTTGGAGACTGATCAGACTCCACACCATATCAACTAGCCCCTTTTTTATTATTCAAGTTCTGTAACTCATCACTCTTACATTGTGGTGTTGCATTCTAGAAGTATTGTTGTGCTCTCTCACAAGAAAATAGGTCATGCTCTCTACTGCTACAAAATGGACACTATTTTTTCTTTCGCCCCAACATTCATTAGCAAAGTGTCCTAGCTTATTGCAATTGAAACATGTAGCATCTTCTCTCCTTATTTGACTTCTTCTATGACCTCAGCCTCCTCTATAGCCTCCAAATTTCTCTCTATCATCATTATTATAGCTATTCCCATAGGATGGACTGCCAAAGTTTGAATTTTGTATTGTATTGACATTCTACTAATTTCTTCAATTTGGTTTCTTATAGCCTTGATCATATGAGTTTCTTTTTGTTATGCCCTTCACATATGACATGTTGTTCTCCACCACGATTGGTACCATGTTTCATCTTCTTCATCATCAATATCTCTTTTCCTCTAGAAGTTATGTGAAGGATAATTTCATGTTTCATGGTCATTACATTTCTGTACAATCCAAAGTATACTAAATTTATTCTTTTTGTTGTCTTCATTGCAGTAGCTTGCCTTTCACCTTTTATTCTAGGGCATTCATTTCTCAAGTGACCTTCCCTTTTGTAGTAGGAGCACCAAATATTAGGCATTTGCTTCTATGTATTCTCCTCTTGCTTGGCCAAAATCTCTTGTCTTAGCTTTATTTGCTCCAATTCCAATTTCAACTTCTCCAGTTCTAGCTTTTCCTTCATTTTGTCTTGTCTGTGCTAGGATTGAGACTCTATCTAGTAGGCTAGTGTCACTACTTCTACATATGTTTCAAATGTTCTTCCATCTAGGGTTGATCTTATTTTAGGACTTATTCTAGAAATGAACCATTATATATTTTCCTTCTCAGCCAGTGGTTCCTCCAACTTCCTAGTTGTCTCCTTGAATATCTTATCAAAGTCCTTTATAGATTCTTTATCCAACTGCATCAAATCCCTCAACTTGCTGACCCCTTCTGTAGGAATATTCAGAACTCCAAAATTCTCGAAGAATAGTTTCTTGATATCATCCCACTCCTTATCACTATTTGGACATGTCTTTCTATACCACTTCAATGCTTCATTTCACAAGGTGCCTATGAGTTTAGACAAGTTTATTTTATCTCTTGTTACCCCCTTCTAGTTCCAAATAGACTCCAAAACAAAAATGTGTTCTACTGCTTTAGTAGTGTCCTTCTCAAAGACTAGTAAATTGATATGAATATCCATGATTGTCTTCTCAAAGTCTCTAGTTATTTGCAATAGGTTTCCTTCGGTCTACTCTTTCGGTTAGGCTATCTTATATCAACTCAATTTCTTTCTCTTTCCTTGTCTCTATGTAGTCAGATATCAAAGTACTCCTCTCCTAAAACTTCTACGAAATTACTCAAGATATCTTCTATTATGTCTACTTCCTTGTTTGCTTAAATATTTACCTCCTCAACTAAAAATTATTTTGACTTTATATGGCAATCGGGGTGATGCATGGTCCAGGGGTTATGTCTCTTTGTAGTGTCTCTTCAAATTAGGGTACTCTTCTATTTGTGAATGGCATCATGTCAAAATCCAATGATGATTGAAATACCCTTCCAAAATCCTCAAAACTCCTCTCAATGTGTACCAAATCTTCTCCTAATCCTCTTATCTCCTTTATGCTTTGGAAAATTAGCTCCTCTATATATTCCTCATCCATCTTCAAAATTTTCAGTGTTAATTTAGAATTTCTAGCAGTTTCTGGTAGAAACCCCAATTCGCTTCTTTCTTCCTTTTACCTTCCACATTATTTTCTAGAAACATCCATAGTGGCGCTTAGCAGCATCCTCCATGATGCACTCTACTTCTTCTCCTTCTAACCTCCTTTCTCTAGTAGCACCCACATTGGCACACTCAGTAGCATCCTCCCTGACATGCTTGTCTTCTTATTCAGTTTTGACGGCACCCTCCATGACGCGCTCAAAAAATTTCTCCTCCTTTCCTTCCACAAATTTTGTTGTCATCTCTTTTCTACTCTCTTGTGCCCTTCCAATCCTTCTGTGGTAGCATTCGTATCGTTCCTGAGTTTTTTTCAATCTTTCTTCTTTACTTATCGCCATTCCAGTTCTAATTTCTTCATTGATATCTCTTTTCTTCAGTTTCTCCCCTTTCGCCATGGGTTTTCCTAATTTGGTATTCCATTAGTCCTTTTATATCCCATGATATGCTTGTTTCAAGGGTCACATTGTTTGAATGATCCTTGTGGACCCTACCCCCTTTCCACTTGCCATCCCCTAAGTGCTTGCCCCATTCTCATAGAGGTAGGAACTTAAGGAGACTCAAATTTCTCCACAAGTTACAAATTTTCTCCACAAATCTAGCTTTCTCTTTTTTCTGGAATTATGTGCTATTCCTTTGAATGTTTTTCCCCTTTAATCTTTAACTAGCTTCTTTTAGGGTCCCAGCAACAGAACCAAATGTTGGCAAGAAATGGATAGGGTTACTGGTCCAGAGATCTGGTCCTTAGTCAAGTCTGTGTAGTCAGTTTATACCCCAGTCAAGTAGCTAGAGATTGATAGCAAAACACAAAGACTAATAGAAACAGAGTATCACATACAAATTATAATCATAAGACAATAAAAAAACATCCGGTACTAGAAGATCTCCATATATATAATCAACAATCCAATATCATACATCCATCCTCTAGAAGGTCTAAGTCTCTACCTCATCTATCTACATACATGATTTCTATGTCATTCTCATATCATCATATCCTACTGCTCCTATATCATCATATCTTATATTTATATATATTGTATCTATTATATCATAGGTTGGCATGCAGCCTCCACATAATGTATGTGCCAGCTTCCAGTTGGCTCTCCTCTATGCTCTGCACCCTGCTAATAATGACATAGAGATGTGTTGCTTCACTTTTGATGAGAATTTGACCCCTTTTATTAATAGAATCTTGCATTGCCTTGAGAAGTTAGGTGAGGAGAAGTTTTCCCTTTCTAGAGAAGAAACCATGTCACACTCTCTTGAAAGTAACAGGACTAGGAGTGTTGATGATAATTAAAGTGATCTATTCTCCTATTCCCCTGAATATGAGGGATTTATTGAAGATTTGGATACCCTTACTAATAGGGGCATTAAACCTCTTAGTTATCAGCCTGAATTTGAGGTGTTCCTCCAGGATATTGATGTTTTCATAGAAGATAATACAATATTATCCTCTAAAGTTTTACATTAGCTAGTTGGTATGACAAGTGTTGTTGATACTTTAGATGCTACTATAAATTACTAAAATTGATTACTGACCTTGATAGACTGAGTCAAATAGAGGCTTAGAAGACATTTCATTGAAATTTCAAGAGTATGAAAGTTTTAGGTTTGACATGGTCATACTTGACTAGGAAGATCTTTAAGAGGTCATATGTAAAATGGAGTATCAATAGTTTTAGTCTTTTCACATTAGAAAAGTAAATGAGACACTTGGTCAAGGTATATAGGCTAAAGCAATATATGACATAGGAGAATATAGTGAATGGATAGGTCTCAACCTTTTCACATTGTTAGAAAGCTTGTTTGATACTTATTGGGCTTTTGAAGATGGAATTGGTAACAAATGGCATGTTGACTCCCAAAATAACTACAACCCAAAAGCCTAAACATTTTATAATCACCTAGGCCAGTGGTGTCGTGAGGGTGATTAAAAGGGGTTTATCAACAAGTTCTAGGTGATTTTGGACAACCTACAAGAGTGGGTGTATTTTTGTTTGTGTTTTATTTCATGCCTCTAGGAATATTCTTTATCCAAGTACTTTATAGACTCTTTATCCAACTACATCAAATCCCTCATCTTGCTGACCCCTTCTGTAGGAATATTCACAACTCTAAAATTCTCTAAGAATAGTTTCTTGATATCATCCCACTCCTTATCACTATTTGGAAATATCTTTCTATACCACTTCAATGCTTCATTTCACAAGGTGCCTATGAATTTAAACAACTTTATTTTATCTCTTGTTACCCCCTTCCAGTTCCAAATAGACTCCAAAACAAAAATGTGCTCTGCTACTTCAGTAGTGTCCTTCTCAAAGACTAGTAACTTGATAGGAATATCCATGATTGGTCTTCTCAAAGTATCTAGTTATTTGCAATAGGTTTCCTCTTGTCTACTCTTCTGGTTAGGCTATCTTCTATCAACTTAGTTTCTTTCTCTTTCCTTATCTCTCTGTAGTCATATATCAAAGTACTCCTCTCCTAAACTTCTGTGAAATTACTCAAGATGTCTTCTATTCTATCTGCTTCCTTGTTTGCTTGAATATTTACCTTAAATTATTTTGACTTTATATGGCACTCGGGGTGATGCATGGTCAAGGGGTTGTGTCTCTTCAAATTAGGGTACTCTTCTATTTGTGAATTGCATCATGTCAAAATACAACGATGATTGAAATACCCTTCCAAAATCCTCAAAACTCCTCTCAATGTGTACCAAATCTTCTCCTTAGCCTCGTATCTCCTTTATACTTTAGAAAATTAGCTCCTCTATATATTCCTCATCCATCTTCAAAATTTTCAATGTTAATTTAGAATTTCTAGCAGTCTGCGGTAGAAACCCCAATTTGCTTCTTTGTTCCTTTTACCTTCCGCATTATTTTCTGGAAACATCCATAGTGGTGCTCAGAAGTATCCTCCATGATGTACTCTACTTCTTCTCCTTCTAACCTCCTTTCTCTAGCAGCACCCATATTGGCACGCTCAGCAGCATCCTCCCTAATGCGCTTGTCTTCTTCTTCACTTCTGACGGCACCCTCCATGCCGCTCTCAACAAATTGCTCCTCCTTTCCTTCCACAACTTTTGTTGTCATTTATTTTCTACTCTCTTGTGCCCTTTCCATCCTTCTGCAGTAGCATTCCTATCATTCCTGAGTTTGTTTCAATCTTTCTTCTCTACTTTGCCATTACGGTTCTGACTTCTTCATCGTTCTCTCTTTTCTTTCGATTCTCCCCTTTTGTCATGGGTTTTCCTAATTTGGTGTTCCATTAGTCCTTTTATATCCCATGATATGCTTGTTTCAAGGTTCACATCATTTGAATGATCCTTGTGGACCCTACCCCCTTTCCACTTGACATTCCCTAAGTGCTTGTCCCCTTCTCATAGAGGTGGGAACTTAAGGAGACTCAAATTTCTCCACAAGTTACAAATTTTCTCCACAAATCTAGCCTTCTCTACTTTCTAGAACTCTGTGCTATTCCTTTGAATGTTTTTCCCCTCAATCTTTAACTAGCTTCTTTCAGGGTCCTGGCAACAGAACCAAATGTTGGCAAGAAATGGAGAGGGTTAGTGGTCTGGAGATCTGGTCCTTAGTCAAGTCTATGTAGTCAGTTTATACCCCAGTCAAGTAGCTAGAGATTAATAGCAAAACACAAAGAATAATAGAAACAGAGTATCACATACAAATCATAATCATAAGACAACAAAGAAATATCTAGTACTAGAAGATCTCCATATATATAATCAACAATCCAATATCATACATCCATCCTCTAGAAGGTCTAAGTCTCTACCTTATCCATCTACATACATGATTTCTATGTCATTCTCATATCATCATATCTTGCTGCTCCTATATCATCATATCTTATATCTATATATATTGTATCTATTATATCATAGGTCGGCATGTAGTCTCTGCATAATGTATGCGCCATCTTCCAGTTGGCTCTGCTCTATGCTCTGTACCCTACTAACAATGACATAGAGATGTGTTGCTTCACTTCTGATGAGAATCTGACCCCTTTTATTAATAAAATCTTGCATTACCTTGAGGAGTCAGGTGAGGAGAAGTTTTCCCTTTCTAGAGATGAACCCATGTCACACTCTCTTGAAAGTGGCAGGACTAGGAGTGTTGGTGATAATTAAAGTGATCTATTCTCCTATTCCCCTGAATATGAGGGATTTATTAAAGATTTGGATACCCTTACTGATAGGGGCATTAAACCTCTTAGTTATCAACCTGAATTTGAGGTGTTCCTCTAGGATATTGATGTTGTCATAGAAGATAATACAATATTATCCTCTAAAGTTTTACATCAGCTAGTTGGTATGACAAGTGTTGTTCATACTTTAGATGCTACTATAAATTACTAAAATTGATTACTGACCTTGACAGACTGAGTCAAACAAAGACTCAGAAGACATTTCATTAAAATTTCAAGAGTATGAGAGTTTTAGGTTTGTGTTGACCTATTTTCCTCTGTCCAGTGTTAAACAGTTCACCTTGTATTTTCCTTTCAAATCCTTTAGAAAGAGGACCCTACAAGGCCTAAATCCCTCAAATACTCATGCTATGCCTTGCCAAAAAATCCCAAAATCTCACCTTGAGAATCCTTGCAGAAAACCCAAAAAAAAACTAGAAATCTTTTATCTTCAAGTGCCTTCCATTGCAGATATTTCTTAGTTTTATACTTAGTCATTTTTATATGCATTTACATTGTATGTTTATTTGTATGTATGTTCGCATTGTATGTTCATATATACAATCACACATACAAAGGTATGATACAAAGGGAAAGATACAAGGCAAATGATACAAAGGCAATATGCAAGGTAGACATACAAGGGTTTTTTCGGCGTGACAGCATCCATCGGTGACTCAGTTTGAGGTCTCTTTGATAGGCCGATGCAGATGCAAGGGTCAGATGCAAGGAAATATACAAATGAACATACAAAGGGTCATCGGCCAGATAGGCCTTATTGGTAGCCAAGCTAAGGATCTCCCCGACAGTCGATGCATGCAAACATACAAAGGGAGAGATACAAAGGTGGGGTCCAGTTTGTTTACAAAGGTGATTGTATCTCATATACAAGTCACATTGTATATGCGATATACAAGGCAATGATACAAAGGAAAGATGCAAAGTCTATATGCAAGCAAGAGATACAAAAGGTGGGGTCCACCGAATGCATGTATACGTGATTGTATCTTTGCACATACAATTGCATATACAAGGGAATATGCAATCCTAAGATACAAGGCCCGGACCTGAATTGAATATGCATTCTGGTTGATAAAGGCACAAGTAATTGTATGTATTTTTGTTTGTATGTTCGTGTTGTATGTTTAGACATACAAGGGTCAAATGCAAGGCGATATACAAATTAGTATACAAGGGTCACATGTATATGCCAAGATGAAATGTTTGTATGCAAGCAATTGTATTGCATCTTTTATTTGTATATTTTGCATTGTATATGTGATATACAAAGTTTAGATACAACAACAATATACAAGGCGGACCTGACTTGAAAATCAAATTTGGCAAATTCAGCATTGAGTTTCGCAGTTTGTATGTTGAGGTAATTGTATATGTCAACATGCAAAGGGGAAAAGATACAAGGGCCAAACTTGTTTCAAAGTTTTATTCTAGTTGATAATCTCCTGAGTTCCACATTGTATGTATATGTGATTGTATCTCATATACAATCACATACAAAAGTCACATACAAAGACTTTTGGCAAGACAATATGTAGTGGCGGCTCATTTTGAGGTTTTTTCGACGGCCGATGGAGGATGTATTGTTCAGTGATGGTCTCAGGCTCAGCTCTGTGACAAATTAGATAGCACCATGTGTCAAAGCTGATCCAAAGGCCGATTCACATGCAGGCACAAAGGGAGATACAAAAGTAGGGGCCCACTTTTGTATATAGTCATTGTATTGTATATGCAAATACATATACAAGCGTGCATACATACAAAGGTGATTCAAAGACCGATTAAAAATGCCAAGGCAAAAGGCACATACAATGGGCATTTCGGCGAGACTTTGCTTATCAGTAGCTCCAGAATAAGTTCCATCGATGGAGCATGGTCTCGCCGAGGGTGTTGGTCATCGGTGCATCTGTAGAGGAATGAAAAACTCAGTCGATGGGTGAAGTCTCACCGACGATAGGTAATTTAGAGTCCGTTCTTGCATAAAGTGGACCTAGCGGTGTAAAATGCATATTCAAGTGCAAATGCAAAGTGATTTACAGATACAATATGCAGTTGACCACAACTTTGACCGCCCATATCTCCCTCATCCTGGCAAATTTCAATATGCTTCTAAAGGTAAAAATGCTTATTTTTGCCTCCTCTTTCATCTGGCGAGCTTTTGAGGAGGGTATTTTCACTTTCAAAGTTTGGATCTGGATTTGCATGCTTTGGCAACTGGACGTTTCAGCGACCATCTTTGCATATGCAAATGCAGATATTTGTTGTATTTATGGGTGCAGGTTGATGATTCAACAGCTTACATTAAAGACTCAAAATATCTTATATCTGCCCAAGTTTGAGATCTTTTATGCCATGAATTCTTGCAGGTGGATGTCCCTTCAGAGGCAGATATTTTTCTGATACAGCCCATGTGGCAAATTTATTGTAACCGACTTAGGTCCTTTTGAAAATGCTATATAGGCATTATCATGAGATGTAAAAAAGGGTTGGAAATTTTTAGTATTCAGTCTTTTTGTTTCCAAACAGAGCTTTTCTAGACTGTAACCATGCCTTCTGATTGAATACACGCTAGTTATTTTTACCTCTTCATGCTATTTTAACCCTGTGTGATCAAAGAATGATATGTTTGTGAATGTTTAATTCCTTCTATGTCATCTCTTGCTCCTTGCCTCCATTAAAATCAACTTGATATGTGTACGTTTATTGGTTGTATCCAATCATTTTGTGCATTTTCTTAGTTCTGTGAAGGTTTCTTTTATTGTCTGGTGCATCACCCTTATTTTTCAAGTTTTCTAGTATTATCTTACATTTAAAAGCATTCCTTCTCCCTTTTCCTCTACAAATTGAGTAGATTTTAGGTGATAACCAGCTAGGAAGCTGGCCTTCTTTGGAGGTTCTTTCCAAACACAGGTGACCCACAGACCTTGGAAAGATCCCATGTTTCTCCAGATTGCTAAAGTTTTACAACTACAGCAAGGGTGCAAATCTAGGTGATAACAACTCTGGCACGCTTGATGGGACTACTCTGTTCGAGCCTAAATAGTGCTTATTGTTTTAATCATATTGCTGGTTATAATATGCTACCAGCATTATCAGGCTTTTTGAGAGGTGTTTGAGCATATCTGGTTACTCGTACTAAGGAAAGACAAGTAGGTCAATGCTACTATTATGTTTTATGAGAAAAATACAAAATTAGAGTTCTAGTTCTTTTGATTATTTGCAGCTGTCTCTGCCTAGAAGATAGAGTAGAGCTTTGGTAAGGACTCTAGTTTCCAAACGAATACAATCAATTCCACCAAGTTTCAGGCCAGTAGCTCTTGTAGTTCCTGTACTGGTTCAAGCAAACCTACCTCTTGCTATTCCAATGGCAAGAAATCAGCTATTTGTGGCTTTTGATGGGGATAGCCCATTGATTTTAACAGTGCATGATAATATACCCCTGGCAGCTTTGAAGAGCCTGCGCTATTTCACTGGGGAGGATCAAACTACCCCAATTGAGCACATTAGAGACGTAGCTTCTCTATTTGATGTTCATCATGTAACCCAAGAAAATGTAGCCATCAAGCTGCTAGCTGCCTCGTTTAAAGGAAAAGCATTACAGTGGTTCAGGAGTTTACCAGTGCAGACCATTGGAACTTGGGATGATCTGGGTGATAATTTGAACAAATAATTTCAAGATAATTCAGATAACTTATCGCTAGTTGAATAGCTGACTACAATAAAGAGAGCTCCTTAGGAGTAAATGATGGATTTCAACTTCCAGTTCTAGAAGACATGGGACAGAATTCCTGCTACGGTAAGGCCTCCATCAGAGTATACTTTTCTGTATTTTTTGAAAGCTCTAAATAGTGATATTTCAGTAATGATACAATCGTTGGGAGGTACAAGTTTACCTAATGCATATGAAATAGCTATTAGAACAGAAAACAGCTTGATTCAGGTTGAGAAAATAGCACCTAGACCACCAATGCCCATTTTTCCTGAGATTCAAGCTTCAATGCCTTTGCCAATTCTGTATTTTACCCCTTTACCTGCTGCAGCAGCCTTGCCAAGTATTGCCAATCCTGAGACTATTGTTTCTAGCTCATCACAAAGTTAAGAGAGATAAAAAATAGCCAATAGAAAATAGAGAATATCTTGCAAACTTTTGGGAATGATCTGGTGAATATAAAAAAATAGCAGTCCCAGAACAAACAACCTTATCAGCCACACATCCAAGGGCAAAATAAGCATTATCAAGGGCAAAACCAACCAGACCAAGCTAATAGGCCACCTTATCAAAGCAATTACCAGGGTGCTAGGTAGAGTGTGAATTAGAGGCCTTTCCAGCCTTACGATTCGACACCCATTAATGCAGTTAGGGACCTTGTCCCTGTTCAGAATAACCTTGCAGCCAAGTATGAATGGTGTTTTCCATGCAATCAGCCACACAGTCAGGTAGCCTATTCAAATGGAGTGATAAATTAGGCCCTAATGGTACAAAACATTACAGTTTCACAGCCAAACACACCAAATGATGGGATTGTACAGTAGCAAGAACAGCCTCAGAATGATACTACCTTCTTGAACTGGCAGGAAGATGAATTCTATGGTGTAAACAGAGATGATACTTCAGTTGCAGCAAATACCAGAGCTAAAAAAGGGGTTATGAGATAGATCAAGCAACAAATAAAGGCAAAGGACCTGCTGATCCTTCTACATCCCAGATTCCCCATATATTGCAAAGGAATACTCAAGCAACTACCAGGGAACAACCTCATTTGTAGGCTAATATTGCTACTGTAAAGTCACACCAGAAGGTAAATGTTACTTCACCTTTCAATATCATTGAAAATATGAAGAAAATAAATGTGACAATATCTATGTGGGATTCCTTAGCTATCCCAGGTCAAAAGGACATGTTGCAATCTACCTTGTCTGATTTAAAAGTGTCAAATGATACAACTATTGACCCAACTAGGGTTGTCCTTACCAATTCATCCCAGGACAACAGCAAACAACTAAACAAGAGTGCTAAACCACTTCCATTTTATGTCTCTTTAATAATTGGGGACAAGTTAGTACATAGCTGCATGGTGGATAGTGGTGCAAGTAGTTCTGTAATGCCAAAATAGATTGCAAACCAATTAGGATTGAAATACCAGCCCCTTACGAAGGGTGTGCTTCAGCTAGATGGCACAGTTGTTAACACTGTAGGTGTGATAAAAGATCTAGGTCTCACCTTGCACACCTGCCCAAATGTTTCCATTTCTCAAGAGGTGTTTATCATAGACTTACCTCCTTATTTTGCCATGTGTTTGTCAAGAGAGTTCATAGCTAAGATAGGAGGATATTTATCTTCAGACTAGTCCCACATGTTCTTTAGGACCTGATATGGCACAAAAGTGACCGTGAAATCTGAATTGCTTGCCAAATATCACATAGAGCCCTATGTCCCAAGTGTTGTTAATGCCAACTGCGTTATTTTTTATGATCCTGAGCTTGTTGCTGCTCAAGAGCTACAAACTGAAATCATACCAGAAGTGTTGTTGCAGGAGTGGACCTTAGAAAATATTGTGGATGATCCTGAGGGACACATTCAAGAAACCGATATGGGGGTTTACATATTGCATGAACCTGAAACAGAAATTCCAAACTTGGTAAAGAATGCAGAACAACAAATAGAACAACCAAATGAGGTATGGAAAATGTACTTTGATGGCTCTAGGAATAGGAATGGATCTAGTGGTGGTGCAATGCTTGTGTCTCCACAAGGTGATAGATATTATGCTTCTTTTCGTTTTTCTTTTTCATGTACAAATAACACTGTTGAATATGAGGGGTTGATCCAAGGTTTGCAGTGGGCACAAAAGAGGAAAATTGGTTGTTTGTAGGTGTATGGGGATAGTGAACTCATTGTAAATCAGGTAAGAGGGTTGCATGTTACAAAGAGTGATATTTTGAAATGCTATAAACATAGGGTATGGGATATGATTGAGGAGTTTGATGCTTTCAATCTAATCTCTATTCAAGGAAATTAGAACTATCATGCTAATAGGTTAGCTGCGATTGGAGCTCAGTTCGATATCCCCAGTGATATTCAAAGAGAAAAGGTATAGCCCTATGTGAAAATAGTTGATAGGCCCTCTATTCCTGACAATAACATTCATTGGCAGGTTTTTGAGAGTGATGAGCAGATTCTGCGTTTCCTATTAGAAGAGGATGAGTTTTTTTTTATGAATCAGGACAAACTCAAATAGCAATATGATGATGGTTAGTTTGTTCAGTTAAGGACTAATAAGCTACCCAGAGGATTGGTAACCTTAGAATCCATTTTTGGTACTGATGATCAGATGAAGAAGAGCAAAACCAGCATGTAGGTCAAAGAGGAAAATTACGAGGAGCTAGAAATTTTTAAAGGTAGGCTTCTCAAAATTGGTAAAATTTGTTCACCTGAGCATAGGAGAGCTTTTATTGCCCTTTGTCAAGAATTTGAAGATGTATTTTCTTGGGATTACTCTGACTTAAAGAAGTTTAACCCTCATATTGCCCAGCATACTATAGAGTTAGAGACAGGTACAAAACCCATAAGGCAGAAACAAAGGCCTTTAAATCCAAAACTTGAGCCTCTTATGATTAAGGAATTAACCAAGCAGATCAAGGGAAACATCATTTTTCCAATCAAGCATACTTCTTGGGTCTCCAATCCTGTTCCTATGAGGAAAAAGAATGGAGAGATTAGGTTGTGCATTGATTTTAGAGACCTTAATAGAGCCTCCCTAAAAGACCACTACCCGCTGCCCTCAATGGAGCAAATTCTGCAAGTAGTGGCTGGTTTAGAAAGATTCTCCTTGCTTGATGGATATTCTGGTTATAATCAAGTATTAGTCAAGGAGGAAGATCAGTTTAAAACTGCTTTTACCACCAAATGGGGTACCATGGCCTACAAAAGGATGCCTTTTGGTCTATCAAATGCTAGCTCTACTTTTCAAAGAGCTATGGATATGGATTTTAAAGGTTTGCTTTATAAATTGGTACTTGTGTACCTAGATGACATCACAATTTTCTCTAAGGATGCAACTGAATATTTGTCCCACCTGAGGCAAGTATTTGAGAGATGTAAAGAGTTTGGGATATCACTCAATACCAAGAAATGCATTTTTGTTGTGCATGAAGGCAAGCTTTTAGGACACATTGTGTCAAAACAGGGATTTACCATTGACGCAGAAAGGGTAAGAGCTATTTTGGAGCTACCTTTACCCAGTCACAAGAAAGGACTACAAAGTTTTATTGGCAGAATTAATTTTTTGCGAAGATTTATACCTGACATTGCAAATTTATTGAAGCCATTGACCTCTATGTTAAAGAAAAATATAGTTTTCAATTGGACAAAAGAGGCCAAACTCAGCTTTAAGTCGATAAAAGAGGAGTTATTGGTTGCACCAACTTTGGTAAATCCCAATTTCTCAAAAGATTTTATTTTGTATGCTTATGGTAGTCTAGATACAATTTTTGCAATTCTGGTACAATAGCAAAGTGAAGGCTTTGAGCAACAGAATGCTTTCTTTAGTCAAGGACTGGAGGAGTATGAGAAGAGGTATAGTTTCATTGAAAAACATGTCCTTGTAGTGGTAAAGAGTCTCAAGAAGTTTAGGCATCTTATTTCTAACAATAAGGTACATTTGATGGTTGCTCACCCTAGCGTGAAGGAGTTCTTGTTAGGTAAGGATGTTAATGAGAAAAGGGCTAGTTGGATTACCAAAGTCATGGAGTATGACGTAGATATCAAGATAACCAAGCTTGTTAGAGGTAGAGGACTCAGTGAACAGCTTGCTACTGGGTCTGAAAATGAAATAGAGAAGGAGGAAGAGGTTGATGGTGATAGGTTGTCATTGATGTCAAAAGTGTGTTCAATTAATGTTGAAAAGTTGCGATAGTTGTTGCAGGACATCAGGAGGAGATAATTGTTCAATGCTTGGTTAGTTCACGGAGATGTGGAGTTGGTTTGGTGTAATGTAGTATTGATGGCAAAAGTGTCTTCTTGTTTAGATCAGTATCAGTATGTTGTTCAAGAAGATCTCAAAGAAGATCTCAGTTAATTAAGAGTTGTTTTGAGAAGAACATCATTAGGATCTTAGGTTGTCATGGTGACATGATGGTGTTGTTCTTTCAATGAAGGAGTTCACAAAATCCTAGTCCTTAGTTGATTTTGATTTGTCATGACAAAGATTCTTCATGATGGCAACAAGACATAGTTGCAATATTAATGTAGATAAAGGAGGAGGTATGATGCATTGCATATGTGTTATGATGCAAGGTTTGACAGAGTTAATGGAGTCTTGAATCATTTTGCTTATATTGATCTCATCAAGAGGTGTTTGTGAAATCAGATATAGAATCATGTTAAGGATGCATGTTCATGTCTTCATTATGTCTTCAGTGGATCTTCATTGTGTCAGAGTTTGACTTAAGTGAAGGTAATATTGAAACAAGGTGCAGGTTGGAAGTTGACTAGTATGTTAAGTTACTTCAAGATGATTGTTTATAATGGATTACTGCAGTTTCATTAAGGTTTGACAGAGTTAAGTTTTGTCTCTGCAATTTATACAAAGTTCCTCTTATTCTGTATAATGAGCACCACATAATGTTTTAGGATTTGCTTTATAAAATGTTTAAAACACTAAAAATCCTAAATAGCTCTCATAAGCCTACACAAGGTGCCTTCAATGGAAGTCATTTTTTTCTCCTAATTTGCTTTTGACCTACTATTGAAGGTCATTTCACTTATGGTAACCTACAGAAGGATATAAATAACATATGCTACCGGTCCCTTATCTCTTTTCACCGTTGGAACAAGTTTCCTCTATATGCGCGAGGTGTTTGAAATGGTTTTATTTAAAAATTTCATGGACACCAAAAGGTAAAACAAAAGGCATCGAATTGCCTTACTTTATGGGAGCATATTAATAGGTCCTAATTTTAAATTTGGAAAATTTGTTTTGTTATCTCCAAGTTTATCTACCTCCCATATGTCATATGCTTATGACATCTAAGAAAATGAATTTTAATTTCATTAAAGACAAAAGATCATGTGGCACGAATTTATTAAAAAGTCACAAAGTTTTTTTTTTTAAAAGACTATTTTTAGAAAAGGCAATTTTGGGAATTTTAAAATCTTCTTTTTCAAAGAAGATTTGTTTCTATTCTCATGGCAGTGAAGATAAGAAGATGAATTTTCTTTTAAAGAAGGAAGATTTTATTTTCATAAAGATAATTTCTTTTGGATAAAGATTAGTTTGAATATGGAAGACATAAAAGAAATTTTCTGAAGGTAGATTGGTTCATTTTTTGAAGATATTTACTAAGAAGGGTTCTTGAAGAGATTGTAGATATGAGCAGAGAATATGAAGAGTTTTTAATAGGGTTTGATATTATATCATCCTATTTTTTTAGATGGTTTTTGCAGGTATTCAAAAGTTTTAAGGGAGAAGGAATTTCAAGAGAATATGAAATGATCTTGTCAATAATGTTGCAGAGAAGTTTGATTGACAAATTGGTGGAGTTATTTTTGCAGATTGAATTTGCACAGGCAAAATGATTTTATTTTTGATAGGGGCAATATTGAAGATTTTTTTATGCAGGAATTTTATTGAAGACAAATTTGTTTAGGTTGAAATGTCATTGAATATGAAGAGGCATTTACAGATATGAGGGCAATAATAAGCTATTGAAGATCACTGAATTATCTTTTGCAGAATATGGAAGGTTTTATCCTCACTAAAATGGATTTGCAGGATAGAGAATTTGAAGAGACCATATTTGCAAATGCAAGAATATCAAGGATTGAAACAATTGTGGAGAGAAGACAAAGTATGAAATGTCATCTTGTATATAATGGCTTTGCAGGTGGATTGATAAGTGAGTTGTTGAAGTGGATCAGAATTTAGGGTTGTATATATTTTGAATATCCTCTTGAAAAGAAAATTTAGATGATGAGTTTTGATTTGAGTTGAAGAGAAGAATTGTCATATGATAGACACATGGGAAAGAAGAAGTGTTTTGTATTGAAACAGAGAAACCCTCTGAGTTCTTGTTTTTAATTTATTTTGTATTAGGGGTTGGTGCTCCTTGAAGTTGGTGCTTCTAAAATATTAGGGGTTGGTGCTCCTGGAAGTTGGTGCTTCTAAACATTGTAACCAGTGAGGTTTTCACTTAAGCTAGTGAGGCAGTTTTGAGTGGTTTTTCTACCCAATAAGGGTTTTCCTATCATGAAAAGCATGTGTCTCATTTAATATTGTTTTCATCTATACGTGTGTATATTAGTGCTTTTGTTATTAAGTTTTGTTCACATCCTTCATTATTAATCTTGTGCTCAAATCATTAATGTATTCCTTTCTATTTGTTCTGTAAGAGAAAGTTTGCGAAAAGTTGTAAAATATCTGAAAACTAATACAACACTGATTCACCCCCCTCTCAATGTTGTCCTAGACTCCTACAATTGGTATCAGAGCCAGTTTCCCTTTTGAAGCTTAATCAGCTTGGGTAGGTCCTGTGTGTGGAGTTCAATGGGTAAGTGCAGAAGAAATAAGAACATGAGAAATGTCAAGCTTCATTCTGGTCAAAAGACATAAAAGACATAAAATTTAGGTGCTAATGTTCAATCAGTTGATAAAGATGCTTCACAAGTTGAATCAATGAAAGAGTTTTCTGGAGTTCCTTTGTTTAATGGTTCAGATTTTTTAGTTTGGTGTATGAGAATGCAAGTCTACTTATCCTCTTTAGGATATGATATATGGATGTCTATTGAGAATGGATATTCTAATTCTACAAATAACAAAGAGGCTCTTAAATGCAATCATATAGCCAAGAAGGTTATTTTATCTGGTTTATGTAATGATGTTTCTTGCAAAGTTGTGCAATGTGAAACAACTCAGGATGTGTGGAAGAAATTGATAAGAATTTATCAAGATGGTGATGAAAAAGAAGATAATTTGGTATCTAAAGAAAGTGGCAATGATGAAAGACATTCACATGAAGAAGTTGAGGTCCAATCTTTTTCAGAAGAAGTTAACATCATAAGTGATGATGATTAGGATTATGATGAACAAGATTGTGAGATTGATTTGGAAGGAGAGCTCATATATGCTCTAAGTGAACTCAAGAATTATAAGAAGGAGAACCAGAAATTAATGTTGCAGCTACAACAAGAAAGAGATTTCAAAGACAAATCTCTCTCTGATCTTGAAGAAGAAAGTATTTAGATTGCAAATTTAAGGACACAAATTGATAACTCAAACAATTTGATTATCAATCTGAAGATAGAGGTTGAGGAAGCTAAGAGGATTGTAGATGTTTCAAAATTTGACCTTGAAGTTAGAAGGATTGAGAATATGAAATTAGAGGGTAATATTATCAATCTGAGAAAAGAGTATGATGGTCTCAAGGCTTTATCTAAGAAATATCAAGTGTTTGAAGATAGCTCAAACAAGTTGCATGAGATGTTGGGCAAACAGAAGCATCATCAGGATACTACTAGTTTAGGATTTGAAGGAGAGTGTTCAAAAGCTAGAGAAACTCCCAGAAGGAAAATTGATTTAAGTCATCATGTTGCTTCCACAGAGGGTAAAAGGAAGAGTGAAGCTAAACAGAAAACCAAAAATGAATTTGTGCACAATCAAAGAAGAAATTTTAGAAAACCTGTAGTTATCAAACAAGCATACATGTACAGGTATAACTATTCATTTAATGGTTATTGTTATACTTATAATCTATTTGGACACAAATTAGTTAATTGTAGAAGGAATACTAATATTATTTGTTACAAGTGCAATAATGTTGGACATATTCAAAGAAACTGCAAAATGAATAGAAGGTATGTTCCTACATGGAGGCTTAACATGAGTACTTAGAGGTACTATCAGTCATTTGATAATGATTGTAACATAGTTTGTTATAATTGCAACTCTCCTGGTCACAAAGCATATAGATGTAGAAGGCTTAAAAGAATTGTATTACCTGATTTGAAAGGTTGGGAAAAGGAAAAGGATGGAAAGATTTGGATAAAGAAACATGACCAGAAGAAAGCACCTATAAAGGTGTGGAAGAAGAAAGAAAGTAAAGAGAAGTTAGAAGATAAACTTGTGCATCTGCCACAAGTTACATCATCACTTGAATAATCAATAGCATGATGTGAGGGGGAGTTGTTCTTGATATATCAATTATCCCCAAGAAGTTATAGGAGGAGATCAGTTGATGTTTATCAATTTGATGATCTCATTTTGTTTATCATGCTTTTCTGATAATGATTGATATGAAGTTTTTGATGATATTGAGTTTCAATGCATGTCAGTAATACAGGTGTTCATGATGAGTGACATTTTTAGTGGTTCCAAGATGTTGAAAGGATGTCCAGAGGTTCAGTTCACAAAGAATTTGTTGATATTGAATAATTTGGTTTTGGAAAGTGTTGTTGCAAGAAGATATTAATTGGTTGTTTTGTTTTATAGAGTCAGGAGGCATTAATTCTTGTTGATTGCAATATGTATCAAATTTGACGTTGTGTTGCAAAAAGCTATCTTATGCAGAAGGATGATCTTCATTCTTGGTTGCAAAATGAATGTTTATTTAGAAGTGATTATTGCTGTAATAATTTGACATGTTCTTTGAAGTGGTATCAGGTATGTGCAAACTGTGTGCCTCATTAATATGATTCAGAAAGGTATGTGCAAATTATGTGCCTCCAGTTTTGAAGTGGTATTAGGTATGTGCTTCAAGCTATAACAATCTAGAGTTGCTTATGAAATTGATGGTGGTGCCTTGTTTTTCTTCAAGTTCATCAGTTAATCAGAGGCAAGTAAAGGTCTTGAATTAGCTGATAATGGTAATACTAGTTGATAGTGTGTCAAGAAGTGATATTATGTTGAGGTTGACATACATGTTTCATTCTGTCAGGACAGTGGTCAGTGTTGGTTATTCTTGTCAGTGATTAATAGTGATATTTATGAGTAGTAATTTGTTTGTGTACTTCAACACAGGGGGAGCAAATAGATTTGTGTCTTTGCCATCAGATGTCAAAAAGGGGGAGAAAGATAAATTGAATAATGAAGTTTTGTCATCAATGACAAAGGGGGAGTTTGATGGTGACAGGTTATCATTGATGTCAAAAGTGTGTTCAATTAATGTTGCAAAGTTGCCATAGTTGTTGCAGGACATCGGGAGGAGATAGTTGTTCATTGCTTGGTCAGTTCATAGAGATGCGGAGTTGGTTTGGTGTAAGGTAGTATTGATGGCAAAAGTGTCTTCTTGTTTATATCAGTATCAGGATGTTGTTCAAGAAGATCTCAAAGAAGATCTCAGTTGATTAAGAGTTGTTTTGAGAAGAACGTCATCAGGATCTTAGGTTGTCATGGTGACATGATGGTATCATTCTTTCAATGAAGGAGTTCACAAAATCCTAGTCCTCAGTTGATTTTGATTTGTCATGACAAAGATTCTTCATGATGGCAACATGACATAGTTGCAATATTAATGTAGATAAAGGAGGAGGTATGATGCATTGCATATGTGTTATGATGCAAGGTTTTACAAAGTTAATGGAGTCTTGAATCATTTTGATTATATTGATCTCATCAAGAGGTGTTTGTGAAATCAGATATAGAATCATGTTAAGGATGCATGTTCATGTCTTCATTATGTCTTCAGTGGATCTTCATTGTGTCAGAGTTTGACTTAAGTGAAGGTAATATTGAAACAAGGTGTAGGTTGGAAGTTGACTGGTATGTTAAGTTACTTCAAGATGATTGTTTATAATGGATTACTACAGTTTCATTGAGGTTTGACAGAGTTAAGTTTTGTCTCTACAATTTATACAGAGTTCCTCTTATTCTGTATAATGAGCACCACATAATGTTTTAGGATTTGTTTTATAAAATGTTTAAAACACTAAAAATCCTAAATAGCTCTCATAAGCCTACACAAGGTGCCTTCAATGGAAGTCATTTTTTTTCTCCTAATTTGCTTTTGACCTACTATTGAAGGTCATTTCACTTATGGTAACTTGCAGAAGGGTATAAATAACATATGCTACCAGTCCCTTATCTCTTTTCACCATTGGAACAAGTTTCCTCTCTATGCGCGGGGTGTTTGAAATGGCTTTATTTAAAATTTTCATGGACACCAAAAGGTAAAACAAAAGGCATCGAATTGCCTTACTTTATGGGAGCATATTAATAGGTCCTAATTTTAAATTTGGAAAATTTGTTTTGTTATCTCCAAGTTTATCGACCTCCCATATGTCATATCCTTATGACATCTAAGAAAATGAATTTTAATTTCATTAAAGACAAAAGATCATGTGGCACGAATTTATTAAAAAGCCACAAAAAGTTTTTTTTTTTTTAAAGACTATTTTTAAAAAAGGCAATTTTGGGAATTTTAAAAACTTCTTTTTCAAAGAAGATTTGTTTCTATTCTCATGGTAGTGAAGATAAGAAGGTGAATTTTCTTTTAAAGAAGGAAGATTTTATTTTCATAAAGATAATTTCTTTTGGATAAAGATTAGTTTGAATATGGAAGACATAAAAGAAATTTTCTGAAGGCAGATTGGTTCAGTTTTTGAAGATATTTACTGAGAAGGGTTCTTGAAGAGATTGTAGATATGAGCAAAGAATATGAAGAGTTTTTAATAGGGTTTGATATTATATCATCCTATTTTTTTAGATGGTTTTTGCAGGTATTCAAAAGTTTTAAGGGAGAAGGAATTTCAAGAGAATATAAAATGATCTTATCAATAATGTTGCAGAGAAGTTTGATTGACAAATTGGTGGAGTTATTTTTGTAGATTAAATTTGCACGGGCAAAATGATTTTATTTTTGATAGGGGCAATATTGAAGATTTTTTTATGCAGGAATTTTATTGAAGACAAATTTGTTTAGGTTGAAATGTCATTGAATATGAAGAGGCATTTACAAATATGAGGGCAAAAATAAGCTATTGAAGATCACTAAGTTATCTTTTGTACAATATGAAAGGTTTTATGCTCACTAAAATGGATTTGCAAGATAGAGAATTTGAAGAGACCATATTTGCAAATGCAAGAATATCAAGGATTGAAACAATTGTGGAGAGAAGACAAAATATGAAAAGTCATCTTGTATATAATGGATTTGCAGGTGGATTGATAAGTGAGTTGTTGAAGTGGATCATAATTCAGGGTTGTATATATTTTGAATATCCTCTTGAAAAGAAAATTTAGATGATGAGTTTTGATTTGAGTTGAAGAGAAGAATTGTCATATGACAGACACATGTGAAAGAAGAAGTGTTTTGTATTGAAACAGAGAAACCCTCTGAGTTCTTATTTTTTAATTTGTTCTGTATTAGGGGTTGGTGCTTCTAAACTATTAGGGGTTGGTGTTCCTAGAAGTTGGTGCTTCTAAACATTGTAACCAGTGAGGTTTTCACTTAAGCCAATGAGGTAGTTTTGAGTGGTTTTTCTACCCAAGAAGGGTTTTCCACTCATGAAAAGCATGTGTCTTGTTTAGTATTTTTTTCATCTTTATGTGTGTATATTAGTGCTTTGCTTATTAAGTTTTGTTCACATCCTTGATTATTAATCTTGTCCACAAATCATTAATGTGTTCCTCTCTATTTGTTCTGTAAGAGAAAGTTTGCAAAAATTTGTAAATTATTTGAAAACTAATACAACACTGATTCACCCCCCCTCTTAGTATTGTCCTGGACTCCTACAGAGGTGATTCTAACCATTGAAGAAGAACATCAAGATGATACAACAGCAGTTGGAGCAGGTTGGGTAAATGACATGACTCATTTTTTGCAAACTGGTGAATGTCCAGCATGTTTAGATAGAACCAAAAGAAGATATTTTAGACTGCAGTCTATTCCATATGTTTTAATTAATGGCATCCTTTTCAGAAAGGATTTTAATGATGTGTTGTTAAGATACATTAATAATGATCAAACTAACAAGGTGATGCATGAGTTTCCTGATGGGGGTCATTTTGCTTGAAGAACTACTGCTTGGAAAATAATGAGAGCTAGATATTACTAGCCCAACTTATTCAAAGATGCTCATGCATGGGCCAAAAAGTGTGTAAAATGTGCCATTTTTGTAGGCAAAGAAAGGCTGACAGCTTTACCCTTGTAGCCAATTCAAGTAGAGCAGCCCTTCATGAGATGGGGCATTGATTTTATAGGTCCCATTAACCCACCATCAAGTGTAGGCCACAGGTGGATACTTACAGCAACAGACTATTTCACAAGGTGGACTGAGGTAGTGGCTTTGAAGGAATCCAATGAGAATGTTGTTTTGAACTTTTATCATGATTTGGTATCTAGATTTGGAGTACTTGAGTCAATTATCTTTGACAATGCTTTAGCCTTTGTCAGATTGAGGATAACTGACTGGGCTGCGAAGAATAGAATCTATTTGAATACTTCATCAAATTATTACCCAAAGGGTAATGGTTTGGCTGAATCTACAAATAAGAATCTCATAAGGATTATCAAAAGATCAATAGAGGACAACCAAAGGACCTGGCACACCAATCTGAAATCTGCCTTATGGGCAGATAGAATAACTCCCAAGAGGTCTATTAGGAACTCCCCATATATGTTAGTTTATGGAAAAGAGGCAAGATTGCCTGTGTCTGTGGAGCTGCCAACACTTGATTGCATGAATCAACTGGAGATGTTTAAAGAAGAAGACCCCATGGCTGTCAGATATGCTCAACTTATGGAGCTTGAAGAGATTAGAGATAAAGCTATGAAAGCTATGGAGCATCATCAGCTTTAGACAAAAAGGGTTTTTGATAAGAAAGCCACTCCCATAATTTTTAGGGAGGGTGATATGGTACTCAAATGGGATAAGTTGAAAAGTAGGCCAGGGAAACACTCCATGTTTGACAACATGTGGAGTGGCCCATTTATCATTACTGAATGCAAGGAGCACAATGCATTTTAGTTATCAAACATGGATGGAGAAAATTTGCCTATCCTAGTCAATGGGATACACCTGAAAAAGTGTTTTTGAGGTATGAGTTGCCTTGTAAAGCAGTAGATTACATTTCTTGCTTTCAATAAGTGTTGTTGTACAATAGTTTAGATCCCTTTTTGTTTTCCCTAAGTGTTGTTTAGCATAGTTTGAGGGTTGCTTTCAGCATTTTGTTTTGGTTTTGGTCTTCCAATGTTCTTCATCACTAATATGCTGAGTTACTAAGGTCAGGATTGTTTGTCAAAGTATATTTTTGAGTCTCTATATGACTCCATGCCCAATGGATACTTAAGGCCACTGGTCTAATTGTTTAGCAGGCAAACATCCCTTGGAGGTCGCCAAAATGTTGACCTATTTTCCTCTGTCCAGAGTTAAATAGTTCACCTTGTATTTTTCTTGAAAATCCTTTAGAAAGAGGACCCTACAAGGCCTAAATCCCTCAAATACTCATGCTATGCCTTGCCAAAAAATCCCAAAATCTCACCTTGAGAATCCTTGCAGAAAACCCAAAAAAAACCTAGAAATATTTTGTCTTCAAGTGCCTTCCATTGCAGATATTTCTTAGTTTTATACTTAGTCATTTTTATATGCATTTACATTGTATGTTTCTTTGCATGTATGTTCGCATTGTATGTTCATATATACATTCACACATACAAAGGTATGATACAAAGGGAAAGATACAAGGCAAATGATACAAAGGCAATATGCAAGGCAGACATACAAGAGTTTTGTCGGCGTGATAGCATCCATCGGCGGCTCAGTTTGAGGTCTCTTCGATAGGCCGATGCAGATGCAAGGGTCAGATGCAAGGTGATATACAAACGAACATACAAAGGGTCATCAACCAGATAGGCCTTATTGGTAACCAAGCTAAGGATCTCCCCAATAGCTGATGCATGCAAACATACAAAGGGGGAGATACAAAGGTGGGGTCGGCTTTGTATACAAAGGCAATTTTATCTCATATACAAGTTGCATTGTATATGTGATATACAAGGCAATGATACAAAGGAAAGATGCAAAGTCTATACGCAAGCAAGAGATACAAAAGGTGGGGAATACCAATTGCATGTATACATGATTGTATCTTTGCACATACAATCGCATATACAAGGGAATATGCAATCCTAAGATACAAGGCCCGGACCCGAATTGAATATGCATTCTGGTTGATAAAGGCACAAGTAATTGTATGTATTTTTCTTTGTATGTTCGTGTTGTATGTTTAGACATACAAGGGTCAAATGCAAGGCGATATACAACCCAGTATACAAGGGTCACATGTATATGCCAAGATGAAATGTTTGTATGCAAGCGATTGTATTGCATTTTTTGTTTGTATATTTCGCATTGTATATGCGATATACAAAGGTTAGATACAACAATGATATATAAGGCGGACCTGACTTGAAAATCAAATTTGGCAAATTTAGCGTTGAGTTCTGCAGTTTGTATGTTGAGGTGCTTGTATATTTCAACATGCAAAGGGGCAAAGATACAAGGGCCAGACTTGTTTCAAAGTTTTATTCTAGTTGATAATCTCCTGAGTTCCGCATTGTATGTATATGCGATTGTATCTCATATACAATCGCATATGCAAAAGTCAAATACAAAGACTTTTGGCAAGACAATATGTATCGGCATCTCATTTTGAGGTTTTCCCGACGGTCAATGGAGGATGCATTGTTTAGCGATGGTCTCAGGCTCAGCTCAGCGACCAATCAGATAGCACCATGTGTCAAAGCCGATCCAAAGGTTGATTCACATGCAAGCGCAAAGGGAGATACAAAAGTAGGGGCCCACTTTTGTATATAGTCATTGTATTGTATATGCAAATGCATATACAAGTATGCATACATACAAAGGCGATTCAAAGACTGATTAAAAATGCCAAGACAAAAGGCACATACAATGGACATTTTGGTGAGACTTTACTTATCAGCAGCTCCGGAATAAGTTCCATCGACGGAGCATGGTCTTGCCGAGGGTGTTGGTCATCGGTGCATTGGCAGAGGGATGAAAAACTCAGCCGATAGGCGAAGTCTCACTGACGGTAGGTAATTTAGAGCCCATTCTTGCATAAAGTGGACCCAATGGTGTAAAATGCATATTCAAGTGTAGATGCAAAGTGATTTACAAATACAATATGCAATTGACCACAACTTTGACTACCCATATCTCCCTCATCCTAGCAAATTTCAATATGCTTCTAAAGGAAAAAATGCTTATTTTTGCCTCCTCTTTCATCTGGCTGGCTTTTGAGGAGGATATTTTCACTTTCAAAGTTTGGATCTGAATTTGCAGGCTTTGGCGACTAGACGTTTTAGTGACCATCTTTGCATATGCAAATGCAGATATTTGTTGTATTTATGGGTGTAGGTTGATGATTCAGCAGCTTACATTGAAGACTCAAAATATCTTCTATCTACCCCAGTTCCAGATCTTTTATGCCATGAATTCTTGCAGGTGGACGTCCCTTCAGGGGCAAATATTTTCTTGATACAACCCATGGGGTGAATTTATTGTAACCGACTTAGGTCCTTTTGAAAATGCTATATAGGCATTAGCATGAGATGTAAAAAAGGGTTGGAAATTTTTAGTATTCAGTCTTTTTGTTTCCAAATAGATCTTTTCTAGAATGTAACCATGCCTTCTGATTGAATACACGCTGGTTATTTTTACCTCTTCATGCTATTTTAACCCTGTGTGATCAAAGAATGATATGTTTGTGAATGTTTAATTCCTTCTATGTCATCTCTTGCTCCTTGCCTCCGTTAAAATTAGCTTGATCTATGTATGTTTATTGGTTGTATCCAATCATTTTGTGCATTTTCTCAGTTCTGTGAAGGTTTCTTTTATTGTCTGGTACATCACCCTTATTTTTCAAGTTTTCCAATTTTATCTTACATTTAAAATCATTCCTTCTCCCTTTTCCTCTACAAATTTAGTAGATTTTAGGTGATAACCAGCTAGGAAGTCAGCCTTCTCTGGAGGTTCTTTCTAAACACAGGTGACCCACAGACCTTGGAAAGATCCCATGTTTATTGCTAAAGTTTTACAACTGTAGCAAGGGTGCAAATCTGGGTGATAATAGTTTGACATGGTCATACTTGACCAGGAAGATCTTCCAGAGGTCATATGTAAAATGGAGTATCAATAGTTTTAGTCTTTTCACATTAGAAAAGTAAATGAGCCACATGGTCAAAGTATATAGGCTAAAGCAATATATGACATAGGAGAATATAGTGAATGGATAGGTCTCAAACTTTTCACATTGTTAAAAATCTTGTTTGATACTTATTGGCCTTTTGAAGATGGAATTGGTAACAACTGGCTTGTTGACTCCCAAAATAACTACAACCCAAAACCCTAAACATTTTATAATCACCTAGGCTAGGGGTGTCGTGAGGGTGATTAAAAGGGGTTTATCAACAAGTTCTGGGTGATTTTGGACAACCTACAAGAGTGGGTAGGCTCCTCTGCACTTCAGGTTCAACTAGACCTAGGAGGGATATTCCTAGAGGCATGAAATAAAACACAAACAAACATACACAACCATACCTAATGTACAGTTGACCCCCAAATTTGTCACTAGGTCAAGACAAATTGGCTACACAGGCCTCTGTACTAAATTGATTATTGCACTATGCATTTGCACCCAAACATGACAATACTATACTCCTTGAAATGAATCCACTTAACTTCTCATACACAAGATACATAGTGCAGGCATACATGCTCATGATTCACAAATTATTCAGTTTGTTTTGTATTACTTTAGATTTATCCCTGGTTATAAAATAGAACCATGAACAACATGTAAAACTTTAAACTAAACCTACTTGTACTCCTACAAGTAACAAGACAAGAGTTTGATTAAAATGATGATTGATCCATTCCCAGTATGGACTGGGCCTATTCCATTGGGCAAATGAATCATAGACTGCAAGGAGGAAAGAAAACATGCAACAGAGGATCAATAGAACTAAACATATATTCACATATATATCATAGGTGGACCTTTATGCAATGGACATACATATTAATCTAGGAAAGAACTAGAATGATTCATGAGCAACAAAGAAATGGCAAATACAAAGCCTTGTATTAACTTGGGTGTTGTCACACACCTCCAAATCCTAGTTACAATCGTTCCAGCAAACGTGACAAGAGAAAATGTACAACTACAATTATACATTCACCAAAATCATTACAAACTCCCATGGAGACATACCAATGCATACAAATCTTCTTTACACATCCTCCCTACACTCTGCTAGATACATCCCTTCACTTGTAGACCAGACTGACATGATTTGATGCCCTAAAATCCTCCTTAGGTGATTCCAAACCTGACAATTGGTTCAGCAACCAACCCTTTAAATAGAGCTTTGATCTTCTACTTATATAGCATGAGTCAATCTGATCTAAGGGGGAAATGGGAGGGAAAACCTCACCAACTCCACCAACCATATTAAAAACTTGTTTATCAACCACCTACTTAGCATTTATGGCGATCCGAGAAGTTGTTTGAAATAGCAAGGAAGGCTAGGAAGTGAACCTCCAACAAAGGTGAAAAATACAAGGAAACACTTAGAAAGATTTGGACTTAGTCATTTTTTGGGCTTTTCCCTTGTTCTTTTCAAAAGGCAGACATATGAAAACCTATGAAAGATGTCTCTGATCAGTTATAAACTATAGGTTTAAATGGGATTCAGATGGAATTTGGGGGCAAAATGGGGCATGTCTCGAAAAGAAATTTACTGGTGCCAACATTGGCTCTGGTTGGGGACGTGTGACAAGCAATGTCACAGTAAGGATTAGCTATCTCAGGGAAGACCAAAAGGAAAAAAATAAATAGGGGAAACACCATAAATGTATTTACAAGGCATACAGTCAAAGTATCGGTGTTATGGATTCTCCTAATTGCAAATTGCATGTGCCCTATGCATCGTGACTCCTCTAGAGGGCCCCTAAACTATGTGATTTTACACCACATGTTTTTGTACCTAATGACTTGCAATGTTAGTTGTCCTTCACCCACCTACGCTGGAAAGATATTATTTTTCCTCTTTGTTCCACCAGTTTGTTGAGTCATATATTTTACCGGTGAGGACTTTAAAGGATATAATGTGAAATCATCAAGCCAGATAGGTGGAAATGCCTCTTTGCATCATAGTGATCCTTCACATCACAACTTTGAGTGGTGGGTCTGATCCCATCCTTGCAATGTGTGATGGTCATCGATATAGGAAAAATTCAATCAAATGTCCCCTATTTTTTTAGATAATAAGGTGGTGGGCTTGATACTTTGTTATTTGATTGGGAAAATAAATTGACAAAATATGAAGTGGCAACATTGACATAAGGTGATACCATAGAAATGACACATGGCCTATCCCTATTGCATCACAATGATCCTTCACATAATAGTTTTGGATGTGGGACCCAGTTCATAGACTGTGATGTGCGATGATTGTTGATATCAAATCGATAAAATCATGTAGTGGTGATTTCTCCTATGCCAGATGAGTTCCTTCTATCAAGCCTATGTCGTAATGTTGACTAGTCATGATGCCACTTGTGCCAATGTTCTCTAGACATGTGTTTCTTATTGGCCATGAGAATGGTGGGTCTACAATTGATTCGAATGGAGGAAGACAAGATAAGCATGTGTTGGAATTCCATCGTGCCATTAAGAGCTGTGGCACCGTAGGTGTGAGGTAGACATGAGTGAAATTATTTAGGACTTATAGTGGTCGTCGATTTCCCACATCCATAAATACTAATGGCCAAGATTCATGCAAAATTGAAAAAGTTAATACTGGTGGTATTAGTTACAACATTTTCATGTTGATAAATAGAGATATAGGTTCAATCGAATGGGTTTGTCTAGTACAAATGCATCACTAGTGTGAAAGTATCCCAATCCACCTAGCCAAATCCATGGAGATTGGGTATATAGGTTTTAGTGAAACCATTTTCATGAAGTTCTCATAGTTAGTAGAGGTGTATAAGAATGAAATAGATTTAGTAGGTGGCATTTGAGGTGTTCCATATCTCTAGATTATAAGGAAGTGGAGATTGATTCTCAAGTACAACACTGGTATTTATTGAATCAAGAGTACCCTAAAAGGAACTACAAGTTATTTGATGAGAAATCTAGCAAATGGTCTAGAAGATGGGTACAAGAAATCTCCATGATATCCACGTAAGCATGAATATCTGATCTTGCATGATATGGAACTCAATGGTACATTCTTGACACAAAATGTTAGGACTTGATGATGCCAGGGCAGGTGGCATTTTTCTCATTTGCATGTATGTGTTTGCTTTATGTGCCTTGAAGAATCCAGTTTGGGATGTGTATCATCTCACATATGTGGCTTTTCCGGTCCTTACTTTCTTCAACCCTTGACCTTTTCTAAAGTTCTCTATTTAAGGAAAGAGATATTCATTATGTTAATAAATAAAAAAATATAATTTTAAGTCCTTCTTTGTTCAACTTAGCTATAGCAAGAGAGGATCTTGTATGATTTTGGGTCCTCTCTCTCATGATATTTTCTCCCAAATCCCTCTCTACTCCCCTTCTTGTTCTAGAAGTATAGGTTTATAATATGGTTCTAATTTCTTTGGAACTACTTTTGGAAGTGAGAAGCTATAGTTAGAACCAAAAGCTGTGTAAGGGATTATGTTGTCAACATGCAGTCTGTAGCATAATGAAATGATTTAGCAGACTAGTACAGAAGAAGAAAATTTCTTTCTTTCTAACTGGATGTTGTCTTTTGATACTTTTCTATTTTAAGAAGGATTGAGCTTTGAGGTTCATAGTAGGCTTGTTAGAGCATAGTAAGCTTTTTGTGCTCTATTTCAAAACCTTCATAGCTGGATAGCTAGAGATAAAGGAATTGTTGTTCCTATACATAATAACATCTTCTACCTAGTGATCCTATTTCTAATTCTTCCTCAATCTTGTGCTCTTAGAGGAAACTGAGTAGACATGATAGAAAGGGTGATGAAAAGAGTGGGGATATAGCTCTCCCTTCTCCTTTTTCCAAGCATGAAATATGGAGTAGAGATTGAATGAGAACATAGGGCTTGTACCATCTTTTCTCTCTCTAGGAAATATCATGTGACCGCTCCATGAATACTAGAAGGATAATTATTTTACAACAATAAACATGTATCTGAAAGTGACAAGTGTCAATCATCCAAGTGAGATGAGTCTTGTATTATCCCTTAAATAGAGGTGTCTTTCTTTTTAATGGGGTGTTCAATTGGGTGTGAAACTAGAAAAAAGAGGAAAATCCTAGAAAGTGATTATAACTATCTCTCTATGATTATAAATAAAATCTCCAATTCTAGATGTTTATATTTTTTAATCTTGTTTTGACATGAATTATATCAGTATGCATTTATCGAACATAGTTCTCCCTTATAATGTAGTCTTTCTTGGAAATGAAGCTATCAAGAATAGCTTTATTTCAACATTCACATTTGTTGTTTGTATTATTCATTCAAGTGTTAGTTTAGAATCAAGGATGATGGTAAAATTTTTAGGTTTAATAATGGGATTCATTATATTCTAGGGGGATAACTTTAAGAATGATTGTAACAAGCAAATCTCTATAGTTTGATTTGTGTTGATTTAAGGCATTAGCATGCTTGGTTAAACAAATAGAACAATGATGGAAATGGAACTACAAATCTACTGAGATAACTCTATTTTCCTAAAAATAAGGAATCGATCACTTTCTAGGTCTCTTCCTATCCCCCATGAAACCAAATGTGTGAAAATATTTTGAACTAGATAAGTTATTTGTAACTTATCCCATTGATGGAAAAGATTAAGGGTACAAGAAACAGTTGAAATTATGCTAAATCTTTGAAGCCTTGCTAAATTTCCCAGGAACACCTTATTTGGTAGTCACTATGATGAACTTGTTTCCATAATATCTAATGAATATTAGGGTTAGTCCCCTAGGTCTTGCAGAGCCTAAAGCATAGAAGAGGCTCCCCACACCTATTGTTCATTGGCCTTTTCTAGCCTTTGATTTGACCATAGGTCATCTCATTTGGCTTTACTAATTAGGTATATAGCTTAGAATTAGAGGTTTCAAAAGAAAATAAAACCAACAGGCAACATATTGGTCCTTAAATTTATGAACTATGTCTTTTTAGATAATTTTCAAATCTAACATGATGTGTGCATTTTTTTCACATGTTGCTTCCTCAAGTTTAACTATTTTTGAAAGAAGGTTGCGTTTATTTGAGTATCTATTTATATAAGAAATTGGCAATGCCTCTTGCATTCTATTTCCTTATTGTAATATGAAGTTTGTGTCCATGCCTTATAGATATGGGATGGGAGGTTCTAGGAAAAACTAGATTCTGTATATGGCAATGCATCCCCCATCTTTGTGCTCATTTTGGTTGTCCTTTTTCTTCTATTTGTAGGATCCTCCTAATGCATCACTGTATTTTTATACTCACCACTTTGGGTGAGGAGCTCTAGCTAAAGGCATGTTCCTTAAATTTTCAATGTCCTTCCCTGTGTTGCTTTGAAAGAGTCACTTCACCTATTCAAATTTGATAAGGAAAACATAGTGAGACTGTATTTGGCAACACATTGTCTTCAATTCTTATGCCACTAAATAAGTTTATCAACTCAAACCATGTGACCATGGTGATGAGGAGTCAAGGGAGGTCTAGAGTAATGTTTGAGGACCTATGTAGAAATGAAATTGAAGAACAACAAATAGTTTTTACTAGTTCATTGCCACCTTTGGTAACATCTAAACATGTGTCTATGTTGTCCCTATGCACCTAATTATCTCCATGTGGATGTAATGATGTTGTCCCTGAAAAGGGCACTGTTGCACAACTTGTTGTTTGTTTTGTTGGTGAAGGAATGAGGGCACATGGAGCTAAGTAAATTAATATAGAGTTACCCATGTAATTCTTCTCTCATTTTTACTTCAAGGGACTCCACATCACATGATATCTCATAAAATTGTATGACTAGGCCCACACACATACTCTTATGAGAAAAAACTATTTGCAACTAAATATTGTAATAAGAAATGGATAAGTGTCAATCAGCCATAGGAGATGAACATTGTCCATTCTTATAAATAGAATCTTTGTTTCTATGAGAAAATGACTATTGGGAGGGAATTTGTATGGTCTTGTGGTGTAAAAATTGAGGAAACAAAAGGGTAGTAGAATTTGATTTTTCATATATTGTACTATGTTTTTTCATGTGTTATTACTCTTTAAATCAATAACAATGATATTTTGTGTTTCATTTGCCAAATTATCTCCTTTTGTTTCTATTATGATTTTGTGAGTTATATGCTCTAGGTTCACATATGCTATTTCTTCTTACTAAAATTGTGTTAGTTGGATATTCATTAAGTACCATAAAATATCATGTTGAATTTTGTGTTCTTCATAATATCTTTCACATTTAATGGTTGAATCATAGTTAGGGATATAGGATTACTAAGTGGAAATTCAAATTTGAAACCAAGAATGTATTGGGGACTAGCACCTCATATGGTGAGGTGTTAATTATTTTGGGCGACTAGAACTATTAAAGTATTTATGAACCCTACATATAGTGTGAATGCTAACTTGAGACTCTATACCCTATGATAGCAAGCATCGGTCACACATTCTCCACAATTCTCCATGATTCTAATGTTATATTTCATCTTGTTGATAATTTAGATAATTTATTAGGTTGTCTTTGGATCTAAACACTACAGGATGATTTACAATTCTCTATCTATTAGTCACTATAGTTATACATAATCTTTCCTCTACCTCATTAAGCTCCTCCTACTCCTTGATAGATTAACTAGATTGAGTTAGTGATAGCTAATTGGAACTCAAATCTTGTGTCAGAAAGATTAGTCTAGATGCTAGGAGCCTTGAATTGTAAAAGATATATTCTTGAATGATTCCTGAGTTTGAATAAAACAAAAGAGCTAGTGAGAACCTTCAAGAGGAGCTATAGGGAATACACCCTAAGTCTAGCAGAACTTAGAGAAAAAGGAGAAAGGATCTTTTTCGCATAAGTTGGTCTAGTCAGATCACTTTGTAATGTGAATTTTGCATTGATGATGTTGCCTTAAGACTCTGACTATCCCTGGAGCCTAGCTGCTAAGTAATACACATTTAAAAAGTTAGGATAAGGTATAAAACAAGGAAGAACCCTAATGAATTGGCACTATTTCTAGGGATTTAATTTAAGCCTATTATTCTTTGTACTTTCTATACTTTGTTGATTCACTTATATGATAGTTTTGGCATTATTACTATTCATATTCATTTGTGGAAGTGTTTGATATTCCAAGTTTGATCTGGTTGCTCCAACATGGTATTAGAGCCACCTTGCAAATCCCTTCCCAAAATGTCTTGAGTCTATAAGCCCCTTCTCTTGTTTGGGGGTTCTTTTGTGTGCCTTGTTTTGAAAACACAATACTTCATAATCCTCCTACATGTGTGTCTTATTTGTTGCATGTACCCTTGTTTGGTAGCTATTTTATCATACATCACATTGGATCTAATGCTAGATCTACATCCCTTTACACACCTTTGTGCCACATTTTAGGTGATCTGTCATACCTCTCCCTTCTCAGCATTATAAGGGGCATCACATAGTTATGTTAACATTTCTATTACTTTATTGAAACCAAGGAAGCATTAGCATAACCATGTTATACCCCCCATAATGCTAACAAGGGATACGTATGGTAGATCAACAAAAATGTGACACAAAGGTGTGCAAAGCGATGTAGATGTAGTATCAAGTGCAATAAGATGTATGAGCAACCAGATACCAAAAAAGAGTGTGCAACATAGAAGAGACACATGCAAGAGGATTATGAAGTATTTTGTTTGCAAAAAAAGGTGTACACAAGAACCCCAATGACACTTTATAGGTAGTTTGAGCATAAAATGACACAATATGATATGTAATAATCCTCAAAAACATAAAATCAAGTTTGGCACTTTATTTTAGTGTGTATACAATCAAATGTGTGGATATAGAGTTCTTACAAGTGTCCAATAAAGGATGTTTGGTTTAGTTTATGCCATGAGTTGTAAAAGTGACCACAAGAAGACAGTGAAAATATTCCTTACAACCCTCAATAAATGACAAAAACTAAAAATTAAAGACACCCAAAACAAATAATACTATAAAGATGCCCCCTAGAAAAATTACAAGGTTTTGAATACAATGTTGCATGTTTGAAGCTCAAATCAATCATTTATAAACACATAACAATTTTACAAATTTCTAGAAAAATAGGTGCTAATAGGCAAGAAAATTATAAGTACCATTACATTCCTTGCATTTTTCTGATAAATTTGAAAAAAATACAAAATTTTAATAATTGCCATGAAAGTTATACCCCATCAAAAAAATAGTGCAAATCTAATTTTCATAGGCAAATCTTGGAAAAATATAGAAAAATGTGGAGAAATGACTAACACTACTATCTAGTTGGCAAGATCAATTTTTTGTCCACTATTTAAGCTTGAAAAACCAGATTGTATGCATAATTTATGTGTTGTCAAAAAAGTGCCCCTTTAGGAGCTATATAGGGACTTGTGGCCCCTTGGTGGCCGCGGGATAGTTGGCAGGGTAGAGGCAGTGCTAGTAGTGGTGTTGGGAAACTACGTAGGCTGAGCAAAGCCCAAGTGGTGTAAAGGCTAGGTGGCTAGGCTGTGGTGGCATGTTTGTAGCATTGTGGTGGGTAGTTGGTGGAGCTTTGGTGTGGTGGTAGGAAAGAGATGGTTGAGGGTGGTGAAACCCTAACTAGATTGAGGTATCTAGTTGGGTGGAAAACCATGTAGCTATGTCCACTATCTAACTGCAAACCACTAGTGGTAGTCACAAACCCCATTGATTGCAAGTGGAGGGTTTAAGCCCCCAAAGTTGGAGAAAATTGGGGGTCAAGTTCCTCATGTCCAAGTGCTAGTAGACAATAGGTTGCACAAGGCTAACATCACCCTAACCTAGTACCTACACTACCACACCAAAATCAGTTTCTAATAAAATTAAAAATACTACATCCATAAATCATACAAAAGGCTTGGATAGGATGACATGGGTGTAGAAAATGATGTATCCTAATGGTACAACAACTGTATAATAGTATAGATGTATGAATCTATATAGGTGATACAAAGTTCCATATGGCCTCTAATGGAGCTCACCCAAAAACCTTTGTATGTGATAGGTCCCAACCCCTATTGAGTTTATAATTAATCCATACATTTTGGACCTTCTAGACACAATGGCAAGGTCAATTTTTCTTTAGGATTTATCATATGAAAGTAGTCAAGGGAAATCCCCCAAACAAGAGAAGGGATTTGTAGATTCAAGATATTTTGGGAAGGGATTTGTAAAATGGCTCTAATACCATATTGGAGTAGCTAAATGAAATTTGCAATATAAAACACTTCTGCAAATGAATATGCACAATAAGAAATCCAAAACTATCATACAAGTGAATCAACAAAGTGAATCTTTCAAAGTACAATAGGCTCCTTATATACGTAGGACAAGGAGGAGGAGAAAAGGTAGGACTAAAAGACTGACTACCCCTCCAATGTGGTGACACATGTGGGCACACTTGAAACAAATGTGATGACATGTGTAGTGCACTCATGAGGTGAGACTAAAAGGTAAAAGTCTCTAAGTGATCTTAAGCACTAATGTGAATAAGACCAACTTGGTAGGTGTGAACTAGTTAGGTAAAAACACTTCCACAAATAATATTCATGAGACATTGGTACCTTTGTAGAGGACAATTTGTACATATGTAGTGTCATTGGGGTCACTTGTATAGGTACATGCACATATAGTAGTGTCATTAGGGGTCACTCATGCAATGTTTTACATTCTTTTATCATAGTACCATCTACATTTTTATTGACATCATATTGTTTCCTTGTTACAATATTTGGTGTGATCTACCATCTAAGAATATATGGTTGAGTAGTGTCATTGGGGTCACTTGTTTAGTGTTTTGTGCCTCTCTTATCCTAATCTACATTCATTGGAGGGCTCTTTGATTCTAGAAAAAACTAGTTGTTCTTTCGCAGAGTTTACAACTTCTATGTGCTTCAAGAATTCTTTAAGTTCCTCATCTTTTAGGGACATATTTTGAGGAAGTTTATTTGTCCATCTCTTGTTCTCTTTATTGGAATGGACTTTTTCCCATAGGGTTTTCTCCTTTTCTCTATTTGTGAGAGAATTTAACATGGGTTCCTCATTAGACCTTATTTCTAGGACCCATTTTTTAGTGTTTTGCTTTCTCCCTAAGTATCACTTAATAGGGGTGTTAGTGTGAAAAGTGTCTTTACCTAATTAGTTCACACCTACCTAGTTCATCCTACTCAGACTAGTGCTTAATCTTACTTAGAGACTTTTACCTTTTAGTCTCATCTCATGAGTGCACTACTTGTATCCTCACACTTGTCCCAAGTGTGCCCACATGTGTCACCACATTGGAGGGGTAGTCAGTCTTTTAGTCCTTCCTTCTCTCCTCCTCCTTGTCCTAGACATAGACAAGGACCCTATTATACTATACAAGATTCACTTGTATGATAACTTTGTCACTCTTATTATGCATATTATTCATTTGTGGAAGTGTTTGATATTGCAAGTTTGATTTGGATGCTCCAATGGCATCAAACAACTTCACAAAAATGAAATAGAAATTAATATTTCCTTGGTGACTTAAGCTAGTCTTAATTAAATAAATGTAATAAAGTAAGAAAAACCAACATAAATTCACTAAGTATGATTAAGTTGAGTTGAGATTTAGTCAATTGATATTTATGCTTTGGAAATTAAACAAGATTAAGAGTGATAGTTAGCGAGCAATAACCAAATAATGTTTTTAAGAGGATGAGATTCTAGAATCTACCCACAATCAAATTTGTGTTCTAAATTCTACTTGACAATCTATAGGATTATTTCCTCTAATTTCACTTGATATACAATTAACTTTTTCAAAATTTTGAGTTGATGGTATTAATAAATACCTTTATTAGGTAGTTGTATGACTAATTTGCAAGGGCTCTATGCCTTGATGAACCGCTTGAATTTGAACAATATAAAAATAATGGGAAAGCACCTAAGCTATAAATTATTTACTTGTTTTATTTGCACTAAACAAAAAAGTGTCACTATTGATTGCTATCTAACATGATTGAACACTTGATTGTACTTGATGATAAGAGATCATTAGAAGAAATACATTGAATGACTTTAAATACTAGCACATAACATCAAATTGTGTCAAAAGTGTGTTTCGTCTTCTCAAGGTAGAATGGTAAGTGGGGCCAACCAACTGAACTATGAAATTTAAATCTCAATTTAGAAAGGCACAAGTTTGCAATTTGATATGGAATAATGATCAAATCCAAGTGGAAAACAACTAAATCAAACTAGGTACATAATTAATAAGTGTGATAATTAGTCAATTAAGATGAATTTATAGTAGTGTGTGTGTAAATGGTTAGGGTAGGGCTAAATTTATAGGGATATGTGTATTTGTAATAGGATAAAGAAGCTAGGAGAATAAGCCCAAACTCATACAATATCATGTGATTTTCCATTATGTACATGTATTAAGATATTACCTCAAAATAGGTATAAAATTAAATAAGAAATGACATGGGTATGCAAATTTCACCATTATATTATTATATAGTTACATTTCAAATAGCTTATGCACACATATCTTAGTCTAGAGATGATAGTGTAAGAGTTATCATTTTCAAATATTCATTTTGTCAATCTATTTAATACAATTAATGAATTAGTTTTTTAATGAAATATAGATTCATATATAGTATCATCAAGACAAATAAATATAGCCTATGCTCAAAGAAGGGGTCAAAATAACATCACACTCCAAAAGACAAACAAATCAAGAAAGTGGGAAAAATAAGTATCATGTGTCCCCCAAAAAGAAACAATGCAAAATTAAACACTACCCCCATTTACACCATCATATAATCAAAATTCATAGACAAACTTGCATGTAGCTATTTAGTTATAAAATATTGGAATGCAAATTCTTTTGTAGAGAACTGGAATTAAATCTAAATGGCAAGTGTTCTTGTGTATGAAACTTAATAATATTTATATTCATGTGAAACAAGTGACAAGATAAAAATGACGATTACATATGTTATCAATTACATTATTTCAAATGGTATCATTTATTTCTATGACGATTAAGAGGAAATACACTGTGTAAATGCTTTTACTAGGATCTTGGAATATTTTTAAGTGCTCATACGCTCTTGAACGATATGAATTCCCATATACCTGCATATGTTGCATAATCAAATATTTTTTGTTAATGCTACAACTCGAAATTCATGGAAGTTAAATAATGCAAATCAATTATAAATAAAAATAAATACCTTCCAAGCATCATGGTAGTGGCTTGTGGATTGGTACCAGGACAATCCTTATAAATTGAACCATCCACAACCCTTAGATTATCAACACCTTTCACTCAATACCTCTTGTCAACCACCAAACCAACTTGACAACCTCCATGGTAATGGAAATACGTCCCTAGTGTATCTTTGCAGAACTTGGCTAGGGCATCATCATTTGATTGATTCTTTGGTAATGCAGGCCCAAGGAATCGAAGTATTTTGGAATGCCCATTATCATTAAATCCAAACTTTTGAATAGAAGATGTCATACTTAGATTAACCATTACTTTCACACAAAACATACATTTTTTTAAATCAAAAGGGTGTGAATAGTAATTGTAACGAACATAGGGGTTATCTTGAGGGTTTGTGCTTTTAAGCCAAAGCTCACCCCTTGATAAGGGAAATGCCACTTTACTTGCTACAACACCTAAATATTGAATATTGGTGGCATTATTTTGTTGGGGAAGGCTAATAGACTCAATGTAGAGTTGTGAATTGTCTAGAATTTCGACTACCTGTATATGAGCAAATTCAAGTGGTTTTGATGATTCTACTATGAATTTTACATTAGGATTATCTTGAACTTCTTTCCCTACTGAGGGTAAATCTAAAAGAACAGTAGTATTCAACGTTCTAAGTTGTTGTGCTGGGCCAATTCCACTTAAGAGGAGAAGTTGAGTGCTACCTATACTTCCTGCTGACAAAATCACCTCACTATCGGTTGACAATTGGTTAAGTGATACTTTGTAATGTAGACCATTAGTACCGCTCGTTAATTCCACTCCAATAGCCTTAAGCTTTCCTGCAATATGGATTCTTGACAATGTTACATGCATACACATAGATAGATAGATTTATGAAGATGAATGATTACACTATGAAAGTGGCCTATGATGTATAGCAGTTTTAGCTTCTAGTTTCTCAATATTTTATACAAAGATAAAAGACATATTAATTTAAATAATTTGAAAACAGGGAAATTTTGGAAATAAAAGATTTATACGTACCTGATGCCAAATTGAAGAGGATTCTGCTGGCAGTAGCATTCAGAAGAACTACAATATTTTCTGGATTTGCGTACTTGAGAAGGTCTGCGGCTGTATGTCTCTTTCCATTCTTGTCAAAAATTGAAGCACTAATCTTGGTGCCCTCCAAATGATCTAAAGTATATCCATTGTAAGGAAGAACTCCAGCTTTAAGAAGCCCATCCCTGAAAGCAGAATTCCAAGGAAAAAGCTTGTCTGGTTTGAAAGCATTCAACTTTTCTACCCATTCATATGACTCATTTACAAGTTTCTCATCCCACTTCATTTTCCGAATATATTCAGTGCTCGCCCTGCTGTAGAAGCCAGCATTGATAGTTGTTCCGCCTCCTAGAACTCTTCCCCTTGCCAACTGCACTCCATCTTCTGAGACAAAACCCTCCATTACATAGGGATAATTTTTGGGATCCCCCAAAACCTTAGTAAAGCCTTTGAAGCTCTCAACATCTGGATTTCCATAAGGAGAGTCTCCCCTCTCCAATAGCAAAACAGAGTAGTGCTGTGATAGTGTTGCTGCCAGGGGACACCCAGCTGCACCTCCTCCAACCACAATGAATCATATTCCCTTGCAGCTGCCTTTTGAGCATCTGCTGTCATAAACGGATATGGGTATTCTGCAAACATCAAGCAGAAAGCATTAAATATCAATGTCACAGACTATCCCTAGGCTAAGAAACAATTGTATATGAACCTCTGGGGAAAACAAATTTGAATCCAAATAATTAGGGTGAAAATTTATACCGACCCAGATTAGATGTTGCTGCTTCTGAACAGAATTGATGGTGGTGATTTGTAAACATCAACAGGCATGAAATCACAAGGAATACTATCTCCATACTCATTAATCAATCTAATTCCTCTTATAAATTTGAAACTGAGAAATATTTTGTGAAGAACTTGTATTCGATGCAGTTTTTTTTATAGATGAGATGCAACTTGCAAGGATGATGGATATTCTTTTTGATATTTGTCAACACTTCTTCCTTTCTATTAGAAGTATTCAAAATTAATATACACGATTCGCAATCATCTTATTGAATTTATAACTCCCCGCTGACTTATAAAATTAAAATTAACGAATAAAAAACTTACTGAATTTGTAACATAACTCTTTCAGTCCAATAGAGAATTGTCAACGCTTTCCAACTCTCATTATGAAGACAATGATGGACGCTCTTGCTGATGTCATGACAATCTAT
This sequence comes from Cunninghamia lanceolata, assembly GCA_027924645.1. Lineage (NCBI taxonomy): Eukaryota > Viridiplantae > Streptophyta > Pinopsida > Cupressales > Cupressaceae > Cunninghamia > Cunninghamia lanceolata. Next base: position 3,066,561 of record BSBN01001394.1, on the reverse strand, counting down.
TATTATTGTAATTTTTTATTTTATTTAGAATTTATAGATACGCTTCTCAAAAATCGATGGATTTACTTAAAATTGTCAAACCCTTCACAACTGTCCCAAGTATTATCCAATGACGTTTTTCTAAAGCATTCAGACAGATAAATTGTCACCTCTTTACAACTCGGCGTTCACCAAAGGAACTTTTCATTGGTTTGTGATGACTGGAATTAATTCTTATTAGCTGTAAAAGAAAATAATATTTTCGCTAAACTTAACTTAGGTTAATTCAAAAATTAATTTAGGATGATTAATTAGTTAAGAGTTGTGGGCAGGCCTGAAATTTGATGGTTATCCCTGTCTATCGTAAGAAAATTTTATGAGAGTTTGGTCATTTAATTATCTTTCAAAAGATGTTTTAAGAAAAATGTATATTGTCAATTTATCTTTCTCATCATTTACCCTTGAAGATTAGAATATGCTTAACTAAATCCTAGCCCGTTTCTATAAAATCAGCTTATTTAGAAGCAAGCAAAGTTGTGAATGCTAATAGGTCTAAATTCATAAATTGTTATAGATTCCGATGTAGAAGTCCGGATGTTCCATATGGTTACAAAGTAAAAGAAAAAATTAGATTGCACAAAAGTGCCATGCTGGCAAAGTGAAGGGAGACTAAGAATTATGTATACCAAGATTTAGTGTGTGGTGCATATTAGAGGAGTAAAGATGAGAGGATTGCCAAGGGATTTTCACATGGTGATGGTTGTACGACAGGCTATACAACTAAAGAAAAATCAGAACTAGCATTTAATAATCAATTTCATAATGACAACAAATCATAGAAATCATACTTTGGCGCCAAGTGATCTAATATGCATTGTAAAGTTTGCTTAGGAGTTATTTTTCAACTACCAAATTGGATTGTTTCAAGAGTGCTATCTTCTTGCAAGGGAACAAATAAGGATAAATACAAATGGTTATAATTATCTTATGCTATGCACATAGGAGGCAAGTGCAAGCCCAATATAAAGGTACAAACAAATTTAGTGTGTGTGCAGACAATTTTTAAATAACATAGAGTGCTAATATTTGTATATGCACACAAGATGAGTGCACACACAATAAGGTTGGTTGCATAGAGTAAATGAAACAAGCTAGAATCATAATTGAAATTTATACATTAAAAATAAATAAAAATATGATTGTATTACTTACAAGTTATATTACAACAACAACCCTTCTTGATTATCTCTTTATAAAAATATGATTGTATTACTTACGAGTTATATTATAGCAACAACCCTTCTTGATCATCTCTTTATAATTATTTTTTTTTACTAGTAATATGTATATAAAAAAAATAAAAGTACAATTATAAAATAATGAATAGCAATGATTTGTTTTAAAGTTTATAGACAAAATAAAAATCTTAATGTCACCATTGCAATTAAAAGTAAGTTTCTAAATTGATATACTTAAAAATAAAAAATATTCAAATAAACTTATATTTAAAAAGTTAAAAACATTCTAAAAAGATAAAATCATACACACACATATACATATGTATGTATGTATGTATGTATGTATGTATGTATGTATGTATGTATAGGCTTGGTGACCAAACCTTTAAATGAAAAATAAACTTGTATTTATAGTATTTTTGTTTCTTGCTCCTTTGTCATTTAGAGGAATTCAATGTACCTTTGGATGTTGAAACATTAAATGTGAATTGAGTAAAAACCCATGAAATCTATGTTTGAGAATGATTGGTAGTTGAAAATCCAACCACCACATTCATGTTGATCATGTGTACCTTCATCATCCATTGTCGAAAACTACAATTTGAGTTCATGCCCTTGGACAAATAATGGTGTTTGGGTGGGAAAATTTCATTTGAGAAGTTGCAAGGGTTGAAATAGGTCATTAATGGCAACCTAAAAAGTTGTTGGAGTGTTCTAGAGTGTTTTGGAGAGAATTGAAAATTTTGCAAAAATTTAATGCAGGATTAGACAGTGGAAGTAGAAGGATGAAATCTTAGAGCATGGGAAAGTTTTGTGAATAGAAGGAAGTGAATGAATGGAGGGAGTGGGAAAGGGAGATAGTACTGGATGTGAAAATGTGTGAATGAAATCTATAATTCTATCAGGTTTCTACAAAGGAAGAAAATGCGTGATTGGATGAAGAGTTGAAAAGAAATATTTGAATGCAAAAATAGATGTCAAGAAGTGGAGATGATAAGTTATACCAAGAGAACTCTATAGGAAATAGACAAGGAACCAAATGTGGGAAGTGGAGGTTTCAAATGGATGAGATCTAGAATCAAGGTGTAAGATCCGCTAAAATCTTAATAATTAAAACATAATTAAAAGGTAAAATATAAATTATTTATTAATTAAATAAACATTATAATTAAAACATAATTAAAAGGTAAAATATTAAATATTTATTAATTAAATAAACATTATGTTTATCCAAATTCAAAAGAGTCAATTTTTTAATCTCTTTCCAAAGACATAAATATGACTTAACAATCATTTCAACAAGGACAAGGTCCTTGTACAACAATTTTAATCAAAGACAATAAATTCATAACTTTTTTACCTTTATTTCTATAGGTTCATTCTTCTTGAAGCCACACTCTATTAAATCTACAAGAGAGAGAGAGAGACCCACCATGCCATAAAGTATTAAGATTCCATGTGTTATTTCATTGGAGAAGCCTAACCTATCACAAAGGATCTAGCCATATGTAGTCAACAAGCATGAAGGAATCTAGTGCACCATGTGAATCATTGATAATCTATAACACCTTTATGCTCATGCAACATATATCTAATTCACATGTCCATTGATAAACATGTTATGGGAGAGAATATAAATCAAACAATGTAATACACTTGTGATTGATTTCAAGCTATGGCCATAGCATCTTTTCATAGGTATAATAACCTATATTCTCTGATTTACTATAAATGGCACCCGTCCATACTCATCTCTCAGGTTAAATATAATACTATATTGAAAATATACTATACAACAAAATGTTAAAACAATAAGATCAACAATCCATAAAGTCGTCAAAATTTAAAAACCCAAACACTAGGAAAGTAACAATTTTTCTTATCAAATACTAATATCTTGACATCTAACAAGATGGAAAATATATCCATAAGACAAATTTCTTATCTAACTTTTCACAGTCCTTAAAATATAGTTTTCAACTATATACTTTCCTAAAGTAAGAATCTCTATACTATGGAGGCTAATCCACAACACAATCATAAACACAAAATAATAATGTCCTAATCATCTCGATGATATATTGACATTCAATCAAAAGAACATTTCCAATTACTAATAATAGAAAAACACATAAAGTAAGGTGCTACCCATTCCTTCCAACCATATAATAGCTATTTTGTAAAGGTCCAATTGACTAGAATCAATCAACTAAACATCTCACAACCATCTTTCTAGGTTGATGCCCCTGCATCAGACTCCCCAGGGGACAAAGATCATGTGCTTCAGCACATGTGGTTCTTCTGCAAACTTTTCTAATCTTTCTTCCATTTCTTCCAGCATCTTAGTGGTTTGGCTATCACATTCCTCCAATACGGTGGTCCATCATTTAACTCTTCACAGTCATGAAAACAATTACCCCATTCATCTTTCTCCTTCTATTCTTCCATAACCAGTCTTCAAAGATTTTAATATCTTCTAGTTTACTCATTCCATACATCTGCATAACAACCCCTATTTTAGTTGCACACTTCATCACATTTGCACTTCCTACCACCTCACTTAACACGTTTTTCAGACAATCATCATCCAAGGCCAACTGCTGCAACACTATACCATTATCAGCTTCATTATTTACACCCCAACACACAAAATCTGCATCTTTCTCTGCAACAATCCCTTGATCCTCATCCATATCTTCCCTCTGCACACTAGTCACCTTTCTCTTTGTTCATATTCCTCTAAGCTTATCATTCCACTCCTCTTCAATGGATGCATACTTTTCCCATAAATCCTCTTTTGTGTTTTCACTTACTGCTCTTCCTTCTAATTCTATCTCTGCATTAACTTCAACATCCCTTTGTTTGCCTTCTCCTTCTTTGAACACTATTGTTCCGACATTACTTTCTCTGTTTGCGGTTGTTCCCTCATCTAAATCTACATTTTGATGTTTTGTAACATATGTCACTGTTGTCCACTTTCTCTGTTCAACTTTTCTAAGCATCTTTCTCTCCCATTTGTAGTTATTCATGTTGCACTTTCCAATCTACCTTTGCTTACTTTCCTTCTTCTTCTGATATTTATTCCTCCTCATCTCTTTCTCATCCACAAGCTTCCACATTTCCATCTCATACTCATTCATCTCCTAGTCACTATTCAATTCATCATCCATAGTATCTTCTATATAAATTTCATTCAAAGCCTCATAACCATCACAATATGACATATTGTTTAAATTTTCTCTATATCTTTTTTTTCAACAAAATCATCCAAAGTTTCAAAAACATCATGAATTAACTCAACTTGTTTAACTTTCACAATACAAGGGTTATTCTCTAACTTCTACCAATCTAGGGCCTCAATTCTCTTCACATCAGGTTCCTCTACATGTTCTTTACCAACATCTTCCTTTTCAAATTTTACTCTTCTATCAGCATCATTTATTGCAGCACCACTGGCTTTTTCTGCTGCCACACTCTTCTCTTTCCCTACTTTGTTTGCCACAGCCTTGGGCTAATCTCTTTTTATTTATGCACTTGTTCTTCTTGCCTTTTGCCTTGAAATATTTTCTCTAGGCCCCCCTTGCTGGCCACTTTACCTTCAAATCAGATTGCCACATGTTCATCTACATACCCTTCTTTCTTTGTACCTGCTTGTTAACACAATCAAGAGCATCTACTTCTTTACATTTTAACTACTGCCTTTCATCAATATTTTCCTTTTGCCAAAATAGAACTATGTATCAATGATCTACCAATTTCTTTCTTCCTTAACAAACTTGCTTATTGATATTCCCATTTCTATATACATAACCAAAATCAACATTTTTACCTTCATTCTTCTGTGTAATGACTTGTTGTCCCAAATTGTTCCCTTCATTGACTTCTTTGACTTCTTTTCCTCTATATACTCAGCTTGTACTGCATTTGTAACTTCTTCCAAGGCATTATGAAATTCAGGAGCTGCCCTCTCATCTTCATCATCAAATTAGAAATCTTCAGCTTGATACTCCTCTTCATTCTTAGGCACTTTGCAATGTACCTCTACTGCAAATTCTACTAGACATACTGCTGCAATTTGGTTTCCTCTTCTCTCATCTTCATCTTCTTCTAAGGGTGCTTTGCTAGACCCTTCTCTTGTACATTCCAAGGTCTCTTTCCTGACCTTCCTTGAAAAGCTCTTCATTCCTACAAACACATTCTTAAAGACAACATTAGACAATAAAACAAGAGACCACAATGTCTCCATAAGTGCCTCCTTTATGGACACTCTCATCTCTTCATTCCTCTCTTCCACAAGTGTTGCTTGCGGCACTTCTTCCTCTTCCTCTCCTCTTTTCTCTTCTTCTCTCAGGTTCTCTTCACTGAGAACTTCCTTCATCACTTCCAAGGTATGTTGTTCATCCAACAACCTCTTGTTGTCCCAACCTCTATGGGTATTCTCTTCTCCTTTCAAAACATTCATCCTTTTCCTTTTTCTTTCCTCCATAATCATCTTCATAGGCCACTTTACTTTCTTTTCCATTAGCCATACCCAAAAATATTCCTATCTTTATTCTTCCAACCTTTGCTGCCTTGCAATCAGGTAATTGTGCTAACTATTTTCTTAGTTCTGCCAACTCTCTTTCAAAAACTACATTTTGCTTCTTCATGTTTTCTTTCCTCTAGTCTCTTTTCCTGAGACTTTCTTTTCTAAAATGCTTCTGCATCTTACTTTCTTCTTTCATCTTCCAGACACCTCTCCTTGGGCTTCTTTCTTTTCCACTCTACCCAGTCTTTCAGTGCCTCACCTTCTCTAGTTACCTTATCAAATGGAAACACACACATCCATCCACGTATTTATGAGTATGATCACTACCTAGATCTTTTAGAATCCAAGTACTGTATGACCTAAACAATAATACCTCATCAAATTTTAGGAACACACTTAGTCTCCTCTGCCCAGATCTAACCATGCTCTGATACCAATCTGATAGCACAGTCCAGCAAACATGCTTAAATACCCTAAACACTCTAATAATTGAATACCTGGTCTCACCACGTTCAACTAACTTCCATAAACCTCATGTCACAATAGTGATAGGAACTAGGACTATAACATAGATAACTCTGTAATTGAGTATTTCCATATTGTAAAATAGTGACAAAAACCCCCAAATGAATTAACACAGAGACAGTAACCTTCTAATGAACTTATAATGACATAAAACCCTTTCAAGGATAGGAAATATAATCTTGAAAAGAGTACATTTGATTCAGAATATTTTAGCATACAAATGATTGAAAACTGTGTGCACAGAACTGTGAAAACAATAATCTTTTTATTCAACTTCGGTGAGGCCAGAAGTACATACTCAACACTTACATATACTCCTAACTTACATTCTTACATCAATTCATATACCTAACCTCTACCCATATCTGATATCCCTCATTTCTCAGCTCCATTCCAACTTCACTCATTCAATTCTTCTTCCCACGGATTACTTATTTCTTTACCCCGAATTTCTTTCTTGGTCTGCGAACATTCCTCTTCCACTTTCGATTGCTCAGCAATTTCATCGATCCAAACTTGGACCACAACTTCTCTTTCGATCCTCTATTAAAACCTTCACCTCTACATTCTTCTGTGTTCCACCTCACGACCTTGCCTGGCACCTCATTCTGGCTTCTCACTCGGCCTTCCTCTCTCTAGCTATTCTCCTCTCTATATTCAAACCTTTCAGCCAATATATATCCGGCCTGCAATAAATAGTTTCCTTTCCTTCGTCTATCTTTTCCTCATTTCTTTGTCACTATCAGCATGCATCAAACAACTACTCTTTCTCTTTCTCTATCTCGACTAACTCACAACCTCTTTCTACTCTTTTCTATCGGCCCTTTCCAGATTTGGCCTCCATCCTAAATCAGCCTTTCTTCCTCAATCGGCCACCACACTTCTCTTCTGGCACACAATGCCCTTATATCATTTCCTTCTCTGTTCTTTTACCATCGTTCACATTTGAATACCAACCATTTCCTCCAACCGTTCATCTTGATTTGTAACTGACTCTTTGAAACCTACTTGCCTACTCGCCTCCATCTGTGCCTGACAGCTAACCTTCCATCTTTCCTCAACCGTTTATTTTCCCTTGTCGAATGTAACTGATCCTTCTTGTCAGATATCAACTTGTTGTCCGCATGGTGACAGAAATAACTTAAAAAGACAAAAATGTAACAATTATAAAATTCAACTCACAAGATATAATTTAGGGTTGATGCCCCTACATCAACTATCAAATAAAATCAAATTGTGTCAAAAGTGTGTTTGGTCTTCTCAAGGTAGAATGGTAAGGGGGGCCAACCTTCTAAAATATGAAAATTAAATTTTAAATTAGAAAGTGATGAGTTTACAATTTGATATGGAATAATGATCAAATCCAAGTGGAAAATAACTAAATGGAACTAGGTGCATTAATAAGTGTGATAATCAGTTAATTAAGATGAATTTATAGGAGTGTGTGTGTGTGTGTAAATGGTTAGGGTACGACTAAATTTATAGAGATATGTGTATTTGTAATAGGATAAAGAGGTTAGGAGAATAAGCCCAAATTCATACAATATCATGTCATTTTCCATTATGTACATGTATTAAGATATTACCTCAAAATAGGTACAAAATTAAATAATAAATGACATGGGTATGCAAATTTCACCATTATAATATTGTATAGTTACATTTCAAATAGGTTATGCACACATATCTTAGTCTAGAGATGATAGTGTAAGAGTTATCATTTTCACATATTCATTTTGTCAATATATTTAATATAATTAATGAATTAATTTTTTAATCAAATATCTATTCATATATTATCATCAAGATAAATAAATATAGCCTATCATTAGAGAAGGGGTCAAAATAACATCACACTCCAAAAGACAACAAAATCAAGAAACTGGGGAAAATAAGTATCATAAGGCCCCCAAAAAGAAACAATGCAAAATTAAACACTACCTCCGTTTACACCATTATATAATCAAAATCCATAAACAAACTTGCATCTAGCTATTTAGTTATAAAATATTGGAGCAAGAATTCTTTTGTAGAGAACCAATTGAATCTAAATGACAAGTGTTCTTTTGTATGAAACTTAATAATATTTATATTTATATGAAACAAGCAACAAGATGAAAATGATAATTACATATGTTATCAATTACATTATTTTAAATGGTATCATTTATTTATATGACCATTAAAAGGAAATACACGAAGTGTGGAAATGATTTTAGTAGGATCTTGGAATATTTTCAGGTGTTCATTCACTCTTGAATGATACGAATTCCCATATACCTGCATATGTTGAATCATAAAATATTTTTGTTAATGCTATAACTTGAAATCCTTGGAAGTTAAATAATGTAGATTAATTATTAATAAGAATAAATACCTTCCAAGCATCATGGTAGTAGCTTGTGGATTGGTACCAAGACAATTCTTATAAATTGAACCATCCACAGCCCTTAGATTATCAACACCTTTCACTCGATACCTCTTGTCAACCACCAAACCAACTTGACAACTTCCATGGTAATGGAAATATGTCCCTAGTGTATCTTTACAGAACTTGGCTAGGGCATCATCATTTGATTGATTATTTGGCAATGCAGGCCCAAAGAATCGAAGCATTTTGGAATGTGCATTGTCAGTAAATGCAAACTCTTGAATAGAAGATGTCATACTTAGATTAACCATTACTTTCACACAAAACTTACATTTTTTTAAATCAAAAGGGTGTGAATAGTAATTGTAATGAACATAGGGGTTATCTTGAGGATTTGTGCTTTTAAGCCAAAGCCCACCCCTTGATAAGGGAAATGTCACTTTACTTGCTACAACACCTAAATATTGTATATTTGTGGCATTATTTTGTCGAGGAAGGCTAATAGACTCAATGTAGAGTTGTGAATTGTTTAGAATTCCCACTACCTGTATATTAGCAAATTCAAGCAGTTTTAAATATTCTACTATGAATTTTGTACTAGGATTATCTTGAACCTCTTTACCTACTGAGGGTAAATCTAAAAGAACACTAATATTCAACTCTTTAAGTTGTTGTGCTGGGCCAATTCCACTTAAGAGAAGAAGTTGAGTGCTACCTATACCTTCTATAACTCTCCCCCTTGCCAACTGCACTCCATCTTCTGAGACAAAACCCTCCATTAAACATAGGGATAATTTTTGGGATCCCCCAAAACCTTGGTAAAGCCTTTGAAGCTCTCAACGTCTGGATTTCCGTAAGGAGAGTCACCCCTCTCCAATAGCAAAACAGAGTAGTGTTGTGATAGTGTTGCTGCCAGGGGACACCCCGCCGCACCTCCTACAACCACAATGTAATCATATTCCCTTGCATCTGCTTTTCGGCATCCGCTATCATAAATGGATATGGGTATTCTACAAACATCAAGCAGAAAGCATTACATATCAATGTCACAGACTATCCGTAGGCTAAGAAATAATTGTATATGACCCTTTCTAGAAAAACAAATTTGAATCCAAACAATTAGGGTGACAATTTGTACCAACCCAAATTACATGTCGCTGCTTCTGAACAGAATTGATGGTGGTGATTTGTAAACATCAACAGGGATGAAATCACAAGGAGTACTATCTCCATACTCATTAATAAATCTAATTCTTCTTCTAAATTTGAAACTGAGAGAAATCTTTTGTGAAGTACTTGCATTCGATGCAGTTTTTTATAGATGAGATGCAAGGATGATGGATGTTTTTCATGATGTTTGCCAAAACTTCTTCCTACCTATTAGAAGTATTCAAATTAATATACACGATTCTGAATCATCTTATTCAATTTATAACTTCCCTTTGACTTTTTAAAAAAAATTAATGAATAAAAAATTTACTGAATTTGTGACCTAACTCTAGTCATTCCAATAGAGAATTGTTAACACTTTCCAACTCTCATTATGAGGACAATCATGGAGGCTCTTGCTGATGTCATGATAATCTATTATTAATTGTAATTATTTTCTATTTAGAATTCATAGAGACGCTTCTCAATAATTGATGGATTTACTTAAAATTGTCAACCCCTTCACAACTGTCCTAAGTATTATCCAATGACATTTTTCTAAGGCATTCAAAGAGATAAATTGTCATCCCTTTACAACTCGACGTTCACCAAAGGAACTTATTCTATATCATTTTCATTGTTTTGTGATGATTGGAATGCATTCTTACTACTAGTATATTTATATTTTAAAAATATATCTAAAGTATTTTTTGAGATTTTATTTTTATTTTTTCTAATTTTTTCTTTGGTTTTTTTTTTTTTTTACTATATATTTATATGGGAAATGACTGCTCTCATCTCCACCCCATTATGATTGTGGAACGCCTCTCAACGTAATTAGGTGTAAAAGAAAATAATATTTTCTCTAAATTTAACTTAGGTTAATTCAATACATTTAATTATCAAAGTACAAATCAATTTAGATTAATTAATTAGTTAAGAGTTGTGGGCAGGCCTGAAATTTAATGGTCACCTTTTCCCTATCGTATGAAATTTTATGATAGTTTGGTCATTTAACTACTTTTCAAATGATGTTTTAAGAAAAATGTATATTGTGAAAAAAATAATAATAATTTATCACTCTCATCACTTAGCCTCAAAGACTAGAATATGTTGAACTAAATCCCAGCCTTTTTCCATGAAATTGACTTGTTTGGAAGCAAAGTTGTGAATGTTAACAAGTCTAAATGCATAAATATCTTTCTAATCTATGGAAGCCACTCACCATCCATTACTCTTCCCAAGATTTGATGAGTGAACTGTTTGAGAGAATGCCTCAAAGAGGTGTCATCCCATAATTAACAACTCTAAGATGACATAGATATTTGTAGGTCTGATTTAATATGGAGAATCTTCACAACAAAATGCCAAGCTTCAAAAATTTGATCAACAACAACCTTTGCATGATCGAGTTGACTCTAAAGACATCGATTTATTTTCAAGCAATGCAAAGACTAACAGGGGACGCCTCACGTAAACAGTCGGTGAGTTGTAACTCACTGGCTGTACGAATGGTCGACTAGGAGCTTCAGTCGACAAAACATAATACCCCAATTGACTACAAATTTTGACCTACACACGTTTCGACCTATCCGTACTACAGTTTTCAACTATTTATGGGGGTCGTACGAATGTCGACCAAACGTCGACCAACTGGTCGCTTACAACGCACCGGCTGGTTAAGACGTTCCAATAGGGGAGGGGGTTCACTCCATAGCTATCATACTATTCACACTATTTCATTTAGCTATGCACATCAAGCTAATTAATATCTTAGTTCTTCTCTTAGTCTTCCATGTAGAGGTGATTAGTCTTCCATGTAGAGGTGATTAGGTTCGATGAAATATAGAGATATTAAAAGATCCATGAGCGCAGTTGGTTGAGGCCGAAGTCCATAAAAAAATAGCTCATACTTTTGTGTAGAAAATATAATACACCCATAGCCACAAGGCACTCAAACTGTTGGCAGGGGCCTCAAGAAATTATACTCAAGGAATGTAATAATTTGCAAGGTATGCCCAGAGTATAGAAACTAACGTCTCTTTTTTAAAATCTACATTTGCAAGTAGGAATCATCATATTAAAAACCTTTTAATCATTCTATGTTTTCCAATGCCACAAAATGTAAGTGCAAGCCTTCACTCAATATTGGGTAAAACATTTCATGCCATTTTATGATGGAAAGGTCACTCTTGTCATATAAAAACATATTTAAGATATTCCTATAAAAAGAACATAAGATTTTGTTTGTATACCTTCGATCGGATTCCATCACCTATTTCCAATAGGAATTAAATCAGTAGGATCCTTGGTCAGCCATGCACATGCAGATACAATTTCAAGTACATGGTTGACATTTCAAATCAATAAGGACACAACTATATTATGGATAAATAAAATCAACAACATAAAAGTGACGAAGGAGTGAGGATGATAGGTACAAATTTAAACCAAAGATAATTGAGTACCCTTCCATAGAGCACAGAATACATGCACACTGTTCAATGCATTCTTCCAAACAAAAGAAAATTTTCACAGCTTTAACCTCTTTCATGACTATGGCAAAGAAAATTCTATATTTCACTAAGTATGAAAAATAAACATAGGAGATAGGAGTCCTTAGCTCTAAGACCATAGAATGATTGGTTATTTGTTGATTTTGACTATCACTAGTCTGAGAAACCTATCTTTCTATCAATGCCTCCATTTCCTTTCTTCAAATCATCAAGTAAGATGGTGTAATTTTATCCTTCAACGTGGCACTCAGAGAGCAAGGCTCTAGGTCTTTATTTCTTACCTGCTCCTCCTGTCATGTCCTGGACTCAGAAAGAGTGAACTTATGAGGATGAACCAGCTCGCCATTTATAACAAAAATGACCTCTTATATGCCGTATAGATTTTCTGTTCTTCGTGTATAGGACGGATATCTCCACTTGACGTGTCTGATGGATGGCGGGCATTATTCTTAGTCTTTTATTCCCCAGGGCTGGCATATGGCGTCATGCTAGTGTTACAAGCGAGATGGTTTTATTACATCTCAGAGGTTATTTTTTTTATCAACGGCGCCTCCGTGTCTTTAAAAGAGACTCAAAAGACATTCTCTTTTCATTCTAACTACTTTTTCCTGGCTTCCGGCTCTGCATTTTCTGAGTTTTCCTTTGCTGCTTTTGTCGCTTGTTTGTTTCATGCTACAGGGGCATTCGGCTAATTGTCAGGGATTAAAAACAAACCCCCCGCCATAGATAACGCCCATACACAACTATAAGAATTCAGAATGCACAGTAGAAATTCAAATTAAGCATGGAACAAGAACACAATCACAACACAGTAATTTACCCTAGAAAACCTCAAACCAGGGAAAACAACCGGCAATGAAGATCTTTATATTAACCCTTAGCCCCAACCGGGCTAAGCCTGGAGGCTTCAACAAGCCACACATACAATAGAGTCACCAAGCCATTATATAGACTTCTATACATGCAAAACCATGGGCTCAAAACCATGGACCAATACAACTAGCACAAAACCATGTGCTAAAGACAACTAATGGTTAATCCACTAACTCTAACCCAAGAACTAGTTTAACCCAACAATCCTCCCTTTAAACTTGGTCTTGGGGTTAGCACCAAACCCCCCTTCGACAAGCACCAAGTGCAATGCCCTCTCTGTCACTGAGATCGAAATCAAATCGAGAATCCACATGACTCTAAGCCCCCCTTACCACCTGGGAGAACTCCTCTCTTACCAAGCCTTTCCTTTCAAGGATTGAGCAAGCCATACCAGGTCTTACAGCCATTAGCCCAACTACATATATTAAATTTTACATACAACTCTATTACAATCTTGTTCTTGCTATAGCCAGCCTTGGCTGCAAGCACCTACAACACTTTTGTTGAGGGTATATGCATCAACTGCATACAGCGGCTTTTACTAGGCAACATGCCTACAGCAGCAACCACAACCAATTTTGCACAGACCTGCTCAACATTCTTCCAGGAGTCAGCGCACTAAGACGCACACTCAAACCTTCTATTTCAGCAAGAATACCAGATCGAAAAATAAATGTTGTCTTATCTCCACACGCTGTGAGCTGCATTAAATAGCCGTGCACACCGAAACTAAGTCAGAAACTCGTCTTTATCTGGGTCGGTGATTTCAGCAGATCTCCCAGGAGCTTGCAACTCAAGCTCTTATACCATTTGTTAGGGATTAAAAATAAACCCCCCGCCACAGATAACACCCATACACAACCAAGAATTCAGAATGTACAACAGAAACTCAAATCAAGCATGGAACAAGAATACAATCACAACACAGTGATTTACCCTGGAAAATCCCAAACCGGGGAAAAAACCAACAATGAAGATCTTCATATTAACCCTCAGCCCCAACCAGGCTAAGCCTAGAGGCTTCAACAAGCCACACATACAATGGAGTCACCAAGCCATTATATAGACTTCCATACATGCAAAACCATGGGCTCAAAACCACGAGCTCCAAAACCATGGACCGATACAACTAGCACAAAACCATGTGCTAAAGACCACTAAACATTAATCCACTAATTCTAACTGAAGAACTAGTTTAACCCAACAATCCCCCTTTAAACTTGGTCTTGGGGTTAGCACCAAACCCCCCTTCAACAAGCACCAAGTGCAATGCCCTCTCTATCACCGAGATCAACATCAAATCAGAAATCCACATGACTCTAAGCCCCCCTTACCACCTAGGAGAACTCCTCTCTTACCAGGCCTTTCCTTTCAGGGATTGAGCAAGCCATACTAGGTCTTACAGCTATCAGCCCAAAATACATGTATTAAATTTTACATACAACTCCATTACAATCTTGTTCTTGCTACAGCTAGCCTTGGTTGCGTGCACCTGCAGCACCTTTTCTGTGGGTACATGTAGCAACTACATACATCGACTTTTACCAGGCAACATGCCTACAGCAGCAACCACGACCAATCTTGCACAAACCTACTCAACCTTCTTTCGGGAGCTAGAGCACTAAGGCACACGCTCAAAACTTCTGTTTCAGCAAGAATACCAAATTAAAAAATAAATGTTGTCTTATCTCCATGCGCTGTGAGTTGCATTGAATAGCCACGCACGCTGAAACCGAGTCACGAACTCATCTTTAGCTGAGTTGGTGATTTTAACAGATCTCCTAAGATCTTGCAACTCAAGCTCTTATACCAATTGTTAGGGATTAAAAACAAACCCCCATAACAGATAATGCCCATACACAACCAAGAATTCAGAATGTACAGCAGAAACTCAAATCAAGCATGGAACAAGAACACAATCACAACACAATGATTTACCCTGGAAAACCCTAAACTGGGGAAAAAACTAGCAATGAAGATCTTCATATTAACCCTCAGTCCCAACTGGGCTGTGCCTAGAGGCTTCAACAAGCCACACATACAATGGAGTCACCAAGCCATTATATAGGCTTCCATACATGCAAAACCATGGGCTCAAAACCATAAGCTCCAAAACCATGGACCAATACAACTAGCACAAAACCATGTGCTAAAGACCACTAATGGTTAATCCACTAACTCCAACCCAAGAACTAGTTTAACCCAACAATCCCACCTTTAAACTTGGTCTTGGGGTTAGCACCAAACCCCCCTTCGACAAGCACCAAGTGCAACGCCCTCTCTGTCACCAAGATCGACATCAAACTAGGAATCCACATGACTCTAAGCCCCCCTTACCACCTAGGAGAACTCTCTTTCTAGGCCTTTCCTTTCAGGGATTGAGCAAGCCATACCAGGTCTTACAGCCATCAGCCCAAATACATGTATTAAATTTTACATACAACTCCATTACAATCTTGTTCTTACTACAGCCAGCCTTGGCTACGATCACCTGTAGCACCTTTTTTGTGGGTACATGGAGCAACTGCATACAGTGACTTTTACCAGGCAACATGCCTACAACAACAACCACGACCAATCTTACACAGACCTACTCGAGCTGTGCCTAGAGGCTTCAACAAGCCACACATACAATGGAGTCACCAAGCCATTATATAGACTTCCATACATGCAAAACCCCGGCTCAAAACCATGAGCTCCAAAACCATGGACCAATACAACTAGCACAAAACCATGTGCTAAAGACCACTAATGGTTAATCCACTAACTCTAACCCAAGAACTAGTTTAACCCAACAATCCCCCCTTTAAACTTGGTCTTGGGGTTAGCACCAAACCCCCCTTCGACAAGCACCAAGTGCAACGCCCTCTCTGTCATCGAGGTCAACATCAAACTAGGAATCCACATGACTTTAAGCCCCCCTTACCACCTGGGAGAACTCCTCTCTTACCAGGCCTTTCCTTTCAGGGATTGAGAAAGCTATACCAAATCTTACAGCCATCAACCCAAATACATGTATTAAATTTCACATACAACTCCATTACAATCTTGTTCTTGCTACAGCCAGCCTTGGATGCGATCACCTGTAGCAACTTTGTTGTGGGTACATGGAGCAACTGCATACAGCTACTTTTACCAGGCAACATGCCTACAACAGCAACCACGACCAATCCTGCACAGACCTGCTCAACCTTCTTCTGGGAGCCAGAGCACTGAGGTACATGCTCAAACCTTCTGTTTCAGCAAGAATACCAGATTGAAAAATAAATGTTTTCTTATCTCCACATGCTGTGAGCTGCATTAAATAGCCACGCACGCCGAAACCAAGTCACGAACTTGTCTTTATCTGGGTTGGCAATTTCAACAGATCTCCCAGGAGCTTGCAACTCAAGCTCTGATACCAATTTTTAGGGATTAAAAACAAACTCCCCCACCACAGATAATGCCCATACACAACCAAGAATTCAGAATGCACAGTAAAAACTCAAATCAAGCATGGAACAAGAACACAATCACAACACAATGATTTACCTTGGAAAACCCCAAACCAAGGAAAAAACAAGCAATGATGATCTTCATATTAACCCTCGTCCCCAACCGGGATGTACCTGGAGGCTTCAACAAGCCACACATACAATGGAGTCACCAAACCATTATATAGACTTTCCATACATGCAAAACCATGGGCTCAAAACCATGAGCTCCAAAACCATGGACCAATACAACTAGCACAAACCATGTGCTAAAGACCACTAATGGTTAATCCACTAACTCTAACCCAAAAACTAGTTTAACCCAACACTAATGGAGGGAGAGGTTTCAAACTTCAAATTTTTCTTCCCACCCTTCCAATGGGAACTGGTCATAACGGGTAGTGTTAGCATTGTGGACATGAATCAAATCTTTCAATTTGATTGCACGCTTACACAATTTGCAGTTCAGAGTGTGTGCAACCAGCATTGGCTTGAAGGCACTCCAAAGCGAGAATTGAGGTGGTCGGAGGTGGTTTCTATTTTCTTGTCGAATCTAACGGATATAGTTCTTGATGCTTCTTTACATACTACCCATTGCAATGGGCATCATCAACAGGAGGTTGTTCAGCATAGACGGCTGGAATGAGGCTATGAAAAACTATGACATTATGGTTGGCGACACTTGGATTGGAGGTCTTTTTGCCTCACATCTTCTGTGCTCCAGGAAAGCCTATGAATGCATCTACATGGAGATGCAAATCGGTCTGTGTTGTGGTTATATCTTTGTGCTCGAAAGAGCTATCCGGGGACACTCTCATTCAGTTCGAAGAAGGTGAGGATTAGATGCATAGAATTGTTTATCACCATTCGATTTCTTCACTTTCATGCTGTAGATCTTGCTCCATGTCTTCCAAGGAGCCTAGATGTCATGGACGACGAATCTGATACTGAGGAGCTGCCGTAGCGAAATGAGGTGGAGGAAACAATGACGAAGGCAAGCGGGGTGGCCGGGCTGGTGGTGTCGGGTGGTGCTTAGTGGTGTGAGTTTGGTGATCTGTGTTCGATGGCTTCTCCTCTGTGGGTGGTTTCAAGTTTAACTTCAGTTTCTATTGTTTTGCCTTGTTTTGGATAGGCATGCTTTTTCTCCAGCTTATTTTGTTTCTTTTTGATAAGGGTCTGTATACCCCTTTTTTGTAATCTTTGACTCTTCCGATTAATATATGTCTGAGGGTCTTTCCCTCTTTTTCTAAAAAAAATCATATAATAATACCACCAAAGTCCTATTTGCTCTACTTCCTTGATCCTCATCCTCTTACTGTGAATCCTTCCCCATATCCTATTCTTCATTTCTTTAGCAAATCTCTCTTGCAATCTCAATGAAATCTCATAGCTCTAAATCCTTCTCCTGTATACAACTGCCTTCTCTCTTTCTTTTTTACAGTCCCTTCCCCATCTTCTTAACCTAGGAATAAATGAAGGCATTCATCTTAAGTGGACACCGCATCACTTGGATGCCATGTTTTGTTCACCGCCCCCTTCCTCACCGCCAAACTATTTTCTTTTAATTTTTTCTAATAGATTTAATTTTAGAAATTAAATGGTAACTAAATAAAGACAAATTTAATCTTTATCTCAATTTATTTTAATTTTGTTTTTATTATTTAATAATTTAAAAAATGTACCTATTTAAATTTAATTTTCAATTCAAAAAAATATTGCAATTTAGCAATTATTTCAAATATAGGAAACACACACATATGCAACCTAAACTAAATGCACCTACATGAGTGTGTGAATAGATCCCTTCATAGCATATTGCCTTCAAACAACTAAATCCTTATCCTTAATGATACTCTCTCCAACCTGAGAGAGTGTTAGTTGTTCCTGTTGCACTCACAAAAACAATAGTTAGTCATAGTCAAAACCACAATTTGATATATCAATTAATTAATCATAAGCAAGGGTAT
The DNA here is from genome assembly GCA_027924645.1 of Cunninghamia lanceolata. Taxonomy (NCBI): domain Eukaryota; kingdom Viridiplantae; phylum Streptophyta; class Pinopsida; order Cupressales; family Cupressaceae; genus Cunninghamia; species Cunninghamia lanceolata. The sequence goes on along the minus strand of BSBN01001394.1, from coordinate 3,047,942 downwards.
TTAGGTTATAGGATATGGCAAGGGGTATGGAATTGGCTTAACTAAATGGGGTAGCTATAGTTTTAATAATAGTATATAAAAGAGGTGTCGAAGTGTGGGTCATCATAGAGGTGGGAGTTATGATGGGAGGAGTATATTTTGGAGCTAGGCCATAAGGTGGATGATAAGTGGAAAAGAATAGGCACTAAATGGTGTGACACTAGTTGTCATTATACAATGAGGATGAGTAGTGGTATTAGAAGAAGTAATGGTGGAAGAGGCATCTATGGTAGAGGTGGGAATAGATTTACTAGTCACTATTTAATAAGTAAGCATATTCAAATTGCTTGCAAAGTTTTATGTCTATATAGTTTAGTTGTAAACAAATCATGAAACATCCGCTAGTTGTGTAGTATTTTACCCATTGGCTAAACTAACCAACACATTTGTGAAATATTAAGTATCCACATTATATCCACATGATTAAGCTCCTCATTGTTCTCATTATGAGAATTAAAATAGACTTCATTTTGATTGTTATATTCCATCTTATTGTTTAGGTGGGCACTCCTTTTAGGTGGCATGAAAAAAAAAAAAGAAAACAAAGATTAAATGCTGAATTAAAAAATTATAACTAACAATGGTATGTGAAATCTAAAAGTAAAATCACAAAGTGGTAACCAAGGGTGGGAAGGTTGGGAGAGAAAGACACCACAATAAAGAAAACAAACCCTAATAGAAACAAATATATCATGAAACAAAACAATGTAGAAAGAAGAGTAAATCTAGAAATTATATGTTTAAACCTAGAAATAAGTGTAGATCTAAAAACCCTACGGGTATGTAAAATCCTAACAAGGAGATTGGGATGTGTAGGATCAAACAAGTTTACCAAAATTAAATAGAATCTAATGTGTCCTTGGTGAGTTCAGCTAGGATAATTAAACAAATACAATCAAGTAAGCACAATCAACATAAATTCACTAAATATGATTGAGTTTACTTGAGAGTTAGTCAATTGATATTTATGATTTAGAAATTGAACAAGATGGAGCTCGTGATACTTAGCTCAATAACCAAATAATGATTTTAGGTGGATGAGACTATGGAATCTATCCACTATCAAATCTATGCTCTAAATTATGCATAGAAATCCATAGGGTTTTTTCCTCTAATTTCACTTGATATAAAATCTTTTGTTCTAGCTTTTTCAAAAGTTTGAGTTGGTGGTATTAATAAGTACTTTTTTTAGGTTGTTTGATGATTAATTTGCAAGGGTTTTGTGCCTTGATCAATCCCTTGAAATTAAACAATGGGTGAGTGCATGGAAATGGGAGACAAAAAAGGGGTCAAAAGTGGCCACTTTTTCTGAAATCGACTAAAGCTAAACTTTGATGAGTAATTCAAGATGTGTACACTTAAAATTTGAAGATATGATTAATTGTATTACTTTGAATATAGTTTCTAAACTACTAAAGATATTTTAAAATGGTGAAGTCTAAGGGACTAAAATTATAAGCACACACAAAAGTGTTCTTGTCTTTATCACTAAAATATAATATATTGTCTAGTGTGTGCCCCCCTGTTTTTTTACATTAGGTATTTTCAAAACTAGTTGGTGGAAATATAGCCAAGAGTGAGTACTATAAGTTGTATATTTTTTCTATTTTTTATTGTATATATTTTATTATGATTTTTTTATGTGGATGCATCATAAAAATTACATCACTAAGAATGTGCATCACATAAACTGCACAAAAGTAATTGAAAATGTATTTTTTTTGTTGAATATGTATAGAATGAAGCGTAGAAGAATCCTATATTTTTTTTCAAAATTTGATAAGCGGGTCAAAAATTATTAAAAAACAATACATATGTACTAGAGGAATATGAAGACACTCTTCAAAGAAAATAAAAATAAATACCTTAAGTCATTCAAATTATTAAAAAAAATTATGGCCGGAAAGAAAAGAAGTAGCTCTTTATTTTGGTGGTGGTTTTGTAAAATTTTATTGCAAAACATGTAAACCTAATGAGATTAAATTTTGAATTCAACTTGTTTTATGTTAAAAACATGAATTTAGGAGCCATGAGAGATGTTCCCTTAGGCTTGGAAATCCAAGCCTAAATAGGTGGGGATTATAAAATAATTGAATTCAAGGCATTAAAAATGCATATGCATTAAAATACACGTGCAGTATGTTTTTCATAATGAGAATGCATTTTGTTAAAAATATAAAGGTTGGCAACTAATTTGTCCCCCATTTCCATGCACTTTCTATTGATCTTTGATTGGTTTTTATGATTCATCTCTATGGACACTCATGATAGGAAGAGTACTAAATTTGTATTTTTCTTTTTTTTCCTAGAAGATTGCATGAATCATATTTAGGATTGTGGGAAGCCTGATTGTTTTATGATTTAGTATTAAGAGGGAATTTGAGTGACTCAATAACATCATTGTGTATATTATTAACTTCTCCATTTCTCTCTATTCTCCCTTTCTTTATCTCTCTCTTTTATCCCTTTTTTGATGATCTTGTAGAATATTAGATATGCAATTTAATTATGCAAATGGTGATAGTATGGGTTACATCTAAAAGTTTCCTATTTTTTGAGATTTGATTGGTTTATTTATTTAATCTATGTGGATACTCATTACCTAATGAATATTGGATTCATCTTTCATTTACCAATCATATATTTTAGATTGTGGAAAACCTAATTGTTTTATGATTTGGGTTAAAAAGAGGAATTTTTGTGCTTCAATTATATCATTGCACCATAACTATGTGCAAAATTTGGTTCCTAGTTATGTATTTTCTCCCTTTCATTTTGTTGCATTTATCTCCTTTTTGGAAATCTTTTAGAATTTGTTTAGATTGTGGTTTCACTTAATATCTTTCTATAGTGTTCAATCTAGGATTTTAAGATGATAAATCATTAAACCAGATTTTCAAGTTAATCATTGCATGATTATTTAGATTAAGCCATTAAATGAACTTGTTTATTAGTCACCAAACAAACTCCAACAACCTTATGAGTATTGGCTTGAAACTCTTTAGTAAACTAGTAACTTGTGCTCTGGTATCACGAACCTTTCTAGAGTAACTTTTATCCATTTCAATAGATTTTTATACTCACCTATGTTAGTGTGATTGTTCACCCATCATTAGGAACATGCATTTATTTTAATGATGGACTAGAAGAAGATGGTTCAATGATAGCATTATCTTAATCACTATCACATACATAAGCCTCATCTTCATCCTTATTTTCCTCAAGTTGTTTCCCATAAAAATATGGATCAATATAAAGATGTGGTACACCATAAGATATTGGATAGACACAATATTCACTAATGTCATAGGGTATAAAATATAATTGACCCTATTCATAATTAGATAAAGCACTAGAATAATGTAGGTCATGGTTTATGAAATTTCTATCCATGGATGATTTTTTGTAATAAAATTGTTACAACTATCCATCATTTTTGCACATGGTTTATGGTTGTAGGTCAAGAGATATATAAAAAAAACTTTCCCTTGTGCCAAAATTTCATGAATTTATGCAATGTGGATTGTGTATGGATATTATAACATGTAACTATAGATGCCTAAGAAGAATATTATAAGTTAATTTTCTAAGATTATCATGGAACAATGTATCTAATATGCATGGTCCAACCATGATTGGAATATTAATACTACCAATAAAAGATCTACCCACATTATCATATCCTTTGATGGTAAGTTTGGATTGTTGTAACTTTGACATATCTATTCCCAATTGGTTTAAATAATATTTAGTGTATATGTTTAGGCTAAATCCATTATAAACTATTTTTTTTAATATATGATTCACAACATCTTATGTAAGAGTTGGCTATGAAGGTAGCCACTCACTATCTAGGAGCTTCAATGAAAGCACAAGAGAGATCCAAGATGAGAGAATAATTCTATTCTATCAAAGAATGCAATTACATAATGTACATGATATGCCTTGCTTATAAAAGCAAGGTGATAAGATAGGACTGACTAGGATGATGACAACTATTTTAATCCTATGACATAAGACAACTAAAGGATAAGATTGCAACTATAGGATAAGATCACATGACAAATAGAAACATCTCTAGACATATCCTAATTAAACTTAACATGTGAACATGTGTGAATAGGTCCTAACTAATGACTAGTTAGATAATATGCCTTGTTCACACTACAAAGGGGAAACCAGTTAGGTAATACCCCTATTCACACCAACACCCCCTAAGTGCAACTTAGTGAGAAGTAAACAAATGGAAAGATGCAAATATGGATCCCAACTACAAGGTCATGTTAGGTACCCATGTACAAAAAATCTCTCACAAATAGAGTAAAGGAGAAAACCCAATAGGAAAAAACTCCTCTCCAAAAGAGAGAAAGCAAGAAAGTGAAAGAAGTGATGGAAGGAGGACTCAACATGACCCTCAGGGACTACTCCTATCACTTTAATATATAATAAAATACCCCCCATAGGACAGATAGAATGAGATGATAGATCCCCCCCACAAAGAAGTAGCTCCTATGCCAAGGAATTCTCGAAGACAAAGAATAATCCACTACTTGCAAACAACATTTCTCTCCTTGGGAAGAAACCAATCTAATGGTAGATGTAGAATCAACTCCCATAATTCAAATGAAAATGGAATCCAATTCAATACATGTGTCTCAAAATACAACTCTAATAACCTCATGATGGAAAATGATGTCTTCTCCAAATTAGGAATCCAATGCCCAATCAAAGAAGTGGAACCAGGAGAGGAAGGATAGTGAATTGCATCTAAAAACACTAAAGATGTGATGACATCATGATCATCAAAGAGGAGAGATAACCCCTCAAATGTGTCCTCCAAATATGAAATGTGAGACTCCACAAGAAATGATACAATGTCTGATAAATAGGAATCTAAATGAGGTGGATCAGGAAGACTGAAATGACTCTACAACAAAGAATCATTGGAATCTCTTAAGGAAGCAACTCTAAACTCTGAAGTAGAAACAACTAATGATGGAGTAGTGATCTCAATAGGAGGAGAGATAGAAGCAAGAGAAATCTCCATGTCATCTAAACAATCAAGACCTGCTAGATATTCAAGCTCCTCTTCTATATCATCATCAAAGAGTATATTATCTGCATTATCAATGGGTATGAGGCAATCCATAGAAGGATCATCTAGGAATGGAGAGATATGAGGGTCTCCAAAGATTTGCCAAATCTTGGTCCAAAGTGTGTGTGGGCACTCAGTCTTTGAGATCTCCCAAAACATGTAATGTCCCCTTTCTAGCTACAATGTTAGTCTATCATTAGGTTCCCGTAGACTAACAATTTGGTTAGGGATCCATGGTGAGTTGGCCGTGGATGGGCAATTTGGTAGTGTAGATGTGGTTTGGATCCAGTTGGCAGTTGCTAATGGCAGTATGGGTGTCTTGTGACATGCTTACTATTTTTAGTAAGTTCAGGTTCGGTGCCGGATCGAGATTTTTAGAGTGGAGTTGTATTCATCTCATCGAGAACTTTCCAGTGAGCTATAGATCATGATATTCTGACATCATCTGGGTATTTATTTTAAAGTCCAAAAGTTATATTAATTATTTAATGGGACTTTATAAATATTCAGCAATGACTTAGGAAAAAGAAATATTTAAAAGTCACTTGTGTCATGAGCTTGGGCACCCATCTCTAGGAGGGTAATAAAGTGTTTTAAAATTATAATATTCCCTCCTAAAATCCCAACACACTCAAGGAAGGAAATAAAAGAGGGAAAAGAGGAGTCATTTGCTATGCGATGTTTTATGATATTCTCTTATACTTGGCTCTGCTAGGGTTTTGCATTGTGAGGGTTTGAGGATTCGAACCAGAGACTCTTGGAGATGAAAACCTCATTAAGTAATGACATTCTACAAGTGTGCAATACCATCCAAAGGTGCCAATAGAGGTGGATGCAATCAGTGTTCACAATTGAGCTGAAATGGAGTTGATACTTGTTAGATTTGAGGATTCAAAAGTTATATCATTCTGAGGATTTGTTTGCAGTAGCTGGTATCATTGTTTAGTTGCATATTAGAGTTAGTTCGTGGAGGGTTTTGGACTACATTTCTCAATACTTGCTAGCTATACCATTCTATAGCTTGGTCATACCATATTGAGGGTGTTTTGAGGAGATTTTATTGTTGTTTAGTCTCTTCCCTTGGTCACCATTGCTGAGCAGCTGATACAGAATGGAAAAGAGGAGTTTTGGACTAATCTTTGATTTATTTATTGCTAATAACACATACCAACCAGGTCGTACCTTCATGGAGGTACGTGGGGTTTTCTAGATGCTCTTCCTTCCTTGTTTGCAGCCATTATAGTTCCTATATGAGGCGTTTGGGGTCTGATTTATTGTTATTCACAATTGTAAGCACAAATACTCTCATTCCTCAAAGATTCGAAGTGATTATGTGATACCCAGTTTGCTGGTCCAGTCCCAGCATATGTACCAAGTTGCAAATTTGAACATGGGTATGTCATAGTAATTCATATTTGGCCTATTTATGATCTAGGTCTCTGTTATTTTCTTAATATCTATTGTATATTTTTTGGGTTTGCATTATATTCTATCTATTATATGCTTCGGCAACACACATTTACAGGAAAACTAAAACCCCTTCTGCATCTTCTCTCTAGTCTGAAAGAACACTTTAAAAAATTAAAAATAACACTTAAAAGATTTTAAAAAGAACCAATAGGTACGGCACATTACGGTGGTATCAGAGCATAGCTCTTCCTGCCATCATGTGAGATTAGATTCAAACATGCAGAAGAAAACATGAGACATGTAGCCAGGTACTAGTAGGTATTATCTCAGAAGGAACAGGTCAAGGCCTAATTTACAGGTTCCATAGACATATCCCTTTGATATAGATACAAAGGTAGTAGCTGCTGAGGAACAACCAGTGGTCATTTACAGCAAGGAAGATATTGAAACTGTACTAAGGGCAAATCCTTTTTCAAGTGTGGTTCTAGCACAGGTTGAAGATATAGGTGATCGAGATAATGAGGAACCCAGCTTGTGGCATATTCTAAATTCATTGGTGAGGGGACAGCAAAATATAGAGAGAGGACTCTTGCAGATAGATGAGACTTTTAGGGAGTCACAGACAGAACTGAACCATACCCTTGGCCAATTGGTACCTCTAGAAAATAGAAACAACATGAACAATAATAATGGAGGAAATAGGAACAATTTTAGGGAAAGAAACAGAGAAAATAATGGTGGTGATAGGCATATGGGTGACAAGAACAATGGAGATAGGTAGAATGGTGATAGGCACAATCTAGATTGACATAGATATAGAGAGGATGAAGGTGAAGCCTTAGCCACAAATAGGAGAGCTACCCAGTTGACAATTGGTGATAGACCTAGTATCCCTACATTTTCATCCAGGAACAATGTTCCTAAACAGGAAGCCACACAGCTTGAGTTCCAGGATGAGATCCTGAGAGATTAGAGAGCATCCAGTGTGGAGTTTAGGGCTGAAATGACATTTGGTGAATACTTTGACATTAAGATGAGAAATAGATCCCGCAGGGGAAATAGACCACAAAACCAGGAACTATAGAAGAAGGTTAACAAGATGATTCTCCTATACTTTGATGGTTCTGGTAAAACCACTGTGAGAGCATGGGTCTAGAAATTGGACAGTTACCTACAAATTAGCCCTATGTCCGAGGAAGATTCTATTACTTATGTCACTTTACACTTGCAGGGCAATGTGCATAACTGGTGGAGCAACGACAAGGTCACTCTGGGACATGATCAAATTACTTCGTATGTGGAGTTCACAGCCAGACTCATAGACAGATTTGATAAGAAGGATCCTGAAATGCAATTCAAGGAGTTGGCTCAATTGAAACAAGTGGGCTCTGTAGATTCTTACATATCAGAGTTCTAGGACCTTTCAGTAATGATTTCAGACATTTCTGAGTGTAGATTGATCATGCTCTTCATTGATGGATTGACAGATCTTCTTCGAGGTTGTATTAAAGGTTAAGACCATGCATCATTATAGGAGGCCATGAAGAAGTCTCGTGACATGAAGTCTTCCGTTTGGACAAATAAGTTTCAATCCAAGGGTTTTCAGCATAGGAGAGATAAGGAGGACACAAGACACTTCCAGAGAGATTCAGGATAGCAGCATAAGAGTTATTCCTGGGTGGATAATGACCAACTGAATGACCTTAGGAAGAAGAAGCTTTGTTTTCACTGCAGAGAGCCTTAGGATCCTAAGCACAAGTGTGATGCCCAAGGAAAAGCCAAACAGTTAAAATACTTTTCAGCAAATGAGTCCATCGAATTAGAGACACATTCAGAGTAGCAATCAGAAGATAATGACTCAGTGGCCGATGTTACATCTAAAGAATCAAATAAGGAGGAGGAGACAACCCTACCTATAGCACATCTCTCAAGCATTCAGAGAGAGGGATCATTCCGGATGAGAGGAGTACTAGGTGGATAGAGAGTGATCACATTACTTGATACAGGTGCCACTCATAATTTCATAGATGAGGGTTTGGTTGCAAAGAGAGAGCTGAAGACTAAAGAGTTTGAAGGATTTAAAGTGAGGGTAGCTGATGAATTTGTACTCACCTGCACTAGGAGGATACCTAAACTCACCATATTGTTGAACAATTACACATGCCAGTCAGATTTCTATGTTGTTATCATGGGTGAGATGGATGTGGTGTTAGGCATGTGATGGTTACATGACATTGGAGAGTTCAGACTCAACCTGAGGACTATGGAGATGAAGTTTGAGGTGAACGGGGTATGACATGTGCTCAGCCCGTATTTCAGATGGTGGGTTGAGAGTGGTTTTACTCAAGAGGATGGAGAGGTTGACTCAACATGATCAAGTATAGTGGGCAGCAAAGGTGATGGTGATGCCTACAATTACAGAACAACAGAAGCGAGAGTATCCACCTGATATAAAGGATCTCTTGACTAAACACACCAAAGCGTTTAGTGACATACCACTAGGTAAATCTCCTGATAGGGGTATTGAGCACGTTATTGAGTTGGAGGAGGGTGCTAAGCTAGTGATTACTACACCATACAGGCACCTGAAGAGATATAAGGATGAAATCGAGAAGGTTATCAAAGAGATTCTCAAGATGGGGCACATAAGGCCAAGTAAAAGCCCATTCGCATCATTAGTGGTCTTAGTGAAGAAAAAGGATGGGACTCTTAGAATGTACATTGACTACATGGAGCTCAATAAAAAGACCATCAAAAATAGTTACCCTATACCCCACATTGATGAGCTAATAGATGAGTTGCACGTGGCCTGTTACTTCTCCAAGATAGATTTAAGATCCGGATATCACCAGATACGGGTCAGGGATGAAGATGTGTAGAAGACATCTTTTAGGTGTCATTATGGTCACTTTGATTTCCTGGTCATGCCATTTGGTTTGACCAATGCACCAGCCACCTTCCAATCCTGTATGAATAGGGTGTTCAAAGAGCAGCTGAGGAGATTCATGCTGATATTTTTTTATGATATTGATTTACAACAAGACTTGGGAGGAGCATCTAAAACACATTGACATTATCTTAAGCATTTTAGAGTGGGAGTCATTATATGCAAAAATGTCAAAGTGTGAGTTTGGGATGACTGAGTTGTTATACTTGGGTCATATCATCAGTGCTGGTAGTGTGAAGGTAGACCTAGAGAAGATTCAAACAATTGTTGACTAGCCACTGCCAAAGAATCTCTCTCATCTTAAGGGATTCCTTGGTCTTTGTGGGTATTACCGTTGTTTCGTGAAGGGGTTTTCACAGTCAGCTGCCCCCCTCAGATTTAACTCGAAATGATGCTTTCATTTGGTTAGGTAGTGCACAAGAGTGCTTTGACAGGTTCAAGGAGATTATGAGTACATGTTCTGTGTTAGCTATTCCAAATTTCAAAAAACCTTTTGAGCTACAGTGTGATGCCTTAGGAGAAAGCATTGGTGCGCTAATCATGTAGGACAAACACCCCATGGATAGCATTTGAGAGTAGGAAGTTGAGGGGTGCAGAGCAGAGTTATAGCATTTATGACAAGGAGATGTTAGTTATCACATCATGTGTTGGCTAAGTTCAGACAATATCTAGTTGGGAGCAAGTTTGTGGTGAAAATATATTAGAATAGTCAGACATTTCCTTAGGCAGAAGGATCTAAATGAGAGGTAGCAGAAGTGGGTTAGCAAACTTCAGGCCTACGATTTTGACATTGTTAAAGGCAAGAAAAACATTGTTGTTGATACCTTGTCTAGGAGACCCCATTTGTGTGCACTTGGTGCTATTTCAAATGATTGGAGAGAGTTGATATCTACAAGATATGCTAAGGACAAATGGGCTACTGGGATTATAGATGGAACTATCAAGGACGACAGGTACACAGTGGTAAATGACTTGATCATTTACAAGGACAGGATCTTATTAGTGCCAGAATTAGAGATGAAGCAGAGAGTTTTGAGAGCATTCCATGATTTGCCTATGGCTAGACATCCTGGTTACTTCAAAACATACAAGCAATTCAAAGAATGTTTCACTTGGAAGGGCCTCAAAATAGAAGTATTGAGATATGTGAGGGAGTGCCCGACATGTGAGCAGAATAAACAAGAGCACTCTTTTCCTGGTGGACTATTGCAGCCCCTGCTTATTGTCAAAAGAAAAGGGGATAGTATTTCTATGGACTTTATTACAGGGTTGCCAAAAGTCTAGGGTCGTGACTGCATCTATGTGGTAGTAGACTGATTGATGAAGTATGCTCACTTTTTTTCCATTCCTACTACCTACACTACAATGCAGGTTGCAGATTTTTTTTCAGAGAGGTAGTCCGCTTACATGGGTTGCCACGGAGTATTGTGAGTGATAGGGATAGTAGGTTCCTAAGTAATTTTTGGTAGGAGCTCTTCAGGTTGACAAGGACAGAGCTCACCCCCAGCACGAGTTACCACCCACAGACTAATGGCCAAATAAAGATTGTAAATAAATGGGTGGAAGGATACCTTAGAAATTATGTAGCAGGGTAGCAAAAGGCATGGATTAAGTGGCTTCACATCGACGAGTATTTCTATAATTCCAATTATCACATGTTCATCCAGATGTCACCCTTCATGGCATTATATAGGTATGAGGCACCGAGCTTTGTTGATTTACTGTTTGGTGATAATAGAGTGCCTAAGGCCAAAGATCTTCTTCAAGAGAGTCAAGATATCATCAGGTGTTTGAAGGAAAACATACATAAGGCTCAGACTCAACAGAAATAGTATGCAAATCAGTAAAGGACTGAGCGATCATTTGAGATAGGTGACATGGTATACTTGATGCTGCAGCCCTACAAACAGTCCACTCTTAAGAAGAGTGGAGCAGAGAAGCTTAAGCCACGATACTATGGACCTTTCAAGATCTCCAAGAAAATTGGAGAAGTGGCTTATGAGCTAGAGTTGCCAACAGGTAGCAGGGTACATAATGTGTTTCATGTATCTCACCTCAAGAAGGCATTGGGGCATAATGTGACAACTTCAACAAAGTTACCTCCTCTTGATGAAGAGGGGAAATTGATTTTGGTACCCAAGGCTATTATTACAATACCAGGGAACGCACCTTGAGGAGGAGGACTATCAGAGAATACCTGGTAAAATGCAAAAACCTGCTAGTGGAGGATGCTACTTGGAAAAATGAGCAGATATTGGAGCATCTTGATCTAAAATTGCTTGAGGCAAGCAATCTTAGGGAGGACGGACTGTAATGTCCCCTTTCTAGCTATAGTGTTAGTCTATCATTAGGTTCTTGTAGACTAACAGTTTGGTTAGGGAACCATGGTGAGTTGGCCATGGATGGGCAATTTGGTAGTGTAGATGTGGTTTGGATCCAGTTGGCAGTTGCCAGTGGTAGCATGGGCATGTCTTGTGACATACTATTTTTAGTAAGTTTGGGTTTGGTGCCAGATCAGGATTTTTAGAGTGGGATTGTATTCGTCTTGTCGAAACCTTTCCAGCGAGCTATAGATCATGATATTCCAACATCATATGGGTATTTATTTTAAAATCTAAAAGTTATATTAATTATTTAATGGGACTTTATAAATATTCAGCAGTGACTTAGGAAAAAGAAATATATATAAGTCACTTGTGTCATAAGCTTGGGTGCCCATCTCTAGGAGGGTAATAAAGTGTTTTAAAATTATAATATTCCCTCCTAAAATCCCAATGCCCTCAAGGAAGGAAATAAAAGAGGGAAAAGAGGAGTCATTTGCTATGCCATATTTTATGATATTCTCTTATACTTGGCTCTGCTAGGGTTTTGGATTATAAGGTTTGAGGATTCAAACCAGAGGCTCTTGGAGATGAAAACCTCCCTGAGTAACAGCATTCTACAGGTGTGCAGTACCATCCAAAGGTGCCAATAGAGGTGGATGCAATCAATGTTCACAGTTGAGCTTAAATGGAGTTGATACTTGTTGGACTTGAGGATTTGAAAGTTATATCATTCTGAGGATTTGTTTGCAACAACTGGAATCATTGTTTAGTTGCAGATTGGAGTTAGTTCATGGAGGGTTTTGGACTGCATTTCCCAATACTTGTTGGTTGTACCATTCTATAGCTTGATCGTACCATATTGAGGATGTTTTGAGGAGATTTTGTTATTGTTTAGTCTCTTCCCTTGGTCACCATTGCTAAGCAGCTGATACAGACTGGAAAAGAGGAGTTTTGGATTGATCTTTAATTTATTTATTGCTAATAACACATACCAGCCAGGTCGTACCTTCATGGAGGGATGCGGGGTTTTCTAGATACTCTTCTTTCCTTTTTTGCAGCCATTATAGTTCCTATCTGAGGTGTTTGGGGTCTGATTTATTGCTGTTCACAATTGTAAACACAAATACTCTCATTCCTCGAAGATTCGAAGTGATTTTGTGATACCCACTTGGCTAGTCCAGTCCCAGCATATGTACCACGTTGCAAATCTAAACATGGGTATGTCATAGTAATTCATATTTGGCCTATTTATGATCTGGGTCTATTATTTTCTTAATATCTGTTGTATATTTTCTGGGTTGGAATTATAATCTATCAATTGTATGCTTCGGCAACACATCTGCAGGAAAACTGAAACCCCTTTTGCATCTTCTCTCTAGTCTGAAAGAACACCTTAAAAAATTAAAAATAACACTTCAAAGATTTTTAAAAGAACCAATAGGTACGGCACATTACAAAACATATCACCACCAATAGTTGTACCAATCAATCCTATGATATGGTTGAATTATTATTTGGCCATGAATTTTTCTTATGAGGTGTATATGGTTCAGATATGAGTCCATAAATATATGAAAAAATATGAAGCCACCTACAATGTGTGATGATTCCTTTATTCCAAGACTTATAATTATCCTTTGGCATATTTACCTAATAAGGATGAATAGAAAAGCCCATGATATCTCCTCAAATGATTAGAGGTAAAAATCACAAGATTACCCCCTAATTTCACTCAATCATGAGAAACCTCCAACAATATGATCATGGCACTTTATATTTAGTGCAATTACAATTGCCACTAGCCAAAACAACAATGTGGTCTTTGATTTTGGTACAATGCAAATGCCAAAAATATGGTATAATTGAAAGTACAATTTTTGAGAAAAAATAGATCAAACTGATTAAAGATCTAAGAAGTAATCGAAACATTATGCACTTTAAAAAAATTCATCAAAAAATGTTACCGCATGAGCCCAAATGGATCCCTAGAAGTTTCGAAAATGAGAACTGCTTAGCAACAATGATGAAGATCTACAATTTATGGAAAAACCAGAAACTAAAATAAAAACATGATTGCACCACTACAAAGCCTATGAAATTTTGTCCAAAATATAAAAAAATTGCTCAAAAAAAGGAGCAAAAATGACTAAGTTACAAGCCTTTAAAGTATGACTACCAAATCCAAAATACAAATGAGATGGGGTCTGCCTTGGAGGGGGAAAATTGATGGCGTTAGTGCTGATGTAGTGCTTATGTTAGCAGTCAACCTAATCAAACATTCACTTCAGTCAATTTAATATTCACCTAGATCTCAAAACCATTGATGATATTCTCAAAACCACTTGAATCCTCAAAACAATTGTTTTGTATGATATAAACCACCTATAAGGCTCGGAAACCACTTAACAGAAGTTGAAGGTAGTTTGTAGATGAATTGGGGATAATTATAGGTAAAGATTAGCTATTTTACAACCGTTGTTGGGGAATATACTTCCTGAAATATGCTGTTAAGGGTTTTAAATCCCCAAGCGGTTTGTAATATACTATTAGGGTTAAAGGTTTGCCATTGAGTAGTATACCCGGTGCCACCAACAATCTATTTGTTGGCGATGGTGATTGGAGACCTGTACGGCCATGTGGTACCCTATGATAGGCCTTTGGTACATGTGGGTACCTGTTTACACAGGTATGTCCTACAAAAAAAAAAATTATCTATAGAAAAAAGAAATAAACCTGTAGATTTAAAAAAATTAACCACTAGTTGAAGAAATTACCTAGTAGATAGTGCAAGCATGATGCAGTCAAAAATACCATGGTATATTCTGCCACATAGAGAATATTCTCTACAGAGTGATCCGTAAGGCTGAGGAGGGCATTTTTTCCCTAATGGCCCGAGGCAGTTGTTCAATTTTGATGAATTGACAGTTGATCCTTAAGTTCTTGGGCCTTGTGGACATGATGGAAGGGTCATATTTGACCCAAAATGCTCCAAAATTATAGCTACTTCCTAGATTTGGTAGACACCTCCCAATTTAAAACCCTTGTAGATCTTGCCTCCATTGTCCAATTTTGACAAATCAAAAGGCTAAACTAATTTTCTTGGACACCCTAAACTCAATGGTGAGCTTAGATTTGCACCAAGATGCACCAAAATGAACTTGCAATACTAGGCCACAAAAAGGAAACCCTCCCAGATCTGATATTCCTATCAAGTTTTTCTGATTCTCCGGGTCATAATAAGATGCAAGAGAAGAGCATACTGAACTTTTCAAGATCTACCATGATTTTCATCCTAGGTCTCTCAAAAATAGACTAACATAAAGCAATCCTAATAGCATTGATACCATGTAATCTAGTTGGCTATAAAGGTAGCCACCCAAGATCTGGGAGCTTCAATGAAAGCATAAGAGAGATTCAAAATGAGATAATAATTGTATACTATCAAATAATGCAATTACATAATGTACATGATATGCCTTTCTTATAAAGGCAAGGTGATAAGATAGGACTGACTAGGATGATGATAAGTGTCTTAATCCTATGACATGAGACACCTAAAGGATAAGATCACCTGACAACTAAAAACATATAGGCATATCCTAAGTAAACTTAACATGTGAAAATGTGTTAATAGGTCCTAACTAATTACTAGTTAGATAATGTGCCTTGTTCACACTACAAAGGGGAAACTGGTTAGTTAATACCCCTGTTCACACCAATATCTTTCCATACACTAAAAAGGAAATATATCATTAATGGTGTTCTCATGTGGAATTTGCCTATCATCAAATGATGATATAGCTTGATATTACTTGTGGCCAATTTATTCTACCTAAGATATAACTAATTATGGAGTACTATTGGAAATAATTTGGATCTTATCTAAAGCTTTCTACATAATATATTTATAAAAAGGTGATGTGCACACTAGATCCTAAAGAGATATCTTAGCTTGTGAGTTTTGAAGTTGTTAATCAATATCAATCTTTAATGGGATTATTTGTGAGTTTAGGTGGAGGAGGTAGATTAAGTTTATTGGTTGGAAAAATTAGGTGGGAATCAAACATCTTTACCTCTTCATAATTTTTAATGTATATGTCCAATGGTATAATATCTACGTGAGTAATCCATAGGATCAAAGGTAGGAGCATTTGCTGAAGAGGATGACATAGCCTAAAAAGTAGGTTTGGTGGAAACATAAGCCATATGAATAAAAGATGAGAAAGTACTTTAAAATGTTTTTTAGGGGATGACGTTGCTAGGTCCATACTATCCTCACGTGGATTATGGCTACAAAAATGACTAATAAAAGCATGTGTAAAATCCACAAAATAATTGTAAATAAAACAAGATGGATCAAAATAGTGAAAATGTTTTATCACTCAAATGTAATCTAAGGTGACTATCAATATTAAGATATCATCATTGAAGTAATCATAATTAGAAATTAAAATTACTTTTAGATGTTAAAATGATCTACGAAGAACTATTATTATAGATTATGATAGGCATTTGAAAACAAAGGTAGAACTAAACCATAGGAAATCATAAATGGAAGGATAATATTAGAACTAAGTCAAATACTACTAAAAAAGGAGAAGGTAGCCTAAGGCCAAACCCTAGACTATGCAAGTAAATGTTAGGTTCACCAAAGATGTAAGCATGAAAACACCATCACATGGATTTACCTACGCATCAATATTTAAGATTAAATTAGCCTAGATTAATCAAAACTAGGGTTAACAAATTGAAACACGTTTTTTAGAAATTTACTGCAATGGATAAGGGAAAATGACTTTGATAACAATGAAGAAAATTTAATGTTGATGTCATACAAAATATGGTTGCCAATGTTCAAAAATTAATTCTCATAGTCTAATGAATTTCTCGGGCTCTATCTAGTCTTTGAAATCTTTATGGGTCAAATTTGAGCCCCTTGAGGTCAAGTGTGAGTGTTGTAGGAAAGATCTAATGCATGGGAATTGGCTATGAATTATTGGAATGAATTAGTAGAATGTTACAATAGATAAGTTTTGAGTTCACTTACCCTAAGTTTAAATCTTTCTCAGTGTTTATAAAAACCTTTGGAGATATTTCTGGATTACTAAGGTCATGTTATTTGAGATCAAACTCTTAGATGGGCCAACATTACAACATTGAGTGAATATTCAAAGGTAGTATTCTCAAACATGCAAATGGAATTTATGATTCTTGATGAGGTGGATTCCATTGAAGCTCCAAATCTAAATGTTTATAGAATGAATGTCCATTGTAATTTTGTACTATTCATTATGAATTCACATAAAAATCAATGTTTTCAATAACAAAATAGAGCACCAAGTCATGCAAATGTGCACCATAGTGACTCATAATAGCTAATGATGAAGGGGAAGAATTTTAAATTTTAAATTTTAAATTCTAGATGAAGGGGAAGAACTTAGAATTTTAAATTTTAAATTTTGGGGTTCAACTCTCAACCATTCAAGATTGACCTATGACATAGAAGTGTTATTTTTGATATGGGGAATGAATGTGTAAATATTGATGCAAGTGTAAGTGTACTAAATAAATAATGATGCTAAATATATAGGAGTGTATATAAATAGAAATGAAATATAGTCAAATATATGAAAATAGATATAAAAGGATGTGCAAAAAAAATTACATTAAATCATTCCATCAAAATAAATTCAAAACAAAATAAAAATTAATATAAATATACCAATTTCACCTTTACAATATTATCCCTAAATAATCAAATTAATTTTAAATCAATTTTACATTAAAATTTCCTTTATACATCAATACATATATTAAACTTTTAACTCATCTCATACAAAAGAAGTAACTAATTTCGAAAAAACATTTTTAACAAGAGAGGCATTACGTCAGGTTATGGGATGTTGAATTGTGTTGGTTAATGTGATTCGAGGTGATTTATAATTAAGGGAAGCATAATTACTCATTGCCCTCAAGTTGTGTTGTTACTGTTAACAACAAATTGTCATTGTTGTTCATACCACTCCATATTTTATTGTGTGTAGAACTTTACATTATCTAGCAATATCAATCTATTGTGCAAGCCAAAACTTGAGATAGGCAACTTGTAACACTGTTACGGTGCATTTATGTACTATTATAATAACACTTCCTGGACCGGGGCCTGTACCAGAACCGATCTGGGCCCAGTGTTGTTGCCAATTACCCTCAACAGAAAAAGAGAAACAGAGAAACAATAAAACAGCCCACACATTTACTACAAAGCTTTGAGAAAACACAGCTTATTGTTGAACAAAAAAACCCATAAAACTTAAAACGAACAAGTTTATATAGGAACACATTATAAAAAACATACAGGGACCGGAAACCATCACTGTCATCCACAGCTACTGAAAACTTAAAGTGAAAATATTGATTTTCTAATCCACCTATGATTAAGGTATTTCCTGTTTTAAAGATAGATATCTGCTAAATACAGAATCAGACTGTCCACATTGTAAATTTCTTAACTAGTAGTATGGGAAACCAATTCTTTTGATTGGAACAAAAGCCTGAATATACTAACAAACATAGTTTTTAACTAATTGGTCAGAGAATGACAATACCTATGCTGGCATGTGACCCCATGCTATTTAATAGTAATAATGTGTGCAGCCCTAATGCGTTATTCAAAATCTAAATCAAAATCCCTCCTACGATGCATTGCCTGTACCTAGTGTATCAATTGATTTCACTGGTATGATAGCCATCTTTGTTCAAAATGACTGCAAATAATTCTACAAGCCTTAAAATGTTTTCATTTCTTGGAATTTCCGAGCTGTCTTGAGATTTAGCTATGGCATTCCAGTCCTCAAATAGATGCAATAAAATTAACACAACACGATGATCAATGCATAATCACATGAATGATGTACTTTAAGAGTTGAATGGATAGTAAGAATATCAATGTGTAATAGCACCTAGTAGCTAGCGCATAGCGCATAAATAATTTGAGACAAAAATAGAGTAGCTTATAGAAATAAAAGCTATATGTGGTCCTCTCTGATAAAATATTGAGGAAATAATAAAGAGAACAAATATGACAACATATTTTATTGAACAAAGAGATTACAAATTTATAATTGGAGCTCCTCCTCCATCACCATAAATGGAGGAATGTTGAGGAACCCATATTTCCTCTCACAATCCCAATACATCTACTAATCATATGAGCAAATGCTATGTCACACAACAACTTCAACTTTTTCTTTTTTATTTATTCCTAGCAGCAAAATAGATCTTTTACCATTCCCTTTTCTACTCTTCTCACACTATGCCTTCTGCTGTACAAAAGAAATATAAAAAACCGAAGACTTGCCTATGCATCCAGCCACTGCATACACTTTTCCTCCTCCATATTCATGTATCTTCTCTTGGAGAAAAGGATTATGCACTAGTGTGGATGGAACAACAAGCAGCAAGCAAACAAAATGTGGAGGCAGAGCATGTAGGATTCCTTCGGCAACTTCTGCCATCAATGAAGCTTCAAAGTAGACACTAACAAGGCAGTGTATGAACCAAGAACAATCGGAGTTCTGCTACTGCTTTTTATTTTCAGATCTCCACAACTCGAATTAGCAGAGAATGCCTTCACACCATTCAACTTACTGTTGACTTAGCAGGAGACAAGAAAGTCGTCTGCTGCAGATGCTTCTCAGCGGCTTGATCACGCAGACTTGTTTTATATAGCAGCTATTGAGTGGCCGCTTCACACTCAAACAGACCCTTGTCAGCTTCTTCCTATGCTTGAAATAGAAAACTAAATTTCTGCACTCAAACAAACTTTAAAATGTTCACATTTTCTTGGGCACTCCCATGGAGTTATGCCCAATTTGGCTCTGATACCATGATAAAATATTGAGGAAATAATAAAGAGAATAAATATGACAACATATTTTATTGAACAAAAAGATTACAATTTTATAATTGGAGAGGAACTCAACTCCCTATAAATCTGGAATCTAACATGACAGCTAACTCAGATTTATTGACACCTAATTAAAACTAATTGACACAACTAAAACTCTTATTGACAGCACAAAAGTAAACTGCCAGCACATACACTCTTACAGTTATTCATTAATCTCTAACACTCTACATAAAGGTTCCTCAAATCAAAATAGAGAGTAAAATACAAACCAAGAGTGTAAATAATTACATGAAAATTCTTGATTCCAGAACCCCAGAGCTATTTCTTCAAGTATATTCAAATACCTGATCTATGTATTCTATTCTTCTTGACAAAATTTCACATTTGTTAACTTCTGTAGCCACCATATATACATACAGGGAAAATGTATTACATAATCAGCTCAAAAATATAGAAGAGAATTAATATTTGAGTGAAATTAATTTTCTGAAATTGTCCTGGGAACCAAAATGTGGTCAAAAGTGATTTTCTAAGCCAAACTTAAATTAAATTCGTTTATCAAAGAAGATGATGATTTGTTTTTAAGAAAAAAATTGTTCACAAGTACCATCAAACATATCTGAAAAAAAAGGTGATTACATTTTTCCACTTTAATTCTATTAATATTATTTTACCTGTCAAAGAAAACTGATGGGAATTTATGTCCATAACTGTTGTAAGGTTGCATTTATCCAGCATTTTAAACTAAATTTTAGTTGAGAAGATTGGAGTAAATTTTATAATTTAAAAAAAAATTGTCCAGATTTGGGAGTTTATTTGTCCATGACTGTCAAAAGGCTTGCTTTATCAAAACATTTGGGCCAAAGTTCAATTCAAAAGAGAACTTAAACAACTTTAAAAGTTACAAAATATAATGTTAAATTTTGGGAGAACATTTGTCCATAACTGCCATAAGACATGATTGATCAAAAATTTAGAGCAAATTTCAAGGACTGGAACAAATTCCAAACCTTATCAAAAGAAGATTGTTTAGATATGGCAACATGTTTGTGCATAACTGTCTCCACTGTCCAAGCTTGATTTGTCAAAACATTGAACCAAAATTTGACACAGAAGAAGATCGAAAAGATATTCAAATTTTGAAGAAAACATTCTTCAAATTCTGGAGATTATTTGTCCATGACTGTCAGAATGATTGATTGATTAGAAAATATGACAAAAAAAATTCAAATTCTACAACAAATTTGTGTCAAAAGTGGTTTATTTCTCTGTCCTTATAAAACTTAAACTAGCCAAAAAATGCATAAAACTTTCACTTTAAAAGAAAATTATTTCAAATGTGATTAGATCTTAAAATTACACGTGAGCCAAATTTTGGTTCAGACGGAGACCAGAATGAAATTCAAATTTTACCAAACAAAACATATTCAAATTTGGGAATGTATCCGTCTACAACTGTCATAAGGCTTAATTTATCAAAAGTTCAATCCGATTTTGAGATTGTCCTTGTGCTTCTAGAGAACTTGCAAAATAGAAAGAGAGAGAGGTCTCGCTTTAATGGTTCGATTTCCACCTCGATGGGCAGCTGGGCCAGGATCCAGGAAGACTACTAGCATAGAGTGAGAGATGTGTAAAATGCAACAAATTCCTTAGGCATGTTAAATGATTCCTAGCATTAAGGGATATTGACCTTGCAAGTGTTGTTAGATACCTAGTCCTTTTAGAAGTCTGTACCAAGAATATAAGAGTAGAGCAGAGTTTATGAGATATATGAGTATAGTGAGATTGCTTTTTTTTGGGAATAACTAAATGGTTTCCCATTTATATTTATCCCATAAAGATGTTGATGGAGTCAGCCACAGCCTAAAGTGTCATAAATTATGGAGTTGACAATGGCCTAAAGTGTCATAAGACAACAGTTCTGTGCACTATCAGACCTTTCAGTCCAAGTTAAGATGTAAAGTAGAAGGTAGTGTGGAGGGAACATGAAGAATCCTGGAGTTTGGCCACTGTTGATCCCTTTCCTGCATTGCCCCACTAAATGACACTGCCAGGAGGTCAACACACCAAGGGAATAAGTGAGTGATACAGCACAACTCAAACCCTCAAATGCCAAATATGCAACAAACATAAATACTCATTTTATTAAATTCAAACTTGTAAAAAGATTACATAAATCTGCAACATTACAAAAAAACAAACTTATTACATTTGGCCTCCCATGGCTTCTCATACAAGAATCTCTCTTTCCTTATGCTTTCAGATTTTCCTTTATTTTTCCATTCCCTCTCATCCACATATTTCTTGCTCTCAAAAAATCTTTTTCTTCCTCCAAAAATCTGCAATAAAACCCCCCCTTCAAAATTTGCCAAAAAATCCTTTTTATAATGACTCCACAACCACCATTTTCTCTCCCCTCCCACTTCCATGCCCAAATTAGGAGAATATTTGATAAATCTTGGAAAAATCATATTAATTTCTCAATAATAGAAAAATAAACCCACTCCCACAATTTGCCAAGAATAAGCAACAACTAAGATTCTCATTTCCTACAAAATAGGTCTAATTTGGAAAAAGAATTGCCAACTCAACATGGGTTTCCAAATCCTCCAGCTACATTTGAGGAGCATTAATGAGTTGTCTTCAAGTGTAAATCCCCAAAAATCCACACCTAGATTTTTTTTTTGTTTTTTTTAATTTCCACTTCAAATTGACTTTATTAATTTTACACTCCAAAATTGTCTCCTAAATTATCTCCCACTCCTAGATTTTTGCAACATTATTATTTTTGCAATATTATAATAAGGCCAATTTATTGAATATATTATTTAGGCCTAATATTGCATTTATTTCCAATTTCCAAGTTACCCAACTATAGGAAATTAAAATATTTTCTTTTTTTTTGTTGATGAGGATTGCCATTGACCATGGATGCTCCGAATTTACCAATTCAGTGGGATTTTTAATAAACTCTTCAAGATGCATCTGCCCACCAAATTTAGCTCCAATGGATCCCTGGATCAAAATTTATGACCTCTGGAAGTTTCTACATCATTCTCCTCTGGTTGAAAAGAACGCGGCTCCTGCAAGTTGTTTTATGGAACTTGTCCAAATCCATCTTCTTCAATTCCCACTCTAGAATCCAGGTATTATCTGCTTGTGTTAGCCCTTCCCAGTGTACTAGAAACTTGTTGTCTTGACCCTGTTGCATGCATATAGTCTGCTTGTCCAGAATCTGCGCAATTTTTTCTCTTTTCTCACTTGGAACTTGTTGTTGTTGCCAGTCTACTTCCACCGTACCTTCAGTTTTCTTGTATTTCAACTTGTTGTAAGTTTTGATAGGCTCAAAATCCTTCTTTGGAGTTAATAATGCAGGTACAACACATGGGCTCATGCTCTCCATTACTACACCTTTCCTTATGAGATCTATCACTTGTCAATTGAGTTCTGTATGGTGGGTAGGACTCATTGTGTAAGTTGCCTGATTAGGTAGGGATGCTCCTAGGATCAAATCAATATGTTGCTGAATATCTCTCTTTGGTGAGAGACCCTCAAGTACAACATCAACATGTTCTTCTAGTACCTTGGGTGCTTCTTTTGGTACTAGTATTTCCTTACCATCTTCTTTCTGCGCCATTAGTGCATAACAGAACCTTGTCACCTTCATTTCCCTAACAAGTTCTTTCATGGACAACATACTCTCAACTATCCTTTCATCCTTAAGGGGTAATAAAATCACTTTAGAACCATCTTTCCAAAAAGTGTATGTATTCCTTTCTCCATCATGCATTACCTTCCTATCATATTGTCATGGCCTTCCCAACAACACATGGCATGCATCCATTGGAATAACATCACACCATATTTCATCCTTATAATTCTTTCCTATGGAAAACTTAACTAAACACCTCTTATTAATAGTGACTTCATTTCCCTTTTAAACCATGCAATACGATAAGGATGGGGATGCTTTTCACAGTGTAGGTTCAATTTATCTACCATTTCTCTAGAAACTATATTTTCACAACTGCCACTGTCAATAATAGCTTGACATACCTTTCCTCCTGAGGTGCACCTAGTTTGAAAAATATTGGTTCGAAACCAAGAATCATCACAACCTTTAATTTGTACTTGTTCTTTTTTCTTGAATGACCATTGTTCTTCTCATTGTGAGACTCTCACCCACATCTAGTAGAACCTCTAGTTTTGTTCCTTCTCCTTCATTCTCAGGTTGAATCAACCTAGGTTGTTCTCCTTGTCTCCTTTCATGCATGTGATAGTTTGGACACTCAAATGCCTTGTGACCCTCTTCACCACACCTAAAACAAATGAAAGGTTTTCGTGGGTTTTCCCATCCTCTGCCACCACTATAACCTCTGCCCCTCTGAAATCCTCTTCGGCTTTGTTGACTTTCAGGATCTTGCCAGATATCTTCTAGTTTCTCTATTCCTTGGAATGATTCTCCCTGATTATAACTTATGTTACCTCGCAATGGAGATGATGTCCCCCTCCTTGCTCCTCCATTATTTTGAAAATACTGTCTACTTTGTTTTTCTTCAACCTTTAAAGCTAATTGGTATGCTTCTTCAATACTGCTAACCCTGTGCATTCTCAATTCATTTTGAATAGAGAATTTTAGACCATTTACATACCTTGCAGCCATATGTTCATCAGTTTCGTGATGCTCCACGTGAATGGATAGACTGTAAAATTCATCTGTGTAGTCTTGCATAGTAGATAGATTTTGTCTCAAATTTTGAAATAGGCAAAAATTTCTCTCTCATCTGCTTCTTCATTTTGCTCTAGGTCCGATTTTAGTCTTTCCCTTTCTATTTCTTTCCTTTTGGAGATGATCCCACCAGATCATGGCATGACCCTTTAACTTGGTGCATGCAAATTTCACCTTCTTTTCCTCTGTCATAGTCTTCCATTCAAAGAATTTCTCCATGTCATTCAACCAATCTATCAACTCCTCTGGTTTGAGACTACCTGCATACTTTGAAACTTCAATTTTGATCCCATCATTGTTTCCCTCTAATGCTCTGAGCATCCTTTCTTCAAAAGTCAGGCACTCTAATTGTGCCTTCTCTTTAGCTCCTACATGATGATCTTCATCTTCTTGGCCTATTTCTTCATCAGAATCATTTCTTTGTGGTCTCAATCTTTGATTTGCCAACATACCTACAAGTTCTTGCATTTGTCTTTGTAGATTTTGCATATCCCTATGCAACTATGTATTACCTACTCTTCATCTTCCTCTCCCAGCCATCTTCCCACTCTGATACCAAATGATGCAAATGATGCAGCACAACTCAAAACCTCAAATGCCAAATATGTAACAAACATAAATACTTATTTTATTAAATTCAAACTTGTAAAAAGATTACATAAATCTGTAACATTACAATAAAACAAACTTATTACATTTGGCCTTCCATGGCTTCTCATACGAGAATCTCTCTTTCCTTATGCTTTCAGATTTTTCTTTATTTTTCCATTCCCTCTCATCCACATATTTCTTGCTCTCAAAAAACCCTTTTCTTCCGCCGAAATTTTGCAATAAACCCCCCACCCCCCCCTTTCAAAATTTGCCAAAAAATTCTTTTTATAATGACTCCACAACCACCATTTTCTCTCTCCTCCCACTGCCATGCCCAAATTAGGAGAATATTTGATAAATCTTGGAAAAATCATATTAATTTCTCAATAATAGAAAAATAAACCCACTCCCACAATTTGCCAAGAATAAGCAACAACTAAGATTCTCACTTCCTAGAAAACAGGTCCAATTTTGGAAAAAGAATCTGCCAACTCAACATGCATTTCCAAATCCTCTAGCTACATTTGAGGAGAATTAATGAGTTGTCTTCAAGTGTAAATCCCCAAAAATCCACACCTAGATTTCTTTTTTTTTATTTTTTTTAATTTCCACTTCAAATTGTCTTTATTAATTTTACACTCCAAAATTGTCTCCTAAATTATCTCCCACTGCTAGATTTTTGCAACATTATTATTTTTGCAATATTATAATAAGGCCAATTTATTAAATATATTATTTAGGCCTAATATTGCATTTATTTTCCAACTTCCAAATTATCCAGCTATAGGAAATTAAAATATTTTCTTTTTTTTGTTGATGAGCATTGCCATTGACCGTGGATGCTCTGAATTTACCAATTCAGTGGGATTTTTAATAAACTCTTCAAGATGCATCTGCCCACCAAATTTAGCTCCAACAGACCCCCGAATCAAAATTTATGACCTCTAGAAGTTTCTGCATCAGTCAATAATAGTTCTCTTAGTTGGTATATATATTCAAGACAAGATACTGTGAAGAAGAAATGAAAATGGTGAAAGGAAATATTTGAAAGTAAAAAATGAAAGAACTAAATGAAAATATGCCGAAACAAAATGCATGTATTTGAGTATACTTGTTTACTGAAGAAGGGAAAGATGTAAACCTATGTGATGAAGCAGGATGGCCCCCAGATGTTGTTTGTATTATCTGCTATTTATAGAGCTAGAAAAATAATAGCACCTGCAATTTCAGCTATGAGTGCAAATTTTATAACAGCCCCAACAGACTTGAAAGACTCGTAATTATTTGACGCCTAAGATTTTTGTAGAAGGAAAGAGACACTGTCTGAAAACTTTTAACCTCCGTGAGTATCTAGAACAAGCACAACACCACAACAACCATCTCTAAAACCTCCGTTAGTGAGCCAATATGCATATAATTGCCACGGCTTCTCTACTTGTACAAACCCTAATGTACTCAACTCACAACAAAAAAATAGCTTAATGCTCTTTAAATTTTTAGCATGAAAGTGGAATTTATATAGCTAGAAAAACAATGGCACCTGCAATTTCAGCTGTGAGTAGGGATTTTACAACGACTGCCAACGGAACAACTTCTGTGTGTTTGATTTGTGTAGAAATGGACAGTTTTCAAAGGTATGCCACAAAGATTCTACCCAATATAACTTAATAACCTACCATCAAGCATAAGGAAATCAACTGTAAGTGAAAAATATTTAAATATATCAACCCATTACTGTTGATTTTGGAAATGGACATTGTAGCTTGAGAAAATAGGACTCTTAAATAGACATGATATTTTCATAGTCCATGAGACTATTTGAGAATGCTTGTGATAATAACTGTGTATTAGTTTTTGAGAATAAGAACCCAATACAAAATACATTCGAAACTAAATTAGATGAACATAAAAAATACCAACACATACAAAATTCATTAACAGATGATGTAGGTAAGCCATTTCAAATTGAAGGACAATAGAACAAGTTCAGAGGATATTGTTTGTACTTCTCTAGCATCCTATAAAAAAAATTAAAATTTAAAATTAATTATAAATTTAAAACATAAAACTGACGAGGTAAAGAATAAATTGTTTAAAACCTTGGTTTCAGCTGAGCATTCTAGCCATTGTACACCTCAAATCCACACTTCACCCACCCCCCAATAAAATTCTTACATAATACAAATGGTTGAGATGAAATTTTACTTGTATAAAATATGACATTGTAAAGCATTGAATTTGAGCAAAGCTTAGGCTTTTAAAAAGTTATAAATTTGTGTTTTTCTTAAGAAAAATCAAATGCAAGTTTGAGGTGCCCTCCTTCAATCACAATCTAATTTGATACAAGTAGCAGAGCTTTCAATAACTATCTATGCAGATTAGCCAATGTTTCTGCATGTTAGCCTCAAGAAAACATATACTCTATCCTACACATCACCTACTATGAAACATTCTGTGTGCAATTTCCTTACTTAAGGAAAAATGGTAACAAGACAAAATACAGAAAATTAAAATGTGGAAGAAAAGATGTTTAGGTAATACCAAACCCACAATACATGGCATTTCTGCCTTTACTCATACAAAATGGAATACATAGTACAGCAGGCCTTAGAATGACTGAGGTAAGGCAATTGCACCACTCAGCACCATCAATTCAACTCCTTAAAGATTTAAACCCAAATATCCCCTAATTTTCTTCAATTAAGTACACTTACCAGCATGGTCCAAAATTTCAGCTCAACCCACCTAACATATCTGACCTGTCTCTTCACCCAGAAAAGAAAAGCTCTGTCTGAAACTGAATACACTGTCCCATCAATTTAATAAGTATAAATGAAAGTGAATCAGGTTCATAAATGGTAGTCATCACGCCTACCATAAGTATTAATAAGTATAAATGATACAATTTCGCTAGTGATTTCATGTTACGCCTATCATGGTCGTTGATGGAACACAAAAGAGTATTAATGCTGGGCATGACATGGCATGTTCTGTGTGTTCGAAACGCGGTAAATTATTTGTAGGCATGGAAGATTGGGAATTCATAAATGGTAGTACATAATGACGACAGCAAACATATTTCATAAAAAGATTTTGTACAGCACATTAATCTAACATGTTAATCTAACCAACTTGGCACTTGCTAAATTGATGGGATAAAATTATAGTGAAATCAATTTAATACTTTACAGTGATTGGTGAAATAAAATGTAATAAAATTTAAATAATAATAATTCTATTTTTTAAAATTGTAAATAAGAAAATTAATTGTCAACTATAATATGTTTGTGAAATGAATTTAATACTCAAATTTGATTGGTCAAATGGACAAAAAAAATTGCATCACATGGATGCATAAGTAATCCTACGGCAGGAACTAATAACATGTCAAAGGTCCATTACAAAGAAAAAGTCATTACGCTTTGGCATATATATGTACTTTTAAAATTAATTGAGGATTTCTAATCGTGCACAACATATAAGGAGAAATTACAATGAGACTCCCTTGGCAATGAGAGAGAATGTCTAGGAATATCCTCCTACATCATTGGATACTTATTAATGTGTCATTCATCTCCCCCTCTCTCTATAAATGAATCTTTAATTGTGTAATAAGTTTTTTTAACATTTTTTAAGCTAATTGAATTGTTTCTGGAAAAATTGTGTGTTGCTTTTTTTGCCTCAACATTTCAGATCACACTCCATGATCCATCATCAGGAGAAAAAGAAAAGAATGCAATTGAGTAAAGATTGCAGAGATAGCATCTTAAAAAGAGGGAGAAAGGGTTCGGATTACAAGGAGAAACCAAGAAGGTCAAGTTGACATGAGTGAAGAGAGGATTAAATAGAGCAAAAAAATAAAGATAAAAATACATTCAGATAAACTGAGAATTGGAAAAATAGTAAAGGAAAAAGAGAGTGAAAAGAACCAAAAGGGCAGAAAAAACAAATTAAAAATAAAAATAAACATGAAAGTAAAAATAAAATAGAATAAAATAAAAATGAAGGGACAAATGAAAAGGAAAGGCAATGAAGAGAGAAGTAATAAACCAAAAAGTTTAAGAGTAATTATATAGTTATAAATAAATGGAAATATATATATAGAGAGAGAGAGAGCTGAAAAGCAAAAAACTACAAAGGCAAATAAGAGAATGAATATATTATTATATATGATAATATATATTCATACCTATATTCTTACTTATAGGGATGAATATATCTTTATATTTTCATATAATAATATATTCATTCTCTTATTTGCCCCTCTCTCTCTCTCTCTCTCTCTCTCTCTCTCTCTCTCTCTCTCTCTATATATATATATATATATATATCCATTTATTTATAACTATATAATTACTCTTAAACTTTTTGGTTTATTACTTCTCTCTTCGTTGCCTTTCCTTTTCATTTGTCCCTTCATTTTTATTTTATTCTATTTTATTTTTACTTCCATGTTTATTTTTATTTTTATCTTTTATTTTTAATTTGTTTTTTCTGCCCTTTTGGTTCTTTTCACTCTCTTTTTCCTTTACTATTTTTCCAATTCTTAGTTTATTTGAATGTATTTTTATCTTTATTTTTTTGATCTATTTAATCCTCTCTTCACTCTTGTCAACTTGACCTTCTTGGTTTCTCCTTGTAATCCGAACCCTTTCTCCCTCTTTTTAAGATGCTATCTCTGCAATCTTTACTCAATTGCATTCTCTTCTTTTTCTCCTGATGATGGATCATGGAGTGTGATCTGAAACGTTGAGGCAAAAAAAGCAACACAGTTTTTCCAGAAACAATTCAATTATCAACATGGACTGTGGAAAAATCATGTCTATAATTTTTTAAGCTATCTTTTGGTTAGGTTATTTTTATTTTTATTTTTTCCTATAAAGATCACCTATTGTTGGTAATATTTTATTTTTAAATGAAAAATAATTATATAATATATCTAATTTAGAATTTTAAAATTATTAAAAAGAATTGTGTTACTATTATATAGTTAGATTTTATGTGCATATATTTTGAGCTAGTAGTATAACAAATTTGTCTTTTTAAATATTATTTTTTAATTCATTTAATAGTTATAAAATCTAATATTTTTATGAATTATATACACACATATATATAAAAGAATAAAATGCCATCAATCTTCAAAAAATTACATGTAGTCAAAGGGTCTTTGGTCTACTAGTGAAGTTGAAAGGTTTTGAATGAGTCCACCAGGAATCAAGTTTTGTTGAGTGCAAGGCCCCCAACACCATAAGGGATGAGGTTGTGATCGTGCCCCAAGAAAATTTGGCAAAATGAATACACCTCAGTCCTTGATCTCCATAAAAAATGTAATGGCATCACATTTTTAAAACAGGAATGAAGTATTCTATAGCCTTAGAAAAATAGCAATCCCAACATTAAACACCATCCCTAGAAAAGAAATAACTAGTTACACCATCAAATAATCCAATTTCATAGACACACTTATATAGCTAAATATACAAAACTAACAAGTATTCTTTTGTATATAGCATCAGTTAAATGTTAATAACAAGTGTTCTTTTGTATGAAACATAATATAAAGATAAGTTTTATTTTCTTGTAAATTTCATTAAAGTGTTATGTTGAAATAATTTTTATATTCATATGAAGGAAGAGCTAACATGGAAATGATGATTATATATGTTATCTATTACATTATTAAAAATTATATTATTCAATTATATGATAATTAAAAGGATATGGGTAAGTGCAAGAAGATGGGGGGCCAAAAAGGGCTATTAAGTGGTTACTTTTTTTGTGAAATCAGGAAATGTTGGCCTTGGATGAGAAATTGAGCATAGTTACACTTAAAATTTGGAGATGCAACCAAAACAATGTTCGTAGTGCTCCGAGTCTACTTTCTAAAATATTAATTTTTTTTTAAAAATGGTATAGATTAAGGGGTTCAAAAGAGGGAGCCACAGAAATTGGTGTTGTTTTTGTCAAAAAACATAACATAGCATGTTTTGTGGCTCCCTCAAAAGGTTAACTTTTTTTTGGTATTTTTAAAATCTCTTTAGTGAGAAATTAGCTAACAGCATGTAGTTTATGCCCGATTATTCTGATAATTTTTTGATGAATATTTTATTTTTTACTAATTTTCAAAGTGGACACATCCTAAAAAATAGAATTTTGGCCGTGCTACCCCTATAAATTTTGAAAACTGATTGAAAATTATTTTTTCTTTTTTTTTAATATGTGTAGAATGGATTCTAGTTTCTAAATATGTAATTTTTTTGAAATTTTAATGAATGGTTAATTTACAATGAAAAAAAATACCAAATAGTGGTTTTTGCCCAAAAACAGACACAAACAAAAGAAATTAAAGATGAAAGGCTTAACATTGTCAAAATGTGAAAAAAAATACATCATTAAATAGCTAAGAGAAAGCCTAACATTACCCAGGTGTTCGATTTGTTTGACCTTGAAATATGTGCAAATCTGAGGGTTAGCATGAACAAAATTATGTGAAATCTTGTAGAATTTGCAAAAATATGTCTGTGGATGTTGAAAAGGCACTCCAAGCCTTTGGGTTGGAAATCCAAAGCAAATCCCAAGCCCAAGGCTTTGGATTCCTAAAGCACAATATAACACGAGCACGTTATAATGCGCTCGCATTATGTTGTGCTTTTTTTTTGCATCTTTGCCAGTGTTTTCCTAGTTCGACACAACGCAAGCGCATTATAACGCTCTCGCGTTATGTCTTCTTTTGAATGATATATGTTCAAATTTCATAAGTATATTTCATGGATGTTTATATCTATTCTTGTAGGTATGTATGCATGTACATGGATGCATGCTTGTATGTATGTACATGTATGCATGCTTGTATGTATGCATGCTTGTATGTATGCATCTTTGTATGTATGTATGTATGTATGTATGTAAGTGTTTTGGGTTTAGTGTATATAAGAACCTGAGCCTATATAGTTTTGAGGGTTGAGGGATTAGGGCTTAAGTAATAGGTAGAGGGTAGAGGGTAGAGATTAGAGGGTTGAGGGTTATAGTTGAGGGTTAATATTCAAGTTATTGAGTGTATAAGATTAAGTGTGTAAGGTGCGGGGATTAGGGTTTAGGGTTTACAATATGGATTGAGGGTATATAAGACATAGGGTGACTTGGGTTGAGAGAACGTATGGTTTAGGTTTAATTTAAGTATAGGGTTGAGGCACAATATTTGAGGTTTAGGATATAAGGGTGAGGTTAAATATGGTCTAGGGATGAGGGTTTGAGGGTGTAGGCTTCAAGGTTTAAGGTATAGGGTTGATGATTGAGGGATTAGGGCTTAAGTATATTGTTGAGGGTATAGGGTTAAGGGTTTAGGGATGGGTTTTAGGGTTAAGGGTTGAAGGATAGGGTTTAAGGTTTAGGGGTAAGATATTAGGGTTTAAGGTATAGTGTCTTGGGTTGAGGGTTTAGGAATAGGGATAGCATTTAGGGTTTAGGGATGAGGGATTAGGGTTGAGGGTTGAGGGTTGACAGATTAAGGTTTAAGGTATAACTTGCTGAGGTTTGAGTGTTTAGGGATATGGATTAGGGTTTAGGGTTGAGGGATTAGGATTTAGAGTTGAGGGATTAGGGTTTAAGGAATAGTGTTGAGGGTTTAGGGTTTAGGGTTTAGGGTTGATTAATTAGGGTTTAAGGAATAGTGTTGAGGGTTGAGGGTTTAGGAATAGGGTTTAGGATTGAGGGATTAGGGTTTTGGGTTGACAGATTAGGGTTTAATGTTAAGAGTTAAGGGTTGAGGGTTGAGGGTTTAGGGATAGGGTTTATGGTCAAGGGATTAGGGTTAAAGTAGAGTGTTGAGGGTAGAGGGATTAGGGATAGGGTTTAGCGTTGAAGGTTTAACAATTGAGGGTTAAGGCTTTAGGGCTGACGGTTAAGGGATTCAGGTTTAAGATATAGTGTTGAGCGTCGAGGGTTTAGCGATAGGTTTTAGGGTTTAAGTTTTAAGGGTTAAGGGTTGAGGGATAGGGTTTAGGGTTTAGGGATAAGGGATTAGGGTTTAAAGTATAGTGTTGACGGTTGAGGGTTTAGGAATAGGGATAGCATTTAGGGTTTAGGGATGAGGGATTAGGGTTGAGGATTGAGGGATTAGGGTTTAAGGTATAGTGTTAAGGGTTGAGGGTTTAGTGATAGGGTTTAGGGTTGAGGGTTGAGGGATTAGGTTTTAGGGTTGATGGATTAGGATTTAAGGTATAGTGTTGAGGGTTGAGGGTTTAGGGATAGGGTTTAGGGTTTACGGATTACAATTTAGGGTTGACAGATTAACGTTTAACGTCAAGGTTAGGGTTAGAGTGTCGAAGGTAGAGGGATTAGGGATAGGGTTTAGGGTTGAAGGTTTAAGGATTAAGGGTTGAGGCTTTAGGGATGAGGGTTTAAGGCATAAGATATAGTGTCGAGTGTTGAGGGTGTAGGGATAGGGTTTAAATTTTAAGGGTTAAGGGTTGAGGGATAGGGATTAGGGTTTAAGGTATAGTGTTGAGGGTTGATGGTTTAGGGATAGGGTTTAGGTTTGAGGGATTAGGGTTTAGGGTTTGATGAATTAGGGTTTAATGTTGAGAGTTGAGGGTTGAGGGTTGAGGGTTGAGGGATAGGGTTGATTGTCAAGGGATTAGGGTTAAAGTAGAGTGTCAAGGGTAGATGGATTAGGGAGAGGGTTTAGGGTACAAGTTTTAAGGATTTAGGGTTGAGGCTTTAGGGATGAGGGTTAAGGGATTAGGGTTTAAGATATAGTGTCGAGTGTCGAGGGTGTAGGGATAGGTTTTAGGGTTCATGTTTTAAGGGTTAAGGGTTGAGGGATAGTATCAAGCCCATTGAGGGTTTAGGAATAGGGATAGTGTTTAGGGTTTAGGGATGAGGGATTAGGGTTGAGGGTTGATGGATTAGGGTTGAGGATTGACATATTAGGGCTTAAGGATAGGGTTTAGGGTTTAGGGTTTAAGGTTGAGGGATTAGGGTTTAAGGTATAGTGTTGAGGGTTTAGGGATAGGGTTTAGGGTTGAGGGATTAGAGTTAACGGTTGAGGGATTAGGGTTTGACATTGAGGGTTGAGGGTTGAGGTTTTAGGGTTGAGGGTTTAGGGATAGGGTTCAGGGTCGAGGGATTAGAGTTAAGGGTTGAGGGATTAGGGTTTGAAGTTAAGGGTTGAGGTTCGAGGGTTGAGGGTTTAGGGATAGGGTTGAGGGTCGAGGGGTTAGGGTTAAAGTAGAGTGTTGAGGATATAAGGATTAGGGATAGGGTTGGAGGGTTTAGGGATAAGGGATTAGAGTTTAAGGTATAGTATCGAGCCTGTTGAGGGTTTACGAATAGGGATAGTGTTTAGGGTTTAGGGATGAGGGATTAGGGTTGAGGGTTGATGGATTAGGGTTGAGGGTTAACAGATTAGGGCTTAGAGATGGGGTTTAGGATTTAGGGTTGAGGGATTAGGGTTTAAGGTATAGTGTTGAGGGTTTAAGGATAGGGTTTAGGGTTGAGGGATTAGAGTTAAGGGTTGAGGGATTAGGGTTTAATGTTGAGGGTTGAGGTTTTAGGGTTGAGGGTTTAGGGATAGGATTGAGGGTTGAGGGATTAGAATTAAGGGTTGAGGGATTAGGGTTTGATGTTGAGGGTTGAGTGTTGAGGTTTGAGGGTTGAGGGTTTAGGGATAGGGTTGAGG
The DNA here is from genome assembly GCA_027924645.1 of Cunninghamia lanceolata. Classification (NCBI taxonomy): domain Eukaryota; kingdom Viridiplantae; phylum Streptophyta; class Pinopsida; order Cupressales; family Cupressaceae; genus Cunninghamia; species Cunninghamia lanceolata. Next base: position 3,013,216 of record BSBN01001394.1, on the reverse strand, counting down.
GTCAAGGGATTAGGGTTAAAGTAGAGTGTTGAGGGTATAAGGATTAGGGATAGGGTTGGAGGGTTTAGGGATAAGGGATTAGGGTTTATGGTATAGTATTGAGCCCATTGAGGGTTTAGGAATAGGGATAGCATTTAGGGTTTAGGGATGAGGGATTAGAGTTGAGGGTTGAGGGATTAGGGTTGAGGGTTGAGGGATTAGGTTTTAGGGATAAGGTTTAGGGTTTAGGGTTGAGGGATTAGGGTTTAAGGTATAGTGTTGAGGGTTTAGGGATAGGGTTTAGGGTTTAGGGATTAGAGTGAAGGGTTGAGGGATTAGGATTTGACATTGAGGGTTGAGGGTTGAGGTTTTAGGGTTTAGGGTTTAGGGATAGGGTTAAGGGTCAAACGATTACAGTTAATGGTTGAGGGATTAGGGTTTGATGTTGAGGGTTGAGTGTTGAGGTTCAAGGGTTGAGGATTTAGGGATAGGGTTGAGGGTTGAGGGATTAGGGTTAAATTAGAGTGTCGAGGGTATAAGGATTAGGAATAGGGTTGGAGGGTTTAGGGATAAGGGATTAGGGTTTAAGGTATAGTATCAAGCCCATTGAGGGTTTAGGAATAGGGATAGCATTTAGGGTTTAGGGATGATAGATTAGAGTTGAGGGTTGAGGGATTAGGGTTGAGGGTTGAGGGATTAGGGTTTAGGGATATGGTTTAGGGTTTAGGGTTGAGGGATTAGGGTTTAATGTATAGTGTTTAGGGTTTAGGGATACGGTTGAGGGTTAAGGGATTAGAGTGAAGGGTTGAGGGATTAGGATTTGACATTGAGGATTGAGGGTTGAGGTTTTAGGGTTTAGGGATAGGGTTGAGGGTTGAGGGATTAGAGTTAAGGGTTGAGGGATTAGGGTTTGACGTTGAGGGTTGAGGGTTTAGGGATAGGGTTGAGGGTTGAGGGATTAGGGTTAAAGTAGAGTGTCAAGGGTATAAGGATTAGGGATAGGGTTGAAGGGTTTAGGGATAAGGGATTAGGGTTTAAGCTATAGTATCGAGCCCGTTGAGGGTTTAGGAATAGGGATAGCTGGCTTTAGGGTTTAGGATTAAGTGAGACCTAGATGGCTATGGATGGATGGAGAGGTAGAAAAGGAGTGACTGAGAGACATAGAGAGGGGAGAGGTAGAGAGGTGAGGGGGAGAGATAAGTGAGATATAGAACATGAGGTAATGGAACTAAGGGTGAGATATTGTAAAGGTGCTATCGAAGGTGAGATAGGCACAAATATTTATGGATCAATCTATGGCAGGACAAAACGTGAGCACATTATAGCTCGCTCACATTTTGTCATGCTATAGAAATGGTAAAAAAGTGTTGACCCTCGTGATCCAAGCCCACATGCTCTATTTTCATGCTGATTATACATGTGTTCCGACAAAAAAGAAGTGCTTTCATGTTGTTGGGAAGTTCACATGCACATTTTACACATTCTACCACCTTTGCATGATCTTTCCACCACCTTTTCTTCTTTGCCAACTTGAGAAGGAGGAAATAACATAGTTTTCACACCAAATTCGATATATATCTATTCAAGTTTCAATTTTTGTAGTATTGCAATGTTAATTGTGATTCAATTTTAGGAATTTAACATTATAGATTGGTTAATAGTATTGTTGTTACTAATTATATTTGAGTGTTATTCAATTTAACATTGAAAAGGAAGTGGTGAAAAACTCAAATTGTTGAGGAGTTTGATGCAAGAAGGAAAAAACACTACATAATTGGGTACTCTCTTCATTTGAACCTCTATTTTTTAGGTATGTTAAGTCTTTACATGCATGTTTACATTTTTCTTAATTCTATTTGAATTACTTTATCATGCTTTATCATACATGTTTAAAATAGACACATTCCTAATCAAGAAAGAAACCTACAATCTCACATGATGCCATGTATATTTTCTACACTTGGGCTCTTTAATAATTATGTGTAATAAACAGACCTTAACATACCATGATGTCAAACTATACAAGAATAAATCCTCACAACATAATAAAAATACAATCCCACTATTATCCTATCATATTAACAAGTTAAAATATAAATGAATAGGTACAAAGATCATACAAGTATGCACATGACATGATGATTTGTATGCACATATCTTGGGCTAGGACATTCCTTATGCACCTATTCATGATGATTTGTACATGCACATGACACGACAATATTTCAAAATTTTGTAATTGTCCTTTGTTAGCACATGATGGTGGTTACCTTAATCAACTATATACCATTCAATACCCTAAATTATAGAGATTAGTCTAATGATTTTTATGACAATCCTAGGTATGTGATGCAGAGGTAGGGTTCAACTCAATCCAAAGGGATCATACCAATAGTTTCTTCAAATTTCATAAGTTTTCTTCTCAAGCAATCTCCCTATACAAAGGCACAAAGAGGGTATTCAATACTTCAAAACCTAACAAGGCTACTAGAGGTCTTCTTACCCCTCAAGAACTTAGACACAACAATTCTAAAAACTTACTCAAGTCTACACTCTTCAATTGTTGTCTATTCCTTCACAAGCCACCCAAATCCTAGTATCCCTAGTACCAACAAAACACCTTCTCAATTCCAAATCCTAGTAGCCCTAGTAACAACAAACATGTCAAATTGGGTCTACCTCAACCTTTTCAAGCATGACGTCCCATGTACTCTTCACTTGTAGCCTCAATAGGTGACTCTCCTTTGACCTTATCCTCATATAGGACTGAAGTGAACTTTGTACCATAATGCTTTGTATGGCTGCAATAATTTTCTTTGTATGCTTTGTACCTATTTTGGTTGAGTGACATTTACTCTTTTACATGATGATTGTATGTACATTTACTATGAAGGGTTGAATGACATATATTTTAGTTATTTGTATGGATTCATTTCTTAGGAACTAATATTGGTCTCTTTATCATGCTACAGACAAATTCTCCATCATGCTGAGGAAATGATCAAGAATTAAACCAATATAGGAAGAGATAGAAGCTAAAAATGCAAAGAAAGTAGTGACTATGAGGGAACTTTGTGAGAAGAGGAAATCAGACACGATAAATGAAGACATGCCAATTGAAGAGGAACCATAGCCATCACAAAGAGATATGGTATTGGTGGCACAAAGAGAATGAATGCAAAAACTTCGTGCTATGAGAGATTTGAATACCATAGTTGGAGACACGTCCTCTACCACAAGTCAACATGTAGGGACACCATCTACCACATCTCAAGTTGAGAGTACATCATCACTCACATGTGATGAAGGAGGTATGCCATCGTTCCCACCTCAACCTCAAGGTATGTCATCTATTCCATCTTCGAACGAAGGTATGCCATCTAGCCCATCTCATTTAAATATTGATAAAATTCCTAATGTTGAGATGAATTTACCTAACTTAACACCACCTAGAATTTTGCATAGAAAGCCAAAGTATTTGATTGATATTGATGAGAAGATTCCAAAACACACTTATACAAGATATGCTCATAAGATTTAGAGATTATTCTTTGAAAAGTTAAATGAGACTGCAAGATGTCAACTATTCGTTGAAATGATGCGAAGTATAAAGTATAGGTCCATCATGAAGATTCTTGGGTTGAGAACATCAAAGGCTTCAAGTGAAAAATCTATTGTCAAGAATCTAATGAATGTGTATGAGAGTGTGGGTAACACCTCATGCACAAAAGATAGTAGTGCAACACGGCATGCAATTACATCGACTATAGTAAGTAGTCAAACGAGGAAATCTTGTCTCATTAGAAAGATGAGTCAAGAATTGAGAATTAATAGGAAAACTTTATCAAGAGCCATTGGAAGATGCCAAATAATTGAGGACACTAATGCCAATGAATTATGGGCATTCTCAGGGAGACTACCACAAAAAGATAAACTAATTGTTGAAGCATTGAGATCACTAATTGAAGACTTTTGGAAGAATTACACAAGGGTATCTCTAAATCAAAGGGATGTGGTAAGAAGGAGAATCAGTAGTCGAAACCATGAGCCACATCCAAAGCATTTTTTGGATGAGACTCAAACACAGTTTTATGGTAAATTTCTAGAGAAGTATCCTCAAATTAAAATTTGTCAAAGATATTTTGAAATGCTAAAACCTTTCTATGTCAAGATAAATCACACACGCACTACTTGTTGTAGATTACATATTGAATTTTCTAACCATTTTGATGTTTATAGGTCTATATGTTTAGATTTGCATACTAACAATGCTTTGTAGGGTTGTGCCATACGTGCCCCACCAACATCTTCAAGAGACTTCATATCAAGAATTTTATGTGAAAGAGAGGAAGGTCAAATATTCTACAAGAAATTATGCTTGGATGGCACGTCATCATTGTGGTGGCTTGCAATGTTTGCCAATATGTGAACATATGGAAAGAACACATGCGATTGAAAATGAACTAGTAAAGTTTTGCAAGTATAAAACAGTGGCATACAATACAAAAGATGGTAAAGAAGCAAAGAGGTGTGAATTGGTTATTGAAAAGATTCCAGTGTATCAATTTATGCCTATATTTCATGACAGTATAGTGTATGAGTATGCAAGACATGCCCATAGAGCTCGATGGTTGGACTTGCAATTCAAGTTATGCAAGGACACATTTTCGGTTGGTAGCATTGTTTTAGTCATCGACTTTGCAGAGAACTACAGTCTATAGCCACATACAACTCCACACAGATTTCTATATTTATGCAAATTGCATTCATTCATGTGAATGATAGTACAGAGGATGACAGAAAGATCATAAGGGAGTATAATTTTTATAGCAGTGATCATCGCACACATTTTACAGAGTTCGTGCAAGGTTTCTTTCAGGTGTTCTACAATGATTTGGCTAGAAGGGGCATATCATTCAGTCAGCATATCATATGGTCAGATAACTGTGTGTCAAAATTCAAGAACTCACAAAATTTCTATTGGCTAAGCAGGTGGCATAATTTTATAGGTATTCAGCATATGTGGAACTTTTGTGAGGCCGGGCATGGAAAGGGGGAGCATGATGGTGCAGGATCATGTATCAAAAGAGCCATAGCACAAGAAGAGTTAAAGTATAAAGACAATGCAAAGTTGACAGATGCAAAATCGATTGTCGAGTGGTGTAATGCTTCCATGGGTCTAGGTAATGAAGGTAAGTCTTTAGTTCATAGATTTTTTTGGTTGATAGATGATACTAACATTGCACCATATAAGAACTGTTCTAAATTGACAGGATCAAGTGAGATGCACTCTTTCATAAGCTCAATTGCAGGTTCATGGAGTATTCATATGCGAAAGATGTCATGCCTTTTTTCTTCCTATACAATTCAAGCCTAGGATGAGTGTGAGTCAAAGGAGTGGGTTGACAAATGGCAGTTAAGTTATCTTAGCCCACTTGACCGACGGCACTGGAACTAACATAGATGTAATCATCAGTTGACTTTGACCACATATTAGATCTAGTTCAACCAGTTAATATATCTATTTGCATAGTTTTTGAAATTCCTAATGTCATATTACTTTGTAGTGTTTTTGTAATGTTGACTAATTTCATCTAATTTGCTACACATATCAATGTAGGGCATGTATATGCAGTTATTGCAAATGAAGATAATGAAGAGGGAAAAAATTATTACTTATGTCATTGTGTTGAGGCCAAAAAGAAATTGGAGGCCCCAGTTACAGATGGAGAAAATATCGAATACCCTATAGGCTTACTGGTTTTTACTGGAACATGGTTTAGAAGGTACCCACATAAGAGTTAATGTTTGGATGTTTCAAGACTTTGACACGCATTAGAAGATTCTTCATTACTCGAATCTTGTCGTGGCATCTAATGTTCATTTGATACAGTATCGAGGTAGACCTTTGAACAAGACCTTGTGGAAGGTGTGTGAGTCTGACCATGAAGCAATACTTGACACAATAAAGAGTAGAGAAGACCCGAATGGTTCATTGGATTAATTTGTAAGTATTCACATTGATTTTGTAAAGTCATGTTACATTGAGTTGTAAGTATGCACATTAATTTGTAATGTTTGCCATTTTTTATTTGCTACTGCATTTTTACACATATACATATTTTTACATCATCATGTTATGCTTCATGGGGTTAGACCTAAGTGATGGATGAAGTTGATCCTAAGAATAATGTATAAAATCTAGGTAATGTATAAAATATAGGTGTCTCTAGGTGTCTTGGTTTCTAACTAGATAATAGGTGTCTCTAATTGTGTCTTTCAGCCAAACATGCTGAAACAGTCTGAGCTACATTGTACCGACGATATCCCTAAAGAGTCCAAAGTGCAAAAAGGCAGCAATCTTTGACGATATGTTACTCAAAAACTATGTCACTTAGAAACATTCCATCTAAGGCAACACGATCACATAGAGTCCCTCTACAATAACCTCTCAATGTTTTATATCTCTGATGCGTTTGCCCATGGTGAAAGGTTTTCTACTGCCCCAAAAATTGTCAGAAGGAGATAGTGTAAAGTTGCAAAGGGGTATAACTTTTGTCTTTCTCTTGATGCGACCAAACTGACTATTCCAATGCATCTGTATGGGTACATTTACGCTAGGCATGGTCCTTTTTTTCACCCAAACATGTTGAAATAGTCTGAGCTACATTGTACCGATGATATCCCTAAAGAGTCCAAAGTGCAAAAAGGCAGCAATCTTTGATGAGATGTTACTCAAAAACTATGTCACTTAGAAACATTTTGTCTAAGGAAACGTGATCACGTAGGGTTGCTCTATAATAACCTCTCTCAATTTTTATATCTCTAAGGCGTTTGCCCGTGGTGAAAGGTTTTATGCTACCCCAAAAATTGTCAGAAGGAGGTAGTGTAAAGTTGCAAAAGGGTGTAACTTTTATCTTGCTCTTGATGCGACCAAATTGAATGTTCCAACGCATCCAGATGGGTACATTTATGCTACACATGGTCCTATTTTTCACCCAAACATGCCGAAATAGTCTGAGCTACATTGTACCGACGATATCCCTGAAGAGTCCAAAGTGCAAAAAGGTAGCAATCTTTGATGAGATTTTACTCAAAAACTGTGTCACTTAAAAAAATTCTGTCTAATGCAACATGATAACATAGAGTCCCTCTACAATAACCTCTCTTAATTTTTTATATCTATGAGGTGTTTGCCCATGGTGAAAGGTTTTCTGCTGCCCCAAAAATTGTTAGAAGGAGGTAATGTAAAGTTGGAAAGGGGTGTAACTTTTGTCCTACTCTTGATGCGACCAAACTGACTATTCCAATGCATCTAGATGGGTACATTTACACTAGGCATGGTCCTATTTTTCACCCAAACATGTGAAAATAGTCCAAGTTACAATGTACCGATGATATCCCTGAAGAGTCTAAAGTGCAAAAGGGTAGCAATCTTTAACAAGATATTACTCAAAAAATGTGTCACCTAGAAACATTTTGTCTGAGGCAACGCGATCACATAGAGTCCCTCTACAATAACCTCTCTCAATTTTTTATATCTCTGAGGCATTTTCCCGTGGTGAAAGGTTTTCTGCTACCCCAAAAATCATCAGAAGGAGGCAGTGTAAAGTTGCAAAGGGGTGTAACTTTCATCTTGCTCCTGATGTGACCAAAATGACAGTTCCAACACATCGGGATGGATACCTTTAGGCTAGGTATGGTCCTGTTTTCCACCCAAACATGTCAAAACAGTCTGAGCTATATTGTACTAGCGATATCCCTGAAGAGTCCAAAGTGCAAAAAAGCAACAATCTTTGATGAGTTGTTACTCAAAAATCATGTCATTTAAATACATTCCATCTGAGGCAAAGTAATCACGTAGGGTCCCTCTACAATAACCTCTCTCAATTTTTTATATCTCTGAGGCGTTTGCTTGTGGTGAAAGGTTTTCTGCTACCCCAAAAATCATCAAAAAGATGCAATGTAAAGTTGCAAAGGGGTGTAAATTTCCTCCTACTCCTGATGCAACCAAACTGACAGTTCCAATGCATCGGGATGGGTACATTTAGGCGAGGTATGGTCCTTTTTTGCACCCAAACATGCTAAAACAGTCCGAGCTACATTGTATCGACGATATCCCTGAAGAGTCCAAAGTGTAAAAAGGCAACAATCTTTGATGAACTGTTACTCAAAAACTGTGTCACGTAGATTCATTTTGTCTGAGGTAACATGGTTACATAGGGTCCCTCTACAATAACCTCTCTCAGTTCTTTATATCTCTGAGGCGTTTGCCCTTGGTGAAAGGTTTTTTTCTGCCCCAAAAATCATCAGAAGGAGGCAGTGTAAAGTTGCAAAGGGGTGTAACTTTTTTTGTTCTCCTCGTGTGGCCAAACTGATAGTTCCAACGTGCCTAGATGGGTGCATTTAGGTTAGGCATGGTCTTGTTTTGTACCCAAAACATGCCAAAACAGTCTGAGCTACATTATATCGGCGATATCCCTGAAGAGTCCAAAGTGCAAAAAGGCAGCAATCTTTGACGAGCTGTTACTCAAAAACCATGTCACTTAGATACATTTTGTCTGAGGAAATGTGATCACATAGGTCCCTCTATGATAACCTCTCTCAATTTTTATATCTCTAAGGCGTTTACCCGTGGTGAAAAGTTTTCTGCTGCCCCAAAAATCGTCAAAAGGAGGCAGTGTAAAGTTGCAAAGGGGTGTAACTTTTGTTCTTCTCCTCGTGCAGCCAAACTGACAATTCTAACGCGTCTGGATGGGTATGTTTAGGTTAGGCATGGTCCTTTTTTGCATGCAAACATGCCGAAATAGTTTGAGCTACAAACACTAACTAGTCTTCAATCTTCAAACACTACAAATACCATGATATCCTGCATAAAGTTATCTTTTAGCCTTTTATAAAGGCATGCCCATCAAACTCAACTGCATAGTGATGATTATTTGTATTCCAAATTCCTTTTAAATACTGACCTTCCAATCTTTTTTTCCCGCCCTCATATCAATTAAATATGACCTTCGATTATGATATGGTGCTCAAGTTTATGAGAGTTTACCAGATGCCAGTTGAGTTGTGTTGAAGGGCTGGTGAACTAATGACTTAAAGACCCTTTAGTAGGTTGATTTAATTGATAGTAACTTCTAATTATAAGTCAATATTAAATTAAAACAAAAGTGCACTTTACACACGACAGGCAATTAAGGGTTTTAAAGTCTTAATAAAAGTAGATTCTTTTTAGGGTTTAATGCCCAATATGCAAACCCTAACTATCAATAAGATTATGATTATGAAATCTTTTGTCTTCTCTAACTTCTTATTGCATGAACAAAACCACATCCACCATGAATATGAACCTTGCATCATATCAACCTTCCAAGATAGACCTTATCATGAAAACCATATTCAAAACAAAACCTTGCATGAACAAAACCACCTCCACCATGAACATGAACCTTGCATCATATGAACCATGTTTGTATTGTGCAGCATCAACATGAATTGAAAGACCTTATCATGAAAACCATATTCACAACATCATGCACCTCATGACCATCACCCACCTTGAATCACTGTATCACCTTATCAACATCATGGTATCAACCTTGACATCAATGACAAACAACCTTGACCCTTTAACTTCAATGACAACCTTGAACCTTGATTGTTGATGACTTATGGAAGCCTATAGCCCCAATGTTATGTTGCATACTAAAATTAGGTAAGACTCAATGTAATCTCATAACCTCACCTTATATGCAAGATGAATTACATTTAATAACCACAATGGTCATCGGGTGCTCATAAGCATATGATTTTGACTATCTTATTTAAAACAACAAACATACTCTTTGCATCCCAATATGGTATAATAACAAGAAATTAAGAAATATTTTCAATATAGCAACTCATAAAGAATATGGATCAGCATACTCATTTGAATATTTTCAATTAAGCAACTCATAAAGAATATGAATATTTTCTATTCAACATGACGATTCATTTTTATTTTAAATACAACTTTTATTTTTTAGTTCCAGAATGAGGTTTAGGTGATACTTGAATAAAAATAGCTAGCTTATTAGATCAAAAAACATCCTATATAATACATTTGGACTTTAAATATTTGAAGTAACCATCTACAAATATCCATTCAAATGTGGATTTATAATCCAAATATGGACGCCATCAATAAAAAAGATTTGTATTAACCAAATATCTATTTAGGAATACATCAATATCTGTCAATATAAGTATAACATATATATATAATAGCCATATAGGCATACAATGTCTCCTATATGCAATACAAAATATATATCCACAAATTCCATATAGGCATACAACAAAGGACCCCAATAAGTATTCATTCCCCTCTGTTCGGTGAAGGGAGTAGATCACGAGCAGCCTTTGATCTTTGGGAGGATGGAGACGTGTATGAGGGCGGTCTACTATGAACCCGAGGGCTGCTTCTCCTATTTAGTTCTTCGTGGACCTATAGTTGTTACAATAAAAAGTATAGACATTAATATATATAAATTAAATGTTATAAAAAATGAAACATTTAACAAAATAATCACTTACCACTACCATATAATCTACCTCCTCATTTGTCTTAGTAGCAGGATTAGACTGTGGTGATGTCATGTCCTATAGAAACCATCTAGATAGAAATTAAACTTAAAATCAATAATCATTTGATTTTTCAAAAATAAACAACTATAACAATGAATGTAAATTGAAATTTACTAATCTGCCTCATACCCCTGTCAATGGCATGGAGCTATGAATCGCAATGGACACACCATGATCCATTGCCCTATGAACTTTAGGAGGTGTCTCCGCAGCTTGCATCATCTAAAAATAAAACAACATTATTCAAATATGAAACTAGAATTGTGATGCAAGTCATGGTTCCTAACATACACACACATTCACCTAAACATGGAAGTACACACAATAAAGCACACTATGATACAACCAGACACATAATACACATAATCACAGTGAAGATTTTGCTCTCTTAGTGATATACTAAAGCTCTTTCTTATAGACGTATGGATGGAAGAAATTGAGCCAATAGGATTGACATAAGTTTGTAGGGGAAAGGGTTAGTGTAGATTTGAAGATTTTGGTTAGGGGTGACTTGCTGCCCCCATAATTAATACCTAAAACCTAGATGATGTTCAAGTCAATCATATGCTATATAAGATGTTATAGGTTCATGCCCCTCTCTGGTTTCATGTCCTAGGGTCTAATTGGTGGTAATTGGATGAGATTATTAGAGAGAATTTGTCAAAGAATAGTGTGGAGGGGATCAACAAGCTTTGGTAGACATGTATGGAAAATGTGGTAGCATAGACAAGGCAGTGAGCTATTTAAAAAGATGACTCAAAGAAAAGTGGTCTCATGGTGATGTCCTTTTCCATGCATCCACTTCTCATGGCATTCCATGAGAGCACATTTCTTTGAGCCATTTTTTCAAATTTAACTATATTATAATTTAAATTTTGTCATCTATCAACATCTAGCTATTAGTTCTGCAATGTTTAATAATGCTTTGAGTTTGAAAGATGTGCAATGCAATGTAATCAATGATATGAATATAAAATACAAAAATCTAATAAGTACAATTCATTAGTTAAACTGTTTATTTTATTACCTTAGTGAAGCTTTGAACTACACCACCACTGGCAGGTGTTGCCGTGAAATCTCCAAGATTAACCTATTCAACATCCAAAATTAGATATTAGAATACCATTCATATAACAATGCTATTCACATGTAATATTTATAATTGTTTACTAGTTACATACCCTGACAGTAGATGTCGTAGTGTAAAATGCAGGTGGAGTATTGCTGAGAACTGCATCAATGCTATGACCCTGAAATTTTATTGAAATCATCAAACTAAATTAGTTAATCTTGCATTTCAAAAATAAAATTTAATAAATTAAATTCAATGAACTTGCTAATATTTACCTGAGTATCAAGGTTGAAAGTCTCACTCAGGAGGGTATCTGTCATCACCATCTGCTCAGCTATAGATGTAGCCTGTGCACCTGCATCCTGACTATCCATGGGGTCATAACCACAGGCTAACCCACAAGTTTGACAAGTATGGTGTGGGACCCTACTCCTCGTACTATCTCCCAACCCATGCTGTGTTGCAGGACTGACATGCTCTATGATGCTCTGGGTCAAGGCACTAATGGACTGAAGTGTATCAACCTCAACACTCTCCTTCACAATGGAAGGGATAGACACATGCTCATGGGCTGGTCTATTTATTGCTCGTCTTACTGGCTGATGTGGTTCAACACGTGCCCTTGGTTTATTTTGTGCTGACCCCCCACCTCTACCCTGGAAGTCCTGCATATCAAAATAGTTTGGCACTTTATTGAGGACAAACTCACAGTAGAGTTTCCTCAAAAAGTATTGTAGGACCTCATTATTATTGCATGGAGGATGATCAAGAATAATCCATCACTTCTGCCCAAAATTGTCCCTTATCGCTTGGTTGTTGCACCAATGGATAGGGAACCTCTTGCATGTAATGGGTGGAGGTTGATTTGTTTGTGGGTTTGTGAAAATGGAACACAAGTCCAATTTTGTAATTTGTAACTTTTTCACATCTTCATATGATAGCTTGTTTGCATAATACTCTCTAAACTCTCTCCTCTTATCTGACCAACTAGATATTTGCTTGCTAATTGAATCTACATTTGATAACATAGATTCAAGAGATTGAGCAAGCGTGGACCTATGCAAGGTTGAAGTTGAAGGATCTTTCAACCTTGCAATTATGTCTTCAATTTCTTTTTTATTGTTTTCAATTTGCCCCATTAGATTTTCTTGTGTTCCAGGGGCATGCCGAGGAATGGATGGAGGAGTTTGTTGTTCGGGTTGTTCTTCAGCAGGTATTTCCTCTTTAGGATTTTGTGGATTTTGAGGTGGAGGAGGAGGTGCATTAACATTTCCTGACAATTAAGGAAATTTACATCAAAAATCAACTCAAACCTACCTATTTAGAAACAAATTCAAACAAATAAACAAATAAAACTCACTCCTTTGGGTCTTCAAAAATCATCTCCAGGGGATTTTGGCATGTTTTTAGAGTGTCCATATGCTCTTGGAGGATACGAGTTCTTGTATACCTACATATGTTGCATAATCAAAATATAGTGTTAATATATTATAATTTAAAAGCAAAATAATCTAGATCAATTATTAATAAAAATAAATACCTTCCAAGCATCATAGTAGTGGCTTGTGGATTGGTACATGGAGATTCCTTACAAATTGAATTGTCCACAACTCTTAGATTATCAACACCTTTCACTCAATACCTTTTGTCAACCACCAAATCAACTTCACAACCCCCATGGAAATGCCAAAATGTCCCTAACATATCTTTGGAGAGCTTTGCTAAGGCATCATCATCTGATTGATCTTTTGGTAATGTAATCCTAATGAATTGAAGCATTTTGGAATATCCATTATCAGTAAATGCAAACTCATGAATAGAAGATGTCACACTCAAATTAACCATTATTTTCACCCCAGACATACATTGTTGTAAATCAGAAGGGTGTGAGAAGTAATTGTAACGAACATAGGGGCTATCTTGAGGATCTGCACTTTTAAGACAAAGCTCACCCCTTGACAAGGGAGATGCCACCTTAAATGCAATAAATCCCAAATATTGTATATCTCCAACATTATTCTAATGAAAACTACTACCAAACTCAATGTAGAGTTGTGAATTGTCTAAAATGCCCACTACTTGTGGGTAAGAAAATTCAAGTGGTTCTGAAGATTCTATTATGGCTATTACACAAGGACTATCTCTAACCTTTTTCCCCACTACGGGTAAATCTAAAAGAATAGTAATATTTAATTCTTTAAGTTGTTCTACTAGACCAATTCCATTTAAGAGGAGAAGTTGAGGGCTGCCTATGCTTCCTGCAGACAAAATTACCTCACTATTGGTTGACAATTGGTTAAGTGACACTTGATAGTCCCATGCGGATGTATAATTGGATTTTCTGCTTAATTTTTGCAGTGGTTACGTACCTGATGCCACATTGAAGAGGATTCTATTGGTGGTAGCATTCAAAAGAACTATAATATTTTCTAGATTTGCATACTGGAGAAGATCTACGGCTGTATGTCTCTTTCCATTCTTGTCAAAAATTGAAGCACTGACCCTGGTGCCCTCCAAATGATCCAAACTATATCCATTGTAAGGAAGAACTCTAGATTCCAGAAGCACGTCCTTGAAAGTAGAACTCGAATTAAAAAGCTTGTCTGGTTTGAAGATGTTCAATTTCTCCACCCATTCATATGATTCATTCACAAGTTTCTCACACTTGTTTCAGAGAAAAAAATATTGATTTGAAATAGAAGTAAATGTTGAAACAACACTGCTCTAACAATCATACAATACCCTTTAGAACACATTCTAATCAATATCAGAGGCTAAGAACACATTCTATACACTTCACTTGTCTCTAAAAAAAAGAAATATTGATTGAAAATGAAAGTTTAAACATTCTTATTGACCCAAACTAGATGATGCTGCCTCTGAACAGACTAGATGGTGATGATTTGTTAAAATCATTAGGCATGAAATCATAAGGAATACAATCTCCATACTTATTAACCAATCTAATTCCTCCTGTAGAATTGAAACAGGGATGAAACTTTGTGAGTACTTGCATTCAATCCATGATTTTTATAGGTGGGCTGAGATGTGATGACGGTTGTTGATGTTGTCATGCCAATTAATCTGTCGTTTGGTATTTGCACGGAATCTACGTTCATTCGGCATTTTGTTTTTACAACTAATTATTAGGATTGACTATATATTCTTTTTTTGTTTTTATGTGTGGATGATCTTTCTTGCTTTTGTCATCTAACTATAGGTTGATACTTATTTGTCCTATATCTAAGTGTATTGTACTTTAATGCTTTTGATCTATGTTATCTTTTTACTTTTATGTGTATTCTCATTTTTATGTGTGGAGGATCTTTCTTGTTTTTATGTGTGATCTAACTACATGTTGATATTTATTTTTGTCTTATATCTAAGTGTATTGTATTTTAGTTTTATATGTGCGATTTTTTTTTTGGAAAGAAATTTTTTTATTTGGTTTTAGGGAAGAAAAATGAAAGAAAAGAAAAAATTTTATGTGTTAAAGATTTGGGTTCACCAAAATGTAATATAAAATTTATGCTATTCTAAATTTCTATATTAATAAAGTTAGGAAATGAAAACTAGAAATCTAAGAACAAATTCTAAAAATTAATTGCAAAATAGTAAAGATGATGTAATAGGGAACCTAGAAAGTAAGCCAAAAAGGTCACTAACATGAAAGATAGTGTGTCCACACTATAGAATTTGTGTTGTCATCTAGATTCCATGTTGTCATTCAAAAGAGTTCAAAAATTGAAGTCAATATGTAAGGCAAGAAACACCTATACGTGGGGAGGTAGAAATAGAGACACTAGATGCAAGAAATAAACACAAAACTATAAAATGACAAGGATCTAGTGGTTTAATACTCATTATCAATCATATTGATGGATTAATCAGTTTACATATACCAGATACCTCTTTGTATGTCATCATGGATATTGAATGTCCACATGCATTATGGATCAAAATTTGGGAGATATATAGAGACTCAAATATTTCTCCATTCCCACATGATCCTATGATCACAAATAACATTCCACATCATGATACAAATGCAAAATGTCCAGTTGACATAAAGGAAATCATCACTCCATCTACTATTGGTTCATCAGATTTCAAAGTCGCTTCTTCGAGAGCTTCTAATACTTCCTTGCAATAGGATAAATATATTAGTCTTCCTAGCTTTACTGATTGGGATAGATTTCTACCTGACATTGTTTGTCTATTTATAGAGTCCCGCATTGTTGATTTAGAAGACACCATTCAAGACATTTATCTTCTTTTCAATGATAGTTTCAATGAAGTTGTATCACATTATCCTCTTTGGATATTCATGTTCTACATCCATCTACACATGGTTCTCAATTGTCATCATCTTCATCTAATAGGCATGCAACTGATATGATTATGGAATCCTTCAGCATTGACATGGGGACACCTGAGTAGTCTTCGAAGACATCAAAAAGGACATCATCATCTTTGGATTAGCTTCAGCATGATTCAAGAACATACATGTACTGTTGGATTTAAGGCATACAACTGAGAGGGGGGGGTGAATCAGTTGTATAAAACTTCTTGTTCTTTCAAACACTTGATTCTTCATTGTTAGTTAACAGCATATCAATTGATCATCCATGAAAGCATAATACATACACACAAGAGCAAATAAACATCAACACATTGAACACCAAGATTTTGACGTGGAAAACCTGGTTAAGGGAAAAACCACGGGGTGATTAACCCAAGGATTATTCTCTGTTAGAAGAATAAGAAAAAGAATGGCACTTGCCAATTAGGGCTCACTGCCCGAGCACACTGCTCACAAAGAGGCCCACTGCCTACAAGGAGACACACTGTCTACAAAGTGATAAGAATCACAATCTTGAACTGGAGAATGACATCTCTACCATGTCCGGATCAGTTCCATTTAAGCCCAAAAACCTCTGCTCTGCCTTTCGCACTTCTCTTCGCTATGCCACACTCATCCACACAATCCACACATCGAAATGAACTCACAAACCGTTATTTATACAAGACATCGACTTAGGAACAAACATCTAAGTCAGCAAACAACCATAAGAGTATCCGCAAGATGAATAACACATCCGGTCGGCCACCACAAGAACATTCGCAGGATGAACAACTCATCCGGTCGGCTAAACAGAGCAAGAACTTCATCCGGAAGAATATCTTCAATTTCGGGCTCTACTATCAATGCGGACCAACAACACAACCTCAACATGATCCAAGAACCTTCACAAGCCTGCCTGAATGACCAGGTACATCTGCACTTTCTTTACTTACTGGAATCTCTTCTCTTCCTTATCCAGAACTTCAAGAACACTGTCTGTCGCCACTGTCATAATGCAAGAGGTACTTCCGGACCTCCAAATCATACACAACTTGAGATGGAACATCACAAGGACATCCCAAAGGCTCCTTCCAATCTCTAGATTAGGATTATACAGTTCCGGACCTCACCAGACCTTTTTGTGGTCCTCTGTCACCTCTGAATACTTGCCGGAACTGGTTCTACACCGACAGCCACAACTCCTTCAGATCTTCATGCGGACCTCTGAAATCTTAACTGAAGCATCTCAAGACTCATATCTACAAACCCTTTAATCTGCATTCTCCGGTTCTCAACCTATACAATACATTTGCCTTCTTCTCATCACTGTTCTTCACTGTTCCTGACTGAGGCTAATTTTCTCAATATCCTCAGCACACAGCTCATCCAATCCTTCTTGTCAATGCAATATGAGTATGTTGACATCAATGACAACACTGGCTCACCTCATACTTGCAACAATCTCCCCCTTTGTCATTGATGGCAACATATGATGTGAAAAACCATCAAGACAAGAACTTCTCCTTTCTGTCACAGCTCCCCCTATCAACAACAACTTTTCACATGTCTTCTCTTCCTTTACTGCTCCCCCTTTGATCATCAACCACTTGTTTTTCACATGTCTTCTCTCCCCCTTTGACATCAATGGCAAAGGGCTCATACTTGCAATTCTCATACATCAGAATCATACCAGCTACTCCCCCTTAGTTGCAACTCCCCATCATCAATCCGGATCACAAGATATGACTGTGATATCCACCGGACTGATGCACATCAGTGCATCCTAGTTCATCACCGGAGGGGCCATGACCCCTAACTTCTCCCGGAGATATTCAAAAGAGTCCTTGGGAAGAGGTTTAGTAAAGATATCTGCAATCTGATCCTTGGAGGGAACATACTCCAATCTAACTTCTTCCTTGTTCACTTGTTCTCTCAAAAAGTGAAACTTGATAGATATGTGCTTAGTCTTAGAATGCAATACCGGATTCTTAGAAATATTAATTGCACTTGAATTATCACAGAAAATTGTGATAGGCTCCTCATATTCAACTTTAATGTCTCTTAGCATCTGCTTCATCCATAAGATTTGAGTGCAACTACCTGCTGCTGCAATGTATTCTGCTTCAGTTGTAGACAGAGATATTGCATCTTGTTTCTTGCTTAGCCAAGAAACCAATCTCTTCCCCAAAAAGAATGCTCCACCACTAGTGCTCTTCCGGTCATCCACATCTCCTGCCCAATCTGCATCTGTGTAAGCATGAAGAGAGAAATCCGGATCTCTAGGGTACCATAGACCATACTCAACTGTTCCTTTCAGGTACCTAAAAATTCTTTTGATTGCCATAACATGAGATTCTCTAGGATCAGCCTGGAATCTTGCCACAAGACCAACTGCCTGCATTATATCTGGTCTAGTCTGAGTGAGATACAACAATCCACCAATCATTGATCTATACTTTGTCTGATCTGCCTTTGGGGAGTCATCATCTTTGCTCAACTTACATCCGGTTGCCATGGGAGTGTTCATTGGTTTTGAATCTTCCATACCATATTTCCTTAACAATTCTTTCACATATTTGGTCTGAGAAATGAAGATTCCTTTCTTTGTTTGAGTAATTTGCAGACCCAAGAAGAAATTCATTTCACCAAGCATGGACATTTCAAACTCACTTTTCATCTGATTTGCAAAAGTTTTGCACATACTATCTCTTCCTCCAAAAATGATATCATCCACAAACACTTCAACAATCAAAATGTTTTCATGAACAATTTTGAAATATAAGTTACTGTCAGCAGTACCTTTGTTGAATCCAATCTGCACAAGATGCTTATCCAACCTTTCATACCATGCTCTTGGGGCTTGCTTTAGTCCATACAATGCTTTCTTCAACTTGCAGACCATATCATTATTATCAGACAATTGAAATCCATCCGGTTGTTCAATGTAAACTTCTTCTTCCAGATCACCATTTAGGAAAGCAGACTTGACATCCATCTAATATACCTTGAAGTCTTTGAAGGCAGCAAATGCAAGAAATAATCTGACTGCTTCAATTCTTGCCACCGGAGCAAAGGTCTCTTCAAAGTCAATTCCTTCTATTTGAGAGTAGCCTTTGCAGACCAATCTAGCTTTGTTTCTGATAACTTCACCAGCTTCATTCAGTTTGTTCCGGAAGACCCATTTGGTTCCAATCACATTCCTGTCTCTAGGTCTGGGAACAAGATCCCAAGTGTGATTTTTCTCAATTTGCATTAATTCATCTTTCATTGCTTTAGTCCAGTTTTCATCATTGCAGGCTTCATTTACTGTTTTAGGTTCAATCTTTGAAATCAGACAACATTCATCCTGATTTTGAGCAACATTCCTTCTAGTTTGCACACCTTTGTTTCTGTCACCTATGATCTGATCTTCTGAGTGGTTCTGTCTTACATACCTTGGAATTTTGGGAATATCCTGCACTGTTGCTTCTTGATCAGGTTCATTCTGACCTATTTCTTCTTCCTGATTTACTGGATCAAGTTGATTCTGACTTACCGGAGGGGATTGAGTCCCTTGAACCTGAAAACTATCTTGATCATCTTCATCAAACTCATAAAATCTTGAAGGCTTCTCAATTCCTTCATCAACTTTCACATTGGTGCTTTCTATCATCTTCCTCAATCTCTTATTGTAACACCGGTATGCTTTGCTTTGAGTGGAGTAGCCCAAGAAAATTCCTTCATCACTTCTAGCATCAAACTTTCCTAGATCTTCATCTCTTTTAATATAACACTTGCTACCAAATACTCTGAAATATTTCACAGTAGGAGTGATGCCAAACCAGAGTTCATAGGGGGTCTTACCGGTGTTGTTTCTGATTTGAACTCGATTGAGAGTGTAGACTGCAGTGCTGATAGCTTCTTTCCAAAACATCTGAGGAACATTTGCTTCCAACATCATTGTCCTGGCAGCTTCCTGGATGGTCC
Organism: Cunninghamia lanceolata; assembly: GCA_027924645.1. NCBI lineage: Eukaryota > Viridiplantae > Streptophyta > Pinopsida > Cupressales > Cupressaceae > Cunninghamia > Cunninghamia lanceolata. The sequence goes on along the minus strand of BSBN01001394.1, from coordinate 2,993,225 downwards.
GGTTCTTTCTTTCAACTACTCCATTCTGCTGTGGAGTCCTAGGAGCAGACAATTGTCTCCTTATACCCTGCTTCTCACAAAAGTCAATGAACTCACCAGATGTAAATTCACCACCTCTATCAGACCTTAAACACTTTAGTTTCAATCCGGTTTGATTCTCTACCATAGCTTTGAAGATTTTGAACTTTTCAAGGGCTTCTGATTTCTCTTTTAGGAAGGTAACCCACATCATCCGGGAATGGTCATCAATTAACAACATGAAATATCTATCACCTTGCAGACTCTTGATTCTTGTCGGACCACAGAGATCAGTATGTACTAATACCAACAATCCGGTAGAGGACTGATCTTTGCTTTTGAAAGAGACTCTACTCTGTTTACCTAGCTGACATTCTTTGCACAAACTATTTGTAGGTTTCACCAATTTTGGAAGGTCTCTTACAGCCTGAATATTTCTTATCTTGATGATGTTATCAAAATTCACATGACACATTCTTCTATGCCATAACCAACTCTGATCAACTTGAGCAAACAGACAACTTTTGTTTGAACCAACTAGATGAAAGATATTACCTTTTGTTTGAGCACTGGATGCAATTTCAGTTCCGGAGCTTGTAAAGATTCTGCATTTTCCATTCTTGAACCGGAGATCATAGCCTTTGTCCACTAACTGACCAACACTGAGAAGATTGTGCTTCAATCCTTCAACATATAGTACATTACCTGTTTTGCTCTTTCCATCAAAGGAAATAGTTCCCCTACCTCTGATTCTGCCAGCAGAATTGTCACCAAACTTTACCATTCCTCCTTCATACCTTTCCAAATCTAAGAACTTATTCTTGTCACCAGTCATATGGTGAGAACATCCACTATCAATAACCCAATCATCCTTTTCTTCCACTTGAGCAGCCAAAGCTTTTTCAACAACTTTGTGATTGACAGATTCAGAGAGTATTGAATCTTCTTCCTTGATGGCAATAAACACCCACTCATTTCCGGATTTGCTTCCTAGTTCTGATTCATCATCTGTTACTCCTTCATTGTCATCTTCTTCATGAACATAATAGCAATTCTTTTGAAACCTTTGTCTGTTAGCATTAGACCTTGCAGATCTTTCCGGACATCTTGAAGCAAAATGACCAATCTTATTGCAGTTGAAACACTTAAAGGGTAGTTTTCCTTCATACTTACCGGATCCTCTTGGCAGTCTCTTTGCAATGAGGGCTTCAAGTTGAGTTGTTTCTGCTTCTTCTTCTTCCATGTCTCTTCTTGCTTGATCATACCATGACATCTTCCTTGATGAGTTTTCTCCCGGATCAAATCTCTGTTTGCTTTTCACATAGGCACTGGCTTTGAAAGCAGATTCAGTCTTGGGAGGATCATCTCCAAACTCGGTCATTTCAAATGCAGCTAGTTTGCCAGCCAGTTGTTCTCTTGTGACAGTTGTGTGGGCTCTGAATTCATCAATGGCAGCAACCTTGATTTTGTAGGCAGCAGGAAGGGATCTTAGGATTTTGCAGACAATCTCATTTTCATCTAGAGTTCCACCAGCATTTCTAATTCCACATACCAGCTCATTCACTCTTGGCATAAAGGTAGTGATGTTTTCATCATCTCTCATCTTCAATCTTTCAAATTTCCCTTTCAGACTTTGCAACCTTGCACTTTTGACAAACTCATCTCCTTCATACAGAAGTTCCAGTTTAGTCAGGATCTCATATGCAGTTGGTAGGTCAATAACATTTGAGAGATCTGAATCATTCAATGCACTTAGTAGGGCTTCCTTGGTCCGCAGATTATTTTCAGCATCTGTGATTTCATTCAGAGTTGTCGGACCACCTTGTGGAGGTACATATGGTTTTGAGACCATAGCCAAGTATGCTTTTCCCATACATTCCAAGTGACACTTCATGCGGCCTTTCCAGAGAGTGAAGTTGGTTCCATCGAACTTCAGACTATCCTTCTTGTATGACGACATCCTGGATCTCCTCAAGTGGTTAAGCTCCTTTCAGAGGAACTTGGCTCTGATACCAATTGTTGGATTTAAGGCATACAACTGAGAGGGGGGGGGTGAATCAGTTGTATAAAACTTCTTGTTCTTTCAAACACTTGATTCTTCGTTGTTAGTTAACAGCATATCAATTAATCATCCATGAAAGCATAATACATACACACAAGAGCAGATAAACATCAACACATTGAACACCAAGATTTTGACGTGGAAAACCCGGTTAAGGGAAAAACCACGGGGTGATTAACCCAAGGATTATTCTCTGTTAGAAGAATAAGAAAAAGAATGGCACTTGCCAATTAGGGCTCACTGCCTGAGCACACTGCTCACAAAGAGGCCCACTGCCTACAAGGAGACACACTGTCTACAAAGTGATAAGAATCACAATCTTGAACTGGAGAATGACATCTCTACCATGTCCGGATCAGTTCCATTTAAGCCCAAAAACCTCTGCTCTGCCTTTCGCACTTCTCTTCGCTATGCCACACTCATCCACACAATCCACACATCGAAATGAACTCACAAACCGTTATTTATACAAGATATCGACTTAGGAACAAACATCTAAGTCGGCAAACAACCATAAGAGTATCCGCAAGATGAATAACACATCCGGTTGGCCACCACAAGAACATTCGCAGGATGAACAACTCATCCGGTCGGCTAAACAGAGCAAGAACTTCATCCGGAAGAATATCTTCAATTCCGGGCTCTACTATCAATGCGGACCAACAAAACAACCTCAACATGATCCAAGAACCTTCACAAGCCTGCCTGAATGACCAGGTACATCCGCACTTTCTTTACTTAGTGGAATCTCTTCTCTTCCTTATCCGGAACTTCAAGAACACTGTCTGTCGCCACTGTCATAATGCAAGAGGTACTTTCGGACCTCCAAATCATACACAACTTGAGATGGAACATCACAAGGACATCCCAAAGGCTCCTTCCAATCCGCAGATTAGGATTATACAATTCCAGACCTCACCGGACCTTTTTGTGGTCCTCTGTCACCTCTGAATACTTGCCGGAACCGGTTCTACACCGACAGCCACAACTCCTTCAGATCTTCATGCGGACCTCTAAAATCTTAACTGAAGCATCTCAAGACTCATATCTACAAACCCTTTAATCCGCATCCTCCGGTTCTCAACCTATACAATACATTTGCCTTCTTCTCATCACTGTTCTTCACTGTTCCTGACTGAGGCTAATTTTCTCAATATCCTTAGCACACAGCTCATCCAATCCTTCTTGTCAATGCAATATGAGTATGTTGACATCAATGACAACACTGGCTCACCTCATACTTGCAACATGTACATCTTCCTATACATTCCTATTTAGAATAGGGAGATATCATGCATCTTCAGTTGGTTTCATTTCTTCCCAAGGGGAAGAACATTGTTCGACATTTTTGGATCTACATCTGCATCCTTTGTCGAGTATCTAGCCTCATTGTAGTAGGACATGTATTATGGGGGGGTCTCATAGACTTTCTATCATTTTCTCTCCTATGGGGAGAAATATTTATTGTACTTAGTGTAAGGAAGTGGTACTTCTTCACTTGTATAATTTCCATGCATCTTTTCTCTCTTTTGGAGAGTAGTTCTTTTCCCATAGGGTTTTCTACCTTTATCCACTTCATGGGCTATTACTTTTTACATGGGTACCTCATCAGGCCTAGTAGTCAAGACCCATCTTTATTGTGCCCACCTAAGCTATGCTTAAAGGGGTGTTAGTGTAAAATATTATTACTTAGAATTTGTATTTAGCCTAAGTAATAATGCATATATTTTGCACATGGCTTTAAGCCACCTTAGGTAGGTTGTGTGGCGACTTGGAGAGTTGGTCAAACTCATCCATGATACATGTCACCACGCCTTCACTACTTAGTGGAAATATAATTCCACCACTCCTTGAGTATTGGGATGAACTTTTGATTTGACCTACTGACTCAACACTATATGTACATGCTTGTTCATTATCAATCAACCCTAATTCGATTTTTAGAAGTTGTCTTTTCACTTGCATGATTCACCGAGATTTTTAAGTCCTTATTCACACCTAAACAACTCTTATCCTTGATTTTTCATCCTTGCATTCTCTATTTAAGCAAGTAGACTTGTCATTAGAAAGGATCTATTCTTTTTAGTAGCAAAGCTCTACCAAAATTGCAATTGATTTGACTTTCATGATAAAGCTCTTCAAAATATGAGAACAAGTATTATTGAGGTTACATTATCAAGAATTCACAACACCCTTATGATCCAAGCGCAATGAACTCTAAATAATCTTGATTGGAACTGTTGTCTATTGAGTGGCATTCACCTCCTCGCAGTGAGGTGATAAAGTTTCAATAGATCTCATTTTCATGCTTTGATTATTCACAATCCCTTTGATATTTATTACATATCTTTCATGGATTGTTTACACTATTATTTTATCTCTTCCATGTAGAGATAATTGTGCAAGCTTTCTCTAAGTCACTGAGTAGGTTTTATTATATCATTCTTTATTATATTTATTGCTTTATCATTGTTTTCTACATTATTAGACACACTTAAGGTTCAAAACACAGACTATCTATTTATTTATCAATCTAGTTTTCATTAAGGTGGAAACACCGAAATGACATTTGACTAAGGAAAGCCCCTATATATCCAAAACCTTTTCCTTCATCTTTGTGTTTACAGGTCTCACCCAGAAGTCTGATGACACAAGGAATGACTAAAAAGGTTGACACAAAGATTAAGACTAGAATATGCATCGTACTGCATTGTACAGACTACAATATGGCTTATAGACTTTGTACCATGCACTATCATCCTTGGTAGTGGGCTCCACCTTCTGGTACTTGGTTCTCAGTTGTTTTAGCTTTCTATTTCTGTATGTCGTTTCTAGATATATCTCTGTATTTCCTAGTTTTAGTTGATTTAGGTATCTATCTTATCACTCGATTGCAACAAAGGGACATAGCCCAGAGAATTTTGCCCTTCCTAATTGGGTAGAGGCAAAATATACATCTTCATCAGCTAGTGTCCTAATGTTCAATAGAGAATTATTTTGATTATGAGTAGATTAGTTAGAGCAATTTTTCTATTAAACATTTTGGTGAACCTGATGCATTTATCTTCGTACATTTTGAAAACTAATTGTCATTTTAGTTTGGAAGTAAGTAAGTTTTTTATTATGTTAGATTTCTTTCTCTAAACCTTTAGCACTTATGACAAACCGTATTGCAGTAACGATTTTGACATGTTAGATGAAGATCTTGACAACTTCATCTTTGTCGAATCGTTCGCTAAGGTTCCTAAAACATCTTTCCTCAAGAAACTGATAAACACAATTTATATTTCCAATTCCCAACAAGAACTTGTGAAACCAAAAATTATTGTTCATCTCCATTTTGAAGTAAAAAAACCACCTAAACTAGTAATCATTGTTCAAGGTTCTCAAAACCCACCTCGACCTCTCAATTACTTCACCAAAGTTGCGAGATCAATTACTTCAAATGTCTTCCAGCCACCCCATTATCATGCATTCACTCACACATACAACACTAGACTTAATAAACAAAGTAAACAATCTTCTTTTGTTCATCCTTCACTTTTAGTTTCTACACCTTTGCTTGCATCAGCCCCCCACATTCCCCAAAACATAGGAAGAGTGTACAATCTAGTAGAACAGATCCACGCTACTCCTACTAAGATCTATCTCTCTAGGAGTTGGTTCAAACGTCACCTACATACCACAATATGCTCTAAGAGGATTTATAAAAGTTTGTCATTCCACCTGTTGGGTCCCAAAATCATAGCTCAAATTCCTAGGATGGAATCACACTCACAAGGCCAGTGTTGTCATGCAAGAATAATTAGTCTATCAATAAAACGTTGAGGGTTGAAGGTCAACTCTACTAGAGTGGGTTTCATCCCCTGCGCTTGGAGCTCAGTTAAACTCTAGAGGGATATTCCAAGGGGTATACCTTAATAGGTATTGATTTCAAAACCATATAAACAACTAAAAACAAATGGACAACCAAACCCAACTCATTGTCTTGGCCTCAAAGATAGTCATTGAACCAAGAACAACTGGTTGTCACAAAACCCCTATATAGTTGATACAAACCATGCAAATATGCATGTACATGAGCAATGGTTTTCCCCTAAACCACTGGTAAATGTTTATTTTAAATGATATGAGGTTAGTCTAATGGATCCAAGACTGATGCCAATCCAACTATCCTACAGAGTCACATGTAACAAAAAAGAAAATAGAGAAACTTTATCTAAGCATACAATGTATCAGATTGGAGGTTTTATGCTTCAAACATACTTAGTTATCCATTAATGAACTACATGTATTCAAATGGAGATAAAAAAAATAATTATAAATCTTGTAATATATTTTAAATGCTGTCACCTTTTCAAATGCCCAATACAAACTTATCAGCAAATGTGATAAGACAAAAACCCTAAATACATACAAATAGACATGGAGACATTATCTGCATGACCCTACAACACACTTTCATCTATTCACCTCCTCATTACTTCTCTATAACTAGACATGGCATGATTTGGAGCGCTAGAAGCATTACTGGACCTACATAGCCTCCAGCCACCAACAAAGAACTGACATGTAGAACATCTCTTAAATGTACATATATAGGTGGAAAGTTAATACAATAGCTAGGCACCAATTACCTGCCCACATGTGCTAGCATTAATGCTCACCAACTCTCATTACTTCCTACAATCAAACTGATCTACCCTGCCAACAACATGTACATCCTCTTTAATTCTACATTCTTAGCAACCAGGGAGTAGATAGGCATTTGAAATACAAACCTGTCAGAATGCCCATGTAGAGCCTTTACAAAATTCTAAAATATTTTAAACTAATGATAAATATTTTAAACTATTACGTTTACATTATGCTCTACAATTTCATTTGATTTTTACTTTTGATTTTTACTCTGCTTTTATTGGCAAATTTTCTTTATCATGAACCTTGGAGCTATCTTTTCTTTCTTCTTCATTTGTCTCCTCTTTCTTATCTCCTTTCCCTTTCTTTTTTTGGAAATATTTGAAATCAACAAACCCAATGTTGATTGTTAGGAACACTGAGAGGGGGGTGAATCAGTGTTCTATAAACCTTTTCTTGCACTTTTACTTTTAACCATTTCAAAGGATTAATCAAATAGAAGCATAATATGCAAATGAACAGCGTCCACAAAAGCATGACACATAACACAAGGATTTTACATGGAAAACCCAAAAAGGGAAAAACCACGGAGAGGATTATCTCTCAAATATATATTGTAATCTTTACAAAAATAATGGTCAGGCTTGGTCACTCCACGAGCCTAGAACATGTTGGCTCACTACCATGAAGTACAACTAACTTTAGCAAGCTCACTGCCTCAACCCTAAACCTAGAAAGATTACAATAAGGGTTGTTAAACCCAAAGGGCTATTAAACCCTATTGAAGGCTCACTGTCGGCTTACTTCCTTGAAGACAAAAACTTGCTTCCAATCATATTGCACATGAAAACTAAATACTGCTTAAGCATCTGCCACTATGCAGGTGCAATCATTTAATAGCTAAATTTTGAATCCCAACTCTTCATACTCACTAATTTGTGTCATTGCTCTATTATTCGCATATTCGTATCACACCCACATGTTCTCTATTCTATTCTACCTCTATTCTTCTTTGCCTCTTCTCTACTCTTCCTTTCAGATCTTTCTTATTATCTTCTCATCTTCACTCAAGGACAACTTTTCCACAACTCAACTACAAGTATTTATACACTTCAACAACCTTGGAATGATCATCAAGGTTAACATCACAATCATCAACCATTGGAACAATCTCCAAGGTCGGCATTACAAACATTTACAAAATAGGTCTTGACCTATTACAACATTATGCAAAGGAAATGAAGTAAAGATGTATGCGGATCACGCCACGCTTAGCTGGGGCTCAAATGTTGGTTTAGGTCCAGACAACTAAGAGGAGGGATGAATCAATTGTCACACATTTCTAATCTTTTCTACCTTTAATCTTCCTTTGCCACTTATAATCAATTTAATGATATAAACATTTTAGTATCAATCAATAACATATGAACAAAAAACATAAATAACACATTTGACACAAGATTTTGACGTGGAAACCCAGTTAAGGGAAAAACCACGGTGGGGGTTAACCCACAAAGATTAATACCCTGTTAAAAGTATTTTTACAAATGGGAATGCACATGCATTTGGGCACACTGCCCAGAGCTCGCTACTCAAATGGAGGCTCACTGCCTATGGAAATAGTACAAGAGAAAGATAGAGATTTGAACTGATTAATAGCATCTACCCATGCAAGAATTTTAGTTCCGGTTAAGTACAAAAACTGATCTTACACATTTCATCTTTGTTTTCGCTCTTCTTATTATTCTACCTTCATTTGTACTTTGGATTTCTACTATTCTCAAATACACCCTATTCGCATATACCGCTCACACCAAAAATCATCCACAACAATCAGCTATATATATACTCATCTTGATTTGCAATCACTTGCCAGCCAGCTACAACAACACTTAGAATATTTATGAATGCTCTACTCTGTCGGCTAGATCTATGCATAACTTAAGGTGCGGACCAAAACTTGCTCTTGAAAAACATCACTCATGTCGGCCACTATCACTGATCATTACCATTTGTCCAACAAACAACTTCCATACATCCAAAATCAAGACCTTATGCAAGGTCAGCATGTTCTTCTTCTATCTGCTCTAACAAACTGGAACCCTATACTCAGAGGTTAATATCTTTTGAATCCTTCATCACCAGAGGACAAAAATCTAGATTTAGGTTGTCTTGACAATGCATATGACTCCCCTAGATCCGTAGCTACCCATGAATTTCCACCAGAGAGATCCAGACTAAAATACCGGACCCTATTACTGCTCTATTCTTAACTGTCCAGACTTAGACAAATTCTGAATCTGACTTCCGGTATGAACAAATTGTGTTATGTGGATGATTGGTATGATCTTAGTTGCCATCAATGACAACACTTATCATGCCTAGTAGTGTCTCTTGCCAACATCAAACACAATCTTCCATGCCACAACACGCTTCCACAATCTTCAAGGGATCTCTGCAATTACTGGAATTAACCAAGTTGGCCAAGACTAGTTACACGTTACACTATCTAGGAACAATCTTCAAACACAATCTTAATTCCTTAATGTGGACCAATATCTAGATAGGAACATGATTAGGAGGCATCCACAAGCACATTATAATCACCAAGAGCAACTACACAAACCTTAGCCACTTTAACAATAGGATCTTCTTCACCGGAACACATGAATTTCATTGTCTTCGACTGTCATAAAAGAAAGATAGCTTGCGGACCACCAAAACATGAACCACTACAACTATAGACACTTATCATCATCTAGACTTGCCTCTAGAATGGTAGAACAAAATACTTTATTGCAGAGGAATGCAGAGCATAATACTCTCCCTATCACCAGAGAATAATCAGAATGAGCAGGCTTTATTCTAGTGAATGCAACTTTCTCACAACTTCACACTGGAGGTTCAAACTTAGGATTTAGCATCTTCAAACATCCCTTTGAACAACTTCCAATCCATGGACCCAGATCTGTAAGCAAAAGTAAATGTGGAGCAATCTACTAGATTGTTCTTCAACATACAACTCACTGTCTATATTGTACTCCACTGTAACTCACTTGATTGTTCCAGAGAGGCCAATTTTCTCAATATCCTCACCACATAAGGCTTTTAAACAAGTAATAGAATATGACAAAGTTGACACTAATGACAACAAAGATATGTTGACATCAATGACAACACCGATTAGGCACATACTTGCAACACCCAAAGGTTCGCTAACTTCATCCTTCTTTAATTTTCTTTCTCCGCCTTTTCTTCTTCTTTCTTCCTTTATCAGGGACCTACTTTGTAAGTGAACCCTATGGTTCGCAAACCATCTCCTTTTGTGACAAAGGTGCATCTCACTTATTTATCTTTCTTTTTTCTTCACTTCTCTTCATTGGTGCTTTGCCCCATCGGTAACTTTGTCATCTGCGACTTATCCTTTTGTTGATGAAGCCATTGCCTTTCACTTCCTTTGTTCTTTGTTTTCATCCTCTTCTTTCCTTTAATAATCATGTTGGCAAACTTGTTATTTCGCAAACCTTAAAGTTTGTTGACAACCATTCCCTTTTTCTTTACTTCTTTCACTTTCCTTAGAAAATTCTCACTGCCTTTATCAGCGAATTAGCCCTTCGGCAAACCTGAAGGTTCACGAACTCCCAAGATCGCCAAAAAAAGACATCACTTTCTCTCTTCTTCATTCCTATCATCAAATTAGCTAAATGATGTGTTGGGACCCAAAATAGTTGCAACCCCAAACCCTAAAACATTTCACCATCACCAAGGCCAAGGATGTCATCAAGGTGATTGAAAGAGGTTTATCAATAGGTCAAGGGTGATCTTGGCCAACTAACAGGAGTTGGTATACTCCTATGCACCTTAGGCTCAATTAAACCTAGGAGGGATATTCCTAGAGGCATGAAATAGAACAAAATGAACAAACACAGCCATACCCAATGTACACTTGACCCCTAAAGTTGTCACTAGGTCAAGACAAACAGGTTGCACATACCTCTAAATTAAGTTGATTACTACACTATTGCACCCAAATATAATTACTTCACATTCCTTAAGATAATTCCATTTAACTTCATATACATAAAATACATAGTGCAGGCATACATGTACATGATTCACCAATCATTAAGACATTTTTGCATCACTTTAGATTTATCCCTAGTTATTACATTGAATCATGCACAGCATGAGAAACCCTAAACTAAACCTACTCCTACTCCTACAACTAACAGGATGAGGATTTGATTGAAAAGATTATTGATCCATCCCCAATATGGACCGACGCCTACTCCATTGGGTAATTGAGTCATAAGCAATAAAGAGGAAGGAAATGAACCAAAACAATATCAACAGAAAACTAAAACATATTCACATGCATTTCTCATATTACACTTCATGCACTTAGACATACTTATTTATCCAAAGCCAAACTACAATAGCCCACTTGCAATAGAGAAATGACCCAACACAAAGCATGCATTGATTTAAATGTTGTCATACATTATCAAATCCCTATTACAATCACACCAACAAATGTGGTGAAGGGAAAACACAAAGTTGCAACAATGCATTCCCCTAAATCATTGCAAATAACTGTGGAGACATGTCACTACATGAAAATGCACTTTGTGATCCTTCCTGTAGGGAAATAGGTGTTGTAGACCTTGCATAATATTGTATTATTTATTTGGATACCACTTGTATAAGTTGTATGTAACATTGGGTTAATTATTTTATGTGTGTGGGACACATAAAGTAATTAATTATTTATTTGTATTATTTAATTATTAGGAAAAAACATAGTACCAATAATTAAATGAGGGGTCAATGGTTTTGTGTTACCCATGGTTTTGGGGCACATGGTTTTCTCAATGTATTTGTGTGAGCTTGAATTATAAAAGCAAGCACAATGTTATTATTTGAGGTTGGCTAATTCATTGTTAGTAGATGGAGGTTTGTGAGAAGCTGTCATTGTATTGATCTTCTTCTACAAATACATATTGTGAAGCATGGCATGGGATGTGTGGATTCGTGCTTGGACAAAATGGAGGATGCATTGGAGGTGCTTGATGGTTCAAAGGTATTCATGGAGACTCATGAGATGTATTGTAATATTTTATTGCTAAATAATTCATAGGACTGTGGATTCTTTTGGAGGTTGGGTTTTTCCCTCTTGAGGGTTTTCCTAGGGTATATCTTGTGTTTATCATTTGATCTATGCATTATGGTTATTTTCTGCATCATTTTCTCCTTATGGGTTATGTGGAATTGGTTTTAATGGACCTGTAAATTCCTAGCATGTGGTATTAGAGCAATGTTTATGTTTGTGGGAGGTGTGAGCTCCCTAGATTTGTTGATAACCCTTGTGTGTGTAGATCTGGTTCAAAGTGGAATCCATGGCAATGCATGAAAGGATTTTGGACATTACAAGGTTTTGTGTAGGTTGTGTTATAGTTTTGGGGTTTAGGGTGTTGCATATTTGTGGATAAAATTATAGATCTATGTGTTAAAAATTGGTTGAAGAGGGTTTCTTGGATCGACTTTAATGAGGGTTTTGAGGAGGGATTTTTCACATATGACCTCCTGTGCAAAAATGGACCTCGTCGTTGAATTCAGGAGGCTAAACAAGTGAAAAAAACATATAACTTTCCCTATTTTGTCCACAAGTCCTGGAAGGAGAAAAAATCCCCCCTCATTGGTTCTATGGTACAGCCGTATGGCCAGTTACACTCTACAAAAAAAAAATTAAACCATGCACTGTGATTTTTCTATAGTTGTGAAATTTTGATTTTAAAAAAATTTGAAACTATAGAATGGATTTAAAATTCAAGATATGAAAAATTAAAAATAAAATTTAGGGGCGAGGGTCCACAGACCCTCATATCCTGGCAACCAGCAGTCCACCAGCAACCTATGTAGCAGCCTAACAAGGAAAAAAATTTTGACAACATATAGAATTTTTTTTAAATCAGAATTTATAAAATATTAAAGTCCAGTTTAAATGTCATACCGGGTCCATGCATTAGATGAAGAATAAACCTCAAACAAAATTTAAAACCTTCCTTCAAATCCCCCGATTAAGACACACCATATCATACACCATGTCAGTGCCACCTATGCATTCTGCCATGTCATCATACCTAGTCACTTGTACAATCAGCGGCGATGTCATCATTGTATGGATAGGGTCATGCCAGGGGTCCCCTTTTAGCCCTAGGAGGGCATTTTCTTTTGAGGGGCATAACTTTTGCCCACAGTATTGGAGTTTTGACTTCTTATAAGTCTCAGAAAGGTCTCTCCAAGAACTATGCAGTGATATAGGTTTAATTATCAAATTTTTCTATTTGTGTGAAAATTTGGTGCCTGAAGCCAGGAATTGCTCCGGGACAGTTTTATTCTCATAACTTTTGCAAATGGAATCAAATTTTCAATTTTGGATAGGCGTTGGAGAGATATTGCAATATACTAAAGTCTGGATCATGTAGATTTTCAATTTGGTGTGCAGAGAGAGATTAGTACTTGTTTGATCACTTGTAGAAGCCTGAGATTCAAGGTGCAATTATGAGAGCATTTGGATGGATTTTTGGGCACAAACTTGTGGGAGTGCATGTTGTTATAAGACAATCAACATGGTATAGCAAGTTTTCAGATTTGGTACATCTAGATACAGGTTTACAAGTGTTTTCAAAGTTTGGACATTGATGAACATAAGTTGTCTTCTAGTTTGAGGACATGGTTGATATACGTGTGAGACTAGGAGTCTCGTTTCAGTGGGAGTTGAGTATAGGTAAAATGATGACAATAATTATGGTGTCATGGATATGTAGGTACACTTTTACATTGGCACAACATGATTATGTATGTGATTGACAAGTATGGGCTATGATGTTCAATCCATGTTTACAGGTGGTGTTGTGGTGTTGTTTTAGGGGATTGTTCTTATCTCCTGGATTCTTGATTAGTTCCTTGACTATGGTTACTCATTTGTGGACTTTTTAGAAAATTGAATCTAGCATTGATATGGTGTTTGAGTCTTGGAGTCTACAGATTATCTTCTTTGATATCTTAATTTGCATGTTACTAGTGTGATGATGAGTTTGCATGTTACATTTGTTTTGGATCTTCGAGTTATGTAGTTTTGTGGATTAGCTACCCCTTGGCTACAGTGGGATACCTCAGATGTGGACTATCTATATCCACAAAATTGATTCAGTGTTTATACATTCTTTATTAGTTGGCCTTGTCTGTGGTCATTTGTACATTGGTATGTTGCATTGGGATGAGAGGATGAATGATTAGAGTACTTGGATAGTCAGGGGTTGGGACTTGTATCATTTTTATCACGATGTCATGTCCAGAGCTTGGATACATGGCTTTATGTGAGCTTTTGACAGTGATGGTTTTATCTTCTTGGTTTGGAGATTATGGTCTACTTTACCTTTTGGGAGTTGATGGTATAGTAGGATTCCTTGATTGTGTTAGGGCCATGGATAATCTTCAATTAGGAGATGGTTACTTTGTTGCAATGGATATCTTGGTGTCACGTTTCAGTAGGAGATTTGGTAGTGATGTGGGCTCATCATTTGTGATGGACAATCTTCTGCAGTGGTTGTGGGTGTCTTAGAGAGGCTCTTGGATTATGATTCTTGTTTCAGTGAGAGTGCTTTGAAATCTTGATTTCCATTGTTAGTAGATGGTTATCTTCATGTGATTGGAGATGTTGTTATCTTGGTTTACAATGGAGGACTTTTGGAGTCTTTGGTTGAGGTGTATGTTTATGACTTGTTAGTTTGACATGTTGATCCTTTATTTAGAGATGTTTGATATTGTGTCTTGATGGACTCTTGATTCTATATTAGAGTTTTGACATGATATAGGTTCTCTTGAGATAGGATGTGTGCATCAGTGCATGTGATCTCCTTGGAGGACATGTTAGATCATGATGTCATGATTGGGTTCCTGATTCTACAATTGGAACTTTGACATTAGTCTTATAAGATTATCTTGGTATTGGGTACATTGGTCATGTGCTTAGGAGCTTCATGATAGTGCGGTGTTGTATTTGTTGTTATATGAAGCCTAATCAGACTCGAAGGTTAAATTTACCCTACTTTTATCAGCGTGGTTTCCCCCCAAATTCCTATGGGGTCAAGGAGTAGCGCCCCTTGTGGGGTCCAGGGGCAGCGCCCCTGGCACACTCCCTGTCGTGATACAGGGTGGGGTTGAGGGGCAATGCCCCTAAAACTTCACATGATTTTTATTATTTTATAAGGCATCGGGAGTTATTTTTCATTGGCCAACATAAAAAAACCCTATTTTTGTAACCGACAAAAGTCATGATAAAAAAGGCTAAGGGTTAGGGTTTCCGTTGATATTGTATTGTAGCATTTGCAGCAATATTGAATTGCAAGGATTGCTAATTGTAATCGATTTGATTTACTAGATAATAATATTGGACTCTCTATTGGTGGATGTAGCCCAAGTTTGGGTGAACCACGTTAAAACTTGTCTCTCGCTGTTATTATTTATGTGTATTTTCATTCCTCTATTTAATCTTTATTTGCATTTAATTGATATCTTATGCCGGCTAACCCTAACAACATTTGGAGTTTAGCATGGATTGATCATGGAGGTGCTCATGGATACTTGGAGACTTGGGTAAGGCTAGACTTCTCTTGGGATTAGAGACACTTGTTGAGATAGTTACGCATTGGAGGTTTCAATAGATAGACCAAGGAGCCTTACACCTAGATATGGACATGAGTTCATGGACCTAGAGAAGATTGTTCTTGGAGAGAGTCATTGTGGCTTGGTGTATCCTGGAGGAGCATTCTCATTCCCCACTCTTGGTCTACTTGATGATTTATCATCTATGAGGTAATAACCATCCTTTTCGATGCATTTTTCTTTATGCTTTGTCTTCTCATAGATATGGATATGAGCTATGGTGATTGGTTCTGGAGGGTTCATTTGAGGGATGTTAGCACGGTTATCTCCTTGTTCATATGATTTGATTTATGATTTTCATTATGAAGAGTTTAGGAGACATGATTGGGCTTATTCCTGGTTATGGAATGATTATGAGTTTGATCTACCTTGATTAGAGAGGCTTACATCCATGTTGGTTACATGTTACATATGTTCATTTGATCTATGAGATTGAATGGTTGGGTGTTGTTGAGGCTTTTCATTTGGAGTTGTAGAGGAGATCATACTTGACATAGCTTAGCACTTTGAGGTGTTTGTTGTTTATGGGTCCTAATGAAGACCCCCCTTCATTAGAACCCCTTCAAAAAAAAAATTCCATGCACGGGCAATTTTTCTTCCTCAATACAATTGTAACCCACTATTGTGGGATTGCCCTAGAAGGACATTATGATTTACAGGTTTTCTCTCTTTGTCTTATGGCTACTTCCTGGAGGATCATCTTGATATGGTTGGACTTGGGAGAGTTATGGTGACATGTTGTGAGAGAGTATGCAATGATTTATCTTGCATGTGTGGATCATTGTGATTGTTCTTGATATTGCATTGGCTTGTTGATTAGCCACGCCTTGGTTTGAGTGTTGATTGGTAGAATTGGTATAACTTTGGTCTATTTTTAGATTTGACATTACCCATGTAGTGGGAGTTCCTAGATGTATGTGTTCTTCATTGACAAGTTTTATACATGGAGCTTGTGATTGCGATATATGGGTTGGATATGTTGTGTGCATGAGTTTATTGATGTTGTTGATACCTATGAGGTATGGATAGTTGGATGCATTAGCATATGTTGTGGGTGCTATTTCCATTCATGTGGATTTTTTACCTTTAACAACAGCTTGGAACATTTTCTTATCACTTGGATTTGATGCCTGTGTTCTTTGGATTGGTGCATCTTCACCTTGGCATGTTTATTTTCTTCCATAGGTGGCACATTGGAGGATTAGAGTTCTTGCTTGAGATGGTGGTCACTTTGATTTTATTGTAGCTATCTTGATGGTGCACGAGAGTATGCTAGAGATTCATGTGATTTCATGTTTTCCTATGATGATGCATTTCATTGATAGACCCTTATGCAATGTATACAAGTGGGAGAATGTTGGGAAATAGGTGTTGTAGACCTTGCATAATATTGTATTATTTATTTGGATACCACATGTATAAGTTGTATGTAATATTGGGTTAATTATTTTATGTGTGTGGGACAAAAAGTAATTAATTGTTTATTTGTATTATTTAATTGTTTGGAAAAAATGTAGTACCAATGATTAAATGAGGGGTCAATGGTTTTGTGTTACCCATGGTTTTTGGGCACATGGATTTCTCATTGTATTTGTGTGAGATTGAATTATAAAAGAAAGTACAATGTTATTATTTGAGGTTGGCTAGTTCATTGTTGGTGGACGAAGGTTTGTGAGAGGTTGTCATTGTATTGAGCTTCTCTTGCAAGTGCATATTGTGAAGCATGGAATGGGATGTGTGGATTCATACTTGGACATAATGGAGGATGCATTGGAGGTGCTTGATGGATCAAAGGTATTCATGGAGACTCATGAGATGTATTGTAATATCTTATTGTTGAATAATACATATGAGTGTGGATGCTTTTGGAGGTTGGGTTTTTCCCTCTTAAGGGTTTTTCCAGGGTATATCTTGTGTTTGTCATTTGATCTGTGCATTATGATTATTTTTTACATCATTTTCTCCTTATGGGTTATATGGAATTGGTTTTATTAGACTGACAAATTCTTAACACTTCCTAGGTTGTATCAGACTCATTCCTTCATTCACTGCCCAAACATTTTCCTTTGTATAATGCCCTAAAATCTCCCTTAGGTGCTTCTAGACCAGACAATTGGTTCAGTGACCAACCAATAAAACATCTCTGAATCATGTATATATAGCAATATTTTCTCTTCTGCATTCTAGGTGGGAACAAACTACCCCACCAATTGTCATTACTCCAGCAACTAATTCCACCTAACTCTGCCACCAACCTGTATGTCCTCATCAATTCTGGATTTATGGTAGCCTGTGGAAGAGTTCTCTATTTTTGTACTAGCACCCTTCATATTTCCCTTTGTTGACAAATTTTTACTTTTACGAACAATGGAGGAAAACCCCTTTTTCTCTTTATTTATTCATTCTTGGCTCTACTTGCCTTATCAACAAAATCCTTCCACTGTAAACTGACCTCCTTTGAGATCCTTTGGGGCCCCTTATTGGAAAATCTCCTTATTGGTGATTTTGAGAAACCGTGAACATTTTATCTTTCCTTTGCTTTTCTTTGTCGGTGAAAATCTCCCTTCACAAACTACTTTCTCGATTGACTTGTCCTCTTTCTTGCCTTTTCACCTTATCAGAAAATCTTTCTTTTCGCAAACCATGCCTTATCCGTTTCTTTCATCTTTGTTTCATCCTCTTTCAATTTTGCCTATATCAAAAAATTTCCTTGTTGATAAACCTTCGAGTCGGCAAACCTTTCGGTTTGCGAACCAGACTTTTACCAAAAAATTGGACTTTGGAAGTCAGGGCTTTGCCCTTCACTGTGTACACTTTGAAAAAAGAACGAAATGCCCGACCCCAAAATACTTAGACAAATAAAAGTTGCAAGGGTCAAGCCTCGAGACTTTATCCTTCTTCCTTACAAAAGAAGGAAGGAAAGAAAGAAAAACCCTGCCTTACTTAGAGGAATAATGAAAACATTGCAGGTCAGCCTCTGGGCCTTCACCACTTTGCCTTACGCCTTCCAGAAGAGAGAAATTGGAAGCCCCACCGACCATCGTCCACATAATAAAGAAAGGAGATCACTAGACCTTAGGCGTCAAGGTTTCTGCCCATCCTCCTCCAAAAGGAAGGCGAAAAGGAGTACCCCCACCGACTGCCCTTCGCATAATTTTAAAGAAAAGAGCACCCATCAGAGTCATCAGGCCTTCCACCTTACGCTTTCCTTGAAGGGAGGAAGAAGAACCAACCCACATTGTCCACCACCAACTTCATACTTGGAATAATTTGAACCAAGTGAAGCTCATCAAACTTTGGCCCTCGGGCCCTCTCCCTGACATCTTCCTTGAAGAAGACCAAAATCCAAAGGCCTGAACTCTGACCTCCGACAAAGGTGAAAAATACAACACTTAGAGTTTTTTGATACTTAGTCAATTTTTGGGCTTTTTTCCTTGTAATTTCGAAAGGAAAACACATAGAGGGCTATTTAAATAGGGGTCATTCCACAATAATGGGTTACACTTTTTGGTGAAACTTGACATTGAAATCAACATTTTGAACTAAATCTTCACTTTTTGACACCTATAGCTGCTAAACCGTTAGGAATTTGAAGATGATGTGAACTAGTGATTTGTGAGATTTTGTTTATAAATTCTAAATATATTTTTTGAAAAAAATTTGGAGTTAAATTGTAAAAATAATTGCATCTCCTTTTATAACTAGTTTTCAATAGTAAACAACATTTTTTTAAAGTGATGTGTATTCTATAGCACATAACTTTTTTTCTATAAAGAATAAAATTCTGATTCTTTTGAATTTAGATTGGTAACACAAATATATAGGGCATGCATTTGGTTTCATAATGTTTTGGTGAATATTTTTTTAAATTAAGTTTTGAAGTCAAACCAATTATAATTTAGACATAGGTATATTCTGTAAAACATAACTTTTTTTGTATGTACCAAAATTCAATTTTTCTTTTTTTGTTGAAACAAGGACATCAATACCTAGGGCATAGATATTTTTTAGAATTTTTTTTCACTAATTTACTAATTTTCTATGTGTGTAGAACAAAGAACTTGATGTTCGGTGAAAAACCTACATTCACAAGAAATAAAAAATAAATATAATAATCAAATTAAATATATTTAAAATTATATTTTTTGGGAAGCTTATAATAAGGACTACATACTTACAAAACATAAGTTTTAAATGAATTCATTTGATCCCCCAAAAGGTAAATCAAAAGTGGTTTTTTATCAGCATTTTGATAGGTGTAGAGGAGACTCCATTATAGGTATGGTTTAAAACTAGCGGGGTTCTATCCAAGGGGCTTTGAATATAAGGGCGTTTTATCAAACCCTCTTCAACTAAAATCCTTTAAATGAAACCTTTCAAGGCTTAAATCATTATATTTTCTAAAAATATGTGGTTTCAGCAAAAATTAGGATGTCCCAGAAAGTGTAACCCATTATTGTGGCAGCACCCAGAGACCCATGGTAAATATCTCTAATCGAGTATCAATAATGGGCTCTTCAACGAAGGCACAAAGTGGGATTTTGATGGATTTTTGGAGCAAAAAGATGCATTTTGGGAAATGGTTTTTTAAGGTACCAATAATGGCTCTGGTTGGGGACGTGTGCCAAGCAGTGGCACAATGAGAACCAGCTATCTTTAGGCAGACCAAAAGGCAAAAACAAACAGGGGAACAACAAAAGATGTATTTACAACAAGGCATATATACAAGAGAACATATAGTCATAAACATTGGGGCACAAAAGGGAAGTTGACTATAATCAAAATTTGAGAGTTCCATAGGCTAACCCTGCAAAAGACCATTGCAATTGCTTTCCTCTATCAAAGACAAGTTGAATGAAGAAGCTAATCTCCCTCAAACTAGATTTGTGCTTCTCACCGAGTTGCAACAAATGAAGACTGCCCTCAGTATGCATCAACATGCAATTACTACTCATGAAGCCTATGCCAACTTCATTAATGAAATATTGTTGTAGGGCAACCATAAGAAATAGACACTTGACCTATTTCAATCTATATTATGCTTGTACCTAGCAACAAGGGGTGAGAAACTAAAACTTAGGTCAACACTAAATGAAACAGATGGAAGGAAGTATGCATCATCCATTACCACATTGTCAAACATGTCGACACCTTCATGTGCAAATTGAGGGAAAAGGAAAACACCTCCAATTCACATGGCAAGAAGAATTGTGTCTGACTGCACTATTTATCTACAAGACAAGACACTTCATCTTACAAAGCAAACTGGAAAGACTCCAACTAGGGTATACCTTCTGGTTGGGCTACAACATGTTGAAATTTAGGCATAAACATGCCTTGTTGCTCATTCACATCAATGTCTCATACAAAGGACTCAACCTCTATTGCAAAACCAACACATTCAAGAGCTCACTAGTACAAAAAGAGTAGTATATTACTAAAAAACTACTAAAACCTGCTTATAAATTACCAAACATGGTCACGTGACCATTAGTAGTTTATTGTCAGTCATTTATAACATGACCAAATTGATGACTAAACCATTTTTAGTCATTTATTGGTTGTTTTGATTGATCGATTTGGTAGTATATTATTTGTTGATTTAGTCATTGATTGTTGTAATCTGGTCACTTATTTAGTCATTTTTTATTCACTGATATATTTAGTCATTAATTTGGTCATTTTTATTCATTAATTTCTATCCATTGGTAGTATATTTAGTCATTAATTTTAATCATCATTTTGATCAATTTGGTAGTATATTTAGTCATTTTTATTCACTGATTTAACACTGGTCATATATTTAGTCATATTTATTCACTTGGTCACTGATTTCTGTCAATTGGTAGTATATTTAGTCAATTTAATTATTAATTGATGTCAATTAGTAGTATATTTAGTCATTTTGAAGCTTGCATTTAGTCATTAGTATATTTAGTAGTATATTTTGAAGCTTGCACAATGAAACAACTTTGAGAAGATAAAAAAAATAGCTTGTTTTATTGATAAAAAATGCTTACATACAGCATATAGATTTGAAAATAAGTTGCAATGCTTTTTCTTTGCTAAAAAAACCTTCATGGTTACAATACATAGTTCAAAGAATGAGCAATAAACTAATTTTCTGAGTATCACTGAGCATAGAAGCACAAAGACATTCATAGATGTCTTCTTCACAAATCCATGAAGGTCCCATGAAGCTCATTGTCCTACTTCAAGATCACATTGTCATCTCTGTAGAGATCCTGTCTCATGCACCTAACTTGCTCTAGTTCATAAGTTGCCACTGTGAATTGTTACCTATAGCAATAAACTATCCTTATCTCTGATGATTATGCCTCTAATGGCTGTCATCTTTGGTAGGATGCCTCAATTGTCATGGACTGTTATTCAACATTGCCTTATGATTAGGCTATGCATTGTCCTAATCAAACTTGTAGCTTCTTGAAATGCAATGTCCAATCACTTATCAACCTACTGTCATGCATTTTCATTTTATAAAATAACAATGCCTCATGATTGCCACTACCTCAAAGAGAGAGACCTCAAAGAGAAGGTACATACCCTAAGAAGAATATGGTACACTATAGAGATCTATAATAAGGTATAACACTCCAAAACCTTACAAGAAGCCTACAGTAAAAAGATATACCAAGGAAGATAGAGTATGCACAAAAGAAGACAAGGATTTATTAAGAGATCTAAAATGACCTTAGGGACATTGTAATATATGCAAGACACCTACACAAGGAAGTATAAGTCAAGTGAGCAAAGACAATACCATGACAGTGTATGAGATAAGCACACAATGGACATATATCTATAAGAGATATTGAATATAGTGTATGGAATAGTGGATAGTTTTTAGGTAATTTTAGGGTTGGTAGAGCCCGTCAAATATAAAATAACCTATATGATCAATGTAAAAGGCCTATCAAGGGTTTATTCTCAGTCGTAAAGACTAACATGTTAGGGGTCTGTAAAACCCTAAAATTATTGTCTAAAACATTCTCAAGACCATCAATGTCTCTGCAAGCCTGAATAGAGGCACAATAACAATAAAGATGCAAAGGATAGAGACCTATACAATGACATGCATAATGAAGAAACAATGGTCTATCAGACACCTAGTGGCTTGTCAAAGGTTCTACAATATCTATGATAGCATATTTGAAGCTTTGAGCATATTTAAGGTACATCACAATTATGATTTTACACTATGAAAGGGACTTTTTCCATGAAACCCTATAGGAGGCTTTGTCAATCAACAAGAGAACAACAATAGAGGAAATTTGTATGTTTAGAAAGGTGTTAAGAGAGCTAGAGGGAGGTACTAGAATCCTTCAAGGGGTTATGGTGTGAAGTCTTTTGAGGCCATGATTCTACTGATAAGAATATTAGGGACAACAAACATAAATTATGTCATAAATCTGCTCTGAGTTGAAATGCATAGTGTGTATTTCAACCCAGTTGAAACACACACTATGGAAATTGATAAGGAGAAGGAAATTTTGTCACTATTCTAGAGGTATAAATAACTACTTTAAAGATATTTTCAAGGTTGAAATACATGTCAAGACACTTTTAGGGGTTTTCAATGCAAAATGAAGTTGACTAGAAAGAACAACTAATCAGTTTAAAGGTAGATGGAAGTCTGGTCTACAATGCATAAACTGCCCCCATGACTATCCATGCAAACTTTGATTAATAACACTTTTCACATCATGCACTTTGATGGTTATTTCACTTGACACTATCATGGTAGCTTCACCCTTTGCCTTTGATCCTTTGTCTTTTCAAGAACCACTATGGACTATCATCAAAGATCCTACTCTCTACCTTGTTGGACTGCTAAACACAAGTCTAGTCTGTACTCTCACCTTGAAATACTTATCCTTTTATACCACTCAAGATCTCAAAAACACTTATCCTTTTATGCTCTAGAAGTCATTGTGATAGTCTATGATCAAGGTGTTATAATTCAAAAAGACAATGATGTCTTACCCACTGAGATTGTGCATGCTGAGATTCCATAGTTGTCTTACTCACTCTCCATGCTCTCTTTTACTCACCCTGAACTATGCTTACTCTGTCATGCACTGTAGGTTCTACTTTTTCTGAGTCTGGCTCCTTGAGAAGAAATTTGTGCTTGGAAAATACAAGTGAATGTAACACTCTATTTACATCACCATCTTCCAAATTCAGTTGAGATTTGATGTCATCAAAACTAAGTTTTTCAGCTTCATTGAACAACATTAATAAAGCGGCATGCAGTTGATTCCATAATAGATTCAGAGTCAATTAATATTGCACATAAAGCAGAATCATATTTTTCAGAAGTGCATCTCAATTTCAAATAAATGTTTGGGAATCCAACTTTGTTTACTTTTGATTGAAACTCTAAGTAGGCTTGCAAATAATAAATTTCTCACAAATGGTAATTGATATTCAAAAACTAGTCACCTGGTAAGTCGATAATACCATCTCTATTGTGTTGCCATCAAAACTACCTTTCATGGTGCAGGTCCCAAGAGAATATATCCATGTAAGTTTGTGCTACTTATTTTCCTTAGAATAGAGTTATTTATATATATCTATACATTTAGCCTGCATCAAAAAGGTAAGAATAAACAACTAAGACTAGATGTATTTTTTTATTAAAGAAATTACAAACAAGTAACAAATAAGTTTTGCCAACTCAATAGGAAGATTGATATAAGGGGACTTGTAGGCTGGCCAATATCTAGTAGTAAGGACTTTAACACTCAAATCTATTCCAACATGAATGTCTTCTCTGACAAGATGCACAAACTATGGAAACATAGACAAAGCACATGAATTGTTTGACAAAATGCCTCAAAGAAATGTGGTCTCATGGACTACAATGATTGCAGGATATGCACAAAATGATCTTTTTGAGAAGAATTTAGAAACTTTCAAGTAAATGCAATTGGCAGGTGTAAAGCTAGACTCCACAACCTTTGCCAGCATCATCCCTGTCTGTGCCAAAATGGAAGCTTTGGAACAAGGTATAGACATCCATCAAAGCATGAAGGATAGAGGAATTTTGTCAGATGTTGTAGTTGCAACTTCCCTGGTAGACATGAATGAAAAATGTGGAAACATAGACAAAGCACATGAACTGTTTGACAAAATGCCTCAAAGAAATGTGGTTTCATAGACTGCAATGATTGCAAGATATGCACAAATTGAACTTTTTGAGAAGACTTTAGAAACTTTCAAGCAAATGCAATTGGCAGGTGTAAAGATAGACTCCACAACCTTTGCCAGCATCCTCCCTGCCTGTGCCAAAATGGGAGCTTTGGAACAGGGTATGGACATCCATCAAAGCATGAAGGATAGAGGAATTTTGTCAAATGTTGTAGTTACAACTGCCCTGGTAGACATGTATGTAAAATGTGGAAACATAGACAAAGCATGTGAATTGTTTGACAAAATGCCTCAAAGAAATGTAATCTCATGGACTGTAATGATTGCAGGATATGCACAAATTCAACTTTTTGAGAATACCTTAGAAACTTTCAAGCAAATGCAATTGGTAGGTGTAAAGCTAGACTCCACAACCTTTGCTAGAATCCTCCCTGCCTGTGCCAAAATGGGAGCTTTGGAACAGGGTATGGACATCCATCAAAGCATGAAGGATAGAGGAATTTTGTCATTGTTGTAGTTGAAACTGCCTTGGTAGACATGTATGCAAAATGTGGAACCATGGACAAGGCACATGAATTGTTTGATAGAATGCCTTAAAGCAATGTGGTCTCACATGTGGACTACAATGATTGTAGGATATACACAAATTGGATTTTTTGAAAAAGCTATAGAAACTTTCAAGAAAATAAAATTGGCAGGTGTTAGCCAGACTACACAACCTTTGCCAGCATCCTCCCTACCTATTCCAAAATGGAAGCTTTGGAACAGGGAATGGGCATCCATCAAAGCATAATGGACGGGGGATTTTTGTTAGATATTATAGTTGGACAGAATGTCTCAAAGAGATGTCATCTCTTGGACTACAATTATTATCAGATATGCCCAAAACGGACTTGTTGGAAAGGCTTTACAAACTTTCAAGCAAATGCAATTTGCAGGTGTAAAGCCAAATTCCACAACCTTTGCCAACATCCTTCCTGCCTGCGCCAAAATGGGAGCATTGGAACAAGGTATGGACATCCATCAAAAAGTAATGGATAGAGAAATTTTATTAGATGTTGTAGTTTCAACTGCCCTAATAGACATGTATGCAAAATGTGTAAGCATTAACAAGGCATGTGAACTGTTTGGTAAAATGCCTCAAAGAGATGTCATCTCATGGAATGCAATGGTTGTGGGATATGCACAAGATGGGCTTGTTGAAAAGGCTTTAGAAACTTTCAAGCAAATGCAATTAGTAGGTGTAAAGCCAAATTTGACAACCTTTGCTAGCATACTCCCTACCTGTGCCAAAATGGGAGCTTTGGAATAGGGTATGGACATCCATCATAACATAATTGAAGCGGGATTTTTTTCAGATAGACATGTATACAAAATGTGGAAGTATAGATAAGGCCCATGAACTGTTTGATGGAATGGCTCAAAGAGATATCATCTCTTGGAATGCAATGATTGCAGGATATGCACAAAATAGATTTTGCATGGATGCCCTTAAAATATTTGAATTAATCAAGTACTCTGAAACATATCCTAACATTGTAAACTTTGTTTGTGTTCTATGTGCATGCAGCCATGCAGGTTCAGTGGATGAGGGTTGTACATACTTCAATCAGATTAGTAACCCTTATTGCTTTACACCTACAATTTATCATTATGTGTGCATGGTTGACCTTCTTGCTCATGCTGGCTATCTTGAGGACACTCTAAACTATATCATTAAGATGTCATTAAGAGTGGCACTAGGCATGAATAGTGACTACAAAATAAAACATGGGCAATTTTCATTAGTGAGCAATATATTTTTAGGTGGGAAAATGCCAAACTAGAAGGAGACCAATGCAGTTGTCTACTACTGCTTTGCATATGGGAATAAATAGACAGAGGTATTTTTGTTTGGAGGTTGTGCGGTAGTAAAATAACTTGGCACATGAATCAATATCAGAAGAGGCCACACATGATTTGTATTGACCATATTGTTTTTCTAGGTTGGGTGCTTGCCAATGGAAAGAAAGGGGAAATGTATAGATGCTTAATGATAAATGAAATGCAAGGATAGAGCTGTAGGGAAGTAATGATGAGAATTACTTTGGTTGGGATGGAAATGAATAAAGCTTCAATTGATTTCCAAATTAGCATTCCAACAAATGATGGAGGAATGTATCAACTTCTTCCATGTCTTGTTTCGTTGTGCATTACCATTTAAGGCACAATGAACTTGTTCTCTTTTGCTAAAGTTATGGAAGTATGGCATGTACTTAAGCTTGTGATGACACTTATTGTTGTTCCTATGGTTCATGCATTAGCAACTACAGTCAAGGAAAACTCCATAAAAGATCAACTTGGTATGGAGTAATTCCCAACAACTTTGAGATTTATGATTTTCTTATTTATTTCCATGTGCATCTACATGTTTATTCTTTTTTCTCTCACTAAATTATCCCAATCCTTGCAATAAATAAGTTTTGATTTTACTATGCTCGAAGGAGGACTGTAGATGAGTGTTCTTCAATATGCAAGGTAGAGGTGATATAAATCATGGTGTCTTACACATTCAAAGAAAAGCACGGATATTCTATATATATGGAGGTGTAGGAGTTTGAGAAATGGTGTGGAATAGGCAGGCAAACCAAATGCAGTGATTTATATTATAGAGAATGCCAACATGTATTGAAACAAAAAGAAATCCATGTGGCAAGTGTTATTTGTTATTAGCAAGGATCTTTGCAATGGGGAGGTTTATCTTCCCCTAGTTTTCGACTCTTTGTAGGTGCTTTCCCCATCAATTTAGTGCTTTCTCTCTGTAGAGATTATAATATTAGATCTTGCTTTAGTTGGTATATGGTTCTAAAAGAGTGGTGGGGCTCAGGTGACATACTATTTGGCTATCTAATAAGAAATATTTAAAAACAAATATATGGGAAAGCATTTTATATACTTTAAGGTTATAAAGAGTGTGTCAAAGGTGGAGGATATTTTTTTTTATAATGTTTTAGCCCACCATTATGTATTTCACAATGTGAACAGACTTAAGATTAATGTTTTGCACATTCTCTTTACGTGCTAAAGGGGGTGTAGCCCTACTAACATAGTCTCATGTATTCTATTTCTATGAAGAGATTATAAGGTTAAGTAATAGCTGGGACATGAATGAGAAATATGAAACATAAACACGACCACATGAGCTATTTGAAATGCAATGATTACAGATTTGTTGAAGAGGCTTTGGAAACTTTCAAGCAAATAGTACCAGTAGGCATAAAGCTAAAATCTATGCCTTTTCTAACATTTTCCTTGCCAGAGCATTAACAACCATGAATGCATTTAAAATGGTTTTTAATCAGATATCTAGTAGACATATATGCAAAAAGGAGAAGCAGAAATAATATTTATCAGGTGTTCGACTAAATGCTTATGCATGTACATGTGAAATAGAGAGACACAGAACAAGCACCCCAACTATTTGACAAAATGTCTAAAAAATTATTACTTGCAGGGAAGAGTCCTTAACATGTTTGATAAAATGCCTCAAAGAAATATAGTCTCATGGAATGCAAATTTTAGCAAATGGATAATTTGGATACTCTATACTTCCACATTTGCATGCATGTTTGCCATAGCCTTTCCAACTATAATACCTACCTAAAACCCCCTTTCCATTATGTGTTGATGAATGTCCATAGTGGGATATAAAGCTCCCATTTTGGCACAGGCAAGGAGGATGCTAGCTAAGGTCATGGAATTTGGCTTTAAACCTACCAATTGTATTTGATTGCAAGTCTATCAATAATTTTCAACAAATCCAATTTGTGTGCACTGTTGCACTATCTTCTCTCTATCTGCATGCAATTTATTCAAGATGTGTCGCATAGGATAGAACATAATGTACCCACATAAAAAATTGAATCTCAACACAAAGAAATTGGACATAAACATTGTTCAAATTGGCAACACTCGCAATGAAATACACATCAACAATGACATTGTAAAAACATCACTACACACTATCTCAATAGATGACCATGTCATTAGGCTTTCCAAGATTTTTAAAACAATAAGAATATCAAGGACAGACCATTAATAGTATAGTGTATTGGTATTGGGGTGCACTATTATAGTAGTCAACAGTACCAAATTCCATAGGATTAGGTGTGCTCACAAGCTTGTCCACCATCAATTTGGTAGACTCTAATCCCATGTGCTTCTAATCGAATCACAACTGCCCACCACTAGTATGGATATCACAAACCCTAAAACCTCAGAAAATTCTTGGTTGTCTAAAATGGCTCCTGGATATGAAGTAAAACATGCACAAAGAAACTATCTTCAGTGAATGAATCTACTAAATATGTGAGATTATTAGCTTGGTAGTGAAGACTCCTTTGTTGTTTCTTCCATGGAAGACTCCTTCAAACACAACTCCACTTTTTAAACTTAGAGCTCACATCAAAGACTGGAATATAGGACTTTCAGAGCTCTACATGAACAAAAAGACTATTTTCTATATGATGTCAGAATTTATCAAATAATTTCGTAGCCCAATGGCATAAAAAAGCTTATATATAACTAACTGGAACACCCATCTCTGGCATCGTAGATCTCTATCAATCAATGGCCTAAAGGAGAATGCTTAAACACTCCATTTTTAAAAATGATATATGCTCTATAATAATGAAGGAAGAAAAATGAAAGCCTTGAAAATTATGAAAATAGTACTCTATAGGCTATATAATTAATACAAGTGGAAGGAAAAATACTTCAAAAGTATGAGAAGATGCTAATCAACAATGGAAAATAACACTATATATTAAGTTCATTGGCCGACACTTTCTGCTAAAATTTGGTCAAAACAAAACTAGTGGCTATTAAATTATGCTAGAAACACACAGTGGCAGTAATTTTTTATTTTCATTTTTTAATAAATGATATATGAGCTGCATATCTATTTGTCTTATCTTTTTAATAAGAATGGAATTCTGGGTTAGGAGTATATTGTAAAACCCCCATAAAGAGCTATAAAGTGGATGATGTCTAAGAATAGTACAAAGGACTATTCTTAAACATCATCCATTTGACTCTCTCCCTTTCCATTTGCTTGTGGATTATTTGGGCTATTCTTATACATCATCCATCTGGGTTATAAAATATACTTCCCATACTGTAAAACCCCCAAAAAGAGCTATGAAGTGGATGATGTTTAAAAGTAGTACAAATAGTCCACAAACAAATGGAAGCAAGGGAGTCAAATGGATGATGTTTAAGAATAGTCCAAACAGTCCACAAACAAATAGGAAGCATGGAGAAGTATGAGAAGTATATTTTATAACCCACATGGATGATGTTTAAAAATAGCCCAAACAATCCACAAGCAAATGGAAAGCCAGAGAGTCAAATGGATGATGTAATAGCCCAAACAGTCCACAAACAAATGGAAAGCAAGGAGTCAAGAGATTCCATTTTGAAACCATGTCTTTTCCTAGAGAAAAGAAAAGAAATAAAAGAAAATATTTTTATAAAAAAATGTGAAGGGAGAAACTCACAATAGCAGAGGCCTTCACCACGATGTCCTTATCCTGTGAGAGACTTTCATGCTTGTCTATTGTAAAAATGAGCACATCAATAAAGTCATCATGAGCCCTCTGTGTCTAACGATGATCATCCACCAATGTCTAAATAAAATTATGTCTTTTCTTCTGCAGATTGATCATAGTCTTTGTGAGGCCTTGCAAATCAAACCACTAGAGAAATGACAGATAATCTCCCATAGCCCTAAACCTCCATAGCACGTAGGTGTAATGAAGACAAAACCGAGACCACCACTTTGGTGCCTAAGTTTTTTCTATTTTCCTTTTGATTTTCCCTTTCAAAAAAAATGTACTTGTTAGTGCTTAAACTTTTAAGCAATATGCTTTTTTTTCAAAAGTGTTCTTTGAAGACATATTTAATCATATTTAGTTGTGTTCGTTGAAGACATATTTAGTCATATGATTAATTATTTAGAAATATGACTAAATATTTAGTTGTGTTTTTTACCCGACGATCAAATTAGTCATTTATAGTTGTGTTGCAAAAACTTAGTAGAATGACTAAAAGTTTTAGTCATGTAGTCATTTATTTGCCCAAATTCTACTAGTGGCTGGTAAACATTCCACATCAAAGTGGAAACATTCATACTCATTTGCAACTCCACCAAGCTCTTGAACATAACTTTCATATGTGCTGCTAAAACCTTTAATTTTTGAATCATATGTATGACTAGGGCTGCAATCCAAAACATCAACGCATAGACTAGGATCATGAGACACCTTATGTGAAGAACCATGTTCTTCAAATTATCTCTTTGTTTCAAGTCCTCTCTAGCAATCTGCTATGTCATATTCACTGTTGCAAATAGACTAATGACACATTTCTTCTTCCTTCATTTCTATATCATTTCTTTGTGGTTGAGTTGAAGTACATTCTACATGGGGAAGAAAACATATCTTGCACCACATAAATAGGTTCTCATATGTGTCCACATGATCACCACCTTCACAATCCAAGGCAAGCTCTTCACACTAAAACTTTATGGCTACACCAATAACTATCTATGATCAGTTATTATCATGTGCAACCACCTCTACCTCTACCTCATGCAAGCAAGCACTAACTGCTTCATCACAAATAAGAACAAAGGAGGGCATCAAATCAAACAAGAAACTAGTTTCTTTCTCATCCCATGTTTTACTTACCTATGTACACACTTCATATTCAGCTTTAAAGGCTGACCCATCTAATTGTTCATCCATGTAAAAAACATCCTCATTGTTCATTGGGCCACATACCTTAGCACTAGGCTAGAAGTCACCATTGGCTTCATCATTTTCACTTTCACTTGATGAGCTATCCAACTGCAGGTAGGTGCATATATTGTCCTCGTCATTTACATCACTATCATATGATGCACCATCTTCCACTTCTACCCTATTGACTACACAATCATCACCATCTGATGTTGCATTCACCTGATTACCTATATCCACACTATTGTTTTTTAGATTAGCATGTTTATTACTAGCAACACAAGCACTTGTGGATAGAAAACCCTTTATGTAGGTATCTCTCATTTTCTCCATGAAGTTAGGGCTAAATATGCCTACTGCATACTTGTTATTTTGAAATCTTCTCGCACATAACTCAATTCAGTTTCATATGCTTCAAAAAACATAACAATGCAAGTAGGAGTGTTAGGTCTGAAACCATTAGGAATATGGGAAAGAGCAACAACAAACATGTGACCAAAATCCTTGGTTGACTCACCCTCTTATCTTTTATTTTTTTCTAGTTCTATGACAAGATCATCATGGTCAAGACCTTTGGCAAATTCATTTTCAAATCCTACCACAAGTTCATTCCATGAGGCAAAGGACTGCCTGAGAAAACTTTGGATCCATTCTCTTGCATTTCCATGTAATGAGATAACAAAATATCTCATGTACATATCCTCATCCTCAAACTAATGTTCTTCCATGAATTCTGAGAATATATCAACATGTGTGCCCCCCTCCCAAATATTGTACCCATCAAACTTGGGCAACTAGCTATAGACCTTGGTTGGTATGCCTCATGTTTTGTAGTGAACCCATGAAAGGTCTAGCTGATTGTATATTGGATCTAAGGGAGGAGTAAGGGACTAAGAAAACTGACTTCTTGGGGTAGTAGGGAATGCATTGGACTACATCCTAGAATCTAGCAGCCTAATCTAATTTTATGTTTCTTCTTCTTACTACCATAAGGACTCTAGCAACTGTTTAGTCTTATTAATTTTATATTGTTGAACATTGATAAGTCACTTTGATTTTGCATGGGTGCATATAGGTTTGGGTTTGTATAACATGCAGAGCCATGACTGAAATATGCATTGTCAGGATGGTCAAAAGCTAGATAGTTTATAGGGCCTGCAACATAAGGAGATGCACATGAAGGAGCACCCCTAGGGTATCCATGTTCATACCAGATGGCCATGACTAAAATATCCTATAATGCAAGGCATACAAATTTGTTCCTTCATCATGACAAGAACAACAATCTCCAAAAGTGGGAAGAAAAGAAACCATGTACCTTTATTTCACAAGCTGTTGCATCTTGAAATGGGGTCTCTGATTCACCAACAACAAACAACAACAAATTTATGTTCTTTGATAGCAGAGTCACCACCTCATTAAATGAGGAAAACCCTTGAAGCATAACTAATCTTCAAGGCCACAAAATAATTTTGGGTTCTCCAACCACTAGAGTCTTCAAATTCTTTCTAACCCAACAATACGTTTTCCCTGGCAACGATGCCAATCTGTTGGCATAAGTTGATGGGATGCCAAACTTACCCAAATAAAATGCACAACTACAAATTATTGTTATAGAGGTGTTGAAAATATTTCTAGCTGCCTAAAACCTGGCAATGGCTAAAGTAACTTTGTCCCCAGCAACGTCGCCAATCTGTTGGCGTAAGTTGATAAGCTACCAACTTCAACACACAACAAACTGCATTGGGTAATGGATACAAACTTCTTCAGTGACTATGTTGCAAAGGTCTTTCAGGATTTGAGCCAAGATATTACCTCCCTAACAGTGGCACCAATCTGTTGGTGTAAGTTGATAGGATGCCAAACTTACCCAAATAAAAGGCACAAATGTAAATCATTGTTATTGGGGTCTTCAAATTTCTTCGACCTTTCAATTCATCCCTAGCAATGGTGCTAATCTGTTGGGGTAAGTTGACGGGTTTCCAACTTATCCAAACACACTAAAATGCAAACTATAGATTTATTGTTACAGAGGCATGAAAAATGCCCTAGCTACCTAAAACCTAGAAACAACTAAACTAACTTCTTCCTTAGCAATGGCACTAATGTATTGGGACCCAAAATACCTACAACCCTAAACCCTAAAATATTTCACCATCACCAAGGCCAGGGATGTCGTCAAGGTGATTGAAATAGGTTTATCGATAGGTCAAGGGAAATCTTGGCCAACTAATAGGAGTGGGCATACTCCTATGCACTTCAAGCTTAGCTAAACCTATGAGGGATATTCCTAGAGGCATGAAATAGAATAAAATAGACAAACACATCTATACCCAATATACACTTGACCCCTAAAGTTATCACTAGGTCAAGACAAACTGGCTGCACATGCCTTTGTATTAAGCTGATTATTGCACTATGTGTTTGCACCCAAATATAATTACTTAACATTCCTTAAGATGATTCCATTTAATTTCATAGACACAAAATACATAGTGCATGAAAGGAAGTAAGGTATGCAAAATAACTTCCTACACCAAACTAATGAGGGGAGTTTTATGCAAATTTTCTTAAATCTTTACAATTATAGATATGTGGTACACATTAACAGAGATACTAAACAAATTTCAAATGCAAGAACAATGCCAAAGATGCAGGATATACGTGGGGAAAACCCTTTCGGTTGAAAAACCCCACACTCCAAAACTGGCATAATGTATGATCAAATCTAATGTAGACTAAAATACATTTGCAATGCAAGTTCTTTTAGGAGTTCCCAAGATGTCAATTCTAGAGCAATTTTGGCAGCATTTATGTACCTACAAATGAACCATACAACTCCAACTCCAAACACCTATATAAATAGAGAAGTACTACAAATGGAGGAAGCTTCTAGAGCAAGTCAACACAAGAATCTCATCCAAATCCATATGGCCCAATTTCCAAGGCCTTAAAACATGTGTATGACACTTGTAAGAGATTCCCTTTCATCCCTTACAACCCCCAAACTTAGGTGCCCCAAATTTTCCCAAAAAAGTTATGATAGATGCTCTTACAATGTCATAAAATCCATCATATATGACAACACTTATAGCTGTAAGAGAATATGTCATAATTGACTATTAAAAGTGGATTCTCTTACAACATATCATAGTCAAACTTAGGTGCCTACCTTCTCCATGCAAAGATGCTTCCTGACACTTGTCACACTTGTCATAGAATCTTCTATTTCTAGCTCTTACATGTCATAGATTCTATCATAGGAATCTATCATAACTCTTACACGTCATAAACCTCTTACAACACCCAAAATATGTTGACACGTGGAAAAAGTCTTCAGCCACAAAGTGGGATGCCTATCTCCTCATATGAGGACAAAAATACATCTAGTCACCTTCCGCATAGGATGACACACCACCGTGCC
Source organism: Cunninghamia lanceolata (assembly GCA_027924645.1). Taxonomy (NCBI): domain Eukaryota; kingdom Viridiplantae; phylum Streptophyta; class Pinopsida; order Cupressales; family Cupressaceae; genus Cunninghamia; species Cunninghamia lanceolata. Next base: position 2,958,406 of record BSBN01001394.1, on the reverse strand, counting down.
AACTCCCACAAAGTATACAAATTACAATAATAGGCAAAAATAAATATACAATTAAACAATAAATGCTAGGAACATGCAAAGGTTGAGACACCTTAATTTCCAACATTCTCCCACTTGTCAAACACCTTTCAAGAGCCAATACAATGATAGGACTTCAACTGCTAGGGGCCAAATAGACCATAGACTCCAAACATCATCTGAACTTCTTCATGCTCACAGGTTTTGTCAAGGAATCTGCAACATTCACCAAAGTGTCAACTTTCTCCAAATTTGTGTTCTCATCCTCTACGATGTCACAAAAAAATAGTACTGAACATCAATATGCTTAGTCCTCACATGGAAAGTGGGATTCTTCACCAAACATATGGCACTCTAGCTGTCACAACAAATGGTAATCTTCCTTGCATCAAACCCAATGTTAGAACACAATCTCTTCATACAAATGGCTTCCTTACAAGCATGAGTAGCTACCATGTACTCTACTTTTTTCATGGACAAAGAGACCATAGGTTGCCACTTACTCATCCAACTAATAGCACCACCAAAGATAGTGAACACATAAGCACTGGTGGATCTCCTTTTGTCAATGTCACTTGCCCAATCAGAATCCACATATCCACAAATACTCATAGAATGCTGAGGTCCTTTAGGATAACCATGATAACATAGAGAATGCTCAGAAGTACCTTGCAACTATCTAAATGCTCTCTTCACTACATCCTAATGTACCCATCTAGGATTAGCCATGAATCGACTAAGGACTCCCGCTGCTTGGGTAATGTCTAGTCTTGTACATACCATAGCATACATCAAGCTGCCAACTGCACTATCATAAGAAACTTTTCTCATATCCTCCATCTCAAAAGATGACTTTGGACAATTTGCAACATATAACTTTGTCCCCATCGTAATAGGAACAGTCAAAGGTCTGCAATCTACCATGTTGAATCTCTCTAACACAGTGTTAACATACTTGCTCTAGCCTAACCAAAGTTTTTTGTTTTCTCTATCTCTTCTCATTTCCATCCCCTAAATGTACCTAGCTACCCCTTGATTTTTCATTTCAAACTATGTTGACAATGGAGACTTCAAATTAGAAATCAAACTTTTACCATTCCTAATTAACAAAATATCATCGATATATAAAGCAATAATAAGAATGCTATCATTGTCAAACTTCTAATAAATGCAATGATTTGATTTCAATCTCAGATATCCAATACTCAACACAAAGGCACCAAATTCTAGTAACACATCCTAGGAGACTGTTTCAAACCATACAAAGACTTTTTTAACTTGCAAACTAGATTTTCTTTACCTTCAACAATGTAGTGCTCTGGCTGTGACATATGAATCTCCTCCAAGTCACCATGAAGGAATGTTGTCTTTGTTGAACACAAGGAATACTAAGAGGGGGCGTGAATCAGTATTCTATAAAACCATTCCTTTGCATGTTCTTTAATCCATTTACTAAATTCAATAACATGAAAGCAAAATAAACATAAGAACAACATAAATAAAGTCATAACACATAGACACTAGGATTTCTATGTGGAAAACCCAAAAAGGGAAAAACCACAGTGAGTGTTAGCTCACAATATATTATAATATCAAAACCAGATTACAGAAAGGCTCACTGCCTTAGGGTTCACTGCCCAAGGACTCACTATCCAAAGAAGTGCTCACTGCAATAGGCTCACTGCCATAAAGAAAGAGGATAGAGAAAGGGTGGCTCACTGTCATGAAAGAACTATTACATTTGCATCTACTGAATGTTGGAATACAATTCCATTGATAGTTCAAAATATAGATTCAAAGGTCTTCATTATGTCTGCCATGTTTCTCTACCCTATTCACATATGCTCTATTCTTCAGTATTCTAAACCCTTACTGCACTTTTCGGATCACAAGAATCACATACACAACAACTTTGTAACAAATTTGCATCATCATCTCTCTCCAACATTGAAATCTATCAAGTATATATATCCGCAACAAGATTTAACTCAAAACTAGGTCAGCATGCCAAATATGAAACATGTACACAAAAATTATACTTTGTCGGCTTGATATTTTACACAAACATTAATGTGAACCTATACAATCCTTCAAGAACCTTCATATAGGTGTGGACCTATTATAGAACAACTTAGAATAATGATCCAAGTAATATATCTTCACCACACAATGATCCAATATGAGTGTCGGCTTCATTCTTAAGTATATACTAAACCATGTTGTCTGTCATATCACAACTTCTAATGCAGACTATACTTGACTCCAAAATTCATACCAAACATTCATTATGCATCACCAATCATACCTTCATAACCGCAGGTCATAATATTCTTGTGTGGCAAGATGCAGATCTCAAAACTATTGACTCTATCTTTGTGAAACACTGTCAAACTGAATGCCGATACTTGGAGGTTTATAGATGATCTTCCTGTAGACTTTAGACTCTATAAATCTAGAATTAGATACTTATCATATGTTTTTACAACACCTCCAAACTGCATATCGAAACAACCAATAGCAGAGGAATGTGGACTAAGATACTCAGGTGTTCTGCACTGTTCTTGATTGGACTCTGTTAATCCAGACTTAGGCAATTCAAGGTATAGCTTCTGGATATTGCTAGGACATGAAACTTGGAAAATAATACCATCAAACAGCTATATGTAACATACCAAAACTGTAAACCAAAGTCTTCATCTGCGGAGGAGTACCAATCAATTCTTTGTCACTAACTCAATAAGCTGCCTACACTTAGTCAATTTGACTAAGTTATTCTAACTGGACCAAAATGTTATACACAACTTGTCTTAGGACTTGTTCCCAATCACTTCTAACTGTTTCCATCAATGACAGCATCATATCTCAAGCAAATCAGTAGTGTCTCTTGACCATGTTGCCAGTAGTCTTCACATCCATCTGCTCCACTTCTAAATCATACACTACTGCAAGAGATAGCAGGAACCGAATAGATGTTGTCTTTGCAACAGGAGAGAAAATTTAACCATAGTCAATTCCCTCCACTTGAGAATACCCCTTCACAACCAATCTAGCCTTATATTTCTCAACACTGCCATCTGTTCCAAATTTATTTTTGAATACCCACTTACATCAAAAATGTTTTTGTCCTTCAGGAAAAGGCACCAAGTCCCAAGTATTTTTATTTTTCAATGAAGTCATTTCCTCTTCCATGACCTACTTCCAAGAATCTGTATCTTTCATACCCATAGCCTCTTTCATAGTTCTAGGCTCATCATTGTTAGAAATTAAAGAAATAATGCATCTAGAATCAAGCAATGAATAACCAAACCTCTCAGGTTGCTTCCTAATCCATGTAGACCTCCTCACAAGCTGAGGTGGAGGTTCTTCTTCTTCCAAACTTTCAAAGCTTCTAGAGCTCTCCTCATCATCAAGTCCAACAGATGTCTTCAGTTCAACTTTCTTAGGGGTGGAAGGAAGCTGAACCACATCCTCTTTCTTCTCTTCTTTCTCTGGTTGTAGAACAATATAAGAAGGACTGAGCTCTCTAAAGATCATACTTCTGCTATATAGAACTCTCTCAGCCACTGGATCCTAAAGCTTGTACCTTTTTCACATCAATACCATAACCAATGAAGATACATTTACTACCTTGTTCTCCAACTTAGACCTCTTCTCCTTAGGCACATGTGCATATGCCTCACAACCAAATACTCAAATGTGTCTTAATGAAGGCTTCTTATCAAACCACACCTCCATAGGTGTCTTATCAACGAGCACTGATGTAGGAGACATTTTAACTAGGTAACAAGTGGTAGCAACAGCTTCAACCCAAAACTTTTGTTCAAGGCCAGCTCCACTTAAAGCATACTCCTAGCCCTCTCCATCAACGTTCTATTCATCCTCTCTGCAAATCCATTTTGTTGAGGGGTATATGGAGTTGTCTTGTGCCTCTTAATGCCTTGTTCTTTACAAAACTTATTCAAATCTGCTAAACATAACTCACCACTGTTGTCAAGTCTCAAACACTTAATCTTTCTATTCTTTTGATTCTCTACAAGAGCTTTGAACTCTTTGAATCTTTCAAAGACTTCAGATTTACTTCTAACGAAATACATCCATGTCCTTCTACTGTAGTCATCAATAAATGAAACAAAATATACAATTTTTAAAATCAAAGGAACATTAACGGGACCAAATACATCAAAATGAATCAAACCCAACACCTCAGAACATTTGTGAGAACTAGAATAAAACTAAACATGGTTTTATTTTCCATTTATGCAATGTTCACAAAAATCCAAATCAAGGTTACAATCATTCATACCCTCAACGAGGTTTTTATTATTCAAGGTCCTCAAACCCTTTCCACCAATGTGGCCAAGCCTTTAGTGCCATAACATTGTCTTCTCTATTGGAAGTTTCATCTCCATAAAATGAGCACCCTTGGGTACCTAGAAAGAACGACCATCAGAAGTACATACAAAGGTCTTCTTGGCTACTAGTTCCAATGGTGAGGATGAAGACTCTGAAGCTCCCTTTTTCAAAAAAGAGGCAATATTGCACTGAACCATGCATGCATCAAGCTAAAACAGAGTGCTAATCTGAGCACCCTTAGCTAGCTCCTCTAGTCATCTTGCATCCTCCATTCAAGAAAACAACTTGCACGCCCACATCATTCAACTTACTTATAGAAAGAAGGTTTCATGCCAAACCAGAGATATGCAGAACACCATTGATTCCCTTCACTCGTCCATCAAGGAATCAAATCAAGACTCTTCCATGATTAATCAACTCTTCATACTTTGAAAACCAATCTCTGTGTGAGGTCACGTGGAAAGATGCACCAAAGTCAATTAGCCACACATTATTAGATGCATGTGTTGCCAAGGCAATGACAAATGCTTCTCCATCTTCTTGAAAGGACTTGTCAAAATCTGAATCATAGTTCTTATTTTTCTTCTTCTCCTCCTTACAATCCTTGCAAAAATGACCTGGTTTTCCGTAATTCCAACATAATGCCTTGGACTTTCCAGGAGACTTAGATCTCCCATGGGATTTAGATCTTCCTTTGTCTTCCTTCTTCTTGTCCTTTTTCTTTCCCTTCTCTTTAGGTCTACCAAGAACCGCAATAGCCTCCTTAACCTACTCGTAAGAATTTCTCCGCATCTCTTCAGACAACAACAAAGAAACCACTTCATCCATCTTGAAGGTGGTAGTGGTACTCCTAATGGCCATGACAAGGTGGCATTGATCTCCTTAGCCAATCATGTAATTCATAATCCACCTACACACATGACATAATGAATTAGATTAAATTTTCAAGAATAATTGAAATGAAATAAGTGTTCAATAAAATCTAGTTGCTCACGCTTAATTATAATTTTGCAATATTCGTGACTTTTGACATTGATTCCAATATCATAAATATATCATTAAAATATTTCCATGGGCTATTGGCACCATATTATTTAGTATCAATTCAAACTCCACCAAATTTGAGCATTCAAACCTATCATCAACAAGTCATGACCTTGAACTTTATTTATTGATTTATTTGTGCACAATTTGTCTTCAATTGACGATAAATCTAAGACAAGTCATGAAACATATCAAGCCTAAAAATACAATGAGAGTATTGAGGAAGCGACCTAGCAACACCAAAAGACACATGGCATTATGAATATGGAAGGAGATGAATTGTAAAGTATACAAGGAAAACTAATGATTTGCAAGTCCAAAAACATGTCTCAGATCAGATATTGATGTGGCTTGAGAATCGACACTGCAAGATGAGGATATGCACACTATAATTTCAAAGACAAAGAGGATCATGCACAACATGTACCACAAGAAAATATATAGCAAGATGAGGGTATGGTCTAGTGAGCACAAAGCAAAGCAAACCACATGGAAAAGTGTAAACTATGAAGAACTGAAGAAACCTTGACACATAATGCACTAAACACAGACCTAGAAAACAAACATGCGACAAACGAAGCAACGAAGAAAAATGAAAACAAGTCTTGGTACCATGATTTTGTGAGAAATTAGGGATTTGTTGTGATAGTGGAAACACAAAGTAGAAAGCAGAAACAGGGGGCATATATCTACCTTCATTTTCGGGTGAGTGCGAGATCATGATGGGCCAAACAGTGGCAATGGAGAAAAAACTTGTTGGATGAAAAAATGTTAACATTTAGACTAATATTTAGATTTGGATGGAAAGGATGTTAATATTTCTAGCTCAAATATGGATTCCCTCCAAAAATGCCTTAGGATTACCTCATATTTAGGCAAGTGGGAGTCTGAAAACTTGCCAAAGAAACTTGCAAAACCACTCATTTAGTATTATCCTGAAATTTTCCCCAATTTCATCCTTGAAGCTAACAGACTTTTCTGTAACTAAATTTAATCAAATGAAAAGGGTTTATAGAGGAAGCTATTAAGATTATAAATATATAATATATGCCTCATAATAATTTTAATAGGTAATTATTATTAATTTTCTACATACGCTATGTCTAATTTCCTGATAGATATACATATTGAAAAACATCCATAACTTTCAACATATTAATCCTTTTTTAAATCCAAAAGATGCATCACATTCTAGGCTTTATTGGGTATACATTAAACTTTAATTTTTTGGGGTTTCATATATTTTTCATCAAGTTAGGTTGGCTGGAAAATTAATTTTTTATATTTTAAAAAAGTCACAGTAAAAAAATCATAAATAATTATTTATTTACTTAAAAAATTCAAAAAAAATGCATCACATCCGCTCATGTGTCCTTTACTTAAATCCAAATCATGGAGAAAAATTATTATCTTTTTCTCATACTTAGGTTGGCCGGAATGGCACCTACTTTTTACGTTTTTCTAAAAAATTAGTAGTGCTTCATTGAAATACCTAATTTTCACCAAACTATTTTTAAATTTTTTTTTAAAAAGTAGTTGCCCATAAACTGCATTCAATTTATTACAACTTTTATTACTACCTTATTTCTAGATTGTGTAGATAATTCATTTAATTTTTGACATGAAGTTACTTAAGTCTATTTTTCACATTTACATTGCCACTTAGGGGTAGTGTTTGGCCCATCATGATCCTACACTCACCCTTTCACTCTAGATCAATCTTCTCCTCTAATTTCCCCTTAGAAATTTTTCAACTAACGCACCCTTTTTACCCTGCAAGATGATTTTGCTTTCTCACAAATGGTTTTACAAGTTGCAGTCCCTAACATTGTGATGTTGTAGGTTCCTAAGCTGGGGGCTCCATTCCTTCACTTGGTAATGTGCCACATCCTCTATAGTATCCTTTTCCTACTTATTTACTTTTAGTACTACATTTTTATACTTTAACATGCATATGCACGTAGTGTCATACACCAGCTAAAGTGGGGGCTAAATGTAACGTCGTAAATCATGCTCACCCATAATTTCACACTATGTTTGGTACTCTCTTTGGTATCCACAGTTTAGTGTCTTTTTAGTATCATTTCCAGCCTTGACCTTACCCTCAACCCACGAGAGATGCCTTACGCTACTTTGACCCTTTAAGCTGATCATATCCAAAAACTATAAAAGTGCCTAAATCTTGGCTTTGTTATGAGGGAATCAAACCTTTTAATAACAATATTTTCTAGGACTCTAGCTCTTAGCACAAATGTATGTACCATGTGTTGACATCTTGATAGCCTCTGTCAGTCTTGTGATCATTTTTAGAAGTTGTCTTTTCACTTGTGTGATTTGCTAAGATTTTCTAAGTCCTTATCTATGCCCAAACAACTCTTATCCTTGATTTTTTATCCTTGCGCTCTCTATTTAACCAAGTAGACTTATCATTACAAAGGATCGATTCTTTTTAGTAGTAAAGCTCTGTTGAAATTGCAATTGATTTGACTTTCATGTTAAAGCTCTACAAAATTTGAGAACAAGTATTATTGAGGTTACCTTATCAAGATTTTATAACACCCTTGCGATCGAAGCTCGACGAACTCTAAAGAATCTCGATTGGAACCATTGCCTGCTGAACGGTTTTCACCTCCTCGTTGTGAAATGATAAAGTTTCAATACATGTCATTTTCATGCTTTGTGTGCGGCCCATCTCTTTGCGATGTTCTAGTTGCTTTAGTTGAATTAATTGTTTATGTAAATTTGGATTTGTATATTTGATGTGTGTGAAACATTATGTTAGTACTGTGGACATTATAATTATTATGTTGGACATTATGCTAGTTGACATTTTTGGACATTTTTATGATATTTAAACTTTATGGATTTAAGTGTTGAATTATATGATTTAATTTATTTGAATAGATTAATAATTATGTGGGAAAGGAAGTGTTAAAATAATTTAATGTTTATATGTTAGTTATCAAATAAATTATTTTTAAATTATTTGAGTATGTGATCAAGAATGAAAATTGATTATTTAAATTATTTTTGCTATGCATTAAGTTGCTTCGGCTATAGTATCTTGACATACTAATGTGTTGGGAATTAATGTGTCTCAACCTTGGTAATTCCTTGCATTATTCGTGTTTGTATTTATTAATTCATTGCCTATGTTGTAAATTACTTGTAAATTCTATATTGTCATATTGTGGGATGTGGCACGGTGATGTGTCATCCTACATGGAAGATGACAACTTGTAATTTTGTCCTCACATGAGGAGATAGGCGTCCCACTTTGTGGTAGGATTATTTTTCCATGTGTCTGCATCTTAGATGTTGTGTAAGGGAATATTGACTGAAACGGTTATGATAGATTCCTATGACAAAATCTATGACATGTAAGAGTCAAAAATAGAAGCTTGTAAGACAGGTAAAGACATGTGTCAAGAAGCATCTTTGAAAAAGACATATTTGGGCACCCCAAAGTGGACTATGACGTGATGTAAGAGAATATGCTATTTATAGCCTATGTATGACAGATTCTCTTACAGTTGTAAGTTCTAACTGCTATGATAGATTCTATGATGGTCATAAGTGTCGTAAGAGCATCTGTCATAGCCCATTTTGGAAATAGGTAACCTCTTTGGGATGGGAGATGTGGACAAGTGTCAAGCACATTCTACAATGTTGACCAAGTGTCCTTAGGCATGGGTTTTGGGCCATGAGGCCAAGTTGGACGTCCATTCCAAGTTTGGACCAATATTGCCTTGTATATTCTATATAAATAGGTGCTTGAAGAGGGAGATGTATTACAAGTTTGACAGGTACTGTTATGCTATCAGTTTGTCTCCAAATACAAGTGTCAAAGACTCCTGAGAGCTTGCATTGCAAGTGTGTTGTAAACATTCTTTGTTTTGATGATACATTGTGCAAGTTTTGGAGTGTGGGGTTTTTCACCCGATAAGGGTTTTCCCCACGTATATCTTGTGTCTCTCTTCTTCTGTCTCACCTTCTCTATTATGTGTTTGTTGCAATATCTAATGTTAATGGTTTAATGTTGCTGTATTAGTTAGGATAAATTTGAATTTACACTCTTCTCCCCTCTTTAGATTAGTGTAGGAAGTGATTTCTGCACACCTAGCATCCCTTCAGTTGGTATCAGAGTCTGGCCAGTTTTTGGTTCTAGCTGCTAGGTAGAGGTTTTTTGAGCTAATCTTAGGTTGAGTGGGAGTCTTGTGTAGATTATTTTGTATCTTATTGTTGCAAAGACATGGTAACCACATCCAGAAGGCTAGAGGTTGAGAAATTCAATGGCACTAATTTCGAGTTGTGGAAATTGAAGATGGAGGACCTACTTGTTGATCGTGACCTATGGGAAATAGTATCTGGTGTAAAACCTGCAACAATGCAACAAGATGATTGGGATCTTAAAGATCAGAAGGCTAAGGGTCTCATTAGAATCTATTTAGCTGACTCTGTGTTGTTAAACATCCATGAGGAGAAGACAACGAAGGATCTTTGGAAGAAGTTGGGAGAGGTTTATCAGGCCAAGTCCTTGATGAACAAACTCTTCCTGAAAAAGAAGTTGTTTGCTCTGAAGATGGAAGACGGAGGATCTATTATAGATCACATGAATGCTTTCAACTTGATCATTGTACAGTTGACATCTGTGGGTGTGAAAATGGAGGAGAAGGATCGTTGCATGACCCTGCTTTGTTCTTTGCCAGATTCGTGGGATCATCTTGTAATGGCTATCGGAAGCACCACTATCACCTTCAATATGGAAGATGTGGTGTCCTTGTTGTTATCTAAAGAAATGTAGAGGAAGACATCTGAATCAGCCAAAGAGGCATTTGTGGTTCGTGGAAGACCCAAGGAGAAAGGGAATAAGAAAGACAAGAAAAGTGATAAGGGCAGATCCAAATCTCGTGGGAGATCTAAATCTCCTGGAAAGTCCAAGGCTCTTTGTTGGAACTATGGTAAAACTAGGCATTTCTAAAAGGAATGCAAAGAGGAGAAGAAAAAGAAGAAGAAAGATCCTGATTCAGATTCTGACAAGTCACAAGATGATGGTGATGCCTTCATCGTAGCCCTGGCCACCCATGCATCTGATGATGCGTGGTTGATTGATTCTGGTGCATCATTCCACATGACCTCACATCAAGATTGGTTCACGAAATATGAAGAGTTCAAAGGTGGAAGGGTGTACCTTGGTGATGACTCTCATCTGAAGATTGTTGGTTGTGGAAGAGTCTCAATCCGATTCCCTAATGGACGAGTGAAGGGGATCACTGGAGTTATGCACATTCTAGGCCTTGCACGGAACTTGCTTTCTGTAAGTATGTTGAATGATTCAGGTGTGCAGGTTGTCTTCTCAAAGGATGGATGCAAGATGACAAGAGGATCTATGGTGCTTGCAAAGGGTACTCGGAGGGGTACTCTGTTTTAGCTAGAGGCATGTACTTCACAGTGCAATAGTTCTTCTGACTCAAGGAAATGAGTTGATGTCACTTCATCCTCATCATCTGAACAAGCAGTGAAGAAATCTGTTGTAACCAATTCTAATGGTTGTGCACATGCTTTGGAAGCTAAGCTTTCTACTGAAAAGACTATGTTATGGCAATTGAGATATGGCCACATTGGTGAGAAGGGTCTACATACCCTGAAAAATAAAAACCTCGTTGAGGGGTTAAATGATTGTAATCTCGAGTTCAACTTTTGCAAACATTTCATTTATGGAAATCAAAACCGTGTTCATTTTTACTCTAGTTCTCACAAGTCTACTGGTGTATTGGATCTTATTCATTATGATGTGTTTGGTCCTATTAATGTTCCTTTGTTATCAAAATTTGTATATTTTGTATCTTTCATAGATGATTACAGTAGAAGGACATGGGTTTACTTTATCAGAAGCAAGACTGAAGTCTTAATTCAGTTTAAGGAGTTTAAAGCCTTTGTTGAAAATAAGACTTGTAAAAAGATTAAGTGTTTGAGAACTGACAACAGTGGTGAGTTATGTTCTACATAATTTGATAAATATTGCAAGGAACAAAGGATTTAAAGACATAAGACAACTCCATATACCCCACAACAAAATGGAGTTGTAGAAAGGATGAACAGGACACTGATGGAGAAGGCTAGGAGTATGCTTAGTGGAGCAAGCCTTGAACAAAAGTTTTGGGCTGAAGCTGTTGCCACTGCTTGCTATCTGGTAAACAAATCTCCTACATCAGCTCTTGTTGGCAAAACACCTATGGAGGTGTGGTTTGGTAAGAAGCCTTCAGTAAGGCATCTTCATGTTTTTGGTTGTGAGGCATATGCACATGTGCCTAGGGAGAAATGATCTAAGTTGGAGAACAAGGTTGTTAAATGTATCTTCATTGGCTATGGTGTTAGTGTGAAAGGATACAAGCTTTGGGATCCTGTGACTGAGAAAGTGTTCTATAGAAGAAGTGTTATCTTCAGAGAGCTAACACCCTCTTCCGTTGTTCTACAACTAGAACAGTCAGAAAAGAAAGATGCGGTTCAGTTTCCTTCTAACCCTAAGAAGACTGAACTGACAGACCATGTGAGGCTTGATGATGAGGAGAGCTCTAGAAGCTCTGGAAGTAAAGAAGAAGAAGCAAAACATCAACCTTAGTCATTGAGGAGGTCTACATGAACAAGAAAGCAACCTGATAGGTTTGGTTATTCATTACTTGATTCTAGTTATGCTTTTGCTTTGCTTTCTAACATTGATGAGCCTAGAACTGTGAAAGAGGCTATGGGCATGAAAGATGTAGGTTGCTGGAAGGAGGCCATGGAAGATGAGATGGCTTCTTTGGAAAAGAACAAAACTTAGGACTTGGTCCCTTTGCCTGATGGACAGAAACCCATTGGTTGTAAATGGGTGTTCAAGAAGAAATTCGGTGTAGATGGCAGTGTTGAAAAGTACAAGGCTAGATTGGTTGCGAAGGGGTACTCACAAGTGGAGGGAATTGATTACAGTGAAATTTTCTCTCCTGTTACAAAGTTGACATCCATTAGATTTCTATTATCTCTTGCAGCTGCTTATGATTTAGAGATAGGACAGATGGATGTGAAGACAACTTTCCTTCATGGTGATTTGGAGGAAGAAATCTACATGTCACAGCCAGAGCATTACATAGAGAAAGGTAAAGAAAATTTGGCCCGCAAGCTTAAGAAGTCTTTGTATGGTTTGAAGCAGTCTCCTAGGATGTGGTACTTGAAGTTTGATGTCTTTGTGTTGTCAATAGGTTATTTGAGACCAAAATTGGATCACTGTGTGTATTATAAGTTTGATGGTGATCGTATTCTCATTGTTTCTTTATATGTTGATGATATGTTGCTCATTGGGAAGGGTAAGAATATCATTTCTAATTTGAAGTCTCATTTAGTAGCACAGTTTGAAATGAAAGATTTAGGGGCAGCCAGGTTTCTTGGAATGGAAATCAGAAGAGACAGAACTAACAGAAAACTTTGGTTAAGCTAGAGTAAGTATGTGAAGACCATGTTGGACAGGTTCAGTATGGAAGATTGTAGACCATTGAGTGTACCTGTTTCATTGGGGACAAAGTTGTCTATTAATGATTGTCTAAAATCTCCTAGTGAGGTGGAGGACATGAGCAGAGTACCTTATGCTAGTGTTGTTGGTAGTTTGATGTATGCTATGGTCTGCACAAGACCAGACATTGCCCAAGTAGTGGGAATTCTTAGTCAGTTTATGGCTAATCCTGGATGGGTACATTGGGATGCAGTTAAGCGAGTGTTCAGATATTTGAGGGGTACTTTTGAGTATTCCATTTTCTATCATGGCAAGGCTACAGGACCTCTGCATTCAGTTAGAATTTGTGGATTTGTGGATTCTGATTGGGCAGGTGACATTGATAGCAGGAGATCCACTAGTGCTTATGTGTTTACACTGTTTGGTGGTGCGATTAGTTGGATGAGTAAGCAACAACCTGTGGTTCCTTTGTCCACTACAGAAGCTAAGTATATGGCTGCAACTCATGCTTGTAAGGAATCCATTTGGCGTAAGAGATTGTGTTATGATATTGGTGTTGATGCAAGTCAAATTACGATCAGTTGCAATTTGCCTTGCGAAGAATCCAACTTTCCATGCTAGAACAAAGCACATTGATGTTTAGTTTCACTTCATGCGAGACATGGTTGAGGATGAAAAGGTAAATTTGGAGAAGGTAGATACTTTGAAGAATGTTGCAGATACATTGACAAAGCCAATGGGCACAGAAAAATTTAGATGGTGTTCAGAGCCTATGGGCCTCTTGGCCTATAGCAGTTAAATCATGTTAGTCTATTGGCTCTTACAAGGTGTTCGACAAGTGGGAGAATGTTGGGAATTAAGGTGTCTCAACCTTGGCAATTCCTTGCATTATTTATGTTTGTATTTATTAATTCATTGCCTATGTTGTAAATTAATTGTAAATTCTATATTTTCATATTATGGGATGTGGTACGGTGATGTGTCATCCTACATGGCAGATGACAACTTGTAAATTTGTCCTCACATGAGGAGATAGGCATCCCACTTTGTGGTAGGATTATTTTGTCATGTGTCAGTATCTTGGATGTTGTGTAAGGGAATATTGACCGAAACGGTTATGACGGATTCCTATGATAGAATCTATGACATGTAAGAGTCAAAAATAGAAGCTTGTAAGACAGTAAAGACATGTGTCATGAAGCATCTTTGAAAAAGGCATATTTGGGCATCTCAAGGTGGACTATGACATGTTGTAAGAGAATATGTTATTTATAGCCTGTGTATGACAGATTCTTTTACAGCTGTAAGTTGTAACTGCTATGACAGATTCTATGACGGTCGTAAGTGTCGTAAGAGCATCTGTCATAGCCCATTTTGGAAATAGGTGACCTCTTTGGGATGGGAGCTATGGACAAGTGTTAGGCACATTCTACAATGTTGACCAAGTGTCCTTAGGCATGGATTTTGGGCCATGAGGCCAAGTTGGACGCCCATTCCAAGTTTGGACCAATATTGCCTTGTATATTCTATATAAACAGGTGCTTGAAGAGGGAGATGTATTATAGGTTTGAGATGTAGTATTATGCTGCCAGTTTGTCTCTAGATATGAGTGTTAAAGACTCCTAAGAGCTTGCATTACAAGTGTGTTGTAAACATTCTTTGTTTTGATAATACATTGTGTAGGTTTTGGAGTGTGGGGTTTTTACCTGATAAGGGTTTTCCCCACGTATATCTTGTGTCTCTCTTCTTCTGTCTCACCTTCTCTGTTATGTGTTTGTTGCAGTATCTCATGTTAATGGTTTAATGTTGCTGTAATAGTTAGGATAAATTTGAATTTGCACTCTCCTCCCCTCTTTAGATTAGTGTAAGAAGCAATTTCCGCACACCTAGCTTCCTTTCATGATGTTCAAAATTAAGTGTTCATGTGGGTGGCCAAGATTCCTTAAGTGGATTCGGAGACTCCATGAACCCCTATTTTATACTAGTTAGCCTAGCCTAACCCATGGAAGGGGTTAAGGCTAAAATGTGGTGTAAAATTATTGTTTTATTTTAATTTTCATTTTTGTGTGTTGTGAAATTTTATTATTTTTATAAATTTTATTTAACTGCATTTATGTGGTGAGAGTCAATTTAATTATTTATTTTATTTTAATTATTTCTTTTGTGGGATGAGGATAGGTGCTTTAATTTAATATTTTAATATTTTCTTTTTATGAGAGGATTTTATTTCCTTGTTTTATTTTGGAAAAGAAGTCTTTTTGGAGAAAAAGAAAGAAAATTTCTTTCTTTTTTTTGTTTTTCATTCTTTTTGAGTTTAATTAGTTTTATTTTATGGGAAAATTGGGGAAGGGGTTTTACACTTTTTTGGTGTGCATGAAATTTTGAGAAGAGAAATTTGTGAAGAAAAGAAAGATCTTTGGGCTTGAAGATTTTGGAAAAAAATTTAGTACAAGAATTTGGATTCAAGAGCAAGGGTTGGATTTCATTTCTGGTTTTATTTTTGGGCTCACCCTAACATGGGGAGCTAAGGTAACATTCTAGATTTCTTACATTTTTAAGTTTGTAAAATTTATGTAATTGTATGAGATTTTTAGATTTGTATGAGGGTTTGGGTTTTTCTATCTTTTTGTCAAGTTTGTGGGTTTTGGGTTGTATGGGAGCGGCTCTCCAAATTGATGAGAGCCTCCCAAGTCTTGTGGGTTGAGGGAGGCGTGAACCTCTCTTGGGGAATGGTTACTAGTTTTATTTGATTCATTGATGGATATGTGATTGGTGTATTGTGGGGGTTGTGGAGATGTATATTGGTATAATTTGTTGTGTTGATGTGTATTTGTGAAGGTTGTGGAGATGTGTATTGGTATAATTTGTTATGTTGATGTGTATTTGTGGAGGTTGTGGAGATGTATATTGGTATAATTTGATGTGTTGATGTATATTCGTAGAGGTTGTGGAGATGCATGTTGGTATATTTTGTTATATTGAGGCATATGGAGGTTTTGGAGGTGTGTGGAGAAGTGGATATTGTTGTTATGCTATGGTGTGATTGGTGGTGTTGGGGTTTGAATTCTTTGCATTGTTGAGGAGGTATGTGTGGAGGTATAACGGTTGGTAGTGATGGAATTGTGTATTGTGATTTGTGGTGATTCTTGATAGTTGTTTTGTCCCCAAGAGGGTTGACTTTCCCCTCCCTCCCCTAAATTGGATCCAAGAAAGATCCTTGTGTTGTGAGTCAAACCATAGGAGTCTTGTTGTGATTTTACTTCTATTGGATTTGAGTATTTGTAAGTTTTTTTGCATGTGTATGTGAACCTGGTTTTTGGATTTCTCCTGCTTGGGGATGGGATGTGCATATGCAATCCCTATGGTAGGGTGGAGAGCAGGACTTGGACATCTATTTGGTTGTATGTGTGCAGGTTAAAGGAAGGATTTCTAGTCAAGGTTGAAAATTGAAAAGAGTTTCTATGTTTCTAAGTAAAAGAAAAGAAAATCAGTTTTGCTATGTGCAACTGGATGCCTTTATACAAGATTCTTGTTGAATTCTTTTATTATGAACTTGGAGTTTTTGAGAAGCTATAATTGTTGTTGAAGGAGAATAATTGAGCATCGTATATGTTTTGTTAAATCTGAAAATGTTCCTTCCATCTTGTATACAATTATAAATTTGATTAAACTATTGTTGGGAAAAGAAAGTAGAAATTCTTATTGATTCTCTTAAAAACTAGTAAACTGTCTCCAAAAAACTAGTATGTTATGTCTTCATTAACATTTGTTCTAGAAATTGGGTTTGTCTGAAAAATTTTAGGAAAAGTGTGCCTCTAAGTTTTCTAAATCATATAAAAAAATCATGGAGATCAGTTTGATTAAATAGAAAAAAAAAAAAAAGAATGATCAGTATAATTATAATTCAATTTTAATAGTTGTTTTATTTCTTTAATTTTTATAAATAATATCAGTTTTATTTCATTACTTTAAAATGGGAAAAAGAATCAATCTTGACTTTAATCAATTTTGTAATGGAAAAATTATAGATTTGGTTTTATTTTTGGAATGAAAAGGAATTTTTAATTTAAGAATAGAAAATAAAAGGCAAACTTTATGTATAATTTAATTTGAAAAGCAATCTAGTTGTCTCATTCATTTATTAGAAAGAATTTCAAATTAGTTCTATTTTACATATATTTGAAAAAAGTAATTGTTTTTAGAGTTTTAAAGGAAAGGATTATTATATGATTTGTTTTGTTTTAAACAAAGATATATATTATGTTTTATTTAATGAATTGTTTAATTTTATGATTTGTTTTATTTTAAACAAGAAAGCAAGTTTTTTTGGAAAAGCAATTTTTTTTTTTACTTTAAAGAAAGCAATCATTCTAGTTGAATAAAAGGAAGTTTTGTTTTCATAATAGAAAAAGGAATTGTTTTAATTTTGCTTTATGGTTTTAAGGTTGAATTAGATGATAATTCTAATTTGAAAATACATTAATATAATAATTGATTTGAGAGATTGATTTAGGTTTATTTAAAATTAATTATTAGATTTATTTCAAGCAGAGAATTAAATAAAAGAATTTTTGAATTATAGGAAAAAGGGTTTTAATTTTATTTAGTCGTATGGTTAATCATAAGAAAAGAAATAGTGTTATATTGATTCAAAATTAAATACATTATCTTATTCTATTTTTAAAAATAAGGAAAGCTTTCTTATATTGTGAATTAGAAACAAGCTTTTTGTATTGGAATTTAGAAAATGGAAATAGAGGTTAAGACTTCTTTAGAAAAAGATAGTAAGACTAGATTTGTGAAGAAATTGAATGTTTTATTACTTCTTTATGAAAGCATGAAATAGTACTATTATTCTATGTTATTTGAATTAGATTATTTAAAGAATTGTTTCAGTTAAAGTTTTTCGTTAGTAACGATATTATTTGTGCCAATAAATTAAGTAGATCTTACAAGTTGGAATGTAGATTAGATTAATGCTTCTAGTTATTATTAGTAAATGAGAGATTTAATCCTTTGAAATTAATTTCTTTCTAGATCAATGCCTTTAAGTTAGAAAAAAATTTGTAGTTACGTGTGTACCCACTTGTATGTGTTTATATGGGTGGGCATTACACTTTGATTATTCACAATCCCTCTAACATATGTTGCATATCTTTCATGGGTTGTTTACAATATCATTTTATCTCTTGCATGTAGATATCATTGTGCAAGCTTGCTCTAAGTTGCTAAGTAGGCTTTAATATATTACTTTTTATTGCATTTATTGATTTTTCATTGTTTCCTACAATCTTAGACACGCTTAAGATTTAAAAGACACATTATTTATCTATTTATCAATCTAGCTGTCATTGAGGAGGAAATACTAAAAATAGGGTTTAACTGAGGCAAGCCCCTCTATAGCCCAACCCTTTTCCTCCATCTTTGTGTTTGCAGGTCTCACTCAAAAGTTTGATGACACAAGGAATGACTAAAAAGGCTGACATGAAGATCAAGAACTAGAATCTACACCATACTGTACCATATAGACTATAGCGTGGTGCACAAACATCTACATCACGCACTATCATCTTGGCATTGGGCTCCATCTTTTGGTGATAGGTTCTTTGTTGTTTTATTTTTAAGTTTTTGTATCTCATTTCTAGAAATATTTTGTATATCTCTATATTTTCCTAATTTTTAGTTGATTTAGTTATCTATCTTATCACTCGATTGCAACAAAGGGACATAGCTTAGACATTTTTCCCTTCCTAATTGGATAAAGGTGAAATATACTTCTTCGTTAGCTAGTGTCCTAATGTTCAATAGAGAATTGTTTTTATTATGAGTAGATTAGTCAAAGCAATTTTTCAATTAAACATAGAATAAAAAAGAAAGTGGGAAATTATAGTAATCCCTCCTAAGACGATGAGTCCAATAGTATGCAAAAAGCTTCACAACATAAGGAGACAACACATGAAAGAACTAGGTTGTTGTAGAATGCTAAAGTGCTATAGAAAATCTTAAAAGTGAAGAAGATGCTTGATCAAAACCCATCTAAATGCATGAGGAGGGAAGAGGAATCCAATATTTAAAAATCTAAATCATGTGTAAGAGGCTAAGTTAGGAAAAGACTGTTGGAACTTGGTAGGCTAGGCCAAAATGAAAGATACAAAAGAAGAGAAGGAGATAAAAAGATCTAGGTTTTGAATGCCAAAGAGAGCTTAAATGGTTATATGGTCATTGGACAATGTCGTGCACATGCAGACATCTACATGATTGCTCTACCATCCAAGAAGAAGAAAATTAGATACATTACAAAATGGTCACGCTAGACACATAAGCATAAAAAATACACTAGACAAAACATAATTTCACAGGACAACACAAAACTTGGCATCTCAATTAGGAAACAAGCTAAGAAGGAGAGATAAAGTGGTCCATTAAACATACTATAGGAATTGACACAAAAATAAGGATAAATTGTAGTGTCAAACTTGTAAGGTATGCAATTTTCAACCTTACAATAGTTGGTTGATCCTTCACTCAATTCTAAACCTATTGGTTGCAATTGGGTCTTTCAAAACAAATATAAAGTAGATGAATAACTTGACAAACATAAAGAAAGGCTTGTTGCAAAGGGATATTCTCAAAAAGAAGGAATAGACTATGTGCTGACCTTTCCACCTACAATGAACTGGACTACCATTTAAGTTTTATTGGATTTAGTAGCACAAAATAGATGGAAATTTCATACTTGATGGATATAAAAACTACCTTTTTGAATGGTGATCTCAAATAAATAGTTTATTGACTCATCTACAAGGTTTTGTAGTTGAAGGTCAAGAACACAAAGTGTGTAAGTTAGTAAGATTGTTGTATGTTTTGAAACAATCCCCACTAGCTTGGTATGAAAATCTCCTCCAACACCTCTTGAGCATGAAATTCAAGCATGTTGAATTTGAAGATACAATTATTTTTGTTAAGACAATTAAAAAAATAGTTGTATACCTAGTTTTATATGTGCATGATCTGTTCATAATAGAAAATAATAAAAATACACTACAAAAGTTAAAGTAGAACTCATGAAACATTTTGAAATAATAGATTTGGGTTATATCTTCAATACTATTTGGGTATTGAAGTGCTTCAAAAATACAACTCCATTCTCATCACACAATAGAAGTATATTAGTGAAATTTTGAGAAAATTTGGAATGGTGGATTATAAACCACTTGGCACACAAATGGAACAAAATTAGAAATTGATATTAGATGATACTACAAACTTTGAAGATGCGACTAAGTGCAAACAACTCATTGGAAGTTTGATGTATGTAACCACAACTAGACTAGACTTTTTTGTTGTTTGTGTTCTCTCTAGATTCATGCAAAAGGTGAGATAAAGTCACTGGTTAGTAGAAAAGAGGGTTCTTTGATATCTAAAGGGAACTCAAAATTTTGGGCTTTGTTACTCCAAGGTAGCAAAATTAAAAATAATTTTAGACTATGTAGGAGATTTTGAAAATGGGAAATTGTTAGAAGTTAGGATCTTAGGATACTAATCATTATGAATAAAATATAAATAAATATAAATGAGAATTATACAAGCATGATTTTAACACATTACACAAGATATACATGGGGAAAACCCTTTCAGGTAAAAAACTCCATAAAGCATCATTTTATTAAAACACTTACAAAAATAGTCTATTTAAAAATACTTTGAACCTGTGGGATATACTCATTTACATACTTCCACATGGCCAATAATACCTCCTGTGCATAGTGATATAATTCACTCTAAATCTCCAAATTTCTTTTTTGCTCAAATGAGAGAGAACCTCCTTAAATATAGGAGTGGCAAAATACCTGAAGGGGTATTAGTCACACATTTTCAAAACAACCATATGTAAATAATTAGTAATCAAATAGTTATTAGATTATTAATTTTTAAACATTTGGTATATGCTTTATAAAGTATATAATAAACATAAGGTTCTATAACCTTATATTAAAACAATATATAATTGTTATAAGGGTATGACCCCTAATAACATTATGTTCTAACACTCCCCCTTAATGTTAATCAGGGGCATCACATGTCAATTTCTATAAAAAAATGAAGTTCACTAGTAACATAGGTCTTCTTTGATAGTGATAAATAGGGACACAAAATATATATCAAAATTGAAGAGCATGTATTCTGAACTACATGAAAGTCATCTTGTCACAATTTATAATCCTAGCGTTTAAAAAAATGATACTTAAACAAGGTCGTATAATGTTTTTATTGGAGCCCAGAACTCTTCAAACTAGCCTCCCCCAAGTTTATTATATAGTGCCCATAGGTCTTATACAATACTGTTGTTCTCAAAATCAGCTACACTCGTTTTTGTAGACAACCCCCCACAAAACTTGTCTGTTTCGTGAATCTACACTCTAAGCTCGTGGATTGAGAAAAAGATTCCATTAGTCTCGTGCGAAGTCATTTGACATTCTCAACTGGTTTATGACATCCCTTTGAATCAGTTTCTTGATATTTGCAAAGAATGTTCAAGTTGTAAATTGGTTAAAATGTTAATTTAAGTCATTTTTGGGAGTTAGAAAAATTTGAGTCTTGATATGCAAGAGCGGCAAAAAATGCCGCTCCTACATATCTCTTTTTGACTTATTTTATCATACATGCAATAGCAACATTTTTTGCCACTCTTGCATATGCTTTCCGTAAAATATGTAAAGGCGGCAGATCTCACCACCATTACATATTTTTCTCCGTTTTATGCATCGTCGGCGGATTTTGCCGCCGTCTCATGTTGGTTGTCACTCGTGCCGGAGTGGCCGACTCCCGCTCGAGCAAGATTTTTGAAATCTTCTACATCGAGTGCCATTAATGGCCACTCGTGCCACTCATTGAAACCTTATTTTCAAGTTTTAAATGCGTCTTTTTGTTTGTTATTTTTTGTTATTTCATTTCTCCTAGCTACTTCTCTAGACTCCCTCACATCGCTCAATCGCGCCGCCGAAGGGATTCAACCTAATCCACACCTAGGGTTTCAGACTTTGACAGGTAAATCTTTGATCGTTTTCTTTTAATAAACCAAGGGTTTTCGTTAGTTTTTGCATAGCTTTCTGGTGTCTTGATTTTGTTATATGTTTTCGTTAGAAGATGGGTTTTCTTAAACTATCATGGTCATTGTTGTTCAAATCTCTGGTTAGTTCTTTGTTTTTCAACTATCTTTAGACACCTGATATTTGTGCCCTAGGGAGATCGGTGGTTTCACCGCTTAGACCCTTGCAACCTTTGCCATATATCATGTGCATCATCGGTCGTCTTCGCCGATCAAACACCAAAAAACCTTGCAATTTTTATTATATGCATCGTCGGCATTGTTTGTCGCTCGGACAGGTGTTATCGGTGGTCAAACCAACACTGCATGTAGTGTCGGCGAATTTCACCGACCAAACATTGCAAAGACAAACCGACCCCATATGCATTGTTGGCGAAATTCACCGTGGGTACATGACTTCATGGATCTGTATGGTGTATAAGCGGTTAATTTTGCCACCTTTGCACGAAGATTTATTTCATACCCTATGCGATAGCGGAAATTTTTGCCGCTTTGACATCAAAGTCTTCGAACTCTTATCATATGCTGTAGCGGCAAAATTTGCTGCTCATACCAGAATTCCTGACCACATGCAGTGGCAGCAAATTTTGCCACCAGTGCAATACAATAAGACCCTCATATGCAAGGGCGGCAAATTTTGCCGCCCATGCAAAAACTGTCCCAAATTTTTCCAACTCTGAAAATTCCCAGTTTTGATTTTCCGAACCCACTTCTCCTCTAAGTTTTGGCCAGCTCGCACTATAGCCCTTTTTTCAGCGCATTCCCATAGTTGTAATCATCAACATGCAATTTTCCCAAATTGCCCATATTTTCCCTAATTGCATGATCATGACTTTTCTTGCAGTTTCTTCTACGGAGCTCCGTTCAACATTAAACTTCTCCTTGGTGAAAGTTCATCTAAATGACTAAATTGTCCCCAAAGAAAGCAAGGGCAATGAAGTACAAATATCAAGGTGTTTTCCCAATCACCTCGGTCCATTCTAATGTTGATGACATTAGAGATACGGAGATCAGTCATGTTGATATGGCCGAGTTTGTAGAGAGGACCAAATCGAGTAACCCCGGTGCTATGATGATGAGGATAGTTGAAAGTAATGTTCATCTGGTTTCATCATTCCCAGTGGCAGCTCACAACACAGAATTTGTTCTTTAATGTGCCCATTTCTATAACAGAGATGCTAGGTCTGTGGTGGACGCCAGTGGTAATGTGATAATCAGGTTGGATCTGGAATTCATTGACAAGGTGTTCATGTGTCCTCCTGCAATAGAGGTATTGAAGCTTGACTTTGTTGAAGCTCAGAAGGTATATGACAAAAATCTAGAGAAAGCAAAGAAAATAATCAATAGCAAATGGTTGAAGACTACAAGATCAAATTTGTCGAGGTGGCTGCGCAGTTTCCCTCGAAGTGATTTTGTAGAGGAGATTGGTGACCTAGTTACTCTCCTCAGCAGAATAAGAGGTTTGCCTTCCTCTTCATAGTTTCAGGAATGGATGTATCCTTTCATTAAGGTCATACTCCAGGGCAAGCAAACCATTTTCTGGGGAGAACAAATAAGTAACACTTTGCATGAACAACTAACAAAGATATCTACTACCTCCAAGTTCTATATGACTTTCTATTTGGTATACATTGCAGCTTCCATGAGAATTTTTCCAGGATTATCATTGGAAGGGGATAGGAGAGTAGTTCTAGTGTACCAATATTATTCTCAGTTGACATTGAAAGGTTCCATTCACCATTTCAGGAGAGTAAATGATGTGTTCTTTGTTGTATTCTTGTGTCTTTTTGATCCTCAACTAGAGCAGAGAAGAATTTCTAAGGAAGCATGGACAGTGGTAAATGACTTCGGTTGTATGTTTTTACAATTCCCATCTTTTTCATATCTCAGGGTTGGATTTTACCAAGGTTACCCTTATATGCTTCCAAGATTCCCTTCAGACAAACTAGTCTTGATGGAGTTGTGTAGACAAATGATTGTTGTGCACAACAAACAGATGGAACTCAAGAAGCCTGGTTTCCAATTCCCAGTGGAAATTGGCAGATATTCAATGATGACTGCTGCAAAGGCAAGGGCCATGGAGACAGAGATGCAGTTGGTCACCATGAAGCAATTCAAGAGGAGACCAAAATTTGACTACAGGGGTGTAAAGGATAAAATCAGAAGGAAAACTCAGTTTCATGAACAAATGGTGGAAGATGTCTGGGTAGACTTGAGAACGGAGGAAGATATCAGGAAACTGGACTATAGCAGGTTGTCCCTAGAACAGATTGAATATCTGGGACTTGCTAATATTCCAGAAGATCTTGTGGATGATGGGGAATTGGTTGACATCAGATATGATGCAAAACAGATTGTCAATACTCCTCTCCCTCCAATTCTATGGTCTCAAAAGGAGTTGACCTCACTGAGGAAGAGATTTGAGCCCATATTGGCTAACACCAATAAATGGTTGGTGGATAAAGGAATTACTCTGAAAGAATTCCTCACTGGATCAGAAACTAAAACTCAAGAGCAAACTGGTAAGAAGGTAGAAAACAGGATGAAGAACAAGAGTGATGTTCCCTCATCCTCTAAAACACACAAGCCTAAGATCAGATTTGTGACAAAGAAATCAAAAGTTGTGGAGGAAGAACCTGAAATGAAAGATATGGAAATTAAAGAGCTGGCTATTGAAGAGCCAGCCACAAAAGAGATGGATGTTGAAGATAGGGATTTAGATCAACCAGACAAGGAGACTTTATCTCCGCAGGAAAATATACAACAAGAAATGGAAGCATCATCTCCATTACACAATATACCTGTTGCAGCTCCTGTGTCTGTTTCTCCTATTAATATTACCTCTTCTGAGTCTCCTTCTCCTCCTAAAATAATTTTTGATAATCCCCAAAACACTTTTGAGGATGTTCTCCGTTCTACTGAGTCAATTCCTAGTTTGTCTTCTTCTTCTTTTGACATCGGGGATACATCTATTTTTTATCATTTTGTGATGAATACTAAGCAAGTTTCTAGTGTCAATGTAACAGGTGTGGTTTTTACTAACACCCCGCCTATTGTTTCTACTATCAGCGCAAGCACAGTTCTGGGAACACCAGCCGTAGGAATGGATCCCAATGTGAGTACTTCTCTGCTTCCACCTTGGTTTTCAACTTACATGCCAAAAAGAAAGAAACAAGCCATCTCCCCAGATGACTTTGATTTCACTAAGTTGGTACCTGCAAAGCCCAAGGCCCCGAAGAAACCAAAGATTCTTTCTAGGGTACTTGAAGATAAGGGACACAAATTTCTAGAGATAGCAAAACCTCCACAGGATGTAACTATTGAAAATTTTGACATGGCCGACTACTCTATTTCCAGAGTTGAGTTAGGCAAAATAACCCATGAAAGTGCTAAAAATGATATGCAGTCAACCATGGACATCCTAATCCAAAATTTTGACAGGGAAAAGGAAATGAAGGATCATTACAAGGCAATGGTGGAACAGCTAACTACGGTGGTAAGGAAAATCACTTTGAATTCAGAAGTAGTTACTCCAGAAGCCGTGTCTATAGAAGATCCCGTCGTCCTGAAAGCAGGAAAGACTCACCTCAAGGGAAAGGTGCTTGA
Organism: Cunninghamia lanceolata; assembly: GCA_027924645.1. Lineage (NCBI taxonomy): Eukaryota > Viridiplantae > Streptophyta > Pinopsida > Cupressales > Cupressaceae > Cunninghamia > Cunninghamia lanceolata. Next base: position 2,932,790 of record BSBN01001394.1, on the reverse strand, counting down.
AGAGTACTTAGAAAGGATGCATGCACAAGGGATCTCTTTGCTCACAGACGTATCTGAGAAAATAGATAAAATGAGAAAAGTAAAAGTAGAGCTTGATGATCTCATTGATATTATCTCTCAAGATATTGAATGCATAGAGAATGATCATGATAAATGGATAGAAATGAGGAAGCTCAAAATAAGTACCCTGATATCAATTGGTGCTATTTCTAACATGGATTCATATATAGAAACAAAGGAGGCATTGATGTACAGGAGCTGTGTGCTTAGGGAATTGATCAAAGATCTTGAAACTGCAAAGGAAATTAGTGAAGAAAGCAATATTATTCTGTTGCATAAGTTGGAGGAGTTGCCATGCAAGCTGGTATCACAGGACAACCAATTTCTTCCTGCAGAAGAAATGGTTCAAGTATTCAAGGACATGTTCCAGAAAGAGTTTGAAGATAAAATATTTTCAATGACTTCTGTGGACAATCTTTTGGACAACCAGTTAACTTTGGATAATTTGAAAACCAAGTTAACTAATCATGCTAAATCTGTCACTACAGTGAAAGATGCCATAGTCCGAGCTAGGATGATCTTCAGAAATACGGTCCGCCCGGATAGCATTGAGATGCAAGCATCCTTCACTATGTATGATCATCACATGAGTAATAGTGGTGACACAAATTGAAGCAATTGTTTTTCCTTAGTTTATTTTCTTTTCTCCACATGTACTTTCGAAACAATTTTGGACATTTTTACATGTACATTTTTCATATGTAATTACATGTAAAAATATAGGAAGTCCCAAGTCAACAAGGACTCCTATTTTTGAATAAGTCAAAGTAGTTAGATTTCTCCTAAATTTTCTCAAGGCTTTCCCTATAAATAAAGGGGGCCTCTTTTGTAAATATTATCTTTGGTTTATTGTAAGAAAACTCTGGTGAATTGAGAAGCAAATCAAGACTTTGTGCCTTTTTGTGAAAATCAATATTCAAATATTTATCAATACAAGAAAGCAAGTTTAATTCCAAACTTTGTCTTGGGATTATTTGTGTTGTGATAGTTTTGTTCTTACGTCTTGCTATCATAATCTTATTTGATAATAATTGAAATGTGGAGTTGGTTTCAAGAAATTGAAGAGTGCTGTTAATTTGATTCTGATAGACTTTGTGCTATCAAATCATTTGTGGGTTATATATTCATGTTTGTGAGAATACAATAGTTTGGAGACTTTGTGCTACAAGTTACTATATTCGATTTACTTTTATCATCTTGAAGAGGAGTGAAGACTTTGGGCTGCATTCTACTTCAAATAATTCTGTTTACAAGTAGTAAGTGAGGTAACAAAAAACTTTGTGTTTCTGTGATTTTGTGATAATTTACAAGTCCTCTATCAAGAGTTTGAAATATAAACATCTATTCTGAAAAAAGAGAATGAGATGAGATGGAACCACCCTAAACATAGTTTTTAGTGTACATAAATTTCATATGTTGATTGGTTTACAAAAGTCAAGTAATTAGAGGGAACCTCCCCTTGCTGAGAGGAGAGACTTTGTCTCATTATAGCTGTGGCTGATATACCCATTTTGCCATTAGTGAGTTAACAACAAAATATTCACCCAACAAATACGATGCTTTTATAGGTGGAAGATTTACAAAGATCTAAGAATTTTCAATATGCCCATAGTGCTTACATATAATGCCTAGAGGCCCTATGCTATGCATGTTAGGTCTTACATCTAAGGAGTTAGCCATATATAATGCCTAGAGGACTTACTTTTTGTCTTTTAGGTCTTACATAGAGTTTCCATTGTCAGACACACTCTCTCCCCCTCAATGGCCACTCCTTATGGCCAAGCATTGGTTTGAATTTGGAGAATTTGATATGTACAGCACAAATGTTTGATGTTATATTTCATATATAATCTCTTTGTGATTATTGGGAACTTAGCCCAAATCTTCTTGACATAGTATATCTGCCATCTGATAATCAATCTTGTAGAATTGAAGAATAAAATGAGGATCGTATAATTTCCTTTGAATGAAGTGTCCATAAACTTCAACTGTGTTTTATTTCTGGAAATAAGAGTCTTTGGTAAGAGTAAATATCTTTATCATATAATAAAGTGGGACTTGTAATAGCACTTAGATGAAACAACTCTTCTAGTATTCTTGTAAGACACATTGATTCTTTTGTAGTCAAATTTTAATTAAAGAGCTATAGAAGATATCTTTTTAAATGTTACTCCATCCATGTGATAGTAACTACACCATATTTTGAAGACATGGTTTGAGGTGCATCTCCTATCAATAGGATCACCAAAATAGTGAGTAAAACAATAATCAATAAATTTTATTTTTGATGCACGAATAATAAAATACCATAATTAATTTAAGAAGAAGTTAACATATTATATGCTATGATAATACTTAAAAAGGTCTAATATACTGAGTATGACTTCGGATGATAAGGGCTCCAGGGAATGTCTATCAATGACATCACTAATCTACGCGAAAAGCTTGAATCCTTAAAAAATGCATTATGGGCGCAGGCAAAGTATGGAGTCAAGGAGCAGTCAGAAGGAGAGCAGGCACTCGGTAAGGGTAGTGGGCTTGGCAAGAGCGATGGTGTGAGAGCTCAGAATGGCATATGAAGGCCTGTACAGGGTGTGCAAAGCAAGGAAAAGTCCCTAAGCGGTGCAGCACGGGAGGGGGTAGATTTTAGAGGGTTTGATCCCCTCGCTCCAGACGCGATTGGAAATGGAGACCTCTCTAATCTGGGCCATTGTCCCTCTAGCCCACCCTCCTTGAAATTGGTGGAACAACCCAACAATAACTACAAATTGTGCAAAAATGCCCCCAATGCATTCCATGCTTGCAGTGATTTTTGTAAAGAGCATATCTTGAAGGCCAATCCAGTGGTTGATTTAGGGCTAGTTGTTCATGACGTGATTTCTCCTGTGGGAATTGGGTAATCCATCTCCCTTGCCCCTAATCCCCCGGCCCCTCCATTTTTTTCTCAGTCTTCTCCCCCTCTATTTTTGGGAGACACTAAGGTAGATTTGGCTTCTGAGCCTATGGATTTTCATATTTCAGATGATTGCTTAGCAGAAGTTTCATCTAAAATTCGATCGTGGGCTTTGGTTTTTAGAGCAATGGGGAAGAGGCCTTCAGTGGATGAGTTTTTATCTTGGAGCAAGATTATATGGGATGGTTTGGCTTCTCCTACGGTGGAGCTATTGGACCATGGTTTTTTCCTTCTCATTTTTCTTAATTCAAAGGATTGTAGGTTTGTTATGGATAATAGGCCTTGGTTTTATGGCAGATTTGGTTTTTTTGTGACCCTGTGGTCCCCTTTTTTTGATCCTGCAAATGTGTGCATCACTTCCATTCCGATTTGGATACGGCTCTACAACTTACCTCTGGTTATACGTAATGCGGGACTTATAGAATCTCTGATCAACCATGTCAGCACATTCATTAAGGTGGAGGAAGCTGGCATTTTGGCCCCAAGACATTTCATCAAAGTTTGTGTTATGGTTGATATTTCTAGGCCATTACCTCACATGGTCCGCATTAATTCTTCTCTAGGCTCGTGGCTTCAATATTTAAACTATGAGGGGCTCCCAGAACACTGCTTCAGATGCAACCAACATGGACATAAGATTGTTGGCTGCCATGGTAAATCTGTAAATGGCCTTTGTACTCTTAACCTTAAGAGATGGGTCCGCAAGGTAGGCAGTCCTGATGCTGATTTCATTTGGAGAAACCATGGGGTCTTCTGGCAACATCGATCTACAGCCTCCCCAGTTTGTGGGGTTGATGGAAAAGGCTTTGCGGGCATAGTCCCTCCTAGTGTTGAGGTTATGGTTACTGATGCTTTCGATCAACAGGATCATATTGTCATAGATCAACAAGACCTTTTGACCTCAGAAGATGGGAAGCTCAGGATGACTCTTGTTGAAGATCATGATTATCTTTTGGATCAGGCTGATGCATTTTACCTATTCTAATTTTGGTGCCTTATCCCAGACTACGAGCAAGTGTACAAAACCTCTCATCTCCAAGGGCGACATTCATAGGGGCAGGAAAATTGAAGCAGAGAAATTGAGGTCAGAAGCTTTGGATTCGATAGAAGATGGCACTCAATGGACAATGGAAGCACTCCTCACCAAGAGTAAGCAGAAGCAAAAGAAAGGTTGATCTCTGGAGTTGGTTTGAGTGATGGAGATGATTTTTTGCGTGGTTTTTATTGATGTTCCACTTTGTCTTTCTTCCTCTCTCTCTGTCTTTTTTGCTCCCCGGTTTCAGGTCTGAAGCTTTCTTCTTTTTTTGATCTCTATGTCATATGGGAATGGGCCATCTTCCCACATTTTACGGATCAAAAATAAATAAAAAATACTTAAAAAGGTCTAATGATCTTATCAAGTAAATCATATGGAGTTGTCATAAGAATAAGCACATATGATATACCATGATTTTTCATGGAAAAAATAGCCATCTTACTAAACATATAGTAATGATCCATTAAAAATTTAAAACAATGAGTGATCTAGCATCTCTTGACTTGCTCCCCGGATAGTGTATTAGGGCGACAACCACCCATTACAAGTAGGTGCTTTTATACCCAAGAAATTTAGTGAAAATACTGACCTCCTTAGATAGTTGTGAAAAAACACTTATGTACAATATTAAAATGTTATCTTCTTGGATGTCTTTACCATTTGGACATGCCTGTTTTGTAGTATTTCCCCTTATGAACTTTTTTTCTCCGTGACATATAGGATAAAATTACTTCTTGATTATAACAATATTCAAATAACTAATATCAAATTTTATCAATCCCCTAGCCATGCAAACTCATCCAAGGTTTTTATCAAATTATTTCATATAAAGTAGCCTTTACATATGACAATATCTTATATGTATGACAATGAAAAATATATGTCATCTCTTAATTTTAGAGGTGATGATTCTCTTTAACATCAAAAACATCCTCTATGATTATAATATAAATAATAATATGGTTATATTTTAGGTGTTGTTTTCATCTTTTAAAAAATATCAACAATATCTAAGATTTATCAACTATTGTTGTCTATAGTAGTATATATCTCTAAAGTTAGTTTCAATATATAGAAATGTTCAAGTATAGAGTATGATGGAGTTTGGCTCATTTAGATTTCATAGCTTGAATAGGAGATGTTTATATTTTAGGAGATGATGATCAATTATATTGAGGGGATATCTAATTTCTTATCCTTGGACAATGTGAGGTTTAATGTTACCTTCTAGGAAGTTATCCAATAATTTCTACCTTCAATGGACAAGGGGATCCCATTAAGTTAGAACTCTAATTATTTCATTAAGTTGTCTCTTGAATATAATATTGTCCATGGTCATAAAAATAATCACAATGCATAGTAAATATAGAAATATTGAAACTTTTTTTAGGTTCCTTGCCTTGAGAGAAGAGACTACAACATTTATATTTTTTTATAATATGATATACATATGGGTTGATAGTAAAAAATTACTAAAACTGAGTTAGTTGGAGATGACAAAAAGTATCTTATTTCAACTTGAGCTATATAAGCATGTGAAATGATTGTGGGGAACAATGAAGAGCACTCATAAGAGTAATTCCCAAGTTTAAACTCCCCTTAATGCCATAAGGCATTTATTATAACTAAGGATATTTATGAAGCAATAGTGATTAAATGATATGTTGAAAAGACAACCCTGGGAACTTGAGAATGATGAAGCTAACCTATGTCATATGAATTATCAACCAAATAAAATAAAATATATTTATAATCTAATATAATATCATATAATATGGTCATTATGCTTTCATAAATTATGTCAAAGTATGAATAGTCTTAGTATGTTGGAAACTAAGTAGAAAGTGATATCAATCTTTGAAAGAGAACATGCCCTAAGGATTACATATTAAATATAATGCACCCATAATAAACTCATATAACTAATTAATGTTCTTTAATTGTGCACACAAGACTTAGATCAATATATACCACATTGAATAATTAGCACCTACACATTTCATATGGGATTTAGTTAATTCTAAATGGTGAATTTAAGTTTGAACATAGTGAGTCAAAAATCTTAACATAGAAAGGCTTAACAAACCCACAATCCCATTATAACTTCTAAGCAAACATATGTCAAACTTCATTTTAGCACTAACAAACTACACCACCTGAATCAAACCATGAAATATTAAATAAAAAGTATTGTTATGAGGTAAGGGGCACTGTTTCTCCCTAATGTGATCATTCAAAGATAGATCATATCAAGCATAATAGAAAAAATTATTTGTCGAAGACTAATTTAAATTCAAGTTGAAGACCATTCTTGAAGCGAGCCTAAAAATGAATGATGAAAAATAATGACTTTTACATTTTTTTGATAATCTTATTTAATCTAAGGGATACCACTCTCCTAAAATATAAGACTTTCTTTTAAAGGATGTGACTTTCCATTTTAAATGTTACACTTCTCTTTAAAAGGATAACGACTCTTTTTAAAAGATAATAACTCTATAAAAAAGATACAACTTTCTCTTAAAAAATATGACTAGGTGCATGTCCTGCTATGTACTCATGAATAGTTTTTCTTTCATCTCTCAGTTTTTGTCTTTATGGTGGCAGCTATGCTGTACATATTTGTGTACTATATTTGTAGTGTTGTATATATCTGTGTATTGTATTTGTAATGTTGTCTTTGATGAACGATTTAATAGTCCCCTGTGGACTGTTTCATTGTAAAATTTGAATTCATCCAATACAAAAAAAAAGGAAGTGAAAAGGATACCAGCCTTTTCTTTAAAAATATGACTTTACTTAAAAAGGAGGAAATTTTGAATGAGGAAGCGAATTGGTGTGATTTTTGTCATAGAAGGGTGCAATCTTTATTAAGGGAGCAATTTTCCTTAGAAAGGAAGTGACTTTATTATGAGAGAAGCTAACATTTTAATTTTCCTTTTACCTCTTTAATATTCATCTCAACCTCTAATACTATGAAAGTATAAGAATTTTCTATCTAAGAAAAAACACGACCCCTCTTTAAAAATAACTTCAATTATTAAGGGATTCGACTTTGTTTTAAAAATTAGAATCGCCCTCCCTTAAGAAGGGATAGGTCTTCCCTTTAGAAAGGAGGTGAATTTAATTAAACCGTTAAATATAAAATATTTAACAAAGAAGGTCATCAAACCATGAAGTATTAAGAGATTAAAAACAAGTGACCATTATATAAAACATTGCAACCATAGTAATGTCTCATTAGAATAAGGGATCACAAGGCGGGTGCTGTCACAATAGTGTGTCCCACTTATGGGACGTCCTAATTTTTGTTTGAAATCACATATTTTTAGAAAAATTAATGATTTAATCTTTGAGGAGTTCCATCTAAAGGGATTTAATTGAAGGGTTTGATAAAACTCCATTAGATCAAATCCCCTTGGAAAGAACCCCCTAGTCTTAAATCAAACCCTCAATGGAGTCTCCTCTGCACCTATCAAAATGCTAACAAAAACAAATTTTGCTTCACCTTTTGGGGGATCAAATGAAGTCATTTACAAATTCTATTTTGTAAAAATGTATCCTTGGTATAAGCTTTCCAAAAAGTATGATTTTGAATATGTTTCATTTGATTTTATACTTATTTTCTAGTTTCTAGTGAACGTAGGTTTTTCATCGAACATCAATGTCTATATTCCACACACATGGAAAAAATAAAAAAATAGAGAAAAAAATTCTAAAAAATATGCGTTCACTAATTATTGATATCCTTGTTTCACCAATAAAAAAAATTGAATTTCGATATATACACAACAAGTTATGCTTGACGACATACACCTATGTCCAAATTATAGTTTGACTTCAAAAGTTAATAAAAAAATTATATGTAACAAAAAGTTATGAAAAAATATCCATTCACTAGATATTTATGTTAAAAAACTATATTTTTAAAAATTAGAATTTTGTCCTTTCTAGAAAAAAGGTTATGTTGGACGACATAAATTTTACTTTCTAAAAATGTTGTTTACTATTAAAAACTAGTTATTAAAGGAGACGTTGAAATATTCATGATTTATTTCAAAATAAAATAAAATATATATATATATAGAATCTGTTGGTGCTCATTTTGACTTAGAAGTTGATTCTTAATGTTTAGAGGGTTTTCTCATTTAAACCCTGTATTTTCTTGCCCATCGGCATGACTTCGCAGGCTTCTTGGCAATCAGGTTGGTGGTAGGGAGGTGTTCATCGGTGTAACACTCTTCATCGGTGAGGTAATTTTATGCTAGACCAATAGGGGGAGGTTTGGCCGATAGGGAAATTGATGTTCAGCATGTCAGGGTGACTTTTGTGTTGTTTTCACCGATGGAGATTTGCCATTGACATGATGGAGGCTATCGGGTATGACGGCGAGGTGTTCACCGATGGAGTGGTGTCTGGCCAATGGTATCATTGGTGTGTGTTTGGCCGACGGAGGGATGAGGCCCGTAGGGCCATCGGTGGAAGTTGTTATATCGGCAGTGAGGTTTCTTGCTTGCCCGATGGTTCATTTCTGGCCGACGGAGGAATGTGAAATAGGCATCGGCGTAACTTTTGAGATCGACAAGAGAATCTGGGTGTTCATCGATGGCTTGTGTCACAGCGATGGGCTCTTGGGCGAAGGCTTGTGTGTCGAGCGCGGCAAAAGTGCTCGACACTTGGTATGTTTGCGACCTTGTTTATGAACTACTGTTGTGACCTCCTCACCATGCATGTGGGATTATTCCCCTATGTATCTTTAATCTTTGAGCGAATCACTTTTGGCGGGAACTTCTGTTTGAAATGTTGCGACAGTTTCTGAGTGGCTGTGGGTGGTTGAGACTCTTAATAGCGATAGTGCAGAGATGTGGACATTGGTACACATGATCAGGTTGCCCGATTTTTGAATGAAGACCCCAGATAATGGCGCATGGCTTGAGACCCCTTTTTGTCTACTGCATTAATATCTTCTGAGCGCCATTCCTTGGTGGGATCTGTATCTGGCAATTTTGATATTTTTGCCATGTAATTAATTGCTTATGGTACACTATCTGGCTGTTATAAGCAGATTGTGTTACCATTTTTTTGTTGTTGAAAGTTGAATATTTGGCTCTGTAACACAATACAGTTCGTTTTGGTTGCTCTGTACAGTTAAACCTGTGAGTTTATGTATCTCTTGTTGTACGTTTTTGCATGAATCCATTGATTTCATGGTTAATTCTATATGAGAAATGCTATGTTAGCATGTGTTTTGTTAATTCTGTCTCCAGTATTGCATGTATCTTTCTTCTGAGTCTGGATATTTAAGCAATGTTTGAGACTCTAGAACATAGAATTCCTGTGTTGAATGTCTGATCTTTTAACTTCTGCTCAGGGGGTAGATTAAATTGTTTTCAGATTGAACATTGGGAAGGGTATACTGCAGTAGGGATGCCATAAGTATAGATAGCTTAACACTCTGTATTGGGAGATATCTGTAAGGCAGGTATCATATGTATCCCCCTGAAATCCAGTTTTAGTTGTTCATGCATATCATTCACAGGTGTATGTCTACTGACTCCAGGCCCTGGATAGGCACCAATCTTGCTTTGTGTTTGTGTTACAACCATGTCCAGCTCTGCATCCAAACTTAAAATCAAAATCAAAATCTAAAACAACCATTAGGACATTAGAATTAGTTTTAGGATCCTCAGTCCTCTGTCTACAACTACAAATAGGCCTAAAGCTAGCCCCTTTGCTCTTATCTTTCAGTTTTGGTCTACTTACAAGAGGACTTATCTGCTTTCTGTCAGCATCCTGGCCTTGTATGTATATCCTCATGGATGTTGACTAGGGAATACCCCCCTAGGTTTTGCAGAGCCTGAAGAAGAAGAGGAGATAAAATATAGAGTCTATCTCCTACACTGTTGGCCCCTGGCCCAGAGATCCTGTTGATCATTGGTGGCTACCTTGTAGGGAAATCTGGGAGTAAGCATCCAGTCTGGGAAAAAACCAACAGAAATTGGCGACTCCACTGGGGAGGACTGATAAAAAAAATGATATATTTGTGACCCATCTGAGTCACAACATAAATTGGTGACTCTGCTGGGGAGAAAATTGATGAAAAAGTGTTATATCTTGTGACCCATCCGAGTAACCAACAAAAATTGGCGACTCTGCTGGGGAGTTTGTGAAAGAACCCTAGTTTACAAAAAGAAAACAGTTCCTAGTTCCTAGTAATAGGTGGCGACTCTGAAGTAATCTCCCAACCGGTCAAAGTAAAACTTATATGCAGGGGAGAAGATCCCAACAAAATCCTTTATTTGAAGAGTTACCAGTAACAAGAAGAATGATGTATAGAAGAAAGGGAGCTATCTCAGTCAGTCATGAGGGTTCCCCCAGAAAAAGTGATGATACGCAAGACAACCCTAGGCCATCAGGACAGCATGTGCCTTATTTTTCAAATGCAGAAGCTGATATTCAGGGTGCATATGAGAGGCAACAGGGTGGTAGCATGAGAATGAGGTCAGAGGTGTTCCAAGAACGCCCATTTCTCAACCCTAGTGAAAGGTTTGAAGAGGCAGAGTCTCTGAGGGATGATGAAGATGAAGATCAGAATATGGTAAAACCATCCTCCTCTAGGCCTAGCGAGGAAGAACTAGCTGATGAAATTAGGAGCTTAAGGGCCGAGTTCAAATATCAGCAGGCAATAACAATCAGAGATGACCTGAGGAAGAAAGTGCAAGCTTTAAGGGCTGCCCAAAATAATTCAATTCCTACCCTTGAGAATGCAAATGTGTAGAGACATCAATAGAGAAATGAAGTGCAACATCAGCATAATGATGAAAGACAAAATGTGAATGATGATAGGATACCACTGAACAATGTAAGAAACTAGAATGCAAACAGAAATAATAATATTAATCAGTTTGACAGACAGCCCATGCAACTAGATAGATTCAGACAGCTGGTGTTTGATGGTATTCCTGGGTATCCTAACCCCATTGACAAGCATCTAAGGCTGCAAGTGCCTAAATTTTTAGGAAACAACACAGTGTCAGGAGAAGATCATCTAAAGGCTTTTCAAAATGTCATGGATAACTTTGAGGTTGAACATGAGGATGTTTTCATGAAGTCATTCATGCAATCTTTAGTAGATGAAGCAAGAGAATGGTACAAGAATCTGCCTGACAGGAGTATTTCTTCATGGGATGATTTTAAAAGGATGTTTAAGGAGCAATATGGTGACAAAACTGACCCTAGCTTTTTTGTAAATGAGTTTACCAGTATCACTAAAGGGTCAAATGAGCAAGTTGTAGATTTTAATGCGAGATTTACTAAAGTGTTAAACAAATTGCCACATCACATGAGGCCAAATGAACCAATGTACATAATATTGTATATCAATGCTTTTGATGCAAAAACTGCATATGGATTAAGAGATAAAGGTCCTTCTACTCTAAGGGATGCTTTTAGAATTGCAGTGAATATTGAGAACAACAGGAAAGCATCAGGCAAGACTAACAGACGGGATGATGTGAAAATTCTGCATAATCCAAACAAGCCTCAAAACACTCAAGGTAATACATCTACCCCTGAAGATAAGATAGACAAATTGGCAAATGTTGTTAAGGACCTGAGTTATAGACTAGCTAGAAGTGAAAAAGGGATAGGTCCTGATAGGCAAGTCTATCAAAGGCAGGAAAAGAGGCCATCATTGCATGACATGCCTTATAATACCAATTGGCATAATGGTAAGCCTATATTCCCACATAACAACACAAATCAGAGAGCTCAATATGTCAAAGAAACTCCTGATCCTCTAAAGAAAGCTGTAAATATTGTTGATGATACTCCATGGTGTATAATTTGTCAGATGCCACATTCACAGTTACAATGTATGATTGCTCAATCCTTGTATGATAATGTTGCATCTTGTAATGAATGCAATGAGCCACACTATGCGCAAGATGATGATGTTAATATGATGTCCATAAGCAATGGATACCCCATTCATGATGCTGATGAGAGTACAGATGATGGAATTCGGGCATGTCAACAGGACTTTTATGATGAAGGTAATGAAGAAAGCTATGTGTATGCTCAGAGCTCACACAATTTTCTGAGTAACTTACAACGACCTTCTGATGAGGAAATTAGGGCCTTCACAGCTGCAGCAGTTGCTCAAGTCAAGAGCAATTACAATCTCAGAGGTAAAGCTCAGATAGGCAGCTTGCGTCAACCAGAAGATGTTTCTGCAGGTCAGCCAGTGCATGGTCATAAGGGAATGGAATCACAAAGGAGGCAGTGGGGTAATAATAAACAGAATTTTAGACATAGAACAGGTCATGAATCCCAAGGACCAGAAAATAGAATTCCTTAGGCTGAAGATCAAAATAAAGGTTCCCAAGACAAGAATGATGATCAGGGAACTATGAAAGTAAAAGCTAAATCAGTTCAGGATAAAAACAAGATTGTGGAGCAAGCTACAGCTGTTATAGCTCAAGTCCTCTCCTAGGTAAAAGTCTCTGTTCCACTTATGTAATGAAGAAGATGAGGCTCCTAAAGTCTATTTAGGAGTGACTATGACAAAGTGTCCTTCACAAATGGAACCATTTTATGTATCCCTGGTTATAAATGGAAAAATAATCAGAAATTGTATGTTTGATTCTGGAGCATCTACAAATGTCATGCCTTTGGCCATCATGCAACAAGCTGGATTGAAAATTGATAAGGCATGTGGAAAATGTTATGCTATGGATGCTAGAGAGGTACCGGTCATTGGAATCATGAAGGATGTAGATTTCAAACTAGCAGCATTTCCTGAGAAAAGATATAAAATGAATGTAACAGTGGTTGACATCAAGCCACAGTATGGTATGTTGTTGTCAAGAAGATGGGCAACACTAATTGGTGGAAGTATGTAGTTGGACCTGTCATATGCCATGATTCTGATAAATGGCAGGGATGTTAAGTTAATCAGAGAACAGAGATCATTAGAGACAGTGGAAGACCAAGAAGCAGAGGAACAGATATGCTTTGTAAACACTGACTGTGATAACTTCAAGGTTGTCTCAGATGATAGAGAAGATAAAAAGAAAAATGTCTGCAGTGAAAAGCTGGACCAGCACAGTTTATGGACCATGTATTTTGATGGAGCTTGTGCAAAAGAAGGCTCTGGAGCTGGAGTTGTTTTCCTGTCTCCAACTGGTAAGCTCCTCAAATTTTCTTTCTTGCTGATGTTTGTTTGCACAAACAACATTGCAGAATATGAGGCTTTACTCTTAGGCCTAAATATAGCTCTCAAACATGGAATCAAAATGCTAAGAGTATTTGGGGATTCTGAGCTGATTGTATCCCAAATTAGAGATAGGTATGCTTCAAAAAACAAAAGATCGAAACAATACAAGCATGCTGTTTGGGATACCATTGAACTATTTGATGCATTTTCAATAGGCTAGGTAGAGAGATCAAAGAATGTTATGGCTGATTTCTTAGCTAATGTTGCAATAAGGCCAGATGACATCACTTTGTCAGATGTTACAAATGTAGAAGTTAAAATTAGGCCTGCAGTACCAGAAAATATATGCAGTTGGCAAGTGTTTAATGATGATAGGGACTTGTTAAAATTTTTGCACTGCATAGATGAATATGAGAATCAAGAAATTGATTTCCAATCTTTCGTAGAAACCATAGATGGAAAAGAAACTCTTGTGGGAAAAGAGATAATTCAATTGAAGACTAATAAAATCCCTAGAGGGTTAGTAGCTTTGGAAAGAGCTTTTGACAGTAGAGACAAATTGGTCACAAGGACATCTCCCACAAATAAGGAAGATTTAGAAGAGATAAATTTGGGGACATCTCAAGCCCCCAAGAAGGTATACATTGGTAAATAGCTCAAACCACACATCAGGAGTATGCTGATTGCATTACTGAAAAGATATAAACATGTTTTTGCTTGGTCATATGAGGACCTAAAAGCCTATAGGGAAGATCTATTCCAGCATGAGATCCCATTGAAGCCTGGAGCTAAGCCATTTAGACAAAGGCAAAGACCTATTAATCCTACCTTAGCTCCTAACATGCAAGAAGAACTCAAAAAGCTTAGGGAAGCTAGAATAATTGTGCCAATCAGACATTCAACTTGGGTGTCTAACCTTGTCCTAGTCAGAAAAAAGAACGGTGATATTAGGCTTTGTGTTGATTTCAGGAACTTGAATGCATCCTCTTTAAAGGATAACTATCCGCTGCCTAATATGGAAGCTATGTTGCAGAGAGTGACTGGTTGTGAACTCTTATCCATGATGGATGGATTTTCAGGTTATAATCAGGTGAAGGTAAAGGAATCAGAATAGTATAAGACTGCCTTCACCACTCCATGGGGAACTTATGTATATGTTAGAATGCCCTTCGGACTAACAAATGCATGTGCTACATTTCAACGAGCAATGGATGTTGCTTTTGCAGGGTTGATTGATTCAATCCTAGCTCTATATCAGGATGACTTGACTGCTTATTCAAAGAAAGAAGAGCAGCATTGTTTGCATCTAGAGCATATTTTCATAAGAACACTAGAGTATGGCATTTCTTTAAATCCAAAGAAGTGTGCTTTTGGGGTAGTTGAAGGAAAGCTTTTGGGGCACATTGTTTCCAAGGATGGAATTAGGATAGATCCAGAGAGAGTGGCTGCTATTGACAGAATTCAAATGCCAAAAACTGTAAAAGGAGTTCAGTCCTTCTTTGGACAGATAAATTTTGTTAGGAGATTTGTTCCCAACTTTGCAGAAACTACAAGGAACATTTCTAAGATGATGAAGGATGCAACTGTCAACTGGGAAAGTGAAGCAATAGAATCATTTCAGAGTATCAAAGAGGCAATCAAGATGGCTCCTGTTCTTAAATCTCCTAATTTTTCTAAGCCATTCCAAGTATTTTCATTTGCTTCCTTTCACATTGTTGCTGCATGTTTGCTACAGAAAAATGAAGATGGTTTTGAACAGCCCATAGCTTTCTTCAGTATGTCCTTGCAAGCTTCTGAGTTGAAGTATGATATTATGGAAAAATAGGCATATGCACTAGTCAGAGCCATCAAAAGTTTTAGACCATACCTGGTAGGATCACATATAATTGCATATGTACCCCATGCAGCAGTCAAAGACATATTCACTCAACAGGAGGTGACCGGAAGAAGGTGCAGATGGATAAACAAACTGCAGGAGTTCAACATAGACATACAAGTTACCAAATTGGTAAGAGGACAAGGATTAGCCAAGACGATGGCACAGTCAAACTTGGAAGCATGCCAAGTTAATGCAGTCCAAAATGAGAGTATAAATGTATCAAGATCTGAATGGTACAAGGATATTATCTACTACTTGCAAAATCTGAATTGTCCTTCCCATTTCAGTGACAGTCAAAAGAGGACTTTAAAGTTACATGCAATCAGGTATGTTATTGTTCAAGGTGAGCTATACTGGAAAAGCCCTGATGGTGTGCTGCTGAGATGTGTGGATGAAGATGTGGCTAATAATGTTTTAATTGACGTGCATAAGGGATTGTGTGGTGGACATTATACTGCTCAAACAACAGCCCATAAGATTCTCAGAGCAGGATATTGGTGGCCCACTCTCTTTTCAGATGCACAAAGGTTAGTAAGGAAGTGTGACCCTTGCCAAAGATTCTCAGGAAAATTGAGATATGATGGTGCTTTACCCCTCAGAACTGTAACTGTGGATGCTCCATTTCAGCAATGGGGAATTGACTTCATAGGGGAAATTGCAGACAAGTCAAGTGGGGGACACAATTGGATTTTGGTGGCAACTGATTACTTTACCAAATGGATTGAGGCCATTCCAGCTAAGAGAGCTACAAGTAAGGTGGTGATGGATTTCATACTGGAAAATGTTATCATCAGGTTTGGAGTACCATTCAAGATAGTCACTGATAATGCTATGTGCTTCAGATCAGGTGAATTTGTTGATTTTTGCAACAAATATGGGATCAATCTATCATATGCATCACCATACCACCCACAAACAAATGGTCAAGTAGAATCAAGCAATAAAAGCATCATGAAAATTATCAAGAGGATACTGGACAAGAACAAGAGAGCTTGGGACTCAAAATTAAAGTTAGCAATATGGGCTGACAGAGTGATAGTAAAAAAGGCTATTGGAATGTCACCCTTTGAGCTGGTACATGGTGCATTAGCCAAGTTGCCCATAAATAATCTCCTACCAGTTTACAGATTCATCCAAGAGAATGATGAGGAGATTGAAGACTCCATGATAGAAAGAGTGAACCAGCTGGTTGCACTGAATGAGAATAGAAGGAAAGCACACCAGATCAACCTCAAGAGACAACAAGATGTGAAATATCAGTTTGACAGGAGAGCTACAAAAATGAAGTTTCAAGTCAATGATCTGGTGCTCATCTGGAATGCAAAAAATTAGGACAAGGGTAAACATGGTAAATTCGAACCCTTATGGATGGGCCCATATCAAATTTGCAGCACTCATGGGGAGGACTCTTATTTCCTCCAGGCCCTAGGTGGTGAAATTCTGGAATTGCCTATGCATGGCCAATTCCTTAAGTTCTATTTTGCATAGATGGCCTATCCCTGTGCACATTTGTAAAAATATATATATAGTGTAAATATCCTATACAGTTCGTGCTTTTTTGGCTTTTTGCCTGGTCTGCCCAAAGATCTGGTTCTCGCTGCAGGTTTTCACCTGCACGTCCCCATTCGGAGCCAGTGTTGGTGCTCATTTTGACTTAGAAGTTGATTCTTAATGTTTAGAGGGTTTTCTCATTTAAACCCTGTATTTTCTTTCCCATCGGCATGACTTCGCAGGCTTCTTGGCGATCAGGTTGGTGGTAGGGAGGTGTTCATCGGTGTAACACTCTTCATCGGCGAGGTAATTTTATGCTAAACCGATAGGGGGAGGTCTGGCCGATAGGGAAATTGATGTTCGGCATGTCGGGGTGACTTTTGTGTTGTTTTCACCAATGGAGATTTGCCATCGGCATGATGGAGGCTATCGGGTATGACGACGAGGTGTTCACCGATGGAGTGGTGTCTGGCCGATGGTATCATCGGCGTGTGTTTGGCCGACGGAGGGATGAGGCCTGTAGGGCCATCGGTGGAAGTTGTTATATCGGTAGTGAGGTTTCTTGCTTGCCTGATGGTTCATTTCTGGCTGACGGAGGAATGTGAAATAGGCGTCGGCGTAACTTTTGAGATCGACAGGAGAATTTGGGTGTTCACCGATGGCTTGTGTCACAGCGATGGGCTCTTGGGCGAAGGCTTGTGTGTCGAGTGCGGCAAAAGCACTCGACACTTGGTATGTTTGCGACCTTGTTTATGAACTACTGATGTGACCTCCTCACCATGCATGTGGGATTATTCCCCTGTGTATCTTCAATCTTTGAGTGAATCACTTTTGGCAGGAACTTCTGTTTGAAATGTTGTGACAGTTTTCGAGTGGCTGCGGGTGGTTGAGACTCTTAATAGCGACAGTGCAGAGATGTGGACATTGGTACACATGATCAGGTTGCCTGATTTTTGAATGAAGACCCCAAATAATGGCGCATGGCTCGAGACCCCTTTTTGTCTACTGCATTAATATCTTCTGAGTGCCATTCCTTGGTGGGATCGGTATCTGGCGATTTTTGATATTTTTGCCATGTAATTAATTGCTTATGGTACACTATCTGGCTGTTATAAGCAGATTGTGTTACCATTTTTTCGTTGTTGAAAGTTGAATATTTGGCTCTGTAACACAATACAGTTCATTTTGGTTGCTCTGTACAGTTAAACCTATGAGTTTATGTATCTCTTGTTGTACGTTTTTGCATGAATCCACTGATTTCATGGTTAATTCTATATGAGAAATGATATGTTAGCATGTGTTTTGTTAATTCTATCTCCAGTATTGCATGTATCTTTCTTCTGAGTATGGATATTTAAGCAATGTTTGAGACTCTAGAACATAGAATTCCTGTGTTGAATGTCTGATCTTTTAACTTCTGCTCAAGGGGTAGATTAAATTATTTTCAGATTGAACATTGGGAAGGGTATACTGTAGTAGGGATGCCATAAGTATAGATAGCTTAACACTCTGTATTGGGAGATATCTGTAAGGCAGGTATCATATGTATCCCCCTGAAATCCAGTTTTAGTTGTTCATGCATATCATTCACAGGTGTATGTCTACTGACTCCAGGCCCTGGATAGGCACCAATCTTGCTTTGTGTTTGTGTTACAACCATGTCCAGCTCTGCATCCAAACTTAAAATTAAAATCAAAATCTAAAACAACCATTAGGACATTAGAATTAGTTTTAGGATCCTCAGTCCTCTGTCTACAACTGCAAATAGGCCCAAAGCTAGCCCCTTTGCTCTTATCTTTCAGTTTTGGTCTACTTACAAGAGGACTTATCTACTTTCTGTCAGCATCCCGGCCTTGTATGTATTTCCTCATGGATGTTGACTAGGGAATACCCCCCTAGGTTTTGCAGAGCCTGAAGAAGAAGAGGAGATAAAATATAGATTCTATCTCCTACACTGTTGGCCCCTGGCCTAGTGATCCTGTTGATCATTGGTGGCTACCTTGTAGGGAAATCTGGGAGTAAGCATCCAGTCTGGGAAAAAACCAACAGAATCTACACACAAATCACTAGTTTACATCATCTCCAAATTATTAATGGTTTAGCTGCTATAGGTCTTAGAAAGTGAAGATTTAGTTAAAAATGTTGATATCAATGTCCATCTTGGCCAAAAAGTGGGACACATTATTTTGGGATTACCCAGGTACAAAGATATGAGGTAACTTCTATTAAAAATTAATTTAAAAAATATTATTTACAAAAAAATAAAAAAAATATCTTGACCAAACTTTAGCATCATATGCATCTTTCCACAAAAGAAATTATAAAAATAGTTTCATTTAGGTCAAATTATGTTTCCCATACACATGCATGTTTTGGCCGAAAACATACTTTTAAAAAGCCAGTTTTTGTACATCCTATATAAAACCAACTTTTATAATCTAAGTATTAGAATAAATTACATATCTAAAAACTATCTAAACAAAACCCTACCTCTACATTTTCAACTATCAGATTGTTGCCTTTGTGTGGCATCTATACATTATTCAAGTAGTGTCGTTGGGGTCACTCATGCAGATTTTTGTTTCTTTGATCGCTATTTGTAGTTTTTTTGTGCTTTAGTGGAGTTCTTCATGTTCATCTTCATATTCCTAATTTTTTTGGGACATTTTTTTGTGGAGGATTCTTCATCCTTCTCTTATTTTATCTCCTATAGGAGGGATATCTATTGTTTATTTGTGATGGGAGTAGTCCTTGGGGGTCATTTTGAGTTCTCATTCCTTCCTTCACTTTCTTGTTTTCTCTCTTTTGGAGAGGGATTTTCTCGCACTGGGTTTTTCTCCTTTACTATGTTTGTGAGATATTTTTTGTTCATGGGTACCTAACATGGCCTTGTAGCAAGGACCCAACTTTGCATCTTTGCAATTTTTTGTTCCTCCCTAAGTTGCACTTAAGGGGGGTTTTGGTGTGAGCGAGGGTATTTCCTACCAAATTTCCCCTTTATAGTGTGAATAGGGGATATTATCTAGCTAGTTATTAGTTATGATCTATTCACACATGTTCACATGTTAAGTTGACTTAGGGTTCTAAGAATTTTTATAGAAGTTTCTAGTACACATGTGATCTTATCCTCTAGTTGTTACATGCCATAGAATTATGACACTTGTCCTAATTCTATGTTGTCCTATGTCTCACCTTGGCCTATATGACCAAAGCTTCTCATTGTACATAAACAATAAAATAACATTTTCTATTGCATCTTTTGTATATATTGTTATTTTATCATGTTAATCTTCTTTGATTCTTGGGATTAACTCTTAGGCATATTTTTACATCATATTAATATTCTATGAGCAAGTGCTTCAATTTTTTTCTCCAACTATGACAAAGTTTGAATTTTAGGAAAAAGACTTCAACTTTTTGGCCAAAACGTGGACCCAACTTCTTGCACTTACTCTTTACATGCATGAACCACTAATAATTTTATTCATGTATGAATCTCTTAGGCTATGTTAGAAGTAACAGTATTGATTCATGTGTGGAAACAAGGAAAGAAACTAAACTACAATAGAAAAGGAAAATACTTCAAACAAAAATGATTCATATCTAAGACAACCTGACAAATGCCAAATCCATTAGGCAATAGAGTGATAGCTTGTAAGGAAGATAACAACCATATAGAGCTAAAATTGTATGATTAAAAACAAGGTAATTTTTCACATCATACATACTTAATCATCCATCTCAAAACCACAACATTTAGACCATTACAAAGAAATCTATAATTATTTATAATACTATGACATTAATATAAACTTTATTAGATCATGCCAACAAATGTGATATGAGAGAATTGACAATAAGGTTTAATAAAGATTCCCTTAAAAAATCACAATATACCATCAAGACATATTAAATGCAATTACCCAATCCAACTACATCTATACAAGCTATGCCAACCCCTACAAACATTGCACGATCATCATTTAATTCCCTAGAATGCATAACAATCTATCAAGGTTCTTTGGGGATCTACATACCAGAAAATCATGATCAATGCACCAATCACATCTTCTAGTAATGAAATTAGCCTCAAATTTACTCTAGGGTAGCTTGCAACAAGTAAAAAATTCACTTGTAGACAAGTGAAGGCTATGGTTTACATTAATACTACTAGATGCACCCAAAGTATCTTCATTCACAACACTTGGCCTTGCATGTGGATCTTCTATGGGTAGGTTTTCAACAACTGCATTGATGGTAAATCTTATGCATCCTTTGTTGAAATATTCAATTGGATCCATTCTCTTGGGATGACTAATGAAATTCTAGTGAGATAAATTCTTTTGAATAGTTGCATGGGGTCAAATCTAACCATTAACAAAATCTTAGAAAGTTCAAGGGAGTGAGTGAAACATTTAGGAGGGTTTGTGGGAATGCAAGGTCAAATGGGTCTTTCACAATTTTTTAAAATTTTGAATTGAGTCCCAACACATAGCATCCAAGCTCATAACTTAGTTCATAATAGTCAAGTTTCTATTGTGGTTAGTTTTCTTGTTCATATCAATCAAGATCCTACTCCTTTTCATAGTTGTCAAGTTCATGCTCACAAGATCATATTCTTATTCATAATATAGCTATTTCCCTATTCATAGCATCCTTGCTCCTCTTAGTCAATTCCCTATGGAGTTTTTTGGTAAAGGAGAAGAGGTTATTTCTAACATCTTTATGCCTAAATGTGATGAAAGAGAGTTCGAGGAAGTTATATTAGAAGTTGATTGGAGAAAACAAATAATGAAACAACAGAAAGAAGAAATTGAAGAGATACTTAACCAAATTGGAAAGAGTGCCAAAATTAGAAGTATGAAGTATGTTGCATGATGTGTAAAGGAAGGTCAATTGAAGATTCAAAAAGGATATCTATAACTAAGGGTGAATTATTTTGGCTTCCCTCTACTGGACCTAATTTGATGGACTCACTTTTTCAATTACCTTAGAAATGTGATGCAAGAGCATCTAGGTTGTAAGTACAATCTTGAATCACCCAAAAATATTTTATTTCATGTTGTTTGTTGTTTTGAAATTTTTAATAACATTTCAATCATAATATTCTCATTGCAACTAATAGTTCTTACTATAAAGGCAAATTTAGATTCCAAGCTTATTGCATCTAGGTTGTAAGTACATTCTTGAATCACCCAAAAATATTTTATTTCATGTTGTTTGTTGTTTTGAAATTTTTAATAACATTTCAATCATAATATTCTCATTGCAACTAATAGTTCTTACTATAAAGGCAAATTTAGATTCCAAGCTTATTTTCAAGCATATCAAAGTTCTAGTATAGGTTCACTATTTGAACTATGCAACAATTGTCCATGCTTTGTGGTAGTATTTGGATACATTTCCAATCCCATTGGTCCTAGGGAAGTTCATGGTATGAACCACATTGAAATTCATTACATAATCTTTACAATATTCATTCTAGAATGTTCCCTTCTACACGTTTGGCTAGTTACACATTTCATCTTGCATCAAGCATTACACCATCTTGGGACTAACCATAACCATTCTAAATGATAGATTTAACTATATAAAACATCATTCACAATCATAAAAACTCAATTTGAATCATATCTGATACAGGTCAAATTAGAGATCATAATCTCTAGATCTTAGGCTTTTAGATTGGTAGTATATGCTCACTATCATGCACATTGGCTAAGAAGATTGTAATTCACATGTTCATTATGCTTGAGTACTTTGAAGGTTAGAGCCTCATGTTGTAAGCCCTTATGGTAAGATTCTAATTGTTATTGTGATTATGAATCAATAAACATCATGATAATGAACTAATTTGTTGTTCTACTATGAATGTTTATGTGTTAGGGTACATGGTTGGATAATCCTTAATTGGACTCTCCAACCATGACTAGGTTAATAAACATCATGGAAAACTCAATCAAGTTCATACTTTCATTAATGTTCATCTCCATGATAGGTATCCTTTTAATGATAATCATGTCATATGTGATAGGCCTTTATCTACATGTTACCTTTGATGAAATAATGAACATTTAGTATCCAAATAGTCTTGTTTTATTTGAATTTATAAATATCTTTACAATTGCAATGAGCAACAATTAGCAATGTGCGATGGAATGCTCGGGGAGGATCATCAAATATCATTGGATACTTATTAATGTGTAATTCATCTCCTCTTAATATATATATTTTAAATAATTTTTAGTTGTGTAATATTTCTTTAAATCACTACTTTAAGTTTTCATTTGGCTATGTTAGTTCTAATTTTGCCATAATTAGTCTCTAGTATAGATCATTTATTGTTTGCAATATTCTATTTGTAAATGCAAATCAATTATATAAAAGTTATGAAGGGAAAATTTGTATTAGCATGGTATACTTGTGTTTTAGATAAGCTATGTACACATATCTTGGCCTAGAGTTAACATTATAAGAGTTCTGTCATTTCTTTATATTAATTTTGTTGTTTGCAATATTTTATTTGTAAATGGAAATCAATTATATAAAAGTTATGAAGGGAAAATTCATATTAGCATGGTATATTTATGTTTTAGATAAGTTATGTGCACATATCTTGGACTAGAGTTAACATTATATGTCATTTCTTTATATTAATTTTGTTAATTCATTTAATATAATTAACAAATTAATTATTTTTGGGAAATTGATTTATATATTAATCAAAGAAAATAAATACAACTTGTCCTCAAGAAAGTAGACAAAATGACATGTCACACACCAAAAAACAAGTAGACTAACCTAGTAAAGGTGAAAAATAAAACATCACATGACGTTAAGAAAGCTGCAACATTAAAGACCACCCCCAAAAATTAAATAGCCATATATATACCATCATATAATCAAAGTTCATAAATAAACTCATGAAACTATAAAACCAACAAGCATTATTTTATATAGCATCAATTATATTTTAATAGAAGGTGTTCTTTTGAATGAAACTTGATCAAAAGCTAAATTTTATTGATCTTGTAAATTTCATTTCATGTGTTTTCTTGAAATAAAATATTTATATTCAATTCAAGGAAGAGTCAAGTTGGAAATGATATTTACACATGTTGTCAATTATATTATTATAAATGTTATTACTCAATTCTATGATCATACATGTTATCAATTACATTATTATAAATGGTATTTACTCAATTCTATGATCATGAAAAGGAAATGCACTAAGTGTGCAAATATTTTCAGTGGGATCATGGAATGTTTTCAAAGTGTTATGCTCTTGAAGGATATGAATTCCCATATACCTGCATATGTTGCATAATCAATAAGTATTGGTGATGTTATAACTTGAAAGTTAAATAATAATGATAAATTATTAACAAAAATAAATACCTTCCAAGCATCATAGTGGTGGCTTGTGGATTGGTACCAGGGGAATCCTTATAAATTGAATTGTCCACAACCCTTAGGTTATCAACACCTTTTACTCGATACCTTTTGTCAACCACCAAATCAACTTGACAACCTCCATGGAAATGCCAAAATGTCCCTAGTGTATCTTTGCAGAACTTGGCCAAGGCATCATCATCTAATTGATTCCTTGGTAGTGGTGTCCCAAGGAATCGAGGCATTTTAGAATATCCATTATCCATAAATGCAAACTCCTGAAAAGAAGATGCTACACTTAGATTAACCATTACTTTCACACCAGACATGCATTCTTGTAAGTCATAAGGGTGTGAGAAGTAATTGTAACGGACATAGGGGCTATCTTGAGGATCTTTGCTTTTGAGCCAAAGTTCACCTCTTGATAAGGGAAATGCTACCTTACTTGCAAAAATTCCCAAATATTGTATATTTGTTGCATTATTTTGTTGGAAAAAGCTACCAGACTCAATGTAGAGTTGTGAATTGTCTACAATACCTACTACCTCTGTATAAGCAAATTCAAGTGGTTTTGAAGATTCTACTATGGCTAGTGTACGAGGATTATCTTGAACCTCTTTCCCTACAAAGGGTGAATCTAAAAGAGCATTAATATTCATCTTTTCAAGTTGTTGCACTGGGCCAATTCCACTTAAGAGGAGAAGTTGAGGACTGCCTATGCTTCCTGCTGACAAAATTATCTCACCACTAGTTGACAATGGGTTAAGTGGTACTTGATAATGTAAATCATCAATGTTGCTAGTGAACTCCACTCCACTAGCCTTAAGCTTTCCTGCAATATGACTTCTTGTCAATGATACACACATATAGACAAACAGAGATAGATGAAGATGAATGATTACACTATCAAAATAATCTATAGTGTGTAGTCATTTTAGCTTAGATTTGTCAATATTTTATTAATCTAAATATTGATGGAATAAATGAAAGAAGTACTAGTCTAACTACTATTCTATTTAGTGAAAACAAGGCATCCAATGGGAGACAAAAATAACACAACAAATCTCAGTTATATGAGATTGATATTATTGTAGAACCAAAATATAAGAACAATTAGACTAGAAAGGTTACTAATAGAAACACTAACCTAATTCAATTGTTTTTAAACATTAAACAACTATATAAAAAAAATAAAGTTATACCAATAAAAATATTTCTTATCACTAAAAGTAAAACAACTATTTATGACTTTAACTTATAAATAAAATATAAAATTATCTTATCACTAAAAGTAAAACAACTATTTATGACTTTTACTTATAAACAAAATATAAACTTATCTTATAGCTAAAAGTAAAACAACTATTTATGACTTTTACTTATAAATAAAATATAAATTTATCATAAATAACTATTTAAATAAAAGGAGAAGGTTTCTCCAACCTAAAGAACTCATACATTGTACTAACGGTTGTTCTTAAATATCATCAATTTTAACAGTCAAAAGGTCAATTTTGGCCAATAAAAATAGGACAGATATTTACAATTTTTTTGTGAATGTGTAAAATTGCTATTGGCTGTTTGACCATTGAATGATATTTAAGTAAAGTGTACTAACTCTCAATTATTTAAGTGAAGAACGTTGACCACCATCTATGAGGAACATGAAAACAAGGGAATTTTGCTCCATGCCAACCTACCTAGATATATAGTTTGAAAACAGGGAAATTTTGAAAATAAAAGGTTATATGTACCTGATGCCAAACTGAAGAGGATTCTGTTGGCTGTAGCATTCAGAAGAACTACAATGTTTTCAGGATTTGCATATCTGAGAAGATCTGCGGCTGTATGTCTCTTTCCATTCTTGTCAAAGGTTGCAGCACTAATCTTGGTGCCCTCCAAATGATCCAAACTATATCCATTGTAAGGGAGAACTCCAGATTCAAGAAGTGCATCCTTGAAAGCAGAATTCCAAGGAAAAAGCTTGTCTGATTTGAAGGCATTTAACTTCTCCACCCATTCATACGATTCATTCACAAGTTTCTCATCCCACTCCATTTCCCGAATATATTCAGAGCTCGCCCTGCTGTAGAAGCCAAAGTTGATAGCTGTTCCACCTCCTAGAACTCTTGCCCTTGCCAACTGCACTCCATCTTCTGAGACAAACCCCTCTGCTACATAGGGATAATTTTTGGGATCCCCAAAAAGCTTGAATAACCCTTTGAAGTCCTCCACATCGAGATTTCCATAAGGAGAGTCTCCCCTCTCCAATAACAAAACAGAATAGTGCTGTGAAAGTGTTGCTGCCAGGGGACACCCAGCTGTACCTCCTCCAACCACAATGTAATCATATGCCCTTGCTGCTGCCTTTTCAGCATCTACTGTCATAAATGGATATGGGTATTCTGCAAACATCAAGCACAGAGCATTCCAAATATACGTTTTTTTAATTAATCAGTAAGGGATTTTTTATGGGGTTCATACAGTGAAAAATCCAGACAAATCTCTTTTTTTTTAATCAAAAATAAAATTGATTGAAAACAAAAGCTTAAACATTTTTACTGACCCAGACTAGATGATACTGCCTCTGAACAGACTAGATGGTGATGATTTGTTAAAATCATCAGGCATGAAATCACAAGAAATATAATCTCCATGCTCTTTAACCAATCTAATTCCTTTTCAAGAATTGAAACAAGGATGAAATTTTTGTGAATACTTGCATTCAATGCCTTTTTCTTTTTATAGATGTGCTGAAGTATGAAGTATGACTATGGAGGTATTCTATACACTATTAGAATTTACTGTACCTGAATATCAATATCAAAATCAAAGGAACACCATCATTGACTTCATCAAATTAATAATCTCCAGACATACGTAGACCTCCAAAAGTCGAATTGAATGCTCCCATTTTTTTATTTTTTTATTTTTTGCAGTATGACGACAGTTGTTGCTGTTTTCATTCCAATTTACGTCAGTATTCTAATTAATTATTGGTAAGAATTATTATACCGGACAAAACGCATCATTGACTTCATTAAATTAATGAAGACAGACTTCTTAAAAATTAAGATTGTAGAATTTTTTAAAAATAATTGTTTGTAACTTTTTCATAAAATAATTGTGTGTAGCTTGTTTTTTATGGACTTTTGGGATCACATTAGGTAATCCATCATCAATAAAAATAAAATAAAGTAAAATTTCAAAGCAGGTTACTAAAAAAATCGAACTCAATTTAAAACAGAACTCTTCTTCAATTAGAGACTTCTTCAAATAAAGACATTGTCAATATGCAATAACGTTTTTCTAAGTCAAAATAGAGATACTTTTAACCATTTACGATGAATCGTGGGTTGATATTTCCAAATATTCTAATATCATTTAACGTTAAATTGGTTAACCTTACAATTAATTATTAGCATTGACTAGTGTAATGATTTTTTTAATGCTTTGAGTGTAGGATGCCACTCTACTTTATCTTCTTGATTTTATGTGTAGACCATATAATCTTATATTTGAAGATACGCTTTAGTTTTTATATTATTTTGAGATAAGTTTTGGATGTAGGATTATAGTATATGATTTTATTATTTTGGGTGTATTTATTAATTAAAGATTTAGTTCACTATTTTGATATGTGTAATGTTCTATTTAGAATTCCTTTTTAATAGTTTATTCATTTTAAATATAATCATAAATTTTTATTTTTATTTTCTTATTTCAAAACCTAAAATTCCATATTTCAAGACTAACATTTTAAGGATATGATCATTACATATCGATAAAGTGTTAAAATTT
This sequence comes from Cunninghamia lanceolata, assembly GCA_027924645.1. Taxonomy (NCBI): domain Eukaryota; kingdom Viridiplantae; phylum Streptophyta; class Pinopsida; order Cupressales; family Cupressaceae; genus Cunninghamia; species Cunninghamia lanceolata. The sequence goes on along the minus strand of BSBN01001394.1, from coordinate 2,904,958 downwards.
TAATTTCATACATTTAGGGTTGTGTCTTTAAAGATATTGTTCTAGATCATTTGCATATCAGAATGAGGATCATTGTGAAAATAATGTTTTGACAAAGTATCGAAACCATTCTTCTACTAATTTGCATATACATCATTCCATCACTATTACACATTAGCAAAAGATCAACTTTTTCTATCAATTGTCATCCATTATCAAGAAAAAACTTCAAGGTTCACTGTGCTATAAAGCATCAAATGGCTTACATCACCAAGATCAACATCTAATCTATGACATTCATTATCATACTAATACAGAGGCATCCATGTCTAGAAATAAATCTTGCAAGTCATGAAGTTATGCATGGAAGCTTTGTCATATACATGGTGAGGACCAACATAAAACAACTTTCACATGTCCATGGGGTACATATTGTTGGCAAGTTATGTCATTTGGACTTAAGAACACTGGGGTAACATATCAAAGGGCAATGATTGTGATATTCCATGACATGATACACAAAACAATGGAAGACTTTGTTGATGATATCCTAGGAAAGTCAAGGACAGGGGAAACTCACCTACATGTTTTGGGAAACATCTTTGACCATTTGGAATAGTACATCTTGTGTCTTAATCCCAAAAAGTGTGTCTTTAGGTTTACATCTAGAAAAATCTTAGGCTACATCATTTTTCGAAGAGGCATCAAAGTGGACCCTACAAAAGTCAAAGCTATAGTAGACATGCCTCCACCAAAGAATCTAAAACAACAATGTAGCCTTCAAGGGAAATTGCAAGCAATTAGACGGTTTATTTCATAGATGGCCGATAAGTGTCATCCCTTCTCACATATGCTATGGGAAAATGTAGCATTCTATTGGGATAAAAATTTTCAACAAGCATTTGATCAACTGAAGGAATATCTTGCTTCTCCTCTAGTGCTCATGCCTCCTGATTTAGATTAGCCTCTACTATTGTACATTTCAACGACACCAGCAACACTAGGGGCTCTTTTATCACAACATGATGAGATTGCAAAGGAGCGAGCAATATACTACATCAATAGAACTTTAGTAGGATATGAGATCAACTACACTCCCATGGAACGAGCATGCCTAGCAATTGTCTTTACTACCCAAAAACTAAGACATTGCATGCTCAATCATAAGATCAAGCTTTTAAATCACCAAAGTAGACCCACTTAAGTACTTGTCAAAACTAGCACTCACTAGATGCATGGAAAAATGGATAATGATCCTAAGTGAGTTTGATATTAAGTACATTGACTGCAAGGCCATAAAAGGACAAGTGATATTCAATCAACTAGTTGATGCACCTATTCAAGTTGACCATCCACTTATTGCAGAATTCCCTGATGGACTTGTATCTATAGTGACTTAGCGACCCCATGGAAATTATATTTTGATGGGTCATACACTTATCATGGTTCAGGAGCCAGAATTTCATTTATCACACTGTAAGGTGACTACATTCCCAAAGCTTACAGGATTGCCTTACAGTGCACAAATAACATAGCATAGTATGAGGCCCTTATCACAAGGATAAGAATGGCCATCCAATGGAGAATTGAGACCTTAAATGTCTATGGAGACTCTCAGCTTGTGATCAAATAGGTTAATGATGAATATTAGACAAAGGATGACAAGTTGATCCCTTATAAAAGAATGGTAGATGATCTCAAAGAGTATTTCCATGAAATCCACTTTGAACAAGATCCCAGGGCCAATAACAAAGTTGTTGATGCCATGGACACTATCAGATCTCTATTGGACATGTCAAATAATAGCCACAAGTGTGAGTTCCTTGTTGAAAAACTATTGGTACCTGCTTATGATGTTCTGGATTCAGAACTCGTACATGAACTTGTTGGTCCCATGTCTCCTTGGTATCAAGACATCTAACTTTACCTCCATGATAACACCTTGCCACCTAACCAAACTAACACCCAATGCAAGACATTTATTCGATGCTCATCATGTTACACAATCCTTGGTGACACATTATATTGAAGGAGTCTAAATGGAACCCTTCTTAGGTGCCTTAATGATGGAAAAGCCCAAACTTCCTTACAAGAGGTACACAAAGGTATCTGTGGGTTGCACTCTAGTGGTCCTACCCTAGCCAAGAAGCTACTAAGATCAGGATATTACTGGCCAACCATGGAACATGATGCCCAATAATTTGCAAAGAAATTTCTACAATGCCAGCAACATGGTGATTTAACTCCCGCACCTTCTCAAGAGCTATAGCCAATCACCACTCCTTGGCCCTTTTCGCAGTGGGGACTTGACCTCGTTGGAAAAATTACCCCTTCATCATCCAATGGCCACAAATTCATCTTACCACCACTTAATATTTCACAAAGTGGGTTGAAGCCATTCCACTCACTTATATCACTAACAAACAAATATCCAAGTTTATCCTACACTACATCATATGATGCTATAGAATACCTCTTGTCATTATCACAAATAATGGTAGACCTTTCAAAAACCAAGAGGTACAAGCCCTTTGCCAACAATTTAATATTCAGCATCACTTCTCCACACCCTATTACCAACAAAGTACGTTCGTCCAAGTTGAGGCTTCAAATAAGACCATCCTTAAGATACTCAAGAAAATAGTCAATGAAGTTGGTCATGACTAGCACCTATAGCTTAACCCCACCCTTTGGGCTTATTGCACTAGCATCAAGACACCTACCAGAGCCACACCATACTCTCTTGTCTTTGGTTTGGAGGTTGTTTTGCCAATTGAGGTCCATCTCCCCTCACTGTGTATATCATTACAGAATCTTATTGATGAGGAGGAATATAAGGTTTCCCAGTTAAATGAGTTAGAGTTGTTAGACGAAGGCATCTCAATGCCTTAAATCACTTGAAAGTCTATTAGAACCACCTCTCTCGCAACTATAATAAGAAAATAAAGGCTATAGAATTTGAAGTAGGCAATCTTGTACTAAAAGAAAATCAGAGGACTCAACAAGACCGAGAGAAAAAGCGTAAATTCAAGCCTAATTGCTTGGGTCCCTTCATTATCACTGTCAATTATGGATCGGGAGCATATCAACTTGCCACACTAGAGGTCCAGCTTCTAAGAGAGCCAATCAACATCATCCATTTAAAGAATTTCTACACCTAGCATAAAATATCCCAAAAGTTAAAAAGCAAAAAAATAAAAAAAATAAAAATACAAAAATACAGAAAACTGAGTGCAATAAAGACGTCCAATGGTGAAAACCACTTCGGTGGCACCTTGGATAAGTAGCATGGTGAAAACCTATTTTAGGCACCATGAGTAGTGGCCTTACCTACCATCTATTAAATTCTTGCTCATCCTATTCATTCACCATCACCTCATATCCTATCATGGCTTGAACTTATAAACATCAAGTGTCTCCATTTCCCTCTCGTTACAATTCCACACTAGGGGCAAAATTCTGGAGTCTGGATAAAGAATTGGATCTTTGGCATACCATGAATCATTATACAACAGGCCTCATGTGTCCCTTGCACATACACCATCCCACAAAATACCAAAAAAAATTATAAAAAAACCCAAGATACCAAAAAAATCAGAAAATACCAAAAAAAACACAAAATACCAAAAAAATACAAAATACCAAAAATACCAAAAAAATAAAAAAAAATCCCAAAATACTGAAAAAATCAGAAAATACCAAAATACCAAAAAAATTAGAAAATCCTAAAATTTCAAAAAAAAACAAAAAAACCTTCAAAATCCAAGCAATAAACCTATTGTGCCTGAATCAAGGATGAAATAAAAACAAGCAAAACAAACACCACATGCAAAAACAACATACCACAACAACAATCCCACGCTAGACCAAATCTCCAATGACCATAAAACCATAATATCTTGTGTCTATCTTACAGCATCCACCATCACATCCTATGCCTTAGGATATATCATTCATGCAATAGGCATAGCTCAAATCACATCCAATCCACACCCTTGGCAAGAGATTCAATGGTTGTTGGTTGTCTGTCAGTTGGTCTTTTGTTTTGATTTATCTTTTTGTACACTTTTTCGAATACCACCTCGATCTTCCATAGCTTGGTGTGTCATTGGATTGTATAGAATGGGGCTTGGTCATTTGTTGTTGTATTCCATATTTATCGGATGTTCTTATTACTCCAGTTGGTATTCATATCTTGTGTGTGTCAAAATAGATTTTTGCATAACACTTGTCCTTTACATCTAAGGCATATTCCTTTTGTGCACTAAGACTACCATGCTCTAAGTATCTTTCCCCACACATCTAGACAAGCTTGTACTATGTTGGGAATGTGTAAGCACACCCTATTGCTTGAATGTCAAGGGGTCATCCCACAATAATGGGTTACACTTTTTGGCCAAACTTGACATTGAAATCAACTTTTTGAACTAAATATTCACTTTCTGACACTTATAGCTACTAAACCGTTAGGAAGTTCAAGATGATGTGAACTAGTGATTTGTGAGATTTTGTTTGTAGATTCTAAATATATATTTTTAAAAAAAATTAGAGTTAAATTGTAAAATATTTTGCATCTCCTTTGATAACTAGTTTTTAATAGTAAACAACATTTTTTTAAAGTGATGTGTATTCCGTAGCACATAATGCTTTTTCTACAAAGGATAAAATTCTAATTCTTTTGAATTTAGATTGGTAACACTGATATATAGGGCATGGATTTGGTTTTATAATTTTTTTTTGAATAGTGTTTTTTTAATTAATTTTTGAAGTCAAACCAATTATAATTTAGACAAAGGCATATTCTATAAAACATAACTTTTTCTGTATGTATCAAAATTTAAATTTTTCTTTTTTTTTTTTAAACAAGGACATCAATACCTAGGGCATAGGTATTTTTTAGAATTTTTTTTCACTAATTTACTAATTCTCCATGTGTGTAGAACAAAGAACTTGATGTTCGGTGAAAAACCTACATTCACAAGAAATAAAAAAATAAATATAATAATCAAATTAAATATATTTGAAATTATACTTTTTGGGAAGCTTATAATAAGGACTACATACAAAAGATAAATTTTAAATGAATTCATTTGATCCCCCAAAAGGTAAATCAAAAGCAGTTTTTTATCAACATTTTGATAGGTGTAGAGGAGACTCCATTATAGGCATGGTTTAAAACTAACGGGGTTCTATTCAAGGGGGTTTGAATCTAAGGGGATCTGATAAAGCCCTCTTCAATTAAAATACTTTAAATGGAACCTTTCAAGGCTTAAATCATTATATTTTCTGAAATATATGTGATTTCATCAAAAATAGGATGTCCCAGAAAGTGTAACCCATTATTGTGGCAGCACCCCAAGTCCATGCAAATATTGGATATACATCATCACCTTGGTCTCCTATACCTTGGTGAACAATATCCTTTGTTGCTATATTAATACTTAGGATTTCTCTAAAACATACCATCATAATCTCAACCCTTATCTATCCTATAATATTCACCCACCCTTAACAAAGATCCACATCTATCCATGACACCCCCACCTTTAGCTTTGCATTAAGAAAGATGGAGACTCATCCTAATTCACTTTATCCCCATCCCAACTAATCCATTTCCCAATAAACCCCCCATCCTAACTAATCTTCTCCTCAATCCACACCCCCACCCAGCAAGCATGTTCATGAACTCATCTCAAGGGTTGGCAGAAAAATCTCTCTGCCCAAAAACATATCCTTATTACTAGCAAGTATCTGGAATAGTATGGTCTATGACCTGATTCTGGCTTTGTAGGGATTAAGTAATTCTACGTCCACTTCCAAATCCCCAACCACCCCCCAACAAGCGTGTTCATGTTTCTTTCCAATCATCCCCCCAATAACCCCCCCATCCCCAAATCTACCTAACTACCCCTCTCACAAGCACAAGGACACTTTGTATCATGACCTAAAAAAATCAATGCCCCATCCTCACAGTCATCTACTACATCCACCTACATAAACACATTAGTATCACATGAATACCACATCACATCATCATAACCAACCAAATCCACCACATAAGTGCATACACAATCACTCAAATACACAATATGAATAATACACACATGCAATTTAAACGCAACCAAGTTTCTACCAATTATCTCCCACTCATCATGCTCATAACAACCACATCACAAACATCCAACAACATATATTGACCATCATCCACATCCAAATATATGCCTAAAGAAAGTTATTAATTTGAACACACTACATAGGCTCACCTTAACACCAACATTTGGAGCTAATGTGAAATTAAAACTTGATTTAGTGTATCAAGCACCAAACATACACATGACCCACCAACCACAACATAACCATATCATAACCATACAAGATTGAATCCTTTTTTTATACAAATCACACTAAGATTCCCTAGCCGTGACACAAGAGATTCCATCTTATACGCACATCTATAAACTCAGGATTCAAACTAACACCTAACCATACATTACATAATCCTAGCTACACCATCATAATCATCATAACCATCCATCTACATAAACTATCCACAAAACAAAAACCACATAACCTAGGTCATCACAGGGTAAATGCACAGAGAAGGGTGACCAAAAGGGGGTCTTACGATGCCAATTTTTTCTGAAATCAAGAAAGACTAATGTTGGATGAGAAATTGAAGATAGTTACACTCAAAATTTGAAGATACAATGAAAACAAGAGTCATAGTGCTCCGATTCTAGTTTTTAAACTATAATTTTTTTCCAAAAATGGTTGAGATTAAGGGGTTCAAAAAGGGGGAGCACACAAATTGGTCCTATTTTTTTCAAAAAAACATAACATAGCATCTGGTGTGCTCCCCCTAAAATGTTGTTTTTTTTTAGTATTTCAAAAATTGCTTTAGTGAGAAATTAGACAACACCATGTAGTTTATCCCTAATTTTTTTAATAATTTTTTCATGAATAATTGATTTTTACTAATTTTCAAAGTAGACACATCATGAAAAATAGAAATTTGAGTGTGCTCCCCCCTAAAATTTTTGAAAACTAATAAAAAATTCAAAATAAAAAAATTGAATACGTGTAGAATGGAGTCTAGTTTCTAAAAATGTAATTTATTTGAAATTTTGATGAATGATTTTTTTAAAAAAAGTCAAAAATACCACACACTAGTTTTTGACAAAAAATGTATACACTAACAAAAGAAATTAAAGATGAAATCCTTAACATACTCAAAACATGAAAAAAATTATATGGTTAGAAAGGTAAGAGAGAGATTATTATTATGGTGGTATTTTTTTTACGTGTCATTGAAACACATGCAAACCTAATGGGGAGCATGCTCCAGATTATGTAATTTTTTGTTACAATATGGGAAAACACGTCTTTGGACATCTAAAACACAGTCCAAGCCTTTGGTTTGGAAGTTCAAGGAAAATCCAAGCCAAAGGCTTGGAAATTACAAAAGAAAAGCATAACATGAGTGCATTATAATGCGCTCACATTATGGTGAAATAATGTAATGCCCCTCATTTTTTCTGTGTGACAGTTATTAGTTTTTTGGTTGCATTTTGATAGTTTTGAGACATTTGAGTTGTTAGACTTATGGTTATGCTTATTATGTTTATGATCGACTATGGTTGACTGATGTGATTATTGACTTGTGTTATGACTAGGATGATGACATTATTGTTATTACAGTTTATGATGTATTTTGACATGGTTAGTTGATGGTTAATTGATTATGCAGATTAATGTTACCTTGCTTCATGTGGTTGAATGTTATCTAATAGCTAGTTAGAGATGTATATGTTTATTGTTATGCTTCAAAGCAGGGACAGTGTTGTATTACTCATTTTGAGTACCCTACTACGCTGCGAATCTCTGACTCTGTATGTGTTTGGTATATATGCATTTGTTCATATACAACCTATTGTTTTGATGCAGGTTGCAGGTACCAGGTATCGACACCTGACTTAGCAGGTCTGAGCATGCCCTTACTCCAATGGATAGCATTGATCAGAGATAACATAGGGTTTCCCCTAGGTCAGTTTCAGTCTTCAGTTTGTGGTCGTGAGTCAAGATGTTACTCTTTAGTCCTCGCTTCAGGTTGTTGGTCGTCATGTGGTATGTGGAGTTATTGTTGAGTTTTGTTTAGTTAAGCCTATGTGTATTTTGGTAATGCATTAATGAATTAATATTATATTAATAATGTTATTAATATGTCAAATATAATAGTATTTTGCTTAGTCGTAAAGTATTAAAGAAATATGGAATATTATTTAAGTAAATTTTAATATAGATTAAACTAATTATTTTAATGTTTTAATAAGAATTGAGTTATGGGTATGTAACATTGTTTTAATAAAATAGTATATAGTAAATTATAGAATAATATTAGTCAATAATTTAATTCTTGTTAGTTGTCGAATAAGAATTCAGATTTGGGGAATCTCTATGTAAAGTAAAAATTTAATTGCTTCAGAGTAGTGGGATTTTCTGTAACGGATTTTGCGGTAGTGGAAATTTATGAGTCTTGGCTATGTTTGCTTCTGGGGGTTTTTATTTTGAGGGGGAGTTGTTCTGAGGAGGATAGACAGAAAATTTGGGGAAGAAATCGTTACGAGAAAATTAAGGAAGAACGGCAGGTAGCTAAAGAATTTGAAGCCTGGGTTGAAATTATGGGTATGCTTACTTGTGTTTTCTATAGCAATTCAGACAAATTAGTTTAAATTCTTGAGGAATCTCTTGTGTGTATTTGAACCTATCTCTTTATCCCAGTGAAATTCTTGCTTTCCTTTCACCATTCGTGTCTGTATCTGATAGCTTCTTTTTCCATTCTTGAGAAATTTAGGATTCTCTTCTTTTGTTTTGTTGAAGCCTCAGTGATCCATATGTGAAATCTATGAGCTTCTTTTTATCAAACAAATAGATCATGAGAAACCATTGCTGCTCTCAATACCATTAAATTGCTTACCCAGCAATGTATCTTAGAATCCATTGCCAAAAAATGAGATTTTAAGCCATAATTTGAATGAAATTTTAAATGGAATGCTATCAAAATTTTACCTCTGCTTGGTATTCACCTCTCATTTCTTTTATCTGCCAGACATTATCATATTACCTTGGGTCAATTTCTGCAAAAATTCAAAACTGCAATCTTCTACCTTGTCCAGCAGTCATCGTACAGTTGTACCATATGCAAGTCTTGAATCTTTCTGACTGATAAGAAAATGCTTAAAACTGAAGATTTTTGGTGTTAACCTGATTTATATCTCAATCTTTGCTTTTACCTTTGTTCCCTCTCCCACGCGGTCGTACATATGGTCGTACGCCGCTGGCTAGGGCAAATTTTTGTCTGTAGTTTTCCTTGTACTCTGCTGCTAGATGTTTTGTTCTTCACTGAATTTGGCATTTCATTGATTTTAATCTTCTCTAAATTGAATTTCATGGTAGATCGCTCCCTCTAAGTTTCATCTTCTTTCTCATTCTGAAAAAAAATTTCCTCTGTTTACTCTTGGCTGATCGCTCATCTGATTCTCTGTAAAAATTTTGATATCTTCTCTCTAGATCATATTCTTCAAATTTGTATAATAGATTAATTTGCAACATTCTTTTAGGATGTCGTAAGCTGATTTGTGGATAGGTGATTTAGAAAGTTTCCTTTTGAAACTCATGAATGACTAGTAGTAAATCCTTATTAGAAGGTTATAAATTTAAGCTAACTAATTGTTAATAGATTGTATGACTATCTTCAACTCAGATTAATAATGATTAGCTATATTCATTTTAATTTTTTCAATATAAATTTTCTTAGATATGATTTAATAATAAATCTATTTATCTATACATTGATTATTAAATAAATAATAAATTAGGGATATATTGTGAATTGAGTTATTATGGTAATGGTTAAGCAAATATTAGATGAATTTATAATAGATTTTATTAATTTTTTTAAAGTGAAAACCTTATAATGCTTGTCGGTTTAAATTATCGATGGGTGATATGTTGAGTTAATTTTAAATATGGTTTTGTTGAAGTCCCATTTTTAGTTGTTAAAGTCAAGTAGTAATGATGTATCTGGCTTATTATGTTATTCTTTGGCCCTGAGTCATATTGTTCTAAGGGAAAATCATAGTTGTGTTAACCCTTGTTTCCATATTGGGAGATGAACTTGTGTATAGTGGTAATGAGTTCAACTTACCGACTCCATAGGTTAGACTACTTGGGCTTCAATTTATTATTGTGTCATTATGTTTAAATGTTCTATTGATTTGAGATTTTTGAAGTGGATAGGGGAAAGTTTTATTTTTGAGGTTGAAATTTGAAATGGTCTATGTAATGTATTGGATTGTAAAAGATAGATGCCTTGTAGTCCCCTGTCCATGCATGTCATTGGTCTTGAATGTTGGTTAGGGGTTGCTAGTTGTATGTAGGAGAGTGGCTTTCATGGTGAGGCCGGTGCCCAAAGTGGCTTCCTAGATAACCCCATGGAAGTTGTAATCAAGTGATAACCTAATAATTTATCTAGGTGGGTTGGGTAGTAATTCACATAACAAGATAAGTATGATGCCTCACCCATGCCTTGAGTGCTCCCACAGGCTAAGGATGGGATGAGAAGGCCTGGTTGGCAAGGTTGACCTCTTTGTCTCCATGAGAGGATGTGTCAGCTCCGCATGTATCACCCTATTGAGCCGGTGCCTAGTGAGAGGTCGCCAGGATAACCATAGATGGGGGCCAATTTCTAGTAAGAGATAGCCTGGATAACCCATGCTAGGACCATGCGATGACACTGTCCCTACTGCAGCTTAGTTACTTCCTCTTTATCTCTTGTTATAGCCTCTAGAGTACTGTCTTGTCTTGATGATTTGACTTGTCTTGATGATTTGACTTGTCTTGATGATTTGAATAGTCTTGATGATTTGTGTAGCCTTGATGATCTAAGTTGTCTATGTCAAGTCTGTATCTACTTGCTTGTATCCTTGGCTTAGTGGAACCCCATTGTATCTCCTAGCTCGAGGGGTGGACCCCAGGGTTCCACATGGTTGGGTGGAAGAGCTTAATCCATTGGTTTTTTGGATGTACTGGTTCGAGATCAATGCAGAAGTGTTTCCAGTTCTAAATTTGTTCTGCATCCTCAGGGTTGTAATATACCTTCATAATTGTATTATACTGTTGTATATTGTAAACCAATGTGATCGATCATGAAATCTTGTATTTGAACCTTTTTAATTGTTCATCTCTACAAATAAATGATGTAATCCTCTCCTATTGTATCGTGATGTATATTACTTGTATTGTTATGATTTCATGTTTATCTGATGCAGTTATGTTCCCTAGAGGTGTTAGTTGTACAACTTGTTTAAATGTTGTCATAATATAATTTTATCTAATGAATAATGCTTTTACTTGCTTCAAAAAAAAATTCTGTAAATTTTGCTCTTGTTAGTCTAACACTCTAGGGTTGCATGACGGGGCATCACATTTGGTATCAGAGCCAAATTTAAACACTATGTACTCTGATTATAACTGAGCCCATTATGTGACCTAGTGCTTAAACTCTGTAGATTAACTTTCATCCCTATTGTTTCCCTCTCTGTGTGTAATAAATTATCCTTTGGTGTTGTAGGTAGATGCTTAGAAGTAGAGGTTGAGGTCATGGCAGAGGTAGGGGTCGTGGGAGAGGTGTTGGTGGTACACCTCCTCCCAGTTCTCCTCATGAGAGTGTCCATTAAGGCGGGGGTTAGAATATGGAAGATCAGGGTCATCCTGAGGGAGCCCAGTTGCAACAGTTACTTGAGGAGGCCCTTGCCCGTTTATGCCCTACACAGGAGGTAGAGTAGCCTAGAAGGGGTCAAGAGGTAGATCAACCAGAACCTAGAGAGAGAGAGAGAGATCTCCTAGGCAGAGAGATTTGGCAGCTAAGCAGGAGGCCACTTTAGCCAATCATATGAGAGATCTTCTAAGGGCACACCCTCCCACCTTTGATGGAGCTGGTAGTGGTCTAGAGGCGGAGACATGGTTGCTAGATATAGGCAGGTGTTTTGCCATGCATCCGTATGGTAGCAACACCGAAGCCAGATGTGCTATTCTGCATCTCAGAGGTTTTTCTTTGACTTGGTGGCGTTTAGAGGAGTAGAAGCTGCACTTGGACATCAACAATGTTTTTTGGAGTTGTTCTTAGAGAGATTCAGAGCCTGTTTCCTATCTAATCACTGGAGACAACATCGTGCAGATGAGTTCCACGAGCTGAGGCAGATGACCATGTTAGTTGAGCAGTATGAGCACAGATTCTATGAGCTCAAATAGTATGCAGGTATCAGAGATGACAAGTCTATGCTAGTGCAGCATTTTATCAGGGGCTTAAATGCCCAGATCAGTGGAGGGGTTCATGTGTTTGAACCCAAGTCTATGGAGATAGTAGTGGAGAAAGCCCGGTTAGTGGAGGAGAATTTGACTATGGCACTCGGTGGGCATACAGGTGTGCATATTGGTAGTGCACCTTCTTCAGGATTCAGTTCTCGTGGTGGGCATACTCAGGCATTAGGATCTCATGCACCCTCAAAGGGTGGATAGTAGTAGTAGTACTCTCAAGCCAAATTGAAGAATTCTCAGACTCAATAGGGTGTCAGATTTTAGAATAAGAAGAACCAGAATTGACAGCATTCTAGATAGGATGGTGTTAATCGACCCACTCAGAGTACGCAGTCTACAGCGAGCAGGGGTAGTTTCTAGCAGTTTATTGCCTTCCAGGGTGGTGGTGATTTTGGTAGGGGTACAGGGTGCTTCTCTTGCAGCCAACAGGGCCATATTGCCAGACAGTGTCCTCAAAGGACTACTTCAGGTTTTGGTCATAGACTGGCAGCTTCAAAGCCAACGGTTAGTGATGTAGGTAGATCGCATAGAGTCTTTGCAGCGGTTGATAACCGCTAGGCAGAGCATCAGGACACTGTGGTGGAGACTTCGGGTTTCATGCAAGGTATTGGTTTTTCTGTTCTCTTTGATTCTAATGCATCTAATTCATTCATTTCTCCTTCTCTTGTGGAGCATTGTGGTTTAGTGGCAACAAAGTAGGATGATAGGTGGTAGGTTGAATTAGCTTCCGGGGCTAACGTCACAGTTGAGTCTCTAGTGCTCGATTGTGAGTTGAGGATTGACTCTCTATCTACTACAGTAGACCTCTACATCCTACCCCTTGGTTCATATGATATAGTTTTGGGGATGGATTGGCTAGAAGCCCATCAGGCAGTGATCGATTGCTGGTGTAAGTCTGTCAAATGTCTGGATGATTCTGGTAGTGAAGTGGAGGTTGTTGGTGTCTAGAGACCTATTTCCCTATGTATGATCTCCGCTATGTAGCTTAAGAGATGCATGCATCAGGGATGTCATCTTTTTCTAGTGTCAGTTAATGACTTAGAGATGGAGGAGAGTCGACATCTCTTGATGATCACCCACTTTTGAGAGAGTATGCTGATGTTTCTCCTTCAGAGATTCTGGGGATGCCACCTAAGCGTGACATTGACTTCAGGATTGATCTTGTTCCTGGCGCAGAGCCTATTTCACGAGCTCCATACAGGATGACTACTCAAGAGCTTAAGGAGCTTCGATTGTAGTTGGAGGAGTTCTTATCCAAGGGATTCATTCGACCTAGTGTTTCTCCATGGGGAGCACCCCTGATCTTTGTGAAGAAGAAGAATGGATCTCCACGGTTGTGTATCAACTATCGTCAGCTCAATAAGGTGACAGTGAAAAATAGATACCCCTTGCCTCAGATTGATGATTTGTTTGACCAGATTAAGGAAGCCAAGGTGTTTTCTAAAATTGATCTTAAGTCGAGATATCATCAGTTGTAGATATTTGAGGCAGATATTCATAAAATAGCATTTCACACCCATTATGGACATTATGAGTTTACAGTTGTACCATTCAGGTTGACGAATGCACCTTTAGTTTTCATGAGCTTGATGAATGGTGTTTTTTGCACTTATCTCGATAGATTTTTCCTTGTATTTTTGGATGATATATTGATCTATTTGAGGACTATGGAGGAGCATGAGGAGCATTTGCGTCAGGTGTTGTAGTGTCTAAGAGAAAATCAGCTTTATGCTAATTTGTCGAAGTGTGAATTCTTTTAGTCAGAAGAGAAGTATTTGGGTCATGTCATCTCTAGAGAGGGTATTGCGGTGGATCCTTCAAAGATCCAAGCTATTATGGATTGGCCTGCACCTACTAATGTTTCTGAGGTCTGCAGTTTTATGGGTTTGGCAGGCTACTATCGCCACTTTGTTATGGGGTTTTCGAGGATTACCCATCCTATCACTTCTCTTCAGAGGAAAGGGAAGAAGTTTGTTTGGTCAAAGCAGTGTCAAGCATCTTTTCAGACCCTTAAGAAGTGGTTGACCAGTGCACCTATTCTAGCAGTTCCTGATCCTACCGGGGACTTTGTTGTGTGTACAGATGCTTCTTTGGAGGGTTTAGGAGAAGTTCTGATGCAGGATGGTCATGTGATTGCCTTTGAGTCTTGCCAATTCAAGGATCATGAATTGAACTATCCCACTCACGATCTAGAGTTAGCCATAGTTGTGCATGCCTTGGTGAGGTGGAGGCATATTCTTTTAGGGCATCAGCTTGAGCTACACCGTGATCACCATAGTTTACAATATATCTTTACGCAGACAAACTTGAATATGAGGCAGACGCAATGGATGGAGTTCTTGTGTGAGTATGACTTTGAGGTCAAGTATATTCAGGGAAAAGAGAATGTGGTAGCGGATGCTCTTAGTCGTCAAAGACATGAGATCTCTGTAGTCACTCTCACAGTTGATTTGAGAGGTTAGATTCTCACAACACTTCCTACCGACAATTGGTATCAGGAGGTGAAGTTGAGGTTGATTCAGGTAGACCTTTGAAGGGTAGATATTCTGGTTACTCTCTTGATTCAGATGGTCTTTTGCGACATTTGGGTCGTATTTATGTTCCTTGTTCTGAGGGTCTTCGTACCTTAGTTATATCTGAGGCACATTGGGCAACCTATTCTGCTCACCCGGGTGTCAAGAAGATGCATGCAGATATTCATCAGTTGTACTTTTGAAGTGGTGCGGGATATTCCTAATCTTGTGTCGAGATGTCTTGAGTGTCAGAGGGTGAAGGCAGAGCATCAGCACCCTACAGGTCTTTTGCAGCCCTATCTGGTCCCAAAATGGAAATGGGACATCATTTCGATAGACTTCATTGTTGGTTTGCCGGTATCCTGTTGACACAATGTCATTATGGTCACTGTGGATAGGTTGACGAAGGTAGCTCACTTCTCTCATGTTTGTTCTTCTTATAATGCTTCTACGGTGGCCAGAGTGTTCATGGAGGACATAGTCAGACTTCATGGGATTCCACATAGGACATCTTCGATAGGGATCTAGTGTTTACTTCAGCCCTTTGGACTTCTCTGCAGCATGCCTTGGGGACACAGCTGAACTTTAGTTTAGCATACCATCCTGAGACTGATGGTCAGACTGAGAGGGTTAACTAGGTCCTCAAGGATATGCTTAGGATGTATGTGATGGATTGGCAGAGCCGTTGGGAGGACTACCTATATCTGGTGGAGTTTGCATATAATAAAGGATATCATAGTTCTATTGGCATGTCTCCATTTCAGGCTTTGTATGGTCATCCTTGTCAGACCCCACTAAGTTGGGATCATCTTGAGGATAGAATTCTTCTAGGACCAGATATGCTTAGAGATATGGAGCAGTAGGTTGGTAGATTAGAGAGCATCTGGTGGCAGCGTAGGACAGGTAGAAGAAGTATGCAGATGCTCATAGAGTCGATTCACATTTTTTAGTTGGGGATCAAGTGTTCTTGCATGTGTGACAGCGAAAGAGTCTGATCCATTATGGAAAGGTCTCTAAGCTAGAACTACGCTTTGTTGGACATTTTGAAGTGTTGGAGAGGATCGGTCCTATCACTTATCATCTTGCTTTTCTGCCCAGCCTTTCATGCATCCATGATGTGTTTCATGTTTCTATACTTAGACCTTACTATCCAGATATTGCTCATGTTCTTGATTGGTCTGCTCTACGAGTAGAGGATGGGAAGCTGGCTTTGGAGCCCGTAGGCATTCTGTAGCATAGGAGACTTGCTCTCAGGGGCAGAGACGTGGAGCAGGTCAGGGTCCACTGGGATCCTAATGATGAGACTTCTGCTACCTGGGAGGATGCTGCCAAGATGAGAGAGTTATACCCTTACTTATTTGCAGGCTTCCAGGAGTAAGCCTGATTCTGGGGGGAGGATGTAATGCCCCTCATTTTTGGCATGTGACAGTTATTAGTTTTTCAGTTGCATTTTGACAGTTTCGAGACATTTGAGTTGTTAGACTTATGCTTATGCTTATTATGTTTATGATGGACTATGGTTGACTGATGTGATTATTGACTTGTGTTATGACTAGGATGATGACATTATTGTTATTACAGTTTATGATGTATTTTGACATGTTTAGTTGATGGTTAATTGATTATGCAGATTAATGTTACCTTGCTCTATGTGGTTGAATGTTATCTAATTGCTAGTTAGAGATGTATATGTTTATTGTTATGCCTCAGAGCAGGGACGGTGTAGTATTACTCATTTCAAGCACTCTACTATGCTGTGACTCTCTGACTCTGTGTATCTTTGGTATATATGCATTTGTTCATATACAACCTATCACTTTGATGCAGGTTGCAGGTACCGGGCATCAACACCTGACTTAGCAGGTCTGAGCGTGCCCTTACTCCAATGGATAACATTGATGGGAGATATCATGGGGTTTCCTCTAGGTCAGTTTCAGTCTTCAATTTGTGGTCGTGAGTCAAGATGTTACTCTTTAGTCCTCGCTTCAGGTTGTTGGTCGTCATTGGTATGTGGAGTTATTGTCGAGTTTTGTTTAGTTAAGCCTATGTGTATTTTGGTAATGCATTAATGAATTAATATTATATTAATAATGTTATTAATATGTCAAATATAATAGTATTTTGCTTAGTCGTAAAGTATTAAAGAAATATGGAATATTATTTAAGTAAATTTTAATATAGATTAAACTAATTATTTTAATGTTTTAATAAGAATTGAGTTATGGGTATGTAACATTGTTTTAATAAAATAGTATATAGTAAATTATAGAATAATATTAGTCAATAATTTAATTCTTGTTAGTTGTCGAATAAGAATTCAGATTTGGGGAATCTCTATGTAAAGTAAAAATTTAATTGCTTCAGAGTAGTGGGATTTTCTGTAACGGATTTTGCGGTAGTGGAAATTTATGAGTCTTGGCTATGTTTGCTTCTGGGGGTTTTTATTTTGAGGGGGAGTTGTTCTGAGGAGGATAGACAGAAAATTTGGGGAAGAAATTGTTATGGAAAAATTAAGGAAGAACGGGAGGTATCTGAAGAATTTGAAGCTTGGGTCAAAATTATGGGTATGCTTACTTGTATTTTCTATAGCAATTCAGACAAATTAGTTTAAATTCTTGAGGAATCTCTTGTGTGGATTTGAACCTATCTCTTTATCCCAGTGAAATTCTTGCTTTCCTATCACCATTTGACTCTGTATCTGATAGCTTGTTTCTCCATTCTTGAGAAATTTAGGATTCTCTTCTTTTGTTTTGTTGAAGCCTCAGTGATCCATATGTGGAATATGTGAGCTTCTTTTTATCAAACAAATAGATCATGAGAAACCATTGCTGCTCTCAATACAATTAAATTGCTTACCCAGCAATGTATCTCAAAATCCATTGCCAGAAAATGAGATTTTAAGCCATAATTTGAATGAAATTTTAAATGGAATGCTATCAAAATTTTACCTCTGCTTGGTATTCACCTCTCATTTCTTTTATCTGCCAAACTTTATCATATTACCTTGGGTCAATTTCTGCCAAAATTCAAAACTGCAATCTTCTACCTTGTCTAGCCGCGGCCGTACGGCTGTACCATATGCAAGTCTTGAATCTTTCTGACGGATAAGAAAATGCTTAAAACTAAAGATTTTTGGTGTTAACCTGATTTATATCTCAATCTTTGCTTTTACCTTTGTTCCCTCTCCCACGCGGTCGTACATATGGTCATACGCCGTTGGCTGGGGCAAATTTTTTTATGTAGTTTTCCTTATACTCTGTTGCCAGACGTTTTGTTCTTCACTGAATTTGACATTTCTTTGATTTTAATCTTCTCTCAATTGACTTTCATGGAAGATCGCTCCCTCTAAGTTTCATCTTCTTTCTCATTTTGAGAAATAAATTCCTCTGTTTACTCTTGGCTGATCGCTCATCTGATTCTCTATAAAAATTTTCATATCTTCTCTCTGGATCATATTCTTTAAATTTGTATAATAGATCAATTTACAAAATAATTCTTTTAGGATGTAGTAAGGAGATTTGTGGATAGGTGATTTAGAAAGTTTCTTTTTGAAACTCATGAATGACTAGTAGCAAATCCTTATTAGAAGGTTATAAATTTAAGCTAAATAATTGTTAATAGATTGTATAACTATCTTCAACTCAAATTAATAATGATTAGCTATTTTCATTTTAATTTTGTCAATATAAGTTTTCTTAGATATGATTTAATAATAAATCTGTTTATCTATACATTGATTTATTAAATAAATAATAAATTAGGGATATATTGTGAATTGAGTTATTATGGTAATGGTTAAGCAAATATTAGATGAATTTATAATAGATTTTATTTTATTTTTTAAAAGTGAAAACCTTATAATGCTTGCCAGTTTAAATTATCCATGTGTGATATGTCGAGTTAATTTTAAATATGGTTTTGTTGAAGTTCCATTTTTAGTTGTTAGCGTCAAGTAGTAATGATGTATTTGGCTTATTATGTTATTCTTTGGCCCTGAGTCGTATTGTTCTAATGGAAAATCATAGTCGTGTTAACCCTTGTTTCCATATTGGGAGATGAACTTGTGTATAGTGGTAATGAGTTCAACTTACCGACTCCAGAGGTTAGACTACTTGGGCTTCAATTTATTATTGTGTCATTCTATTTAAATGTTCTAGTGATTTGAGATTTTTGAAGTGGATAGGGGAAAGTTTTATTTTTGAGGTTGAAATTTGAAATAGTCTATGTAATGTATTGGATTATAAAAGATAGATGCCTTGTAGTCCCCTATCCATGCATGCTATTGGTCTTGGATGTTGGTTAGGGGTTGTTAGTTGTATGTAGGAGAGTGGCTTTCATGGTGGGGCCGGTGCCCAAAGTGGCTGCCTGGATAACCCCATGGAAGTTGTAATCATGTGATAACCTAATAATTTATCTAGGTGGGTTGGGTAGTAATTCACATAATAAGATAAGTATGATGCCTCACCCATGCCTTGAGTGCTCTCACAGGCTAAGGATGGGATGAGAAGGCCTGGTTGGCAAGGTTGACCTCCTTCTCTCCATGAGAGGATGTGTCAGCTTCGCATGTGTCACCCTATGGGGCCAGTGCCTAGTGAGAGGTCACCAGGATAACCATAGATGGGGGCCGGTTTCTAGTGAGAGATAACCTTGATAACCCATGCTAGGACCATGCGATGACACTCTCCCTACTGTAACTTAGTTACTTCCTCTTTATCTTTTGTTGTAGCCTTTGGAGTACTATCTTGTCTTGATGATTTGACTTGTCTTGATGATTTGAGTAGTTTTGATGGTTTGTGTAGCCTTGATGATCTGAGTTGTCTATGCCAAGTCTATATCTGCTTGCTTGTATCCTTGACTTAGTGGAACCTCATTGTATCTCCTAGCTCGGGGGGTGGACCTTAGGGTTCCACATGGTTGGGTGGAAGAGCTTAATGCATTGGTTTTTTGGATATACTGGTTCGAGATCAATGTAGAAGTGTTTCCAGTTCCAGATTTGTTCTGCATTCTCAGGGTTGTAATATACCTTCATAATTGTATTATATTGTTGTATATTGTAAATTGATGTGATCAGTCATGAAATCTTGTATTTGAACCTTTGTAATTATTCATCTTTCCAAATAAATGATGTAATCCTCTCCTATTGTATAATGATGTATATTACTTGTATTGTTATGATTTCATGTTTATTTGACGCAGTTATGTTCCCTAGAGGTGTTAGTTGTACAACTTGTTTAAATGTTGTCATAATGTAATTTTACTAATGAATAATGTTTTTACTTGCTTCAAAAAAAAATATATATTTCTATAAATTTTGCTCTTGTTAGTCTAACACTCTAGGGTTGCATAACGGGGCATCACAATAAAATCATCTCTCTCTCTCTCTCTCTCTCTCTCTCTCTCTCTCTCTCTCTCTCTCTCTCTCTCTCTCTCTCTCTCTCTCTCTCTCTCTCTCTCTCTCTCTCTCTCCATTTTCTTTTTCCTAGCTTTCCTAGTTTTCCTTTTCCTTTCCAATTTCCCTTTAGATCCCACCATTTTTTCCCTATTTTACTATTTTACACCTCTCCTCTCATCATTCTTCCCATCTAATGGACTTTCATTTTGGGTGAAAGTTGAGAGTTGTGTCCCACTTTTAGCCAATAAAATAGTTCTGAGTGGAAAGTTTTTGGGCGGTAGGAATTCGCCTGACATGTTTTCACCTGGAACCATGTGATGCATATGTGGCACCTACGTGGTTGTACCTTTCCAAGTGGTAAGGTTCCTCCCAATAGGGTTCCAAGCTGAACTAGTAAAAATAAAAAGAAAAAAAGGGCAAAAATGTCATTTTCACTCAGATTCCTGTCACCTCAAAGATTTCCACCTGGAGCCCACATTAGCCAGCAAGCCAAAAAGCCTACCGACAAAAGTAGGCCTTGTTCTTTTCTTTTGTTTTGTCTGCCTACAAATTTGAGTGACATCTTCTGCACTAATTTTTAAAATGATAAACAAAACTCCTATCTGCCATGTTGATTTAACGTTTAAAAGCTAGGGTTTTTAATATTTTATAATCACAATTTAAAACCTACCCCCATGAGCAGTGACTACCACAGTTTAAAGTAATCAAAAGTTTTTCTTTTTCAGATGTAGTTGTGGCAGCTCTCATAGACATGTATGCAAAATGTGGAAGCATGCAAAAGGCACACAAACTGTTTGACAAAATGCCTCAGCGAGATGTGGTTTCATGGACTACAATAATTGGTGGACATGCACAAAATGGACTCATTGATGAAGTGTTGAAAATTTTTAAAGAAAATGCAATTGGTAGATG
Source organism: Cunninghamia lanceolata (assembly GCA_027924645.1). Lineage (NCBI taxonomy): Eukaryota > Viridiplantae > Streptophyta > Pinopsida > Cupressales > Cupressaceae > Cunninghamia > Cunninghamia lanceolata. The sequence continues at coordinate 2,883,787 of BSBN01001394.1, read as the reverse complement.
TAAGGCCAAACTCATCAACCTTTGCTAGCATTCTCCCAACTTGTGCAAAACTTGGGGTTTTGGAACAAGGCATGGACATCAGAGATCCATGTATCTTGGATGAGTTTGACTAACTCTCCAAGTCGCCACACAACCTACCTAAGGTGGCTTAAAGTCATGTGCAAAATATATGCATAATTACTTAGGCTAAATACTAACTCGAAGTAATAATATTTCACACTAACACTAGAGTCCTAGAAAATACAGTTCTTAAAAGGTCTAATTCCCTAAGGACAAAGCTAGGATTTAGGCACTTTTACAATTTTTGGATATGATCAGCATAAAGGGTCAAAGCAGCGCAAGGCATATCTCATGGGTTGAGGGTGAAGCCAAAGTTGGAAATGATCCTAAAAACACACTAAAATGTGGACACCAAAGCGAGTACTAAACATAGTGTGAAATTATGGGCGAGCACAATTTATGACATTACATTCTATATTTTATTCTTTCTTTGGCATCTGTGGATTTTTACACCTCCTAAATCTCCTCCATATATATAGGGATAATAGTAGACATACATATTATTGTTCATTTATCATTTACATTATTGCTCTTAGTCCTAGATGTATGTAGGATAGGATGACACACACAAAATCTAAATCTCCTCATTCCATTGACTTTTTGTGGAGGTCAAAAAACCAAACTATGGGCTTGACCATTCATGGAAAAATCCAAAGCAGTCACAACTTTCTCTTCTATCCCAGGATAGGTATTTGATGCTTTAAGACTACATGGAGGTTTGTGTTTCCTTGTCTCCCTGTTGTTGTTTTATTTCATTTGTTCTAAAATTACATTAGACTAGATCCTTGTCATTTTATAGTTTTCTATTTATTTCTTGCGTATAACTTGTCTTTATTTCTACCTCCCCATGTATAGGTGTTTCTTCCCTTACATATTGACTTCAATTTTCTAACTCTTCTGAATGACGACATGAAATCTAGATGACAACACAAATTCTATAATATAGTGTGGATGCGCTAGCTTTCATGTCAATGAGCTTTTTGGCCTACTTTCTAGGTTCCCTATTACATCCTCTTTACTATTTTGCAATTAGTTTTTAGAATTTGTTCTTAGATTTCCAATTTTCCTTGTTTTCATTTCCTAACTTTATTAATATAGAAATTTAGAATAGCTTAAATTTTATACTACATTTTGGTGAACCCAACTCTTTAACGAAGAAACATTTTTCTTTTCTTTCAATTTTCTTCTCTAAAACCAATTAAAAAAAATGTGTTTCCAAAGAAAATTGCACATATAAAACTAAAATACAATAAACTTGGATATAAGACTAAAATAAGTATCAACCTACAATTAGATCACACATAAAAACAAGAAAGATCCTCCACACATAAAAATGAGAATACACATAAAAACAAGAAGATAATATAGAGTGACATCTTACATGGAAAACATTAAAATACAATACACTTAGATATAAGATTCAATACACTTAAATATAAAATTAAAATGAGTATCAACATGAGTTAGATGACACATAGAAACAAGAAAGATCCTCCACACATAAAAACGAAAATACACATAAAACAAGAAGATATGTATAGTGGAATTTTACATCGAAAGCATTAAAAAATCATTACTCCAGTCAATCCTAATAATTAATTGTAAAAACAAATTTAACGCCGAATGAACATAGAATATGTGCAAATACCAAACGACAGATTAATTGTAAAGTGATAACAATATGAACATGTACTGATAATATAATGAAGTCCATGATGGTGCTCATTGGATACTGATATTGCAAGGTATAGTAATTCTTAATAGCTAATTAGAATACTTCGTAAATTGGCATAACAACATCAATAATCGTCATCATACCTCAGCCCATCTTTAAAATAGCATGCATTGAATGCAAGTATTCACAAAGTTTCATCCCTGTTTCAATTCTAGAGGAGGAATTAGATTGGTTAATGAGTATGGAGATTGTATTCCTTATGATTTCATGCCTGATGATTTTAACAAATCATCACCATCTAGTCTGTTCAGAGGCAGCAGCATCTAGTCTGGGTCAGTCAGAATGTTTACACTTTTGTTTTCAATCAATATTTCCTTTTTTTGAGAGTGCATAGAATGTGTTCTTAGCCTCTGATATTGATATAGAATGTGTTCTTAAGGGCATAGTATGATTGTTAGTGCAGTGTTTCAATGTTTACTTCTATTTCAAATCCATATTTCTTTTTTCTGAAACAAAGTGTATATACATTTTTTTTCTTAACTTCTGATATTAATATAGAATATGTTTTTAAAGGTATAGTCTAATACTTAAAGTGTGGTATTGTTTTAGTCATCCAATCATTATGTTAAACATTATCCATTTCAACAGTCAAAAAATGGATTTTGGCCAATAAAAGTAGGACAAATATTTTACCATTTTTTATTATGAATGAAGTGTAAAATTGCTATAGATCATTTGATCATTAAAATAGATGATGTTTAAATAGAGTAATTATGCTCATGGACTTTAAACCTTGGCTGAACAGTTGTAGTCAGACATAGACAAGCCCAATACTTAGAGGTGAGGCCCTTTGTTCTGATCCCAACAGCTAGGCCCAATTAATATCTAGATTTCTGAGGGTATGAACCCCATTAAAAATCTCTTTTGATTAATTAAGAGAAAAAATAAGAAAATAAGTTGGAATGCTCTGTGCTTGATGTTTGCAGAATACCCATATTCCTTTATGACTGTAGATGCTGAAAAGGCAGCTGCAAGGGAATATGATTACATTCTGGTTGGAGGAGGTGCAGCTGGGTGTCCCCTGGCAGCAACACTCTCACAGCACTATTCTGTTTTGCTATTGGAAAGGGGAGATTCTCCTTACGGAAATCCCGATGTTGAGGATTTCAGAGGGCTTTTCAAGATTATAGGGGATCCCAAAAATTATCCCTATGTAGCAGAGGGATTTGTCTCTGAGGATGGAGTGCAGTTGGCAAGGGCGAGAGTTCTAGGAGGCGGAACAGCCATTAATGGTGGCTTCTACAGTAGGGCGAGCTCCGAATATATTCGGAAAATGGAGTGGGATGAGAAACTTGTGAATGAATCATATGAATGGGTGGAGAAATTAAACGTCTTCAAACCAGACAAGCTTTTTACTTGGAATTCTGCTTTCAAGGATGCGCTTCTTGAATCTGGAGTTCTTCCTTACAATGGATATAGTTTGGATCATTTGGAGGGCACCAAGATCAGTGCTTCAATTTTTGACAACAATGGAAAGAGACATACAGCCGCGGATCTTCTCCAGTATGCAAATCCAGAAAATATTGTAGTTCTTCTGAATGCTACGGCCAGCAGAATCCTCTTCAATTTGGTATCAGGTACGTAACCACCACAAAATTTAAGCAGAAAATCCAATTATACACCGGCATGGGACTATGACATTAAATTACAATGAATCAACTACTTAGGTTTGGTGGAGAACATGGGTTTTATTTAAATATGAAATAATTCAAGAGTTAAATAGGCTCTGATAATTTAACTAATAAATAGTTGTTTTATTTTATTAATAAAAAATATTTTTAACTGTTTTGATCTTCTAATATTATCAATTTCAAATTATAAGGATGTATATTATTCTTGAATGTTTCAGGATTTAATTGTGTATAAGTTTTTTCTTCAACTTTTGGGATCACACAATGGGATCCATCATTAAGAAGAAAAGAGCCAAAGAAGAGAATAGATGTCTTATTTTTGTTAAATAGAATAGTAATTAGACTAAAACTTCTTTCATTAATTATTTTCTTATTATTTACGCTAGTACTTTTATCTTTTATAAAATATTGAGTGAGTAGAAGTTAAAACTACTTCATACCATAGACCACTTTCATAACATAATTTTTTGTTTTTGTGTGTGTGTATGCATAAGATTGATGAGAAGTCATATTGCAGGAAAGATTAAGGCTAGTGGAGTGGAGTTCATAAGCGGCATTGATGGTCTACAATATCAAGTATCACTTAGCCAATTGTCAACCAATAGTGAGGTAATTTTGTCAGCGGGAAGCATAGGCAGCCCTCAACTTCTCCTCTTAAGTGGAATTGGCCCAGCACAACAACTTAAAGAATTGAATATTACTATTCTTTTAGATTTACCCTTAGTGGGGAAAGAGGTTAGAGATAGTCCTCGTGTAATAGCAGTAATAGAATCTTCAAAACCACTTGAATTTTCTTACCCACAAGTAGTGGGCATTTTAGACAATTTACATCTCTACATGGAGTCTGGTAGCATTTTTCTACATAATAATATCGAAGATATACAATATATTGGATTTATTGGATTTAACGTGGCATTTCCCTTGTCAAGAGGTGAGCTTTGGCTTAAAAGTGTAGATCCTCAAGACAGCCCCAATGTTCATTACAATTACTTCTCACACCCTTTCGATTTACAACAATGTATGTCTGGTGTAAAAGTAATGGTTAATTTGAGTGTGACATCTTCTATTCAAGAGTTTGCATTTACTGATAATGGATATTCCAAAATACTTCAATTCATGGGGATTACATTACCAAAAGATCAATCAAATAATGATGCCTTGACCAAGTTCTGCAAAGATACGCTAGGGACATTTTGGCATTTCAATGGAGGTTGTGAAGTTGATTTGGTGGTTGACAAAAGGTATCAAGTGAAAGGTGTTGATAATCTAAGGGTTGTGGACAATTCAATTTTTAAGGAATCCCCTGGTACCAATCCACAAGCCACTACTATGATGCTTGGAAGGTATTTATTTTTATTAATAATTGATCTAGATTATTTTGTTTTCACATTATAATATATTAATAGTATATTTTGATAATGCAACATATGTAGGTATACAAGAACTCGTATCCTTCAAGAGCATATGGACACTCTAAAAACATGCCAAAATCCTGTAGAGATGATTTGTGAAGATAATGTATACCCATTTAATCATCATATAATTGAATAATATCATTTATGATAATGTAATTTTGATAACATATATAATCATCATTTCCATGTTAACTCTTCCTTCAAATGAATATAAAAATGATTTCAAGATAACACTTGTAATGAGATTTACAAGAAAATAAAACTTATCTTTTATTATGTTTCATACAAAAGAACACTTGTTATTAAAATTTAACTGATGTTATACAAAAGAATATTTGTTAGTTTTGTAGCTTTAACTGTATAAGTGTCTATGAAATTGGATTATTTGATGGTGTAACTGGCTATTTCTTTTCTAGGGATGGTGTTTAATGTTGGAATTGTTATTTTTTTAAAGCTATAGAATACTTCATTTCTCCTTTTTACATTTAATTTTTTGAAGATGGATTGCATTTTGTTCTTTAATTAATATATATATATTTAATTGATAAAAAAAAATTAGATTTTATTGATATTAAATGAATTAAAATATATATATTTAAAACGACAAATTTGTTATACTATCAGCTCAAAATATATGCACATAACTTATTTAAAATCTAACTATATATTATTTACACAATTTCTTTTAATAATTTTAAAATTCTAAATTAAATATATTATATAATTAATTTTCATTTAAAAATAAAATATTACAAACAATAGGCGATCTTTACAAGAAAAAATAAAATAAAAGTAACCTAACCAAAAGATAGCTTAAAATAATGCTTAAAAAAACATATTACACAATTAAAGATTCATTTTTACCAATATATATAGAGAGGGGATGAATGACAGATTAATAAGTATCCAATGATGTAGGAGGATCTTCCTAGACATTCTCTCTCATTGTGAAGGGAATCTCATTGTAATTTCTCCTTATATGTTGTGGAGGATTAGAAATCCTAAATTAATTTTAAAAGCACATATATGCCTTAGCGTATGACTTTTTCTTTGTAATGGACCTTTGACGTGTTTTTAAAAATGTTTTTTTATAGTTACACCGAGAGGCGTTCTTAGCACAATGTGCACATTTTTATGGCCCCGATTTAAATTGACGTCTCCTAACCTATCATAAGGTAAACTATTTAAAGTCAAACTATTTAAAATAATTTAAACTATTTTATGTTTTGGATAGAGGGAATACTTTCCCCCACTATCCAACGCCTCCCATATTCTAGGAGGGAATATGGGAAAGGCTTGCACGATGATAGTGGTGTTGTGGGTAGTTAGGGTTTGGGTTGGATGTGAATACTCGCCAATATGACATTTCATATGATGATTTTTTATGTACTTTATAGTTTCAAGTTGCGTGCAGATTAAAAATTTGTTGATGTGAGGTGAGCGTGAACAAAAACTAAAAGAATCACCTTCCTACGAATTGATCAAAGACCGTGGAGGAAATCCTACCTCTCTGAGAATTGATTAAAGGTGTTTGCATGAGTTATTTGTTTGTCTAACTCAAAAACTAAAATTTGTTTGTTGCAATTTCATTAGGCACAAGAAAATAAATTCTGCTTTCATTGACGAAGATGAGTGCTTTCAGGTTAAATTGGTGTTCTCCTTAAGTTGACAGGCTTGCAGAATGATAGTGGTAGACTGTAGTTTAAGGTACTAGTTTAGTTAGCTTTTATCATTTCTCTGCTAATCTTTGGATTGCTACAAAAAAGTTCAGCAAGAAAAAAACCATACATTAATGTCAATAGTATTACCATTGACTATTAAATATAACCCCCGAAGGCCTCGACATTGCAAATTCTCAAGTGAGTTTGAATTCTTATACCGATAATTTTGAAGGAAATGAGGAGAATGAGACACCTAGAAGTTGCGAGGTCGAATCACTGAGATTTTGGGTTTTGTTGATTTTGAAGGTTGGTGGAAGGGGCGGGTGGATCATCTTGGGCAGGCCAATACACTTTGGTTGATTGCTATGGCTGCTGCTCTAGTAGGTGTTGTGGTTTTGGGGTAGAGGTGGCAGAGTGAGAAGTAGAATAATGAGCAGATACGGGAGCAACTCTGTGCCAATGGAGATGTATGTGAAAACCTCCTTACATGTTTTATACTTCATCATTTGGATGTTGTCAAATAGAAAATTAGTTTAAGGTCAAAGTAACCAGGTTAAAAATGAAAATCATGATTGCAAAGTTGAGAACCAGTTCAATTGAATCTCTAAGTGAAATTAGTAGTTGGATCCACCTAAATGAAACATTACAATCAAAGACATTTAAGGAACAAAGAATATGTGGGGCATGCAACCTAAATCACTGTAACGATAAAGACACTTCTTTTAATTTGCCCATTACATAATAATATTAGACATACTACATTTTGCAATCATAGTATTATATATGGAATCTCACATCGAGGGAAACAAACAAATCTTAGAGATTTTAGTTTGTTTTTCTAAACAGGATAGTCAGAGAAACAATCTTCTAAACTCTTACATATACCTTGATAGGTCATACAGACCAATTTGGTTCAAAGGATGTTAAAATTTAACTCGTCCTATTAGGGTGTTTTAGAATTTAGTCTCAATGAGGAAGATGGATTGTTGAACATCCATGAGGATGTGGTGACCTGTAAAATTTTGTCAATTAGGTTAGTTAAGTTTCCTTTGATTAAGAAAATTGTTTTGACAATACTCAGAACTATGGGCATGTGAACAACCATGCAAAAAATTGTCCCAAAAACCAACGATGAAGAATTTGAATACTTTTTCATGTTAGAATCTTGAAAAGGCTATAACCCAAAATCAAATTGAAAGAGCTAGAATCAATAAATTGTAATGCAAAAGAAATGAACAGCATAATAGTACTATGAGAGAATAATGTAACTTCTCCAATGGCATAATTATGAGAGAACTATAGCTCCAACCTTCTTACAAAATGAAGAGACATGCCTTCCTTATAAAGACAAGGATGAAAGATAAGTTGTAGTCATGTGATAAGTGTCATATTCCTATTACATGTGACAATTAGAGGTCAAGATGCCAACTAGTTGATGTGTAGGATATGACAACTATAAGACAACTAGAGACAACTAAAAATATCTAGAAATATCTATAAGGCTCACTAATTCAACTTAACATGTGAATATATGTGTGAATATTATTTAACTAATAAATAGTTAAATAATATGAATTATCCACACAAGAACAGAAAAAACTAGTTAAGTAATATGCATATTCACACTAACACCCCCCTTAAGTGCAACTTAGGGAGAAGATGACTACAGCAAGAATGCAAAATGGAAGAATGGGTCCTGGCAACAAGGCCATATTAGGTACCCATGTACAAAAAATCTCTCACAAATGGAGAAAAGGAGAAAACCTAGTGGGACAAAACTCCTCCCCAAAAGAGAGAAAACATAAAATACTCTCTATAGTATGAGAAGAACAAAACTCCTTGTGAGGAAAAAGTCCCCCCCATAAGAGAGAAGACACCCCCCCAAAATAGAGAGAGTGAGATAAACTATGAAACCCCCCACAATGAAGTAGATCCTATTCCAAAAGAGGATGCCCATATATGAATACTTAAGATGATCGATTTGTGGCAAATGACATTTCTCCCCTTAGGAAGAAACAACTCCAATGGTGAATGTTGAAGTAACTCTCATTCAAAGAAGCAAGGTGATGATGGAAGTCTCCTAATATATCCTGTCTCAGAACACTGCTCAAATGAGTCACAAATAAATCAAGAGCCCTAGGCCTAACTGAAATAAGTGACCTCTCAAAATTATGTGAAAACTGATGAAGAGCAAGATCCAAAGAATTGATGAAGAGAAAGATCCAAAGAACTGGTGTATGGATGTGGAATGTCAATGCATGTCATATGGCTACAATGCAAATTCCACGAGATGTCCTGCGAAGAATCACTGGAAGCCCTCAATGAAGCCTCTCTAAACACTGTAGAAATAACAGGCACGTATGTGTACTATCATCAAAGAGGAGAGATAACCCCTCAAATGTGTCCTACAAATCATCAATGTGAGACTCCATAAATAAAGATGATATGTTTGCAAGATTAGAATCGCAATGAGGTGGATCAAGAAGACTAATATGATCTTGCTGCAAAGAATCATTGGAAGCTCTCAAAGAAGCAACACTGAACTTTGATGTAGCAACGGGTACTATAGATGGGGTATCAATAGACTGATCATCATATGAGAATGTGTCCACACAAGATGAGGCAACAGAAGTCTCGGTATCATCCACATAAGCCTAGTCATCTAAGGAAACATCACTTTCAGATGAAGATCTAAAGTCTCCATACAACTATCAGATAATGGTCCAAGCAGTGAAAGGGCACTCAGTGTGCTCTTTGTGATGTAGAATATCCTCAGAAATAGTAAGACCTATTAGTCCATAGACCATGTCATTATTGTTGAACCGTGCATTCTTCTTATCATTGTCACTTGGCTCAGGAACGAGTCCAAGGAGAAAGGGCAATAGATCATGTTCAAGACAATGATTCTTTATCACTTGTTCCTAAGATAAATAGTTCTTTGAAGTTAGCTCGACAATAGAAGGATGGAAATAAGTATTGAAATCCATGATGAATCCACCAAAAATAGAACTTTATCTCAGTTCATGATTACAATAACCCCATAAAACTCAAAGAGAGAATGAGTGAATAAGAGTCACAAGAGACACCCCTCTTTTTACTCAATCAAAAAACCCCCCCAAAGAAAATATGATTTGGCACTTTATATTTAGTGTGAGTACAATTTCCACTAGCAAAAATGCTTAGTAGACTTGATCTCAATGCTCTACAAATTCTCAATCAAATGAGTGTATGCTCAAAGTACAATCTTGGAGTCAAACCAAGTGTGGAAAATAACACTACTACATAGAATTCAAAAAATCATTCACTTTAAAAAAAGAATCACCTCAATCCGAGGTCATATGCAAAAGTTATGAGTCTTCAAAGTTCCTAAAACAAGAACTATGCAGTGTCACCTCTGAGAATTTGCTAATTCTGAAAAATCTAGCCACCAAAACTAAAATCCAATTACACCACTGAGAAGAGCACGAAAAATTAACCTAAATCAAAACATATTGCTATGAAAAAGGAGTTGATATGAGCATTTTACAAGCCTTTGAAATCTACCTTCAAAATCACGCTTGCAAACTAAGAGGGGCAGCAAAAAGCAGAACAAAATTACCCACCAAAGTTGGTGGAATTGCTGCCAAATTTAGTAATTCTACTAATTTTAGATCCCAACCAACTAAATTTGAATCTCTGCCAGTTTGGAGTCGCCGTTAAAAAACCACCAAATGTGGTGGAAGTGCTAAAATTAGTTAGTTGCCAAATACAGTGCTGAATATAGTAAAATGTCAAAAGAATCACCGATATTGGCAGATCTGGGTTGCAGGCAAAACTGAAGATATTAAAAAAAAATTATTTTTCTCTGGCACGTAGGCCGAATGCTTGCAAATTAAAAAATAATAATTTTTGTGATATTGGCTTGCAGGTCGTACAAACTTTAGTAAACTGAGAAAATATATATTTATATATCATAAGGGGGTTTAACCCGCCCACCTCCCTATACTATGTAGGGCGGGCCCAAAGGACCGCACCTGCCATGGCTTAAAGTCGTGGCAGTGCAGTACCTTTGGGTACCCCCAGTAGGCTATGGGTGGGCCCCGAGGCCCTGTGGCTTACCACAGCAGGTACAGGGACCCTCAGGTACCCTGCGCCTTTCAAGGAGGGGGGCAGGTTATATCCTTGTGCCCCCAAACAATTACAAAAATAAAATTCAAAAAATTAAAATTTTACAAAGTGTCCAGCGCTTAAAACTTTTTTTTTTTTCAAAAAAAACAAACTTGCAATCCGTACGGCTCCTCCAGGCAAAAAAACATTGCCTCAAATTTGTCCGAGCCTGATTTGGACAATTTTACAATTGTTCTTAGGATTTTTGGGCCCTCTGAACGCATTGACAATGTCCGTTTGGCCTGAAAGCAACCCCAAAAAAAGTTGTTCGCCAGATCTAGGCTTGAAACCCTTGTTCACAACTTCACTTCTAGATCTCTGATTTGGACAAGACAAAAGTCAAATCTGACTTTCTTGATCATTCTGGACATAATGGAATAATTGAAAGCACTGCTAGAATACCCAGAAAGCTACAACCAACCAAATTGAGAAGATATAAGTAATGAACCACAAGGTTAAAATAACATTTCCATCAAACTTTTCTGATTCTCAAGATCATCCATAGATGCAAGAGAAGAGCAAACTGGGTTTTTAGGAAACCTGCAAACAAAGCATAGTAGCCCCAAAAATCTCTCAACATATGAATCTACTCTTCCAAAATATGCTCTGATACCATGGTAGAATCTTGAAAAGAATATAACCTAGAATCAAACTAAAAGAGCTAGAATCAATAAATTGTAATGCAAAAAAAAAAATAGCATAACAGTACTAAGAGAGAATAAATGTAAATGCTCCAATTGCATAATAGCATTATGAGAGAACTATAGCTCCAACCTTCTTACAAAACAAAGAGACATGCCTTGCTTATAAAGACAAGGATGAAAGATAAGAAGTTGTAGTTGTGTGACAAGTGTCATATTCCTATTACATGTGACAAATAGAGGTCAAGATGCCAACTAGTTGATGTTTTGGATATGACAACTATAAGACAACTAGAAATATCTGGAAGGCTCGCTAAGTCAACTTAACATGTGAATATGTGTGAATATTATTTAACTAATAAATAGTTAAATAATATGAATTATCCACACAAGGGAAAAACTAGTTAAGTAATATCCCTATTCACACTAACACCCCCCCTTAATTGCAACTTAGGGAGAAGTTGACTACAGCAAGAATGATAAATGCAATGTCTCAACAACAAGGCCATGTTAGGTACTCATGTACAAAAAATCTCTCACAAATGGAGAAAAGAAGAAAACCAAGTGGGAGAAAACTCCTCCTCAAAAGAGAGAAAACATAAAATACTCTCTATAGTATGAGAAGAAAAAACCCCTTGTGAAGAAAAAATCTCCCCATAAGAGAGAAGACACCCCCCAGAATAGAGAGAGTGAGATAAACTATGAAACCCCCCCACAATGAAGTAGCTCCTATTCTAAAAGATGTCCATATATGACTACTAAAGATGATCCATTTGTGGCAAATGACATTTCTCCCTTTAGGAAGAAACAACTCCAATGGTGAATGCTGAAGTAATTCCCATTCGAAGAAGCAAGGTGAGGATGGAAATCTCATGATGTATCCATACTGATGACAAAATGAGTCACTATCAAATCAAGAGTCCCAAGTCTAGCTGAAACAAGTGACCTCTCAAAATCATGTGAAAACTAATGAAGAGCAAAATCCAAATAACTAATATATGGATTTGGAATGTTAATGCATGCCATGTGGCTACAATGCAAATCCCATGAGATATCTTGTAAAGAATCACTAGAAGCCCTTGGTGAAGCTTCTCTGAACTTTGTAGTAATAGCAAGTGTAAGTGTACTATCATCAACAAAGAGAAGAGATAACCCCTCAAATGTGTCCTCCAAATCAGCAATGTGAGACTCCTCAAACAAAGATGCAATGTCTAATAAATTAGAATCAAAATCTAGAAGACTAAAATGATCTCGTTGCAAAGAATCAATGGAAGCTTTCAAAAAAGCATCTCTGAACTCTAAAGTAGCAACAAGTGATGGTGGAGCAATGATCTCAATAGGGGAGAGAGAGAGAGAGAGAGAGAAAGAAGCAATTGAAGTCTCTATGTCATCTGAATAATCAAGACTTGCTAGATATTCAAGCTCCTCTTCTGTATCATCATCAAAAGGTATATTATTTGCATCATCAATGGGTATGAGACAATCTATTCCAAGATCATCTGAGAATGGAGAGATATGTGGGTCTCCGAAGATCTCCCAAATCTTAATCCAAAATGTGCATGGACAATCAATGTCCAAAATAACCCACATAGTGTCAGAATCAACACTAGAACCAATCAATCCTACAATATGATCATTCCTATTTCCCCATGCATTTTTCTTCTGAGGTGTATTGTCACATCCCTAATTTTGACTTGAAATTACTTTTTACTTTTTACGTAAATAGAAGTAAATTCTTTGGATAAATGATTTGGCATTAAGGTATAATGTCAGGATAAATCATTAGCTTCCTAGATTTTAGTCATGTGAATAAATGCATGTGATGTAATTAATCTAGAAGGTACTTTTGAATTTGTTATTCATAAGGTTATGAATGGATTAATGATACGCTAATCCCATTTACATGGTTGCAAGTTGAATACAGGAACACAAGTTTGTTCACTCTCTAGAAAGGAGAGAGAGTATCTTCTAGGGAGAAGAGTATAGACACATGGATTGAACAGTTAAATTGACGTCCGAGTATAGTGTAGTAATGTCCAGTGAACACTAGCGGACTGGGGTAAGTCATGTTTGTGTTTTCACATTGTGGTCAAGTCAAGTTTCGACATGACGAGTTGTCAATGTCGAACTAGAACCTTTTGGCATATTGTGACGTTAGTCAAGTCGATTAATCAAATTCGACGTCATCATGACGTAACGATCGACGAATTGCTTCTTAAACAACGTCTTGGTCATATTCATTATTTTACGTAGAAAACATAAACTGATGCATCTAATGCGACTTGTAGGTTGTATTATGTTGGTTATCAAGAATTTTGATGATAAGTTGGCGTATAGTCTTAAATGTTAACTACCTTCTTAACTGACTCAACAACTTAGAATGCTTGAAGAGAGTTGTTGTATACATGAGGAGTGGTGTTTTAATACCCACGTTTCTTTCCTCGTTGCATGCTCAAGATAAGACCATTGAGAGGCATGTATTGTGGAGATACTCACAACTTTAAAAAAAATGGAGAGATCCATCGCATTTGGGTAGTTCTCTTAACAACCTTTGTGGGATTCCTTTAGGCACCTTCTCTGCCTTATTCACCGAGGGTTGAGAGAGAGAAGTGGTGTGTTTTTAACTATTTTTCTTAGTGATAATTAATGACCATAAACCTCCTTTATTTGTATGTCTTTGTGGAGAGTTTTTACAAGCTTATTACGGGAGGTTAGCCTTGGGATGTTGTGGGTAGTTAGCTTAATGACTTTGAGTAAAGAGACCCATGGCTTTATAGGAGCTAAATAATGATTTATTGATGGGTCTTGATGAAGAAGAGATTTGGTTGTTAAGTTCAATTTGTTTGAGGGAGTGGTCATTCGTGAGAAGAGTGGTACTTAATACCACACTCCCCTCTAAACTCGGCATGCTCGAGTTGAGAGCACATGGAAGCTTATTTAGAGGAAGTATTCTCGACATGTAGGGGGGCTTTTGATAGGGGAGGATATAGTGCTCAGGAATTTGATTCACGTCAGGGAAGTTCTATACAGAGAGGTTATTCGTATTGACGTATTCCTTGAACCTCTTATGGGTGCAAGTCCGAGGCACCACGGGAGGCATTTCTTCCAGATAGACGTAGATATTCTTGAGAGAAGTTAATCCGGTAAAACTCAGAACTTTTCTTCAGCATTTCATATGTTTATCAATTTCATTGTCTCAACTACCCTTGGCAGTGCTTCAATCTCCTCCAAATGATATTTATGTCGTTAATAGAGATTTCTCATGCGGGGATGATAGTCTTAAGATAATGAAATCCTACCTATTTCTGTAGATATATTATATGCTTCTTGATGTAGCATATAATAATGAGAACTGAGGGTGGAATGAATTTTTAAAAAGGCTAGTTTGAATGGCTACGTTGGTAGAAAACACCAATGGTATTGGAAACAAGGAAAGAATACTGCATGCAAGGACTTTTTACGTCTTAGATGACAACAAAAGGAGAAACCCAACCTCTGAGAAGTGTTCAAGCTTAGTGAGAGCAAGATAGGTGAAGCTTTTGGAAATGACTATACCATTGAAGATATAGAGAGATTAGTTTGTGAATTCATGTGGCTTAAAGGTGCAAAAGAATAACAAAGGGAACGTTGAAGTAAAGGGTTTACGAGGCCATACACATGAGTGCCGCATTTGCATGAATCCATATTCAACTTCCAAGCATCTCTTCCATTCATCATGAGCCAAAAGTTTGTACTCTTTTTCCTTTCATATTCCTGAAAGAGGCCGTGACATAACTATGGGGAAATCTCAACAACTTAGCATTTTAAAGAATTAAAATCCTATAAAATAAGTTTTGGGAAAGGTGGCAAAATCTTTGGCACAACCCCACAACTATTTTTCATATCCATAATTCATTGATTATTGTTCTTTATTGATTTTGTTATCAACAAATTTTAAATTACGACAGTGTTAAATATTTTTATATATATTTTCTATCTGTGCACTTTGTTGCAATCATTCATGTCCATAGGTTGGAAAAGTAACACAACTAAGCACTTATTGAAATGAATTCTTATTAATGAGGGTTGGGAAAGGCAGGAGAATTCTTGATAGAACTGTTTTCCTGGGTTTGTACCAGGTTTCAAGAACCAAAACTATTTTATATTAAAATAATTTCCATTTTAAGAATATATATATATATAGACTCTCTTGTGACAAATAAGAATAATTTTTCATCATATTAGAGGTTACATTGGGGCCATAAACTTAAAGCTGGGGAACATATATGATATAGTGCCTAAGAGGTCTAGGGAAAACCATAGGATACCATACTCTCATTATTATTATTATACTTGAATTCCAAGTGAAAAAAAGGAACCTCTGGGAAATGGAAATAGATCCTTTAGTCAACGTTGAAGATTGATAGTTCCATAGATGAAACATTGCTCGATTTCTCAATGAACTTTTGGTAAGATAATTTCATTATGACATGGAAGCAAGGAGGATGTAACATGAATAAAGATTGCTTTGAGTGAAATAGAATTGCTCTTGTCAATATGTATACTTATCCAGGGTAAAAGGTGATCCAAGAATGTGGAAACCTAGATAGCTTTGATAGCTTTTGATAGCATCTATTTTCTTGTGTTATGTTATCTGGAGTGAAAGAGTAAACTAGGAAATGCAAGGATATTGACCTCATAATTTTTTTTGTTCAGTAGAATTTGTTCTAGTGCTAAGTGCATAGAAGACAAAGTTATCCCAAGGATGAGCAGTCACTAGAAG
Source organism: Cunninghamia lanceolata (assembly GCA_027924645.1). Taxonomy (NCBI): domain Eukaryota; kingdom Viridiplantae; phylum Streptophyta; class Pinopsida; order Cupressales; family Cupressaceae; genus Cunninghamia; species Cunninghamia lanceolata. The sequence continues at coordinate 2,867,736 of BSBN01001394.1, read as the reverse complement.
TGATTTGTTCCAAGTTGGGTGTGATGGGAGATTCATAACTCAACCCCACATGATTGTTAGACTATTGACGGTTGATACAAGTTTATTGTCATGTTTTGAAGAATGAATATACACAAGAGTCTATTACCCATCCAAATGGAAAGTCAGTAGACTCAAGTAGATCAGGAGGTAAGAAGTATTTTATTACCCTTTATGACTCAAACCTATTAGGGTTGATAGGTAGAACTTAATCGAAAGACTAGTTGCAAAAGTGTAAGTATCCTTTAAGGTGTTGTATGGAGGAGGTTTTACCTTGCATACTATGTTTATACATGATAAGTGAAATGTGTGGTCGAACAATGCCGAGAGGTCTAGGTAGACTAGAGGCATTTGTTCTTTTATTTTTGTTATAACTATGTTTTTAAATTTGGAAAAACAAGGATGTTTGATGTTTCCCTATATTAGGTTAGAGAAGTTAAACTCTAGTATTAAAGCAAGGAGGATTTAGGAAACCTATAACTCTTACGTTGGATGCGATATTGTTTATATATAAATTGGTAGAGAAAAACCATATGGTCGACAGTGAAAGGTTAAGAGAACCATAAAATAAGAAAGGAATTTTCTTAGTGGTACCTTATCAAATTTAAGTGATTCTATGATAATGTCAAGCTTGTATTGATGCATCAAAAATGCTTGATACTTGAGACAGAGAGTAAAACTACAGGAAGCCATAAACCCTAGAAATTGCAAGTTTGGTAAAGAGGGTATCTCAAAAAGGTTATAATTACCTATTGATATTTTGCATGTTTACCCTAGATTGAGGGATTGTTCTAAGTCAGACTGATTAGAAAGAATTTTGCATTGTAGACAGGTTTGTGTCTAATGTTACTAAATGATGGAATTCAAACTATAGAATGAGATAGTTTATGAGATGATTCAGTAGTGTGTTTCTAGATGGCGTGACCAATCAGTATGATCATACTTGGCTAGAGGGAATCTAGAGTTGTATGGTCGATTGAAGTTGTGTAGGGCACAACTCACTAGAACTCATATGAAAAAACTTGTTGGTTCCATGTATCTATACCCTTCGTGAAGGGTAGGGCCACTTCCGGATAGGAAGGAGTGCGGGAGACCGACGGTCTATGGTTGGAGGTAAATCACTTGGAAGATGCTCTCTTTCTCTCTCCAGTAGATGATTCTCCAAGGCTTGTAAAGACAGTTATCAATATTCCAGATGTAGAGTACTCCATGTTATGGCTTTGATAGTCACGTTTATGAGGTAAAACTATTCTTTATGCTGGGTGCACTTAAGTATTGTAAATTAAATAGCAAGATGTCTATTTTGTAAACATTGTACTTGAGAAATACAATATGGTATTGTATTTTGTAGTGAGAAATCTTGTAATTGTAGTTATTTGATTATATGTTGTTTAAAAGAAAAAATTTCTCTATCTCCTTTTTACTTGTTAAATTACTTTATGGCAAATTTTTGGTTTTTACTATGTTTATAGAACATGGATGTTACATGTATCTGGTTCAGGTATGAGGCCATAAAGATAAGCCAAAAGATTAAGCCACCTGCAATGTGTGATGATGCTTTTTTGCCAAGACTCATAATTATCCTTGTTCAGATTCATCACAAAAGGATGACTAGAAAAACCCATGATATCTCCTCAAATGGTTAGAGATCAAAACATCAAAAGATTACCTTGTAACTCAAAGAGAGCACACAAGACACCCCCCCTTTTTAACTCAATCGAAGCCCCCCCCCCAAATTTGGCACTTTATAAGTTAGTGCATTTACAATTGAAAATAGGACCAATAGATGGGAAATGAAAATTATGAACTTTTGCAAAAGACGGCACTCGATTTTGAACTACCAAAAACAAATACCCGTAAAATGGCTTAATTTAATACGCCAGCACTTAAACAAAAAAAATGCACTATGCCAATAAAAAAAAGGCCTTCCAACCACTCATTGGAATCAGGGTGGAATGTAGAATCTAATGGTAAGATTTGTGAGGGGCAATTGGTCTCTTGCCAACCTGGGCCTCACTCTTTGTCTTTGACAAGCGAAATACAAGTTTTAATTACACCATTAAACTCTAAAAAACAATTTTCTCCCAATGTAAATTATTTTCTCTCACAAAAAATAGAAAATATTAATGCCTTTGTATAAACTAAAGTTTTTAGGGCATTATGAAAGAGAAAATAATAAAATATTATTGACCAAATTGAAACCTATCATGAAGCATGAAAATGGTGCTTGAATAGGGAGGTATGGTGGCCTATTTGCGGCTGATTGCAGGCTAAAAGAGGGTGTTTTAGAAGCATATCTAGATCTCCAATCTTGAATTTGAGTTGAACACAGGGTTTGTGAACAAAATAAGCTCCCAGGCTGCACAAAACACCTCCCAAATGGCACCAGACTTATCATAGGTGCACCAAAGCTTCTAGGTAGTGCTAATCTCCACAGGCTACACCAAAATCCTCATGCAAAGCCAAATTCAAGGATTCGGCACCTATTATTCAGATTGATGTTGAGCTTTTGGTGCACCAATCAATACATTTAAAAACTTCTCTCTAAAGACTTTTAAAACATGATAACACAGCGCCCTTGGTGCTTGATTTCAAATTCCCCAGCTGCAATGATTTTAGATGCCCTAACTACAAGAATTTAGGTGCCCCAGCTACAATAATATGGGCTTCTCTTACATGGTATCAAATCCATTTGGTGCAACAACCAATAGATTTAAAAACTTCTCTTTGAAGACTTTTAAAACAGGAAAACATAGTGCTCCTGGTTCTTGATTTCAAACTCCCCAGCTGCAATGATTTTAGGCACACTAGCTACAAGAATTCAGGTGCCCCAACTGCAATAATATGGACTTCTCTTGCAGGATTCACCACAAATAGGAAAATACATACCAAAGCTTCCAAAGACAAATTTGTAGGATGCCAAAAAAAGCCAAGAAATGCACAAAATTTTGCCAATAAAATGACCAAGATTTGCAAAAAATTTCTTAAAAAATGAAGCAAGATTACAATAAAAATGCTAATGAATCCTCTTTAGAATAGAAAATAGTTGATTTTGCAAAAAAAAAAATTGCATTTTCAACCAAAAAATAATGCCTTGAAATTCCTCAAAGATTTGCTAGAAATGTCTCCAGCAAGGTCTTAAGTCTCAGAAATGGCTTGAGCAAAGGCTCGCAACTAGATCCCTTGGAAAGAAGATTGCAGAAATGGCTTTGATACCATGTAAGAGTCTTCAAATGACTCTCAAACCTTAGGAACACCTACAAGACAAATTATCCTCCACAAAAGAATTGCAAGAGCATGATAGTTCAACAATAAATCACACACTGAATTTTCAATTATGGATGATTAAAGTACAAGAGATGCCTTGCTTATAAAGGAAAGGTTGAGAGATAAAAAAATAGTAGTCATGTGAAAAGTGTCTTATTCCTATTACATGAGACCACTAGAGGATAAGATGCCAACTAGTTGATAAAATCACATGTGTAGGATAACACAACTATAAGATAACTATCAACCTCTAGAAACAACTCGAAATCTCTCTAAGTCAACTTTACATGTGAATATGTGTGAATAGGTTCCAACTAATAAATAGTTAGATAATGTGTCTTATTCACACTACAAGGGGAAACTAGATAGGAAATACCCATTTTCACACTAACATTTTCAGCTCTAACAAGAGTATTTCCAGTCATTAGAATGCTTATATCGCTTGTTTTTGCTAGGATATTTCATTATTACAGCTATTGTCCCATTTTCAGGATGTTAATCTTGATAAAATCATATTTTAAGTAGATAAATTCAGACTTGAATAGCATAGTAACTTTAATTCCTTTGAGGTCATGGAACTTTTAGAGAATGTTGGAAAATATTATCAGTTGAAAAGAATGGATACTCTAGCCAATACAAATCTAATTTTGGTGATTTGTGGTTGTCATAATTTGCTTTCAGTTGATACCAATGCTGATTTATATCCTTGTTTGGAAGGGGTGACCTTTAACATCATTAACGAAGAACAATTTGCAAAGGAATGTATTGTGGATCTTAATGGTTATCTTTGGATCTTATTCAGAACAACAGACTTCTGCATGTTTATGACCATCATTCAAAGACTCTTGGAGTGGAAATAGTGAGTGGTTTCACAAATCTTCCAATTTATATCAGAGTAGTGCAGTGGAAGCATGGTAGAGCCAAACATATTTTTGAAGAGTTAACTGAATTCTTGCAAAAGATTGATTTTCTTTTAGCAAGAAGAGTGAAGGAGATTTCGTTTGCAAATGTCATACAACATGACACATCAATCAAGAGGACTCACAAACCTCCTAGATTGATTTGGGATCCTAGAATTTCATTTGATTAAGTTGTGATTGTATGAGGACAAGCAATCTTGGGGAGGGAGGACTATAATATCCTAATTTTACTTTTAACATGTTTGTGAACAATTAACTTATTTCTGAGTTTTCTCATAGGCTAATTGGTGGTGTAAGGGAGAACTTCAGCTTTCTTGGAGAGTACAGGATCTTTTTAGTAGCAATTTTATTCATGGCAGTGAGTTTAGGAAGCCATCATACGCCCAATGACACTTTCTGAGTGTGATTCTATCTCTCTGAGAGCACTCCACACTTATTGGAGAACGCATGATTAGTCAAGTTAGATTTTTGACAATGGTAGTGAGTTCAGGAGATCTTGATGAGTCCCATGTTTCTTTTAGAATGCAATTCTGCCCTTCTATAAGTTCTCCACACTTCTTGGAGAAGCATGCTATTTTTAGATTGATGCCAAGTTGATTCAGGTCATCATCCATAGCCCTCAAGAGCATTATGGTGTGAATAGAAATTTATATTGGGTTTATTCATATGATTTCTGCAACTTGGGTGGATAATTAAATAATTAAATGGTTATTACTTAAGATTTTTAAAAAGTATTATTCGAGAAAGACAACTTATGTGTAACTATTCATTTGAAAGGTTTCTTAGTTGTGCAAACAAGGGCGCTAGGCACATGGGGGACTTTGCTCATGAAAAAGAATTATATTTTTAAAAAAAAAGGAGTTTTAGAGGGAAATAAGAAAAAGTAATATTTACCTCCTCAACTAAAATTATTTTGACTTTATATGGCACTCAGGGTGATGCATGGTCCAGGGGTTGTGTCTCTTTGTAGTGTCTCTTCAAATTAGGGTACTCTTCTATTTGTGAATGGCATCATGTCAAAATCCAATGATGATTGAAATACCCTTCCAAAATCCTCAAAAATCCTCTCAATGTGTATAAAATATTCTCCTCATCCTCTTATCTCCTTTATGCTTTGGAAAATTAGCTCCTCTATATATTCCTCATCCATCTTCAAAAATTTTAGTGTTAATTCAGAATTTCCAGCAGTCTACGGTAGAAACCCCAATTCGCTACTTTCTTCCTTTTACCTTCTGCATTATTTTCTGGAAACATCCATAGTGGCACTCAACAGCATCCTCCATGATGCGCTCTACTTCTTCTCCTTCTAACCTCCTTTCTTCGGCAGCACCCACATTGGCACACTCAGCAACATCCTCCCTGATGTGCTTGTCTTCTTCTTCACTTCTGATGGAACCCTCCATGGTGCGCTCAAAATATTTCTCCTCCTTTCCCTCTACAACTTTTGTTGTCATCTCTTTTCTACTCTCTTGTGCCCTTTCCATCCTTCTTTGGTAGCATTCCTATCATTCCTAAATTTGTTTCAATCTTTCTTCTCTACTTATCACCATTCTAGTTCTGATTTCTTCATCGATCTCTCTTTTCTTCCACTTCTCCCCTTTCGCCATGGATTTTCCTAATTTGGTGTTCCATTAGTCCTTTTATATCCCATGATATGCTTGTTTCAAGGGTCACATCATTTGAATGATCCTTTTGGACCCTAATCCCTTTCCACTTTCCATCCCCTAAGTGCTTGCCCCCTTCTCATAGAGGTAGGAAATTAAGGAGACTCAAATTTCTCCACAAGTTAAAAATTTTCTCCACAAATCTAGCCTTCTCTACTTTCTAGAACTCTGTGCTATTCCTTTGAATGTTTTTCCCCTTTAATCTTTAACTAGCTTCTTTCAGGGTCCCGTCAACAGAACCAAATGTTGGCAAGAAATGGAGAGGGTTACTGGTCCGGAGATCTGGTCCTTAGTCAAGTCTATGTAGTCAATTTATACCCCAGTCAAGTAGCTAGAGATTGATAGAAAAACACAAAGAATAATAGAAACAGAGTATCACATACAAATCATAATCATAAGACAAAAAAGAAATATCCGTTACTAGAAGATCTCCATATATATATAATCAACAATCCAATATCATACATCCATCCTCTGGAAGGTCTAAGTCTCTACCTCATCCATCTACATACATGATTTCTATGTCATTCTCATATCATCATATCCTACTGCTCCTATATCATCATATCTTATATCTATATATATTATATCTATTATATCATAGGTCGGCATGCAGCCTCCACATAATGTATGCACCAGCTTCCAGTTGGCTCTGCTCTATGCTCTGCACCCTGCTAACAATGACATAGAGATGTGTTGCTTCACTTCTGATGAGAATCTAACCCCTTTTATTAATAGAATTTTGCATTGCCTTGAGGAGTCGGGTGAGAAGTTTTTCCTTTCTAGAGAAGAACCCATGTCACACTCTCTTGAAAGTAGTAGGACTAGGAGTGTTGGTGATAATTAAAGTGATCTATTCTCCTTTTCCCTTGAATATGAGGGATTTATTGAAGATTTGGATACCCTTACTGATAGGGGCATTAAACCTCTTAGTTATCAACCTGAATTTGAGGTGTTCCTCCAGGATATTGATGTTGTCATAGAAGATAATACAATATTATCCTCTAAAGTTTTACATCAGCTAGTTGGTATGACAAGTGTTGTTGATACTTTAGATGCTACTATAAATTACTAAAATTGATTACTGACCTTGACAAACTGAGTTGAATAGAGACTCAGAAGACATTTCATTGGTATTTCAAGAGTATGAGAGTTTTAGGTTTGACATGGTCATAGTTGACCAGGAAGATCTTCAAGAGGTCATATGTAAAATGAAGTATCAATAGTTTTAGTCTTTTCACATTAGAAAAGTAAATGAGCCACATGGTCAAGGTATATAGGTTGAAGTAATATATGACATAGGAGAATATAGTGAATGAATAGGTCTCAACCTTTTCACATTGTTAGAAATCTTGTTTGATACTTATTGGGCTTTTGAAGACGGAATTGGCAACAACTGGCATGTTGACTCCCAAAATAACTACAACCCAAAACCCTAAACATTTTATAATCACCTAGGCCAGGGGTGTCATGAGGGTGATTAAAAGGGGTTTATCAACAAGTTCTAGGTGATTTTGGACAACCTACAAGAGTGGGTGTATGTTTGTTTGTGTTTTATTTCATGCCTCTAGGAATATTCTTATCCAAGTACTTTATAGATTCTTTATCCAACTGCATCAAATCCCTCATCTTGCTGACCCCTTCTATAGGAATATTCAAAACTCCAAAATTCTCTAAGAATAGTTTCTTGATATCATCCCACTCCTTATCACTATTTGGACATGTCTTTCTATACCACTTCAATGCTTCATTTCACAAGGTGCCTATGAATTTAAACAACTTTATTTTATCTCTTGTTACCCCCTTCTAGTTCCAAATAGACTCCAAAACAAAAATGTGCTTTGCTGCTTCAGTAGTGTCCTTCTCAAAGACTAGTAACTTGATAGGAATATCCATGATTGGTCTTCTCAAAGTCTCTAGTTATTTGCAATAGGTTTCCTCTAGTCTACTCTTCCGGTTAGGCTATCTTCTATCAACTCAGTTTCTTTCTCTTTCCTTGTCTCTCTATAGTCAGATATCAAAGTACTCCTCTCCTAAAACTTCTACGAAATTACTCAAGATGTCTTCTATTCTGTATGCTTCCTTGTTTGCTTGAATATTTACCTCCTCAACTAAAATTATTTTGACTTTATATAGCACTCGGGGTGACGCATGGTCTAGGGGTTGTGTCTCTTTGTAGTGTCTCTTCAAATTAGGGTACTCTTCTATTTGTGAATGACATCATGTCAAACTCTAATGATGATTGAAATACCCTTCCAAAATCCTCAAAACTCCTCTCAATGTGTACCAAATCTTCTCCTCGTCCTCTTATCTCCTTTATGCTTTGGAAAATTAGCTCCTCTATATATTCCTCATCCATCTTCAAAATTTTCAATGTTAATTTAGAATTTCTAGCAGTCTGCGATAGAAACCCCAATTCACTTCTTTCTTCCTTTTACCTTCCACATTATTTTCTAGAAACATGTATAGTGGTGCTCAGCAGCATCCTCCATGATGCACTCTACTTCTTCTCCTTCTAACCTCCTTTCTCTGGCAGCACCCACATTGGCACGCTCAGCAGCATCCTCCCTGATGCGCTTGTCTTCTTCTTCACTCCTAACGGCACCCTCCATGGCGCACTCAACAAATTGCTCCTCCTTTCCTTCCGCAACTTTTGTTGTCATCTCTTTTCTACTCTCTTGTGCCCTTTCCATCCTTCTGTGGTAGCATTCCTATCATTCCTATGTTTGTTTCAATATTTCTTCTCTACTTTGCCATTCCGGTTCTGATTTCTTCATCGATCTCTCTTTTCTTTCAATTATCCCCTTTTGCCATGGGTTTTCCTAATTTAGTGTTCCATTAGTCCTTTAATATCCCATGATATGCTTGTTTCAAGGGTCATATCATTTGAATGATCCTTGTGGACCCTACCCCATTTCCACTTGACATCCCCTAAGTGCTTGCCACCTTCTCATAGAGGTAGGAACTTAAGGAGACTCAAATTCTCCGCAAGTTAAAAATTTTATCCACAAACCTAGCCTTCTCTACTTTCTAGAACTTTGTGCTATTCCTTTGAATGTTTTTCCCCTTTAATCTTTAACTAGGTTCTTTCAGGGTCCCGACAACAGAACCAAATGTTGGCAAGAAATGGAGAGGGTTACTGGTCCGGAGATCTAGTCCTTAGTCAAGTCTGTGTAGTTAGTTTATACCCTAGTCAAGTAGCTAGAGATTGATAGAAAAACACAAAGAATAATAGAAATAGAGTATCACATACAAATCATAATCATAAGACAACAAAGAAATATCCAGTACTAGAAGATCTCCATATATATATAATCAACAATCCAATATCATACATCCATCCTCTAGAAGGTCTAAGTCTCTACCTCATCCATCTACATACATGATTTCTATGTCATTCTCATATCATCATATCCTACTGCTCCTATATCATCATATCTTATATCTATATATATATTGTATCTATTATATCATAGGTCAGCATGCAGCCTCCGCATAATGTATGTGCTAGCTTCCAGTTGTCTCTGCTCTATGCTCTACACCCTACTAACAATGACATAGAGATGTGTTGCTTCACTTCTGATGAGAATCTAACCCTTTTATTAATAGAATCTTGCATTGCCTTGAGGAGTCAGGTGAGGAGAAGTTTTCCCTTTCTAGAGAAGAACCCATGTCACACTCTCTTGAAAGTAGTAGGACTAGGAGTGTTGGTGATAATTAAAGTGATCTATTCTCCTATTCCCCTGAATATGAGGGATTTATTGAAGATTTGGATACCCTTACTGATAGTGGCGTTAAACCTCTTAGTTATCAACCTAAATTTGAGGTGTTCCTCTAGGATATTGATGTTGTCATAGAAGATAATACAATATTATCCTCTAAAGTTTTACATCAGCTATTTGGTATGACAAGTGTTGTTGATACTTTAGATGCTACTATAAATTACTAAAATTGATTACTGACCTTGACAGACTGAGTCAAACAAAGACTCATAAGACATTTCATTAAAATTTCAAGAGTATGAGAGTTTTAGGTTTGACATGGTCATAGTTGACCTGGAAGATCTTCAAGAGGTCATATGTAAAATAGAGTATCAATAGTTTTAGTCTTTTCACATTAGAAAAGTAAATGAGCCACATGGTCAAGGTATATAAGCTGAAGCAATATATGACATAGGAGAATATAGTGAATGGATAGGTCTCAACCTTTTCACATTGTTAGAAAGCTTGTTTGATACTTATTGGGCTTTTGAAGATGGAATTGGTAACAACTGGCATGTTGATTCCCAAAATAACTACAACCCAAAACCCTAAACATTTTATAATCACCTAGGCTAGGGGTGTCATGAGGGTGATTAAAAGGGATTTATCAACAAGTTTTGGGCGATTTTGGACAACCTACAAGAGTGGGTAGGCTCCTCTGCACTTTAGGCTCAGCTAGACCTCAGAGGGATATTCCTAGAGGCATGAAATAAAACACAAACAAACATACACAACCATACCTAATGTACACTTGACCCCCAAAGTTGTCACTAGGTCAAGACAAATTGGTTGCACAGGCCTCTGTACTAAATTGATTACTGCACTATACATTTGCACCCAAACATGACAATACTATACTCCTTGAAATGAATCCACTTAACTTATCATACACAAGATACATAGTGCATGCATACATGCTCATGATTCACAAATTATTCAGTTTGTTTTGTATTACTTCAGATTTATCCCTGGTTATAAAACAGAACCATGAACAACATGTACAACCCTAAACTAAACCTACTCGTACTCCTAGAACTAACAAGACAAGAGTTTGATTAAAATGATGATTGATCCATTCCCAGTATGGACTGAGCCTATTTCATTGGACAAATGAGTCATAGAATGCAAGGAGGAAAGAAAACATGCAACAGAGGATCAACAGAACTAAACATATATTCACATATATATCATAGGTGGATCTTTATGCAATGGACATACATAATAATCCAGGAAAGAACTAGAATGATTCATGAGCAACAAAGAAATGGCAAATACAAAGCCTTGTATTAACTTGGGTGCTATCACACACCTCCAAATCCCAGTTACAATCGTTCCAGCAAATGTGGCAAGGGAAAATGTGTTGGAAACAAGGTAGATAACTGAGAGGGGGGGTGAATCAGTTATCTCTAATAACTTTACTTTATTTTTCTTTTTATAATTTGTGCAGCATCAAAACACATAAGCATAAATAATCATGAGAGCAGAAATAAAATCAACACACATAACACAAGGATTTTAACATGGAAAACCCTGTTAAGGGAAAAACCATGACTAACCCAAGATTGTATTCTCTATTAAAAGAATAAGAAGTACAAAATGGCACTTGCCAATTAGGGCTCATTGCCCGAGCAAACTGCTCACAAGAGGCACACTACCTACAAGAGACTCACTGTCTACAAGGTTTATAGAAAGTAACCAGGTGTTTGAACTGATGAGAAGCATCTGCCAATGTTGAGGTTCAGTTTCAGTTAGGCTCAATATACTGATTTAATGCACTTCATTCTTCCTCTATTCTAGTGTTGTTGTTTTGTCACATACCAGACTTGTATTGATGCTTCCACACTTCTCTCTGCTTTTCACACACACTAAACTAACACACACACTACTTCATACCAAAATCCATCTAGTATATATATCCACATCAAGGATTTCAACATCTTTCTAGTCGGCAACTGGAATACTCAAGATATTTGCAAAATACTAATCTGTCGGCTGAATCCATGTTTAATATGTGATGCGTATCAAAAACATAGACATAGAAGTCATCAATCATGTCAGCCAACCATGAATGATCCCTCAAGTAGCTTGATCACCATCAATTTCTCATCCGGATTAGAGTCTGATGCTCTGTCGATCAGTTCTTCCTTAGTCTACTCTGCCTATCAAGAACCTAACACTTAGATGCTCATATCTTTTCACTCATTCATCACCGAAGGTTCAATCTCTGGAATATAATAGTTATGATACTCCTCTTGACTTACCCGAGTCCACACTTTTCTAAGTTACACCCTATGAGAGATCTGGACCTGATTGTCGAACCTTGTTGCATGCTCTGGTCTTGTTCACCAGACCAGGACTTCTTCAATCTAACTTCTGGTATAGGCATACTAAGCTCTATAGATGTGTGGGATAGACTTTGTTGCCATCAATGACAACATTCATGAAGCCACACAGTGTCTCTTGCCAACAAAATGTACAACTACAATTATACATTCACCAAAATCATTACAAACTCCCATGGAGACATACCAATGCATACAAATATTCTTTACACAGCCTCCCTACACTCTGTTGGATACATCCCTTCACTTGTAGACCAGACTGGCATGATTTGATGCCCTAAAATCCTCCTTAGGTGATTCCAGACCTGACAATTGGTTCAGCAACCAACCCTTTAAATAGAGCTTCAATCTTCTACTTATATAGTATGAGTCAATCTAATCTAAGGGGGAAATGGGAGGGAAAACCTCACCAACTCCACCAACCACATTAAAAACTTGTTTCTTAGCCACCCACTTAGCATTTATGGTGATCTGAGAAGTTGTTGGCACATTTGAAATAACAAGGAAGGCTAGGAATTGAACCTCTGACAAAGGTGAAAAATACAAGGAAACACTTAGAAAGATTTGGACTTAGTCATTTTTTGGGCTTTTCCCTTATTCTTTTCAAAAGGCAGACATATGAAAACCTATGAAAGATGTCTCTGATTAGTTATAAACTATAGGCTCAAGTGGGATTCAAATGGAATTTGGGGGCAAAATGAGGCATGTCTGGGAAAGAAATTTACAAGTGCCAAAACTGGCTCTAGTTGGGGACGTGTGACAAGCAATGTCACAACAAGGATTAGCTATCTCAGGGAAGACCAAAAGGCAAAAAACAAATAGGGGAAACACTAGAAATGTATTTACAAGGTATACAGTCAAAGTAGCAGTGTTATGGATTCTCTTGATTGCAAATTACATGTGCCTTGTGCATCGTGACTCCTCTAGAGGGCCCCTAAACTGTGTGATTTTACACCACATGTTTTTGTACCTATTGACTTGCAATCGTAGTTGTCCTTCACCCACCTATGCTAGAAAGATATTATTTTTCCTCTTTGTTGCACTAGTCTGTTGAGTCATATATCCCACTGGTGAGGACTTTAAAGGATATAATGTGAAATCATCAAGCCAGATAGGTGGAAATGCCTCTTTGCATCATAGTGATCCTTCACATCACAACTTTGAGTGGTGGGTCTGATCCCATACTTGCAATGTGTGATGGTCATCGATATAGGAAAAATTCAATCAAATGTCCCCTATTTTTTTAGATAATAAGGTGGTGGGCCTGATACTTTGCCATCCACCATCAAAATTTATGACGTGGTGCCAACTATATGTCCCACACATTTAGGTGTAGTTATTTGATTGGGAAAATAAATTGACAAAGTATGAAGTGACAACATTGACATAAGGTGATACCGCAGAAATGACACATGGCCTATCCCTATTGCATCACAATGATCCTTCACATAATAGTTTTGGATGTGGGACCCAGTTCATAGACTGTGATGTGCGATGATTGTTGATATCAATTCGGTAAAATCATGTAGTGGTGATTGCTCCTATGCCAGATGAGTTCCTTCTATCAAGCCTATGTCATAATGTTGACTAGTCATGATGCCACTTGTGCCAATGTTCTCTAAACACGTGTTTCTTATTGGCCATGAGAATGGCGGGTCTACAATTGATTCAAATGGAGGAAGACAAGATAAGCATGTGTTGGAATTCCATCATGCCATCAAGAGCTGTGGCACCATAGGTGTGAGGTAGACATGAGTGAAATTATTCATGACTTATAGTGGTTGTTGATTTCCCACATCCATAAATACTAATGGCCAGGATTCATGCAAAATTGAAAAAGTTAACACTGGTGGTATTAGTCACAAAATTTTGATGTTGATAAATAGAGATACAGGTTCAATAGAATGGGTTTGTCTAGTACAAATGAATCACTAGTGTGAAAGTATCCCAATCCACCTAGCCAAATCCATGGAGATTGGGTATTATGGGTTTTAGAGAAACCATTTTCATGAAGTTCTCATAGTTAGTAGAGGTGTATAAGAATGAAATAGTTTTAGTAGGTGGCATTCGAGGTGTTCCATATCTCTAGATTATAAGGAAGTGGATATTGATTCTCAGGTACAACACTGGTATTTATTGAATCAAGAGTACCCTAAAAGGAACTACAAGTTATTTGATGGGAAATCTAGCAAGTGGTCTAGAAGATGGGTACAATAAATCTCCATGATATCCACATAAGCATGAATATCTAATCTTGCATGATGTAGAACTCAATGGTACATTCTTGACACAAAATGTTAGGACTTGATGTTGCCAGGGAAGGTGGCATTTTTCTCATTTGCATGTATGTGTTTTCTTTATGTGCCTTGAAGAATCCAGTTTGGGATGTGTATCATCTCACACGTGTGGCTTTTCTGGTCCTTACTTTCTTCAACCCTTGACCTTTTCTAAAGTTCTCTATTTAAGGAAAGAGATATTCATTATGTTCATAAATAAAAAAAATATAATTTGAAGTCCTTCTTTGTTCAACTTAGCTATAGCAAGAGAGGATCTTGTATGGTTTTGGGTCCTGTCTCTCATGATATTTTCTCCCAAATCCCTCTCTACTCCCTTTCTTGTTCTAGAAGTATAGGTTTATAATATGGTTCTAATTTCTTTGGAACTACTTTTGGAAGTGAGAGGCTATAGTTGTAACCAAAAGTTGTGTGAGGGATTATGTTGTCAACATGTAGTCTGTAGCATAATGAAATGATTTAGCAGACTAGTACAGAAGAAGAAAATATATTTCTTTCTAATTGGATGTTGTCTTTTGATACTTTTATATTTTAAGAAGGATTGAGCTTTGAGGCTCATAGTAGGCTTGTTAGAGCACAATAAGCTTTTTGTGCTCTATTTCAAAACCGTCTTAGCTGGATAGCTAGAGATAAAGGAATTGTTGTTCCTATACATAATAACATCTTCAACCTAGTGATCGTATTTCTAATTCTTCCTCAATCTTGTTCTTATAGAGGAAACTAAGTAGAAATGATAGAAAGGGTGATGAAAAGAGTGGGGATATAGCTCCCCCTTCTCCTTTTTCCAAGCATGAAATATGGAGTACAGATTGAATGAGAACATAGGGATTGTACCATCTTGTCTCTCTCTAGGAAATATCATGTGACCGCTCCATGAATACTAGAAGGATAATTATTTTACAACAATAAACATGTATCTGGAAGTGACAAGTGTCAATCATCCAAGTGAGTTGAGTCTTGTATTATCCCTTAAATAGAGGTGTCTTTATTTTTAATGGGGTGTTCAATTGAGTGTGAAACTTGAAAAAGAGGAAAATCCTAGAAAGTGATTATAACCATCTCTCTATGATTATAAATAAAATCTCCAATTCTACATGTTTATATCTTTTTATCTTGTTTTGACATGAATTATATGAGTATGCATTTATCGAACATAGTTCTCCCCCTATAATGTAGTCTTTCTTGGAAATGAAGTTATCAAGGATAGCTTTATTTCAACATTCACATTTGTTGTTTGTATTATTCATTCAAGTGTTAGTTTAGAATCAAGGATGATGGTAAATTTTTCAGGTTTAATAATGGGATTCATTATATTCTAGGGGGATAACTTTAAGAATGATTGTAACAAGCAAATCTCTATAGTTTGATTTGTGTTGATTTAAAGCATTGACATGCTTGGTTAAACAAATAGAACAATGATGGAAATGGAACTACAAATCTACTGAGATAACTATATTTTCCTAAAAATAAGGAATCGGTCACTTTCTAGGTCTCTTCCTATCCCCCATGAAACCAAATGTGTGAAAATATTTTGAACTAGATAAGTTATTTGTAACTTATCCCATTGATGGAAAAGATTAAGGGTACAAGGAACAGTTGAAATTATGCTAAATCTTTGAAGCCTTGCTAAATTTCCCAGGAACACCTTATTTGTTAGTCACTATGATGAACTTGTTTCCATAATATCTAATGAATATTAGGGTTAGTCCCCTAGGTCTTGCAGAGCCTAAAGCATAGAAGAGGTTCCCCACACCTGTTGATCATTGGCCTTTTCTAGCCTTTGATTTGACCATAGGTCATCTCATTTGGCTTTACTAATTAGGTATATAGCTTAGAATTAGAAGTTGCAAAAGAAAAGAAAACCAACAGGCAACATATTGGTCCTTAAATTTATGAACTATGCCTTTTTAGATAATTTTCAAATCTAATTTTTAGATAATTTTCAAATCTAACATGATGTGTGCATTTATTTCACATGTTGCTTCCTCAAGTTTAACTATTTTTTAAAGAAGGTTGGGTTTATTTGAGTATCTATTTATATAAGAAATTAGCAATGCCTCTTGCATTCTATTTCCTTATTGTAATATGAAGTTTGTGTCCATGCCCTATAGATATGGGATGGGAGGTTCTAGGAAAAACTAGATTCCATATATGGCAATGCATCCCCCATCTTTGTGCTCATTTTGGTTGTCCATTTTCTTCTATTTGTAGGATCCTCCTAATGCATCATTGTATTTTTATACTCTCCACTTTGGGTGAGGATCTCTAGCTAAAGGCATGTTCCTTAAATTTTCAATGTCCTTCCCTATGTTTCTTTGAAAGAGTCACTTCACTTGTTCAAATTTGATAAGGAAAACATAGTGAGACTATATTTGGCAACACATTGTCTTCAATTCTTGTGCCACTAAATAAGTTTATCAACTCAAACCATGTGACCATGGTGATGAGGAGTCAAGGGAGGTCTAGAGTAATGTTTGAGGACCTATGTAGAAATGAAATTGAAGAACAAAAAATAGTTTTTACTAGTTCATTGCCACCTTTGGTAACATCTGAACATGTGTCTACCTTGTCCTTATGCACCTAATTACCTCCATGTGGATGTAATGATGTTGTCCCTGAAAAGGGCACTGTTGCACAACTTGTTGCTTGTTTTGTTGGTGAAGGAATGAGGGCACAAGGAGCTAAGGAAATTAATATAGAGTTACCCATGTAATTCTTCTCTCATTTTTACTTCAAGGGACTCCACATCACATGATATCTCATAAAATTGTACGACTAGGCCCACACACATACTCTTATGAGAAAAAACTATTTGCGACTAAATAATGTAATAAGAAATGGATAAGTGTCAATTAGCCATAGGAGATGAGCATTGTCCATTCTTATAAATAGAATCTTTGTTTCTATGAGAAAATGACTATTGGGAGGGAATTTGTATGGTCTTGTGGTGTAAAGATTGAGGAAACAAAAGGGTAGTAGAAGTTGATTTTTCATATATTGTACTATGTTTTTTCATGTGTTATTACTCTTTAAATCAATAACAATGATGTTTTGTGTTTCATTTGCCAAATTATCTCCTTTTGTTTCTATTATGATTTTGTGAGTTATATGCTCTGGGTTCACATATGCTATTTCTTCTTACTAAAATTGTGTTAGTTGGATATTCACTAAATACCATAAAATATCATGTTGAATGTTGTTCTTCATAATATCTTTCACATTTAATGGTTGAATCATAGTTAGGGATACAGGATTACTAAGTAGAAATTCAAATTTGAAACCAAGAATATATTGGGTACTAGCACCTCATATGGTGAGGTGTTAATTATTTTGGGCAACTAGAACTATTAAAGCATTTATGAACCTTACATATAGTGTGAATGCTAACTTGAGACTCTATACCCTATGATAGTAGGCATCGGTCACACATTCTCCACAATTCTCCATGATTCTAATGTTATCTTTCATCTTGTTGATAATTTAGATAATTTATTAGGTTATCTTTGGATCTGAACACTACAGGATGATTTACAATTCTCTATCTATTAGTCACTATAGTTATACATAATCTTTCATCTACCTCATTTAGCTCCTCCTCCTACTCCTTGATAGATTAACTAGATTGAGTTAGTGATAGCTGATTGGAACTCGAGTCTTGTGTCATAAAGATTAGTCTAGATGCTAGGAGCCTTGAATTGTAAAAGATATATTATTTAATGATTCCTGAGTTTGAATAAAACAAAAGAGCTAGTGAGAACCTTCAAGAGGAGCTATAGGGAATACACCCTAAGTCTAGCAGAACTCAAAGAAAAAGGAGAAAGGATCTTTTTCGCATAAGTTGGTCTAGTCAGATCACTTTGTAATGTGAATTTTGCATTGATGATGTTGCCTTAAGAGTTTGACTGTCCCTGGAGCCTAGTTGCTAAGTAATACACATTTAAAAAGCTAGGATAAGGTATAAAACAAGGAAGAACCCTAATGAATTGGCACTATTTCTAGGGATTTAATTTAAGCCTATTATTCTTTGCACTTGCTTTACTTTGTTGATTCACTTATATGATAGTTTTGGCATTATTACTGTTCATATTCATTTGTGGAAGTGTTTGATATTCCAAGTTTGATCTGGTTGCTCCAACATGGTATTAGAGCCACCTTACAAATCCCTTCCAAAAATGCCTTGAGTCTATAAGCCTCTTCTCTTGTTTGGGGGTTTTTTTGTGTGCCTTGTTTTGAAAACACAATACTTCATAATCCTCCTACATGTGTGTCTTATTTGTTGCATGTACCCTTGTTTGGTAGCTATTTTATCATACATCACATTGGATCTAATGCTAGATCTACATCCCTTTACACACCTTTGTGCCACATTTTAGGTGTTCTGCCATACCTCTCCCTTCTCAGCATTATAAGGGGCATCACATAGTTATGTTAACATTTCTATTACTTCATTGAAACCAAGGAAGCATTAGCATAACCATGATATACCCCCTATAATGCTAACAAGGGATAGGTATGGTAGATCAACAAAAATGTGGCACAAAGGTGTGCAAAGGGATGTAGATGTAGTTTCAAGTGCAATAAGATGTATGAGCAACTAGATACCAAAAAAGGGTGTGCAGCATAGAAGGGACACATGCAAGAGGATTATGAAGTATTTTGTTTGCAAAAAAATGTGTACACAAGAACCCCAATGACACTTTATAAGTAGTTTGAGCATAAAATGACACAATATGATATGTAATAATCCTCAAAAACATAAAATCAAGTTTGGCACTTTATTTTAGTGTGTATACAAACAAATGTGTGGATACAGAGTTCTTACAAGTGTCCAATAAAGGATGTTTGGTTTAGTTTATGCCATGAGTTGTAAAAGTGACCACAAGAAGACAGTGAAAATATTCCTTACAACCCTCAATAAATGACAAAAACTAAAAATTAAAGACACCCAAAACAAATAATGCTATAAAGATGCCCCCTAGAAAAATTACAAGGTTTTGAATACAATGTTGCATGTTTGAAGCCCAAATCAATCATTTATAAACACATAACAATTTTACAAATTTCTAGAAAAATAGGTGCTAATAGGCAAGAAAATTATAAGTACCATTACATTCCTTGCATTTTTCTGATAAATTTGAAAAAAATGCAAAATTTTAATAATTGGCATGAAAGTTATACCCAATCAAAAAAATAGTGCAAATCTAATTTTCATAGGCAAATCTTGGAAAAATATAGAAAAATGTGGAGAAATGACTAACACTACTATCTAGTCGGCAAGATCAATTTTTTGTCCACTATTTAAGCTTGAAAAATCAGATTGTATGCAAAATTTATGTGTTGTCAAAAAAATGCCCCTTTAGGAGCTATATAGGGACTTGTGGCCCCTTGGTGGCCATGGGATGGTTGGCAGGGTAGAGGCAGTGCCAGTAGTGGTGTTGGGGCACTACATAGGCTGAGCAAAGCCCAAGTGGTGTAGAGGCTAGGTGGCCAAGCCTTGGTGGCATGTTTGTAGCATTGTGGTGGGTCGGTGGTGGATTTTTGGTGTGGTGGTAGGAAAGAGATGGTCAGAGGGTGGTGAAACCCTAGCTAGATTGAGGTATCTAGTTGGGTGGAAAACCATGTAGCTATGTCCACTATCTAACTGCAAACCACTAGTTGTAGTCAGAAACCCCATTGATTGCAAGTGGAGGGTTTAAGCCCCCAAATTTGGAGAAAATTGGGGGTCAAGTTCCTCATGTCCAAGTGCTAGTAGACAATAGGTCACATAGGGCTAACATCACCCTAACCTAGTACCTACACTACCACACCAAAATTAGTTTCTAATAAAATTTAAAAATACTACATCCATAAATCATACGAAAGGCTTGGATAGGATGACATGGGTGTAGAAAATGACATATCCTGATGGTACAACAACTGTATAATAGT
Source organism: Cunninghamia lanceolata (assembly GCA_027924645.1). Classification (NCBI taxonomy): domain Eukaryota; kingdom Viridiplantae; phylum Streptophyta; class Pinopsida; order Cupressales; family Cupressaceae; genus Cunninghamia; species Cunninghamia lanceolata. Next base: position 2,847,542 of record BSBN01001394.1, on the reverse strand, counting down.
ATAGATGTATGAATCTATATAGGTGGTACAAAGTTCCATATGGCCTCTAATGGAGCTCACCCAAAAACCTTTGTATGTGATAGGTCACAACCCCTATTGAGTTTATAATTAATCCATACATTTTAGACCTTCTAGACACAATGGCAAGGTCAATTTTTCTCTAGGATTTATCATATGAAAGTAGTCAAGGAAAATCCCCCGAACAAGAGAAGGGATTTGTAGATTCAAGATATTTTGGGAAGGGGATTGTAAAATGGCTCTAATACCATATTGGAGTAGCTAAATCAAACTTGCAATATCAAACACTTCTGCAAATGAATATACACAATAAGAAAGCCAAAACTATCATACAAGTGAATAAACAAAGTAAATCTTTCAAAGTAGAATAGGCTCCTTATATACGTAGGACAAGGAGGAGGAGAGAAGGTAGGAGTAAAAGACTGACTACCCCTCCAATGTGGTGACACATGTGGGCACAATTGAAACAAGTGTGATGACATGTGTAGTGCACTCATGAGGTGAGATTAAAAGGTAAAAGTCTCTAAGTGAGCTTAAGCACTAATGTGAATAAGACCAACTTGGTAGGTGTGAACTAGTTAGGTAAAAACACTTCCACAAATAATATTCATGAGACATTGGTACCTTTGTAGAGGACCATTTGTACATATGTAGTGTCATTGGGGTCACCTGTATAGGTACATGCACATATAGTAGTGTCATTAGGGGTCACTCATGCAATGTTTTACATTCTTTTATCATAGTACCATCTTCATTTTTATTGACATCATATTGTTTCCTTGTTGCAATATTTGGTGTGATCTACCATCTGAGAATATATGGTTGAGTAGTGTCATTGGGGTCACTTGTTTAGTGTTTTGTGCCTCTCTTATCCTAATCTACATTCATTGGAGGGATCTTTGATTCTAGAAAAAACTAGTTGTTCTTTCACAGAGTTTACAACTTCTACGTGCTTCAAGAATTCTTTAAGTTCCTCATCTTTTAGGGACATATTTTGAGGAAGTTTATTTGTCCATCTCTTGTTCTCTTTATTGGAATGGATTTTTTCCCATAGGGTTTTCTCCTTTTCTCTATTTGTGAGAGAATTTAACATGGGTTCCTCATTAGACCTTATTGCTAGGACCCATTTTTTAGTGTTTTGCTTTCTCCCTAAGTATCACTTAATAGGGGTGTTAGTGTGAAAAGCGTTTTTACCTAATTAGTTCACATCTACCTAGTTCATCCTACTCAGACTAGTGCTTAATCTTACTTAGAGACTTTTACCTTTTAGTCTCATCTCACAAGTCACTACTTGTATCCTCACACTTGTCCCAAGTGTGCCCACATGTGTCACCACATTGGAGGGGTAGTCATTCTTTTAGTCCTTCCTTCTCTCCTCCTCGTTGTCCTAGACATAGACAAGGACCCTATTATATTATACAAGATTCACTTGTATGATAACTTTGTCATTCTTATTATGCATATTATTCATTTGTGGAAGTGTTTGATATTGCAAGTTTGATTTGGATGCTCCAATGGCATCAAACAACTTCACAAAAATGAAATAGAAATTAATATTTCCTTGGTGACTTAAGCTAGTCTTAATTAAATAAATGTAATAAAGTAAGAAAAACCAACATAAATTCACTAAGTATGATTGAGTTGAGTTGAGATTTAGTCAATTGATATTTATGCTTTGGAAATTGAACAAGATTAAGAGTGATAGTTAGCGAGCAATAACCAAATAATGTTTTTAAGAGGATGAGATTCTAGAATCTACCCACAATCAAATTTGTGTTCTAAATTCTACTTGACAGTCTGTAGGATTATTTCCTCTAATTTCACTTGATATACAATTAACTTTTTCAAAATTTTGAGTTGATTGTATTAATAAATACCTTTATTAGGTAGTTGTATGACTAATTTGCAAGGGCTCTATGCCTTGATGAACTGCTTGAATTTGAACAATATAAAAAACAATGGGAAAGCACCTAAGCTGTAAATTATTTACTTGTTTTATTTGCACTAAACAAAAATGTGTCACTATTGATTGCTATCTAACATGATTGAACACTTGATTGTACTTGATGATAAGAGATCATTAGAAGAAATGCATTGAATGACCTTAATACTAGCACATAACATCAAATTGTGTCAAAAGTGTGTTTCATCTTCTCAAGGTAGAATGGTAAGTGGGGCCAACCAACTGAACTATGAAATTTTAATTTTAATTTAGAAAGGGACAAGTTTACAATTTGATATGGAATAATGATCAAATCCAAGTGGAAAACAACTAAATTGAACTAAGTACATAATTAATAAGTGTGATAATTAGTCAATTAAGATGAATTTATAGTAGTGTGTGTGTAAATGGTTAGGGCAGGGCTAAATTTATAGAGATATGTGTATTTGTAATAGGATAAAGAGGCTAGGAGAATAAGCCCAAACTCATACAATATCATGTCATTTTCCATTATGTACATGTATTAAGATATTACCTCAAAATAGGTACAAAATTCAATAAGAAATGACATGGGTATGCAAATTTCACCATTATATTATTGTATAGTTACATTTCAAATAGCTTATGCACACATATCTTAGTCTAGAGATGATAGTGTAAGAGTTATCATTTTCAAATATTCATTTTGTCAATCTATTTAATACAATTAATGAATTAGTTTTTTAATGAAATATATATTCATATATACTATCATCAAGACAAATAAATATAGCCTATGCTCAAAGAAGGGGTCAAAATAACATCACACTCCAAAAGACAAACAAATCAAGAAAGTGGGAAAAATAAGTATCATGTGTCCCCCAAAAAGAAACAATGCAAAATTAAACACTACCCCCATTTACACCATCATATAATCAAAATTCATAGACAAACTTGCATTTAGCTATTTAGTTATAAAATATTGGAACGCAAATTCTTTTGTAGAGAAATGGAATTAAATCTAAATGGCAAGTGTTCTTTTGTATGAAACTTAATAATATTTATATTCATGTAAAACAAGTGACAAGATGAAAATGACAATTACATATGTTATCAATTACATTATTTCAAATGGTATCATTTATTTCTATGACGATTAAGAGGAAATACACTAAGTGTGTAAATGCTTTTACTAGGATCTTGGAATATTTTTAAGTGCTCATACGCTCTTGAATGATATGAATTCCCATATACCTGCATATGTTGCATAATCAAATATTTTTGTTAATGCTACAACTCGAAATTCATGGAAGTTAAATAATGCAAATCAATTATAAATAAAAATAAATACCTTCCAAGCATCATGGTAGTGGCTTGTGGATTGGTACCAGGACTATCCTTATAAATTGAACCATCCACAACCCTTAGATTATCAACACCTTTCACTCGATACCTCTTGTCAACCACCAAACCAACTTGACAACCTCCATGGTAATGGAAATACGTCCCTAGTGTATCTTTGCAGAACTTGGCTAGGGCATCATCATTTGATTGATTCTTTGGTAATGCTGGCCCAAGGAATCGAAGTATTTTGGAATGTCCATTATCAGTAAATCCAAACTTTTGAATAGAAGATGTCATACTTAGATTAACCATTACTTTCACACAAAACATACATTTTTTTAAATCAAAAGGGTGTGAATAGTAATTGTAACGAACATAGGGGTTATCTTGAGGGTTTGTGCTTTTAAGCCAAAGCTCACCCCTTGATAAGGGAAATGCCACTTTACTTGCTACAACACCTAAATATTGAATATTTGTGGCATTATTTTGTTGGGGAAGGCTAATAGACTCAATGTAGAGTTGTGAATTGTCTAGAATTCTGACTACCTGTATATGAGCAAATTCAAGTGGTTTTGATGATTCTACTATGAATTTTACATTAGGATTATCTTGAACTTCTTTCCCTACTGAGGGTAAATCTAAAAGAACAGTAATATTCAACGTTCTAAGTTGTTGTGCTGGGCCAATTCCACTTAAGAGGAGAAGTTGAGTGCTACCTATGCTTCCTGCTGACAAAATCACCTCACTATCAGTTGACAATTGGTTAAGTGATACTTTGTAATGTAGACCATTAGTACCGCTCGTTAATTCCACTCCAATAGCCTTAAGCTTTCCTGCAATATGGATTCTTGACAATGTTACATGCACACACAAAGATAGATAGATTTATGAAGATGAAAGATTACACTATGAAAGTGGTCTATGATGTATAGCAGTTTTAGCTTCTAGTTTCTCAATATTTTATACAAAGATAAAAGACATATTAATTTAAATAGTTTGAAAACAGGGGAATTTTGGAAATAAAAGATTTATACGTACCTGATGCCAAATTGAAGAGGATTCTGCTGGCAGTAGCATTCAGAAGAACTACAATATTTTCTGGATTCGCGTACTTGAGAAGGTCTGCGGCTGTATGTCTCTTTCCATTCTTGTCAAAAATTGAAGCACTAATCTTGGTGCCCTCCAAATGATCTAAAGTATATCCATTGTAAGGAAGAACTCCAGCTTTAAGAAGCCCATCCCTGAAAGCAGAATTCCAAGGAAAAAGCTTGTCTGGTTTGAAGGCATTCAACTTTTCTACCCATTCATATGACTCATTTACAAGTTTCTCATCCCACTTCATTTTCCGAATATATTCAGTGCTCGCCCTGCTGTAGAAGCCAGCATTGATAGCTGTTCCACCTCCTAGAACTCTTCCCCTTGCCAACTGCACTCCGTCTTCTGAGACAAAACCCTCCATTACATAGGGATAATTTTTGGGATCCCCTAAAACCTTGGTAAAGCCTTTGAAGCTCTCAACATCTGGATTTCCATAAGGAGAGTCTCCCCTCTCCAATAGCAAAATAGAATAGTGTTGTGAAAGTGTTGCTGCCAGGGGACACCCAGCTGCACCTCCTCCAACCACAATGTAATCATATTCCCTTGCAGCTGCCTTTTCAGCATCTGCTATCATAAACGGATATGGGTATTCTGCAAACATCAAGCAGAAAGCATTAAATATCAATGTCACAGACTATCCCTAGGCTAAGAAACAATTGTATATGAACCTCTGGGGAAAACAAATTTGAATCCAAACAATTAGGGTGAAAATTTATACCGACCCAGATTAGATGTTGCTGCTTCTGAACAGAATTGATGGTGGTGATTTGTAAACATCAACAGGCATGAAATCACAAGGAATACTATCTCCATACTCATTAATCAATCTAATTCCTCTCATAAATTTGAAACTGAGAAATATTTTGTGAAGAACTTGTATTCGATGCAGTTTTTTTTATAGATGAGATGCAACTTGCAAGGATGATGGATATTCTTTCTGATATTTGCCGACACTTCTTCCTATCTATTAGAAGTATTCAAAATTAATATACACGATTCGCAATCATCGTATTGAATTTATAACTCCCCGCTGACTTATAAAATTAAAATTAACGAATAAAAAACTTACTGAATTTGTAACATAACTCTTTCAGTCCAATAGAGAATTGTCAACGCTTTCCAACTCTCATCATGAAGACAATGATGGACGCTCTTGCTGATGTCATGACAATCTATTATTATTGTAATTTTTTATTTTATTTAGAATTTATAGATACGCTTCTCAATAGTCGATTGATTTACTTAAAATTGTCAACCCCTTCACAACTGTCCTAAGTATTATCCAATGACGTTTTTCTAAGGCATTCAAACAGATAAATTGTCACCTCTTTACAACTCGGCGTTCACCAAAGGAACTTATTCTATATCATTTTCATTGGTTTGTGATGACTGGAATTAATTCTTATTAGTTGTAAAAGAAAATAATATTTTCGCTAAACTTAACTTAGGTTAATTCAAAAATTAATTTAGGTTGATTAATTAGTTAAGAGTTGTGGGCAGGCCTGAAATTTGATGGTTATCCTTGTCTATCATAAGAAAATTTTATGAGAGTTTGGTCATTTAACTATCTTTCAAAAGATGTTTTAAGAAAAATGTAAATTGTGAATTTATCTTTCTCATCATTTACCCTTGAAGATTAGAATATGCTTAACTAAATCCTAGCCCTTTTCTATAAAATCAGCTTGTTTACAAGCAAGCAAAGTTGTGAATGCTAATAGGTCTAAATGCATAAATTGTTATAGATTCTGATGTAGAAGTCCAGATGTTCCATATGGTTACAAAGTAAAAGAAAATAATAGATTGCACAAAAGTGCCATGCTGGCATAGTGAAGGGAGAATGAGAATTGTGTATACCAAGATTTAGTGTGTGGTGCATATTAGAGGAGTAAAGATGAGAGGATTGCCAGGGGATTTTCACATGGTGATGGTTGTACAACAGGCTATACAACTAAAGAAAAATCAGAACTAGCATCTAATATTCAATTTCATAATGACAACAAATCATAGAAATCATACTTTGGTGCCAAACGATCTAATATGCATTGTAAAGTTTGCTTAGGAGTTATTGTTCAACTACCAAATTGGATTGTCTCAAGAGTGCTATCTTCCCGCAAGGGAACAAATAAGGATAAATACAAATGGTTATAATTATCTTATGCTATGCACATAGGAGGCAAGTGCAAGCCCAATATAAAGGTACAAACAAATTTAGTGTGTGTGCAGACAATTTTTAAATAACATAGAGTGCTAATATTTGTATATGCACACAAGATGAGTGCACACACAATAAGGTTGGTTGCATAGAGTAAATGAAACAAGCTAGAAGCATAATTGAAATTTATACATTAAAAATAAATAAAAATATGATTGTATTACTTACAAGTTATCTTACAACAACAACCCTTCTTGATTATCTCTTTATAAAAATATGATTGTATTACTTACAAGTTATATTACAGCAACAACCCTTCTTGATTATCTCTTTATAATTAATTTTTTTTACTAGTACTATGTATATAAAAAAAATAAAAGTAGAATTATAAAATAATGAATAACAATGATTTGTTTTAAATTTTATAGACAAAATAAAAATCTTAATGTCACCATTGCAATTAAAAGTAAGTTTCTAAATTGATATACGTAAAATTAAAAAATATTCAAATATACTTATATTTAAAAAGTTAAAAACATTCTAAAAAGATAAAATCATACACACATATATACATATGTATGTATGTATGTATGTATAGGCTTGGTGACCAAACCTTTAAATGAAAAATAAACTTGTATTTATAGTATTTTTGTTTCTTTCTCCTTCGTCATTTAGAGGAATTCAATGTACCTTTGGATGTTGAAACATTAAATGTGAATTGAGTAAAAACCCATGAAATCTATGTTTGAGAATGATTGGTAGTTGAAAATCCAACCACCACATTCATGTTGATCATGTGTACCTTCATCATCCATTGTCGAAAACTACAATTTGAGTTCATGCCCTTGGACAAATAATGGTGTTTGGGTGGGAAAAATTCATTTGAGAAGTTGCAAGGGTTGAAATAGGTCATTAATGGCAACCTAAAAAGTTGTTGGAGTGTTCTAGAGTGTTTTGGAGAGAATTGAAAATTTTGCAAAAATTCAATGCGAGATTAGACAGTGGAAGTAGAAGGATGAAATCTTAGAGCATCGAAAAGTTTTGTGAATAGAAGGAAGTGAATGAATGGAGGGAGTGGGAAAGGGAGATAGTACTAGATGTGAAAATATGTGAATGAAATCTATAATTCTATCAGGTTTCCACAAAGGAAGAAAATGTGTGATTGGATGAAGAGTTGAAAAGAAATATTTGAATGCAAAAATAGATGTCAAGAAGTGGAGATAATAAGTTATACCAAGAGAACTCCATAGGAAATTGACAAGGAACCAAATGTGGGAAGTGGAGGTGTCAAATGGATGAGATCTACACTCAAGGTGTAAGATCCGCTAAAATATTAATAATTAAAACATAATTAAAAGGTAAAATATAAATTATTTATTAATTAAATAAACATTATAATTAAAACATAATTAAAAGGTAAAATATCAAATATTTATTAATTAAATAAACATTATGTTTATCCAAATTCAAAAGAGTCAAACAATTGACTACATTTTTATTTTTATTCTTTTAATCTCTTTCCAAAGACATAAATATGACTTAACAATCATTTCAACAAGGACAAAGTCCTTGTACAACAATTTTAATCAAAGACAATAAATTCATAACTTTTTTACCTTTATTTCTATAGGTTCATTCTTCTTGAAGCCACACTATTAAATCTACGAGAGAGAGAGAGAGAGAGAGAGAGAGAGAGCCACCATGCCATAAAGTATTAAGATTCCATGTGTTATTTCATTAGAGAAGCCTAACCCATCACAAAAGATCTAGCCATATGTAGTCAACAAGCATGAAGGAATCTAGTGCACCATGTGAATCATTGATAATCTATAACACCTATATGCTTATGCAACATATATCTAATTCACATGTCCATTGATAAACATGTTATGGGAGAGAATATAAATCAAACAATGTAATACACTCGTGATTGATTTCAAGCTATGGCCATAGCATCTTTTCATAGGTATAATAACCTACATTCTCTAGTTTACCATAATTGGCACCCGTCCATACTCATCTCTCAAGTTAAATATAATACTATATTGAAAATATACTATACAACAAAATGTTAAAACAATAAGATCAACAATCCATAAAGTCGTCAAAATTTAAAAACCCAAACACTAGGAAAGTAACAATTTTTCTTATCACATACTAATATCTTGACATCTAACAAGATGCAAAATATATCCATAAGGAAAATTCCTTATCTAACTTTTCACATTCCTTAAAATATAGTTTTCAACTATATACTTTCCTAAAGTAAGAATCTCTATACTATGGAGGCTAATCCACAACACAATCATAAACACAAAATAATAATGTCCTAATCATCTATAGATGATATATTGACATTCAATCAAAAGAACATTTCCAATTACTAATAATAGAAAAACACATAAAGTAAGGTGCTACCCATTCCTTCCAACCATATAATAGCTATTTTGTAAAGGTCCAATTGACTAGCATCAATCAACTAAACATCTCACAAGCATCTTTCTAGGTCGATGCCCCTGCATCAGACTCCCCAGGGGACAAAGATTATGTGCTTCGGCACATGTGGTTCTTCTACAAAATTTTCTAATCTTTCTTCCATTTCTTCCAGTATCTTAGTGGTTCGGCTATCACATTCCTCCAATACTATGGTCCATCATTTAACTCTTCACAATCATGAAAACAATTACCTCATTCATCTTTATCCTTCTATTCTTCCATAACCAATCTTCAAGGATTTTAATATCTTCTAGTTTACTCATTCCATACATCTGCATAACAACCCCTATTTTAGTTGCACACTTCATCACATTTGCACTTCCTACCACCTCACGTAACACATTTTTCAGCCAATCATCATCCAAGGCCAACTGCTGCAACACTATACCATTATCAGCTTCATTATTTACACCCCAACACACAAAATCTGCATCTTTCTCTACAACAATCCCTTGATCCTCATCCATATCTTCCCTCTGCACATTAGTCATCTTTCTCTTTGTTCATATTCCTCTAAGCTTATCATTCCACTCCTCTTCGATGGCTGCATACTTTTCCCATAAATCCTCTTCTTTGTTTTCACTTGCTGCTCTTCCTTCTAATTCTATTTCTACATTAACTTCAACATCCCTTTGTTTGCCTTCTCCTTCTTTGAACACTAGTGTTCTGACATTACTTTCTCTGTTTGCGGTTGTTCCCTCATCTAAATCTGCATTTTGATGTTTTGTAACATATGCCGCTGCTGTCCACTTTCTCTGTTCAACTTTTCTAACCATCTTTCTCTCCCATTTGTAGTTATTCATGTTGCACTTTCCAATCTGCCTTTGCTTACTTTCCTTCTTCTTCTGATATTTATTCCTCATCTCTTTCTCATCCACAAGCTTCCACATTTCCACTTCATACTCTTTCATCTCCCAATCACTATTCAATTCATCATCCATAGTATCTTCTATATAAATTTCATTCAAAGCCTCATAACCATCACAATATGACATCTTGTTTAAATTTTCTCTATATCTTTTCTTTCAACAAAATCATCCAAAGTTTCAAAAACATCATGAATTAACTTAACTTGTTTAACTTTCACAATACAAGGGTTATTCTCTAACTTCTACCAATCTAGTGCCCCAATTCTCTTCACATCAGGTTCCTCTACATGCTCTTTACCAACATCTTCCTTTTCAAATTTTACTCTTCTATCAGCATCATTTATTGCAGCACCACTGGGTTTTTCTGCTGTCACACTCTTCTCTCTCCATACTTTGTTTGCCACAACCTTGGGCTGATCTCTTTTTATTTCTACACTTGTTCTTCTTGCCTTTTGCCTTGAAATATTTTCTCTAGGCCCCCTTGCTGGCCACTTTACCTTCAAATCAGATTGCCACATGTTCATCTGCATACCCTTCTTTCTGTGTACCTACTTGTTAACACAATCAAGAGCATCTACTTCTTTACATTTTAACTACTGCCTTTCATCAATCTTTTCCTTTTGCCAAAATAGAACTATGTATCCATGATCTACCAATTTCTTTCTTTCTTGACAAACTTGCTTATTCATATTCCCATTTCTATATACATAACCAAAAGCAACATTTTTACCTTCATTCTTCTGTGTAATGACTTGCTGTCCCAAATTGTTCCCTTCATTGACTTCTTTGACTTCGTTCTTTTCCTCTATATACCCAGCATGTACTGTATCTATAACTTCTTCCAAGGCATCATGAAATTCAGGAGCTGCCCTCTCATCTTCATCATCAAACTGGAAATCTTTAGCTTCATACTCCTCTTCATTCTCAGGCACTTTGCAATGTACCTCTACTGCAAATTCTGATAGACATACTACTACAATTTGGTTTCCTCTTCTCTCATCTTCATCTTCTTCTAAGGGTGCTTTTCTAGACCCTTCTCTTGTACATTCCAAGGTCTCTTTCCTGACCTTCCTTACGAAGCTCTTCATTCCTACAAACACATTCTTAAAGACAACATTAGACAATAAAACAAGAGACCACAATGTCTCCATAAGTGCCTCCTTTATGAACACTCTCATCTCTTCATTCCTCTCTTCCACAAGTGTTGCTTGTGGGACTTCTTCCTCTTCCTCTCTTCTTTTCTCTTCTTTTCTCAGGTTCTCTTCACTAAGAACTTCCTTCATCACTTCCAAGGTATGTTGCTCATCCAACAACCTCTTGTTGTCCCAACCTCTGTGGGTATTCTCTTCTCTTTTCAAAATATTCATCCTCTGCCTTTTTCTTTTCTCCATAATCATCTTCACAGACCACTTTACTTTCTTTTCCATTGGCCATACCCAAAAATATTCCTATCTTTCTTCTTCCAACCTTTGCTGCCTTGCAATCAGGTAATTGTGCCAACTCTTTTCTCAGTTCTGCCAACTCTCTTTCAAAAACTACATTTTGCTTCTTCATGTTTTCTTTCCTCTAGTCTCTTTTCCTGAGACTTTCTTTTCTAAAATGCTTCTGTGTCTTACTTTCTTCTTTCATCTTCCAAACACCTCTCCTTAGGCTTCTTTCTTTTCCACTCTACCCAGTCTTTCAGTGCCTCACCTTCTCTAGTTACCTTATCAAATGGCAACACACACATCTGTCCACATATTTATGAGTATGATCACTACCCAGATCTTTTGGAATCCAAGTACTGTATGACCTAAACAACAATACCTCATCAAATTTTAAGAACAGACTTAGTGTCCTCTACCAAGATCTAGCCATGCTCTGATACCAATCTGATAGCACGATCCAACACACATGCTCAAATACCCTAAACACTCTAATAACTGAATACCTGGTCTCACCACATTCAACTGACTTCCACAGACCTCATGTCGCAATAGTGACAGGAACCAGGACTATAACATAGATAAATCTGTAATTAAGTATTTCCAGATTGTAAAACAGTGACAAAAACCCCCAAATGAATTAACACAGAGACGGTAACCTTCTAATGAACTTATAATGAAATAAACCCCTTTCAAGGATAGGAAATATAATCTTGAAAAGAGTACATTTGATTCAGAATATTTCAGTATACAAATGTTTGAAAACTGTGTGCACAGAACTATGAAAACAATAATCTTTTTATTCAACTTCAGTGAGGCCAGAAGTACATACTCAACACTTGCATATACTCCTAACTTACATTCTTACATCAATTCATATACCTGACCTCTACCCATATCCAATTTCCCTCATTTCTCAGCTCCATTCCAACTTCAGTCATTCGATTCTTCTTCCCACAGATTACTCATTTCTTTACCCCAAGTTTCTTTCTTGCCCTACGAACATTCCTCTTCCACTTTCGACTGCTCAGCAATTTCATCGATCCAAACTTGGACCATCAACTTCTCTTCTGATCCTCTATTAAAACCTTCCCTTCTGCATTCTTCTGTGTTCCACCTCACGGCCTTGCCTAGCACCTTGTTTTGGCTTCTCACTCGGCCTTCCTCTCTCTAGCTATTCTCCTCTCTATATTCAAACCTTTTGGCCAATATATATCCGGCCTGCAATAAACAGTTTCCTTTCCTTCATCTATCTTTTCCTCATTTCTTTGTCACTATCGGCCTGCATCAAACAACCACTCTTTCTCTTTCTCTTTCTCGACTGACTCACGACCTTTTTCTACTCTTTTCTATCGGCCCTTTCCAGATTTGGCCTCCATCCTAAATCAGCCTTTCTTCCTCAATCGGCCACCACACTTCTCTTCTGACACACAATGCCCTTATATCATTTCCTTCTCTGTTCTTTTACCATCATTCACATCTGAATACCAACCATTTCCTCCAACCGTTCATCTTGATTTGTAACTGACTCTTTGAAACCTACTTGCCTACTCGCCTCCATCTATGCCTAACAACTAACCTTCCATCTTTCCTCAACCATTTATTTTCCCTTGTCGAATGTAACTGATCCTTCTTGTCAGATATCAACTTGTTGTCCACATGGTGACAGAAATAACTTAAAAAGAGAAAAATGTAACAATTATAAAATTCAACCCACAAGATATAATTTAGGGTCGATGCCCCTGCATCAACTATCAAATAAAATCAAATTGTGTCAAAAGGGTGTTGGGTCTTCTCAAGGTAGAATGGTAAGGGGGGCCAACCTTCTAAAATATGAAATTTAAATTTTAAATTAGAAAGCGATGAGTTTACAATTTGATATGGAATAATGATCAAATCCAAGTGGAAAATAACTAAATGGAACTAGGAGAATTAATAAGTGTGATAATCAGTTAATTAAGATGAATTTATAGGAGTGTGTGTGTGTGTGTGTGTGTGTAAATGGTTAGGGTACGACTAAATTTATAGAGATATGTGTATTTGTAATAGGATAAAGAGGTTAGGAGAATAAGCCTAAATTCATACAATATCATCTCATTTTCCATTATGTACATGTATTAAGATATTACCTCAAAATAGGTACAAAATTAAATAATAAATGACATGGGTATGCAAATTTCACCATTATAATATTGTATAGTTACATTTCAAATAGGTTATGCACACATATCTTAGTCTAGAGATGATAGTGTAGGAGTTATCATTTTCACATATTCATTTTGTCAATATATTTAATATAATTAATGAATTAATTTTTTAATCAAAAATCTATTCATATATTATCATCAAGACAAATAAATATAGCCTATCCTTAGAGAAGGGGTCAAAATAACATCACACTCCAAAAGACAACAAAATCAAGAAAGTGGGGAAAATAAGTATCATAAGGCCCCCAAAAAGAAACAATGTAAAATTAAACACTAACTCCGTTTACACCATTATATAATCAAAATCCATAAACAAACTTGCATCTAGCTATTTAGTTATAAAATATTGGAGCAAGAATTCTTTTGTAGAGAACCAATTAAATCTAAATGACAAGTGTTCTTTTGTATGAAACTTAATAATATTTATATTTATGTGAAACAAGTGACAAGATGAAAATAATAATTACATATGTTATCAATTACATTATTTTAAATGGTATCATTTATTTCTATGACCATTAAAAGGAAATACACAAAGTGTGTAAATGATTTTAGTAGGATCTTGGAATATTTTCAAGTGTTCATTCACTCTTGAATGATATGAATTCCCATATACCTGCATATGTTGAATTATAAAATATTTTTGTTAATGCTATAACTTGAAATCCTTGGAAGTTAAATAATGTAGATTAATTATTAATAAGAATAAATATCTTCCAAGCATCATGGTAGTAGCTTGTGGATTGGTACCAGAACAATTCTTCTAAATTGAACCATCCACAACCCTTAGATTATCAACACCTTTCACTCGATACCTCTTGTCAACCACCAAACCAACTTAACAACTTCCATGGTAATGGAAATATGTCCCTAGTGTATCTTTACAGAACTTGGCCAGGGCATCATCATTTGATTGATTATTTAGCAATGCAGGCCCAAAGAATCGAAGCATTTTGGAATGTGCATTGTCAGTAAATGCAAACTCTTGAATAGAAGATGTCATACTTAGATTAACCATTACTTTCACACAAAACTTACAATTTTTTAAATCAAAAGGGTGTGAATAGTAATTGTAATGAACATAGGGGTTATCTTGAGGATTTGTGCTTTTAAGCCAAAGCCCACCCCTTGATAAGGGAAATGCCACTTTACTTGCTACAACACCTAAATATTGTATATTTGTGGCATTATTTTGTCAAGGAAGGCTAATAGACTCAATGTAGAGTTGTGAATTGTCTAGAATTCCCACTACCCGTATATTAGCAAATTCAAGCGGTTTTGAAGATTCTACTATAAATTTTGTACTAGGATTATCTTGAACCTCTTTACCTACTGAGGGTAAATCTAAAAGAACAGTAATATTCAACTCTTAAGTTGTTGTGCTGGGCCAATTCCACTTAAGAGAAGAAGTCAGTTCTACCTATACCTTCTAGAACTCTCCCCCTTGCCAACTGCACTCCGTCTTCTGAGACAAAACCCTCCATTAAACATAGGGATAATTTTTGGGATCCCCCAAAACCTTGGTAAATCCTTTGAAGCTCTCAATGTCTGGATTTTCGTAAGGAGAGTCGCCCCTCTCCAATAGCTAACCAGAGTAGTGCTGTGACAGTGTTGATGCCAGGGGACACGCCGCCGCACCTCCTACAACCACAATGTAATCATATTCCCTTGCAACTAATTTTCAGCATCTGCTGTCATAAATGGATATGGGTATTCTTCAAACATCAAGCAGAAAGCATTACATATCAATGTCATAGACTATCCCTAGGCTAAGAAACAATTGTATATGAACCTTTTTGGAAAAACAAATTTGAATCCAAACAATTAGGGGACAATTGGTACCGACCCAGATTACATGTCGCTGCTTCTCAACAGAATTGATGGTGGTGATTTGTAAACATCAACAGGCATGAAATCACAAGGAATACTATCTCCATACTCATTAATAAATCTAATTCTTCTTCTAAATTTGAAACTGAGAGAAATATTTCATGAAGTACTTGCATTCGATGCAATTTTTTATAGATGAGATGCAAGGATGATGGATGTTTTTTATGATGTTTGCCAACACTTCTTCCTACCTATTAGAAGTATTCAAATTAATATACACAATTTTGAATCATCTTATTCAATTTATAACTCCCCGTTGACTTTAAAAAAAAATTAATGAATAAAAAATTTACTGAAATTGTGACCTAACTCTAGTCATTCCAATAGAGAATTATCAACGCTTTCCAACTCTCGTTATGAGGACAATGTTGGATGCTCTTGCTTATGTCATGACAATCTATTATTAATTGTAATTGTTTTCTATTTAGAATTCATAGATACGCTTCTCGATAATCGATGATTTACTTAAAATTGTCAACCCCTTCACAACTGTCCTAAGTATTATCCAATGACATTTTTCTAAGGCATTCAAAGAGATAAATTGTCATCCCTTTACAACTCGGCGTTCACCAAAGGAACTTATTCTATATCATTTTCATTGTTTTGTGATGATTGGAATGAATTCTTACTACTTACTAGTATATTTTAAAAATATATCTAAAGTATTTTTTAGATTTTATTTTTATTTTTTCCAATTTCTTTTTTGGTTTTTATTTTTATTTTTTTACTGTATATTTACATGGGAAATGAATGCTCTCATCTCCAGCCCACTATGATTGTGGAACGCCTCTCAACGTAATTAGGTGTAAAAGAAAATAATATTTTCGCTAAATTTAACTTAGCTTAATTGAATACATTTAATTATCAAAGTACAAATCAATTTAGATTAATTAATTAGTTAAGAGTTGTGGGCAGGCTGAAATTTGATGGTCACCTTTTGCCTATCGTATGAAATTTTATGATAATTTGGTCATTTAACTACTTTTCAAATGATGTTTTAAGAAAATTGTATATCGTGAAAAAAAAAAATTTATCACTCTCATCACTTACCCTCAAAGACTAGAATATGTTGAACTAAATCCCAGCCTTTTTCCATGAAATTGACTTGTTTGGAAGCAAAGTTGTGAATGTTAACAAGTCTAAATGCATAAATATCTTTCTAATCTATGGAAGCCACTCACCATCCATTACTCTTCCCAAGATTTGATGAGTGAACTGTTTGACAGAATGCCTCAAAGAGGTGTCATCCCATAATTAACAACTCTAAGATGACATAGATATTTGTAGATCTGATTTAATATGGAGAATCTTCACAATAAAATGCCAAGCTTCAAAAATTTGATCAACAACAATCTTTGCATTATCGAGTTGACTCTAAAGACATCAATTTATTTTCAAGCAATGCGGAGACTAACAGGGGACGCCTCACATAAACAGCCGGTGAGTTGTAACTCAGTGGCTGTATGGATGGTCGACTAGGAGCTTCAGTCAACAAAACATAATACCCCAATTGACTGCAAATTTTGACTTGCACACGTTTTGACCTGTCCGTACTGCATTTTTTGACTGTTTATGGGGGTCGTACGAACGTCGACCAGCCAGTCGCTTGCAATGCACCGGCTAGTTAAGACGTTCCAACAGGGGAGGGGGTTCACTCCATAAATATCATACTGTTCACACTATTTCATTCAGCTATGCACATCAAAGCTAATTAATATCTTAGTTCTTCTCTTAGTCTTCCATGTAGAGGTGATTAGGTTCGATGAAATATAAAGATATTAAAAGATCCATGAGTGCAGTTGGTTGAGGTCGAAGTCCATAAAAAAATAGCTCATGCTTTTGTGTAGAAAATAGAATACACCCATAGCCACAAGGCACTCGAACTGTTGGCAGGAGCCTCAAGAAATTATACTCAAGGAATGTAATAATTTGCAAGGTATGCCCAAAGTATAGAAACTAAATAACATCTCTTTTTTTAAATTTACATAAGCAAGTAGGAATCATCATATTAAAAACCTTTTAATCATTCTATATTTTCCAACGCCACAAAATGTAAGTGCAAGCCTTCACTCAATATTGGGTAAAACATTTCATGCCATTTTATGATGGAAAGGTCACTCTTGTCATATAAAAACATATTTAAGATACTCCTATAAAAAGAACATAAGATTTTGTTTGTATACCTTCGATCGGATTCCATCACCTATTTCCAATAGGAATTAAATCACTAGAATCCTTGGTCAGCCATGCACATGTGGATACAATTTCAAGTACATGGTTGACATTTCAAATCAATAAGGACACAACTATATTATGCATAAATAAAATCAACAACATAAAAGTGGTGAAGGAGTGAGGATGATAGGTACAAATTTAAACCAAAGATAATTGAGTACCCTTCCATAGAGCACAAAATA
Source organism: Cunninghamia lanceolata (assembly GCA_027924645.1). Taxonomy (NCBI): domain Eukaryota; kingdom Viridiplantae; phylum Streptophyta; class Pinopsida; order Cupressales; family Cupressaceae; genus Cunninghamia; species Cunninghamia lanceolata. The sequence continues at coordinate 2,829,706 of BSBN01001394.1, read as the reverse complement.
CATGCACATTGTTCAATACATTCTTCCAGACAAAAGAAAATTTTCACAGCTTTAATCTCTTTCATGACTATGGCAAAGAAAATTCTATATTATGAAAAATAAACATAGGAGATAGGAGTCCTTAGCTCTAAGACCATAGAATGACTGGTTATTTGTTGATTTTGACTATCACTAGTATGAGAAAGCTATCTTTCTATCAATGCCTCCATTTCCTTTCTTCAAAATCATCAAGTAAGATGGTGTAATTTTTTCCTTCAACGTGGCACTCATAGAGCAAGGCTCTAGGTCTTTATTTCTCACCTGCTCCTCCTGTCATGTCCTGGACTCAGGAAGAGTGAACTTATGAGAATGAGCCAGCTCCCCATTTATAACAAAAATGACCTCTTATATGCCGTATAGATTTTCTGTTCTTCGTGTATAGGACGGATATCCCCAGTTGACGTGGCTGATGGATGGCGGGCATTATTCTTAGTCTTTTATTCCCCAAGGCTGGCATATGGCATCATGCTGGTGTTACAAGCGAGATGGTTTTATTACATCTCAAGAGGTTATTTTTTATCAATGGCGCCTCCATGTCTTTAAAAGAGACTCAAAGACATTCTCTTTTCATTCTAACTACTTTTTCCTAGCTTCTGGCTCTGCATTTTTTGAGTTTTCCGTTGCTGCTTTTGTCGCTTGTTTGTTTCATGCTACAGGGGTATTGGGTTAATTGTGGGATTAAAAACAAGCCCCCCGCCACAGATAACGCCCATACACAACCAAGAATTCAGAACGCATAGTAGAAACTCAAATCAAGCATGGAACAAGAACACAATCACAACATAGTGATTTACCCTGGAAAACCCCAAACTGGGGAAAAAATAGCAATGAAGATCTTCATATTAATCCTCAGCCCCAACCGGGCTGACCCTGGAGGCTTCAACAAGCCACACATACAATGGAGTCACCAAGCCATTATATAGACTTCCATACATGCAAAACCATGGGCTCAAAACCATGAGCTCTAAAACCATGGACCAATACAACTAACACAAAACCATGTGCTAAAGACAACTAATGGTTAATCCACTAACTCTAACCCAAAAACTAGTTTAACCCAACAATCCCCCCTTTAAACTTGATCTTAGGGTTAGCACCAAACCCCCTTCGACAAGCACCAAGTGCAATGCCCTCTCTATCACCAAGATCGACATCAAATTGAGAATCCACATGACTCTAAGCCCCCCTTACCACCTAGAAGAACTCCTCTCTTACCAGGCCTTTCCTTTCAGGGATTGAGCAAGCCATACCAGGTCTTACAACCATTAGCCCAAATACATGTATTAAATTTTACATACAACTCTATTACAATCTTATTCTTGCTATAGCCAGCCTTGGCTGCGAGCACCTGCAACACCTTTGTTGAGGGTACATGCATCAACTGCATACAGCGACTTTTACCAGGAAACATGCCGACAGTAGCAACCACGACCAATCTTGCACAGACCTGCTCAACCTTCTTCTGGGTGCCAGAGCACTGAGGCACACACTCAAACCTTCTATTTCAGCAGGAATACCATATCAAAAAATAAATGGTGTCTTATCTCCACACGCTGTGAGCTACATTAAATAGTCACGCACGCTGAAACCAAGTCACAAACTCGTCTTTATCTGGGTTGACGATTTCAGCAGATCTCCCAGGGGCTTGCAACTCAAGCTCTTATATCAATTGTTAGGGATTAAAAACAAACCCCCCCGCCAAAGATAACGCCCATACACAACCAAGAATTTAGAATGTACAATAGAAACTCAAATCAAGCATGGAACAAGAACACAATCACAACACAGTGATTTACCCTGGAAAATCCCAAACTGGAGAAAAACCAGCAATGAAGATCTTCATATTAACCCTCAGCTCCAACCAGACTAAGCCTGGAGGCTTTAACAAGCCACACATACAATGGAGTCACCAAGCCATTATATAGACTTCCATACATACAAAACCATGGGCTCAAAACCATGAGCTCCAAAATCATGGACTGATACAACTAGCACAAAACCATGTGCTAAAGACCACTAACTGTTAATCCACTAACTCTAACCCAAGAACTAGTTTAACCCAACAATCTCCCCTTTAAACTTGGTCTTGGGGTTAGCACCAAACCCCCCTTCAAAAAGCACCAAGTGCAATGCCCTCTCTGTCACCGAGATCAACATCAAATCAAGAATCCACATGACTCTAAGCCCCCCTTACCACCTGGGAGAACTCCTCTCTTACCAGGCCTTTCCTTTCAGGGATTGAGCAAGCCATACTAGGTCTTACAGCGATCAGCCCAAATACATGTATTAAATTTTACATACAACTCCATTACAATCTTGTTCTTGCTACAGCTAACCTTGGCTGCAGGCACCTGCAGCACCTTTTCTGTGGGTACATGCAGCAACTGCATACAGTGACTTTTACTAGGCAACATGCCTACAGCAGCAACCACAACCAATCTTGCACAGACATGCTCAACCTTCTTCCGAGAGCCAGAGCACTGAGGCACACGCTCAAAACTTCTCTTTCAGCAAGAATACCAGATCAAAAAATAAATGTTGTCTTATCTCCACACGCTGTGAGCTGCATTAAATAGCCACTTACGCCGAAACTAAGTCACGAACTCGTCTTTATCTGAGTTGGTGATTTTAGCAGATCTCCCAGGAGCTTGCAACTCAAGCTCTTATACCAATTTTTAGGGATTAAAAACAAACCCCCACCATAGATAATGCCAATACACAACCAAGAATTCAGAATGTACAGCAGGAACTCAAATCAAGCATGGAACAAGAACACAATCACAACATAGTGATTTACCCTGGAAAACCCCAAACTGGGGAAAAAACTAGCAATGAAGATCTTCATATTAACCCTCAGCCCCAACCGGGCTGTGCCTAGAGGCTTCAACAAGCCACACCATACAATGGAGTCACCAAGCCATTATATAGATTTCCATACATACAAAACCATGGGCTCAAAACCATGAGCTCCAAAACCATGGACCAATACAACTAACACAAAACCATGTGCTAAAGACCACTAATGGTTAATCCACTAACTCTAACCCAAGAATTAGTTTAACCCAACAATGCCCCCTTTAAACATGGTCTTGGGGTTAGCACCAAACCCCCCTTCGACAAGCACCAAGTGCAACGCCCTCTCTGTCACTAAGATCGACATCAAACTAGGAATCCACATGACTCTAAGCCCCCCTTACCACCTAGGAGAACTCCTCTCTTACCAGGCCTTTCCTTTCAAGGATTGAGCAAGCCATACCAAGTCTTACAGCCACCAGCCCAAATACATGTATTAAATTTTACATACAACTCCATTACAATCTTATTCTTGCTATAGCCAGCCTTGGTTGCGGTCACCTGTAGCACCTTTGATGTGGGTACATGGAGCAATTGCATACAGTGACTTTTACCAGGCAACATGCCTACAACAGCAACCACGACCAATCTTGCACAAACCTGCTCAGGCTGTGCCTGGAGGCTTCAACAAGCCACACATACAATGGAGTCACCAAGCCAATATATAGACTTCCATACATGCAAAACCATGGGCTCAAAACCATGAGCTCCAAAACCATGGACCAATACAACTAGCACAAAACCATGTGCTAAAGACCACTAATGGTTAATCCACTAACTCTAACATAAGAACTAGTTTAACTCAACAATCTCCCCTTTAAACTTGGTCTTGGGGTTAGCACCAAACCCCCCTTCGACAAGCACCAAGTGCAATGCCCTCTCTATCACCGAGATCGACATCAAACTAGGAATCCACATGACTCTAAGCCCCTCTTACCACCTGGGAGAACTCTCTTACTAGGCCTTTCCTTTCAGGGATTGAGCAAGCCATACCAGGTCTTACAGCTATCAACCCAAATACATGTATTAAATTTTACATACAACTCCATTACAATCTTGTTCTTGCTACAGCCAGCCTTGGTTGTAGTCACCTGCAACACCTTTGTTGTGGTTACATGGAGCAACTGCATACAGCGACTTTTACCAAGCAACATGCCTATAGCAGCAACCACGACCAATCTTGCACAGACCTGCTCAACCTTCTTCTGGGAGCCAGAGCACTGAGGCACACGCTCAAACCTACTATTTCAGCAAGAATACCAGATCGAAAAATAAATGTTGTCTTATATCCACACGCTGTGAGCTGCATTAAATAGCCACGCACGCCAAAACCAAGTCATGAACTCATCTTTATCTGGGTTGGCGATTTCAGTAGATCTCCCAGGAGCTTGCAACTCAAGCTCTGATACCAATTTTTAGGGATTAAAAACAAACTCCCCCACCACAGATAATGCCCATACACAACCAAGAATTTAGAATGCACAGTAGAAACTCAAATCAAGCATGGAACAAGAACACAATCACAACACAATGATTTACCCTGGAAAACCCCAAACCAAGGAAAAAACAAGCAATGATGATCTTCATATTAACCCTTATCCCCAACCAGGCTGAGCCTGGAGGCTTCAACAAGCCACACATACAATGGAGTCACCAAGCCATTATATAGACTTCCATACATGCAAAACCATGGGCTCAAAACCATGAGCTCCAAAACCATGGACCAATACAACTAGTACAAAACCATGTGCTAAAGACCACTAATGGTTAATCCACTAACTCTAACCCAAGAACTAGTTTAACCCAACACTAATGGAGGGAGAGTTTTCAAACTTCAATTTTTTCTTCCCACCCTTCCAATGGGAACCAGTCATAACGGGTAGTGTTAGCATTGTGGACCTAAATCAAATCTTTCAATTTGATTGCACGCTTACACAATTTGTGGTTCAGAGTGTGTGCAACCAGCATTGGCTTGAAGGCACTCCAGAGTGGGAATTGAGGTGGTCGGAGGTGGTTTCTATTTTCTTGTCGAATCTAACGGATATAGTTCTTGATGCTTCTTTACGTACTACCCATTGCAATGGGCATCATCAACAGGAGGTTGTTCAGGGTAGACAGCTAGAATGAGGCTATGAAAAACTATGACATTATGGTTGGCGACACTTGGATTGGAGGTCTTTTCCCCTCGCATCTTCTGTGCTCCAGGAAAGCCTATGAATGCATCTACATGGAGATGCAAATCGGTCTATGTTGTGGTTGTATCTTCGTGCTCAAAAGAGCTATCAGGGGACACTCTCATTCAGTTCGAAGAAGGTGAGGATTAGATGCAAAGAATTGTTTATCGCCATTTGATTTCTTCACTTTCATGCTGTAGATCTTGCTCTGCGTCTTCCAAGGAGCCTGGATGTCATGGATGACGAATCTGATATTGAGGAGCTGTCGTAGCGAAATGAGGTGGAGGAAACAATGACGAAGGCAAGCAGGGTGGCCGGGTTGGTGGTGTTGGGTGGTGCTTAGTGGTGTGAGTTTGGTGATCTATGTTCGATGGCTTCTCCTCTGTGGGTGGTTTCGAGTTTAACTTCAGTTTCTATTGTTTTGCCTTGTTTTGGATAGTCGTGCTTTTTCTCTGGCTTATTTTGTTTCTTTTTTATAAGGGTCTATATACCCCTTTTTTGTAATCTTTGACTCTTCCGATTAATATATGTCTGAGGGTCTTTCCCTCTTTTTCTAAAAAAAAATCATATAATAATACCACCAAAGTCCTATTTGCTCTACTTCCTTGATCCTCATCCTCTTATTGTGAATCCTTCCCCATATCCTATTCTTCATTTATTTAGCAAATCTCTCTTGCAATCTCAATGAAATCTCATAGCTCTAAATCCTTCTCCTGTATACAATTGCCTTCTCTCTTTCTTTTTTATACTCCCTTCCCCATCTTCTTAACCCAAGAATAAATGAAAGTGTTCATCTTAAGTGGACACCACATCACTTGGATGCCATGTTTTGTTCACTGCCCCCTTCCTCACCACCAAACTATTTTCTTTTAATTTTTTCTAACAGATTTAATTTTAGAAATTAAGTGGTAACTAAATAAAGACAAATTTAATCTATATCTCAATTTATTTTAAGTTTGTTTTTATTATTTAATAATTTAAAAATGTACCTATTTAAATTTAATTTTCAATTCAAAAAAATATTGCAATTTAGCAATTATTTCAAATATAGGAAACACACACATATGCAACCTAAGCTAAATGCACCTATGTGAGTGTGTGAATAGATCCCTTCATATCATGTTGCCTTCAAACAACTAAATCCTTATCCTCAATGATACTCTCTCCAACCCGAGAGAGTGTTAGTTGTTCCTGTCGCACTCACAGAAATAACAGTTAGTCATAGTCAAAACCACAATTTGATATATCAATTAATTAATCATAAGCAAGGGTATTTAGGTTATATGATGTGGCAAGGGGTATGGAATTGGCTTGAATAAGTGGGGTAACTATAGTTTTAATAGTAGTATATAAAAGAGGCGTTGAAGTGTGGGTCATCATAGAGGTGGGAGTTATGATGGGAGGAGTATATTTTGGAGCTAGGCCATAAGGTGTGTTGGTTTTTTCCCAGACTGGATGCTTACTCCCAGATTTCCCTACAAGGTAGCCATCAATGATCAACAGGATCTCTGGGCCAGGGGCCAACAGTATAGGAGATAGACTTTATTTTTATCTCCTCTTCTTCTTCAGGCTCTGCAAAACCTAGGGGATATTCCCTACTCAACATCCATGAGAATATGCATACAAAGGCTGGGATGCTAACATGAAGCAGATAAGTCCTCCTATAAGTAGACCAAAACTGCAAGATAAGAGCAAAGGGGCTAGCTTTGGGCCTATTTTTAGTTATAGACAGAGGACTTGGGATCCTAAAACTAATTCTATTGTCCTAATGGTTGTTTTGGAGTTTGATTTTGATTTTGTGTTTGGATGCAGAGCTGGACCTGGTGTATAACCTCAACACAGAGCTAGATTGGTGCCTATTCAGGGCTTGGAGTCAGTAGCCATACACCTGTGAATGGTCAGCATGAACAACTAAAAATGAATCTCAAGGGGATTTATGTGATATCTGCCTTACAAATATCTCCCAATACAGAGTGTTAAGCTATCTATACTTATGGCATCCCTATTGCAGTATACCCTTCCCAATATTCAATCTGAAAACAATTTAATCTAACCCTTGAGCAGAAGTTAAAAGATCAAACATTCAATACAGGAATTCTGTATTCTAGAAAACTAGACACCCCTTAGATATCTAGACTCAGAAGAAGGACACATGCAACACTGGAGACAGAATTAACAAAACACATGCAAAACAACATTACTCATATAAGATTAATCATGAAATCAGTAGATTCATGCAAGAAACATACAACAGGAGATGCATAAACTCACAAGGATTCATGCACAGAGCAAACCAAAACCAGTCGTATTGTATTATAGAGCCAAAAATGTCCAACAACCTTAAAATGGGTCACAGAGTCTGCTTAAATAGCAAGAAAATGTACCCAGCAAACTAATTACATGGGAGGCCAAAAATTTGCCAGATACAATGCACTGTGAAAAATGGCGCTCAAAACAATAAATGTTGCAGAGGGACAAAGAGGAAGGAGCAGGTAAGATTGGGATCTGGGCCGCCACTCAGGGACTTTCCTCATCAATCGGGTGGTTGAGCCGTCCATCATCGACCCATACCACTGCAACAATTGCCATTACTATTTCATCTATCCACTGCCTTCTTTGAAACTATAACAGCGCATCCATGAAAGTTTCTCGCTCAAAACAATGCCCGCGGATGCAAGGAAAACCCACGCTGTAACTTTAAAACCTAGCCGTCGATATGTCATCTAGTCGCTGAGATTAAACGGCCCTAAAAACACTGAAGAATCGCCAACCAATGAAAACATGCCAAGGAGACACATAGAGTTTCAAAAGTTGACCCTTTTTCCTTTATCCTCCCTGCCGAGAGCCTACTGCTGGGACCTCACGCGGAAGCCACCACATGGCAAGCTCCACGGCACCCTTGAAACATTAGAGACTCTCCTTTGAAACTTTGCGGACTGCAACACTTGGCACCCTCCGTGCTGCTCAGAAACTTTAAGGGGCCACTTTGAAACTCAGGCGGAAACCAACACGTGGCAGGTTTCACGTTACCTTTGAAACATATAGAAACTTGAGAGAAACAGGCCATAAGTCCCGGGACCCTCCGCCACGCGTCACTCTCTGACACATTTGATACATATGCTGGGGCCCACCTCAGTGTTTCATTTATCGTTGCAATAAAAAGAAATAGACCTGCGGAAGCTGACACATGTCACGCTCCGCAGTAACTATGAGGGACACACGGCACTTTCCGCGCACCTGTTGAAACATATAGAAACTGCCCCCGCCATTTGACACTTGGCGCCTTCTGCCACATTGAAACTTTATAAAGGGGCTCGCAGAAACTTAAACAGAAATCGCCACCTGGCGCCTTCTGCGCATCTGTATCTTAGAACTAGGTCCCACCACTACTTCGCCACACTTAGAAACTTTAAAGCCCCTTTACTGAAACTCCTGCAGGAGCTGACACTTGGCGGGCTCCGCGTCCATTACAAAAGAAATGTGGCACCATTCGCAGACACAAAGAAACCTTTCCACAGGGTCTCCGCAAGTGACACGCGGTGCCTTCCGTGTGAAGAAAAATAGAAACTGTGTTGGAGACATGTATTACACGCAGCATGATCCGCAGCATCAAAGGCACTTCACTGGGACCCACCCTGTCTTCACCTAGCACTGAAACAAGAAACAAAACATTATGCGGAGGCTGACACTTGTCAAGCTCCGCAGCTACCATTAGGGACACATGGCATGCTCTGCCCCTGCTTGGAAACTTTTTAGAAACTTTGCGGAGAGCGACACGTGGCATTGTCCGCAAGGCATTGAGAAACATTAAGGGTCTTTTAGAAACACTGGCAGAAGCTGCCACTTGGCACCGTTCGCGGGCCTTTAGTTACTTTCTTTTGTGTCCCTCAGGTGCCTCCATGTGGTGCCTTCCGCATCACTTTGAAACATTTAGAAACTTTATTGAAACTTCGGCGGAAGCCGACACGTGGCGCCTTCCGCGCAAGCAGCTTGAAACACAAAGGAAACATTTAAAGGGTCTATGAAACACAAGCGGATATCGACACATGTCAAGTTCCATGGTGCAGGCACAATTTTGACCCTTCTAGCCACACTTAGAAACATTTAGGGTCTAGAAACTGTGGCTCGAAATGCATTCCTAAATGCATGAAACTCAAATTTTTAACATTTTCAGGGGCCGATAGTAATTTCAGCAATAGAACAAGATCCCGCAACTCAGAAATTTTAGGGTTTGAAGGAGAAAATTAGCAAACATTCAAGTTTAAAACCCTAGACATAAATAATTACCAACATAGGCTCCGATTGGGGACGTGCAGGTGCAAGACTGCAATGAGAACCAGACAACTCCGGGCAGACCAGACAAAACCCAAAACTCAAAACACGACCGGCTACACAAGGTATGTACAAAATATTTACAACTATTTCACATTGTGCACACAAGTTACTCATTTATGTGAAAAAGGCTTTAAGGAATTTGCTGTGCACCGGCAATTCCATTAGTTCACCACTTAGGGTTTGGAGAAAGTAGGAGTCTCCTCCATAGATATTGCTAATTTGGTATGGGCCTGTCCACAAGGGTTCAAATTTGCCATGTTTACCCTTATCCTAGTTCCTTGCATTCCACATAAGGACCATATCACCTATCTGAAAACCTCTCTGTAACCCTTTTGTCAAACAGGTACTTCACCTTTTGTTGTTTCTTAATGTTTATTTTTTGTGCCTTTGCCCTAATTTCATCTAGTTCAACTAGTTGATTGATCCTTTCAATCATTGAATCATTAACCTCCCCATCATTCTCGTGTATGAACTTGTAAATTGGCAGGAGGTTATTCACAGGCAATCTAACTGCTGTACCATACACTAATTCATAAGGTGACCTTCCAGTGGCTTTTTTCACTGTCACCCTATCAGCCCATAATGCCAACTTCAGTCTCGAATCCCAGGATTTCTTATTTTTATCCATTATCCTCTTGATGATTTCATTAGGCTTTGTTGCTTGACTCTGCTTGACCATTTACTTATGGGTGGTATGGTGATCTGTGAGACAAGTCAATTCCATATTTATTGCAGAAATCAACAAATTCACCTGATCTAAAGCACATGGCAATATCTGTGATTAACTTGACTGGTACCCCAAACCTGATAATAATATTCTCCAAGATAAAATCCATCACCACCTTACTTGTAGCCTTTTTAGTAGGGATAGCCTCAATCCATTTAGTGAAGTAGTCAGTAGCAACCAGAATCCAACTATGTCCTCCACTAGATTTCTCTGAAATTTCCCCTATGAAGTCAATTCCGCATTGCTGAAATGGAGCTTCCACAGTTATAGTCCTGAGGGGCAGTGCACCTTCATATCTCAACTTTCCTGAGAACCTCTGGCAAGGGTCACATTTCCTTACCAGCCTTTGTGCATCTGAAAAGAGAGTGGGCCACTAATATCCTGCCCTAAGGATCTTATGAGTTGTTGTTTGAGCAGTATAATGTCCACCACACAATCCTTTATGCATGTCATTCAAAACATTGTTAGCTTCATCTTCATCCACACATCTCAGCAACATACCATCAGGGTTCTTCCAGTACAACTCACCTTGAACAATAACATACCTGATTGCATGTAGTTTTAAGGTCCTTTTTTTACTGTCACTGAAATGGGAAGGACAACTCAGATTTTGCAAGTAATATATGATGTCCTTATACTATTCTGATTCTAACACATTTACAACTTCATTATGTACTTCATTTACTTGGCATGCCTCTAGATTTGACTGTGTCATTAGCTTTTCCAATCCTTGTCCTCTTACCAATTTTGTGATCTGTATCTCTATGTTGAACTCCTGCAACTTATTTATCCATCTGCATCTCCTTCCAGAAACCTCTTGCTGAGTGAAGATATCTTTTATCGCTGCATGAGGTACATATGCAATTACTTGTGAGCCTACCAAATAAGGCCTAAAGCTCTTGACTGCTCTAACCAGTGCATATGCCTGTTTCTCCATAATGTCATACTTTAATTCAGCAGCCTGCAATGACCTACTAAAGAAAGCAATAGGTTGTTCAAACCCTTCCTCATTTTTCTGTAATAAACATGCAGCAATAGTATGGAAAGAGGCAAATGAGAACAATTGAAATGGCTTAGAAAAATCAGGGGACTTTAGCACAGGAGCCATCTTTATAGCCTCTTTTATGTTCTGGAATGATTCAGTTGCTTCATCCTCCCATTTGACAGTTGCACCCTTTTTCAACATCTTAAAAATTTCTTTTGTGGTTTCTACAAAGTTAGGAACAAATCTCCTAACAAAGTTAATTTGTCCAAAGAAGGACCATACACCTTTTATTGTTTTAGGGATCTAGATTTTGTCAATTGCAGCCACCCTTTCAGGATCAATCCTAACTCCATCCTTGGAAACAATGTGTCCAAGCAATTTTCCTTCCACAACCCCAAAAGCACATTTCTTTGGGTTGAGTGAGATACCATATTCTAATGCTCTAATAAAAATCTGTTCCAAATGCATACAGTGTTGTTCTTCTTTCTTTGAAAAGGCAGTCAAGTCATCTTGATAAACAGCCAAGATTGAGTCAATCAATCCTACAAAAGCAACATCCATTACTCTTTGAAATGTAGCACCCGCATTTGTTAGTCCAAATGGCATCCTTACATATACATAGGTTCCCCATGGAGTTGTGAAAGTAGTTTTAAATTGTTCTGATTCTTTTACTTTCACTTGATTGTACCCTGAAAAACCATCCATCATAGATAAAAGTTCACAACCAGTCACTCTTTGCAACATGGCCTCCATATTTGGCAATGGATAGTTATCTTTCAAAGAAGATACATTTAGGTTTCTAAAGTCCACACACAACTTTATATCACCATTCTTTTTTCTGACTGGGACAAGGTTAGACACCCAAGTTGAATGCTGATAGGCATGATTATTCTAGCCTCCCTAAGTTTCATAAGTTCTTCTTACATTTTTGGAGCTAAGGTTGGGTTGATAGGCCTCTGTTTTTGTCTAAATGGTTTAGCTCCAGGCTTCAAAGGGATTTCATGCTGAAATAGATCCTCTCTATAGGCCTTTAGGTCCTCATATGACCAAGCAAAAACATGCTTATACTTTTTCAGTAATGCGATCAGCATACTCCTAATGTGTGGTTTGAGATGTTTGCTAATGTATACCTTCTTGGGGGCATGAGATGTTCCCAAGTTTATCTCCTTCAGATCATTCTTGTTTGTTGGAGATACTTTTGTAACAAATTGGTCCCTATTGTCAAAAGCTCTCTCTAAAGATACCAGCCCTCTAGGGATTTTGTTTGTCTTGAGTTGAATTAGTTCCTTCCCTAAAAGGGTTTCTTTTCCATCTACAACATCCACAAAGTTCTGAAAATCTATTTCTTGGTTCTCATATTCATCAATACAATGCAGAAATCTCAGTAAATCCTTATCATCATCAAACACTTGCTAGTTGCATACATTATCTGGCACTGCAGGCCTAAGCTTGACTTCAACATTTGTAACATCTGACAAAGTTATATCATCTGGCCTTATGGCTACATTGGCTAGAAAATCTGCTCTGACATTTTTTGATCTTTCTATCCAATTTATTGAAAAGGCATCAAACAATTCAATTGTATCCCAAACAGCATGCTTATATTGTTTCAACCTTTTATTTTTTGATGCATACTTATCTCTAATTTGGGACACAATAAGCTCTGAATCACCAAACACTTTGAGCATCTTAATTCCATGCTTCAAAGCAACATTTAACCCTAATAACAGAGCCTCATACTCTGCAATATTATTTGTACAGGTAAACCTCAACAAGAAAGAAAATTGGAAAAGCTTACTAGTTGGAGACAGAAAAACAATTCCAGCACCAGAGCCTTCTTTTGAACAAGCTCCATCAAAATACATGGTCCAAAGACCTTGTTGATCTAATTCTTAAATGCAAATTTTTTCTCTTTTATCTTCCTTATCATCTGAGACAACTCTGAAATTTTCACAGTCAATGTCCACAAAACATATATGCTCCTCTGATTCTTGATCCTCCACTGTCTCTGATGATCTTTCTTCTCTGATCAGCTTGACATCCTTGCCACTCATTGGGATCATGGAATATGACAGATCCAATTGCATACTTCCACCAATCAGTGCTGCCCACCTTCTTGATAGCAACATGCCATATTGTGGCTTGATATCAACCACTATTATGTTCATTTTATAGATCTTTTTAGGATATGCTGCCAGTCTGAAATCCACATCTTTTATGATTCCAATGACTGGTACCTCTCTAGCATCCATGGCATAGCATTTCCCACATGCCTTGTCTATTTTTAATCCTGCTTGTTGCATAATGGCTAGAGGCATGATATTTGTAGATGCTCCAGAATCAAGCATACAATTTCTAATTACTTTTCCATTTATAACCAAGGATACATAAAATGGCTCCACTTGTGAAGGGCATTTTGTCATGGTCACCCCTAAATACACCTCAGGGACCTCATCTTCTTCATTACATAAGACATGCTTCTCACCTTAGATCTGAACATTTTGCTTAGCTTGACAAGGCACTGCTGAGATCAAGGATACAGTCTTATTTCTGAATTCTTCAACTTTCATCAACTCCATTAGTGGAATAGAGACTTTTATTTGAGACAAGACCTGAGTGATGTCAAATGGAGCATAATTTTGAATAATAGTTGTAGCCTGATCCACAGTTTTACCTCTATCCTGAGATGATCCAGCTTTAGTTTTTATAGCTCTCTGACTGTCATCCTTGTTCTGAAAATTCTTATTTTGATCTTCAACCTGGGGAACTCTATTTTCTGGTCCTTGAGGATCATAACCTATTTTTTGCTTAAAATTTTGCCTATTATTGTTCCATTGCTTCTTTTGTGTCTCAGTTCCTTTATGACTATGTACTGGCTGATTTGCAGAAATGCCTTCTGGCTAATGTGAGTTACTTACTTGAGCCTTACCTCTTAGGTTGTAGTTGCTTTTGACTTGAGCACCTGTTGCAGCTATGAAGGCCCTAATTTCTTTATCAGAAGGCCTCCTCAAGTTATTCATAAAGCTGTGTGAATCTTGAGCATAGACATAGTTGTCTTCATCATCTTCATCATATGGGAACTGTTGGCAGACCTGAGTTTCATCATTTGTATTTTCATCAGCATCATGAAAATAGTATTCTCTATTTGTAGACAACATGTTGACATTATCATCTTCCATGCAATGAGGCTCATTGCACTCATCACAGGCCATGGCATTGTTATATAGAGACTGAGCAATCATACATTGTGACTGTGAATGAGGCATCTGGCATATTATACACCATGGAGTATCATCAGCAATATTTACAGTCTTCTTCAAAGGATCAGGAGTTTCCTTGGTATGTTGAGCCCTCTGATTTGTGTTGTTATGTGGCAATATAGGTCTACCATTATGCCAATTGGTATTATATGGCATATCATGTAATAATGGTCTCTTTTCCTGTCTTTGGTAAGCTTGCCTATCAGGACCTATTCCTTTTTCACTCCTGGCCAGCCTATAGCTTAGATTCTTAACAACATTTGCCAATTTGTCTATTTTATCTTCAGGGGCAGATGTACTACCTTGAACAGTTTGAGATTAATATTTGGATTTTGTAGGATTTTCACATCATCCCTTCTGTTTGTTTTACCAGATGCCTTTCTGTTATTTTCAATATTTGTTGCAACTTTGAAGGCATCTCTGAGGCTATGAGGACCCTTGTCTCTTAATCCATAAGCTGTCTTGGCATCAAAAGCATTTATGTACAACACTATGCACGTAGGTTCATTAGGCCTCAAGTCCTGTGGCAATTTGTTCAATACCTTCATAAATCTAGCATTGAAATCAGCAACCTATTCATTTGACCCTTTAGTGATACTAGTGAACTCATTTACAAAAAAGCTAGGGTTAGTTTTGTCACCATATTGCTCCTTAAACATCCTTTTGAAATCATCCCATGATGAAATGCTTCTGTCAGGTAGACCTTTATACCATTTCTTGGCTTCATCAACTAAGGATTGCATAAATGATTTCATGAAAACATCCTCATGCTCAACCTCAAATTTGTCCATGGTATTCTGAAAAGCTTTTAAATGGTCTTCTCCTGAGACAGTATTGTTTCCTGAAAATTTAGGCACTTGCAGCCTCACATGTTTGTCAACAAGGTTTGGATAACCAGGAATGCCATCAAAAACAAGCTCTCTGAATCTATCCAACTGCATTGGGTGCCTTTCAAACTGATTAGCATTTGCATTTCTATCAGCATTATGCTGTCTCACATTATTTAATGGTACTCTGGCATTGTCTACATTTTGTCTTTGATCATTATTCTGATGATACTGTACCTCATTTCTTTGTTGATTTCTCTGCATATTTGCATTTTGGAGGGTAGGAATTGAATCATTTTGAGCAACTCTTAAAGCCTGCACTTTCTGTCTCATATCATCTCTAATTTTTACTGCATGCAGATATTCTAACTTAGCCCTTAAGCTCTTAATTTCATCAGCTAGTTCTTCCTCTCTAGGCATAGAAGAGGATGGTTTTATCATATTCTGATCATCATTATCATCATCCCTTAGGGATTCAGCCTCTTCAAATCTGTCAAGAGAATCATGAAAAGGACGTTCTTGAAACATCTCTGACCTTATTCTCAAACCATTACCTTGCTGCCTTTCATACACATTCTGGATTTCAGCCTCAGTGTTTGAAAAATAAGGTACTGTCTTCTCTGAGGATCCTGGATTATCCTGAATAAAATCATTTTTCTTGGGGCTAGGAGAACCATCTTGACTGGCTCGAACAGTCCCCTTTTTTCTATACATCATTTTTATGGGTAACTCTTCAAATAGATTATTACGCTGGGATCTTCTCCCTTGCATACAAATTTTTACTTTACCGGTTGGGAGATTGGTTCGGAGTCGCCACCTATTACTAGGAACTGTTTTCTTTTAAAAATCAGGGTTCTTTCACAAGTCCCCAGTAGAGTCACCAATTTCTGTTGCGACTCAGATGGGCCACAAATATATCACCAAGGATGACTAGATATAACTTTTGATCAACCACATCCCCAGTAGAGTCACTAATTTCTGTTGGTTTTTTCCCAGACTAGATGCTTACTCCCAGATTTCCCTACAAGGTAGCCATCAATGATCAACAAGATCTCTGGGCCAGGGGCCAACAATATAGGAGATAGACTCTATTTTTATCTCCTCTTCTTCTTCAGGCTCTACAAAAACTAGGGGGTATTCCCTACTCAACATCCATGAGAATATGCATACAAAGGCTGGGATGCTGACATGAAGCAGATAAGTCCTCCTGTAAGTAGACCAAAACTGCAAGATAAGAGCAAAGGGGCTAGCTTCCTATTTTTAGTTGTAGACAGAGGACTTGGGATCCTAAAACTAATTCTATTGTCCTAATGGTTGTTTTGGAGTTTGATTTTGATTTTGTGTTTGGATGCAGAGCTGGACCTAGTGTATAACCTCAACACAGAGCTAGATTGGTGCCTATCCAGGGCTTGGAGTCAGTAGCCATACACCTGTGAATGGTCAGTATGAACAACTAAAACTGGATTTCAAGGGGATTTATGTGATATCTGCCTTACAAATATCTCCCAATACAGAGTGTTAAGCTATCTATACTTATGGCATCCCTATTGCAGTATACCCTTCCCAATATTCAATCTGAAAACAATTTAATCTACCCCTTGAGCAGAAGTTAAAAGATCAAACATTCAATACAGGAATTCTATATTCTAGAAAACTAGACACCCCTTAGATATCTAGAATCAGAAGAAGGACACATGCAACACTGGAGACAGAATTAACAAAACACATGCAAAACAGCATTACTCATATAAGATTAATCATGAAATCAGTAGATTCATGCAAGAAACATACAACAGGAGATGCATAAACTCACAAGGATTCCTGCACAGAGCAAACCAAA
Source organism: Cunninghamia lanceolata (assembly GCA_027924645.1). Lineage (NCBI taxonomy): Eukaryota > Viridiplantae > Streptophyta > Pinopsida > Cupressales > Cupressaceae > Cunninghamia > Cunninghamia lanceolata. The sequence goes on along the minus strand of BSBN01001394.1, from coordinate 2,812,666 downwards.
ACCAGTCGTATTATATTACAGAGCCAAAAATGTCCAACTTTCAACAACCTTAAAATGGGTCACAGAGTCTACTTAAATAGCAAGAAAATGTACCCAGCAAACTAATTACATGGGAGGCCAAAAATTTGCTAGATATAATGCACTGTGAAAAATGGCGCTCAAAATAATAAATGCTGCAAAGGGACAAAGAGGAAGGAGCAGGTAAGATTGGGATCTGGGCCGCCGCTCAGGGACTTTCCTCATTAATCAGGTGGTTGAGCTGTCCATCATCAACCCATACCGCTGCAACAATTACCATTACTGTTTAATCTACCCGCTGCCTTCTTTGAAACTATAACAACGCATCCATGAAAGTTTCCCGCTCAAAACAATGCCCGCGGATGCAAGGAAAACCCACGCTGTAACTTTAAAACCTGGCCGTTGATATGTCATCTAGTCGCTGAGATCAAACGGCCCTAAAAACACTAAAGAATCGCCAACCAATGAAAACGTGCCATGGAGACACATAGAGTTTCAAAAGTTGACCCTTTTTCCTTTATCCTCCCTGTCGAGAGCCTACTGCTGGGACCTCACGCGGAAGCCACCACGTGGCAAGCTCCGCGGCACCCTTGAAACATTAGAGACTCTCCTTTGAAACTTTGCGGACTATGACACTTGGCACCCTCCGTGCTGCTCAAAAACTTTAAGGGGCCACTTTGAAACTCAGGCAGAAACTAACACGTGGCAGGTTCCGTGTTACCTTTGAAACATATAGAAACTTGAGAGAAACAAGCCATAAGTCCCGGGACCCTCCACCACGCGTCACTCTCTGACACATTTGATACATATGCTGGGGCCCACCTTAGTGTTTCGTTTATCATTGCAATAAAAAGAAATAGACCTGTGGAAGCTGACACATGTCACACTCCGCAGTAACTATGAGGGACACACGGCACTTTCCGCGCACTCGTTGAAACATATAGAAACTGCCCTTGCCATTTGACACTTGGCGCCTTCCACCACATTGAAACTTTATAAAGGGGCTCGTGTAAACTTAAACAAAAATCGCCACTTGGCGCCTTCCGCGCATCTGTATCTTAGGACTGGGTCCCACCACTACTTTGCCACACTTAGAAACTTTAAAGCCCCTTTACTGAAACTCCTGCAGGAGCTGACACTTGGCGGGCTCCGCGTCCATTACAAGAGAAACATGGCACCATCTGCAGACACAAAGAAACCTTTCCACAGGGTCTCCGCAAGTGACATGCAGCGCCTTCCGCGTGAAGAAAAATAGAAACTGTGTTGGAGACATGTATTACATGCGGCATGATCCGCAGCATCAGAGGCACTTCACTGGGACCCACCCTGTCTTCACCTAGCGCTGAAACAAGAAACGAAACATTATGCGGAGGCTGACATTTGTCAAGCTTCGCAGCTACCATTAGGGACACATGGCACGCTCCGCCCCTGCTTGGAAACTTTTTAGAAACTTCGCGGAGAGCGACACGTGGCATCGTCTGCGAGGCATTGAAAAACATTAAGGGTCTTTTAGAAACACTGGCGGAAGCTGCCACTTGGCACCGTCCACGGGCCTTTAGTTACTTTCTTTTGTGTCCCTCGGGTGCCTCCACGTGGAGCCTTCCACATCACTTTGAAACATTTAGAAACTTTATTGAAACTTTGGCGAAAGCCAACACGTGGCGCCTTCCACGTGAGCAGCTTGAAACACAAAGGAAACATCTAAAGGGTCTATGAAACATAAGCGGATATCGACACATGTCAAGTTCCACAGTGCAGGCACAATTTTGACCCTTCTAGCCACACTTAGAAACATTTAGGGTCTGGAAACTGTGGCTCGAAATGCATTCCTAAATGCATGAAACTCAAATTTTTAATATTTTCAGGGGCCAATAGTAATTTCAGCAACAGAACAAGATCCCGCAGCTCGAAAATTTTAGGGTTTGAAGGAGAAAATTAGCAAACATTCAAGTTTAAAACCCTAGACATAAATAATTACCAACAAGGTGGATGATAAGTGGAAAAGGAATAGGCACTAAATGGTGTGACACTAGTTGCCATTATACAATGAGGATGAGTAGTGGTCTTAGAAGAAGTAATGGTGGAAGAGGTATCTATGGTAGAGGTGGGAATAGATTTACTAGTCACTATTTAATAAGTAAGCATATTCAAATTGCTTGCAAAGTTTTATGTCTATATAGTTTAGTTGTAAACAAATCATGAAACATATCCGCTAGTTGTGTAGTATTTTACCCATTGGCTAAACTAACCAACACATTTGTGAAATATTAAGTATCCACATTATATCCACATTAGGATCATGATTAAACTCCTCATTGTTCTCATTATGAGAATTAAAATAGACTTTGTTTTCATTGTTATATTCCATCTTATTGTTTAGGCGGGCACTCCTTTTAGGTGGCATGAAAAAAGAAATAAAACAAAGATTAAATGTTGAATTAAAAAATTATAAATAACAATGGTATATGAAATCTAAAAGTAAAATCACAAAGTGGTAACCAAGGGTGGGAAGGTTGGAGAGAAAGACACCACAATAAAGAAAACAAACCCTAATAGAAACAAATATATCATGAAACAAAACAATGTAGAAAGAAGAGTAAATCTAGAAATTATATGTTTAAACCTAGAAATAAGGGTAGATCTAAAAACCCTAAGGGAATATAAAATCCTAACAAGGAGATTGGGATGTGTAGGATCAAACAAGTTTACCAAAATGAAATAGAAACTAATGTGTCCTTGGTGAGTTAAGGTGGGATAATTAAACAAATACAATCAAGAAAGCACAATCAACATAAATTCACTAAATATGATTGAGTTTACTTGAGAGTTAGTCAATTGATATTTATGATTTAGAAATTGAACAAGATGGAGCTCGTGATACTTAGCTGAATAACCAAATAATGATTTTAGGTGAATGAGACTATGGAATCTATCCACTATCAAATCTATGCTCTAAATTCTGCATAGAAATCCATAGGGTTTTTTCCTCTAATTTCACTTGATATAAAATCTTTTGTTCTAGCTTTTTCAAAAGTTTGAGTTGGTGGTATTAATAAGTACTTTTTTTAGGTTGTTTGATGATTAATTTGCAAGGGCTTTGTGCCTTGATCAATCCCTTGAAATTAAACAATGGGTGAGTGCATGGAAATGGGAGACAAAAGGGGGGTCAAAAGTGGCCACTTTTTTCTGAAATCGACTAAAGCTAAACTTTGATGAGTAATTCAAGATGTGTACACTTAAAATTTGAAGATATGATTAATTGTATTACTTTGAATCTAGTTTCTAAACTACTAAATATATTTTAAAATGGTGAAGTCTAAGGGACTGAAATTATAAGCACACACAAAAGTGGTCTTGTCTTTATCACTAAAATATAACATATTGTCTGGTGTGTGCCCCCCTATTTTTTTTTACATTAGGTATTTTCAAAACTAGTTGGTGGAAATATAGCCAAGAGTGAGTACTATAAGTTGTATATTTTTTCTATTTTTTATTGTATATATTTTATTATGATTTTTTTATGTGGATGCGTCCTAAAAATTACATCACTAAGAATGTGCATCACATAAATTGCACAAAAGTAATTGAAAATGTTTTTTTTTTGTTGAATGTGTATAGAATGAAGCGTAGAAGAATCCTATATTTTTTTTCAAAATTTGATAAGCGGGTCAAAAGTTATTAAAAAAGTCAATACATATGTACTAGAGGAATATGAAGACACTCTTCAAAGAAAATAAAAATATTTACTTTAAGTCATTCAAATTATTAAAAAAAATGATGGCCGGAAAGATAAGAAGTAGCTCTTTATTTTGGTGGTGGTTTTGTAAAATTTTATTGCAAAACATGTAAACCTAATGAGATTAAAGTTTGATTCAACTTGTTTTATGTTAAAAACATGAATTTAGGAGCCATAAGAGATGTTCAACCCTTAGGCTTGGAAATCCAAGCCTAAATGGGTGGGGATTATAAAAAAAATTGAATTCAAGGCATTAAAAATGTATATGCATTAAAATTCATGTGCATTATGTTTTTCATAATGAGAATGCATTTTGCTAAAAATATAAAGGTTGGCAACTAATTTGTCCCCCATTTCCATGCACTTTCTATTGATCTTTGATTAGTTTTTATACTTCATCTCTATGGACACTCATGATAGGAAGAGTACTAGATTTGTATTTTTCTTTTTTTTCCTAGAAGATTGCATGAATCATATTTGAGATTGTGGGAAGCCTGATTGTTTTATGATTTAGTATTAAGACGGAATTTGAGTGACTCAATAACATCATTGTGTGTATTATTAACTTCTCCATTTCTCTCTATTCTCCCTTTTTTTATCTCTCTCTTATATCCCTTTTTTGATGATCTTGTAGAATATTAGATATGCAATTTAATTATGCAAATGGTGATAGTATGGGTTACATCTAAAAATTTCCTATTTGTTAAGATTTGATTGGTTTATTTATTTAATCTATGTGGACACTCATTACCTAATGAATATTGGATTCATCTTTCATTTACCAGTCATATATTTTAGATTGTGGAAAACCTAATTGTTTTATGATTTGGGTTAAAAAGAGGAATTTTTGTGCTTCAATTATATCATTCCACCATAACTATGTGCAAAATTTGATTCCTAGTTATGTATTTTCTCCCTTTCATTTTGTTGCATTTATCTCCTTTTTGGAAATTTTTTAGAATTTGTTTAGATTGTGGTTTCACTTAATATCTTTCTATAGTATTCAATCTAGGTTTTTAAGATGATAAATCATTAAACAAGATTTTCAAGTTAATCATTGCATGATTATTTAGATTAAGCCATTAAATGAACTTGTTTATTAGTCACCAAACAAACTCCAACAACCTTGTGAGTATTGGCTTGAAACTCTTTGGTAAACTAGTAACTTGTGCATTGGCATCATGAACCTTTCTAGAGTAACATTTATCCATTTCAATAGATTTTTATACTCACCTATGTTAGTGTGATTGTTCACCCATCATTAGGAACATGCATTTATTTTAATGATGGACTAGAAGAAGATGGTTCAATGATAGCATTATCTTAATCACTATCACATACATAAGCCCCATCTTCATCCTTATTTTCCTCAAGTTGTTTCCCATAAAAATATGGATCAATATAAAGATGTGGTACACCATAAGATATTGGATAGACACAATATTCACTAATGTCATAGGGTATAAAATATAATTGACCCTATTCATAATTAGATAAAGCACTAGAATAATGTAGGTCATGGTTTATGAAATTTCTATCCATGGATGATTTTTTGTAATAAAATTATTAGAACTATCCATCATTTTTGCACATGGTTTATGGTTGTAGGTCAAGAGATATATAAAAAAATTTCCCTTGTGCCAAAATTTCATGAATTTATGCAATGTGGATTGTGTATGGATATTATAACATGTAACTATAGATGCCTAAGAAGAATATTATAAGTTAATTTTCTAAGATTATCATGGAACAATGTATCTAATATGCATGGTCCAACCATGATTGGAATATTAATACTACCAATAAAAGATCTACCCACATTGTCATATCCTTTGATGGTAAGTTTGGATTGTTGTAACTTTGACATATCTATTCCCAATTGGTTTAAATAATATTTAGTGTATATGTTTAGACTAAATCCATTATAAACTATTTTTTTTAATATATGATTCAAAACATCTTATGTAAGAGTTGGCTATGAAGGTAGCCACTCACTATCTAGGAGCTTCAATGAAAGCACAAGAGAGAGCCAAAATGAGAGAATAATTCTATTCTATCAAAGAATGCAATTACATAATGTACATGATATGCCTTGCTTATAAAGGCAAGGTGATAAGATAGGACTGACTAGGATGATGACAAGTGTCTTAATCCTATGACATGAGACAACAAAAGGATAAGATTGCAACTATAGGATAAGATCACATGACAAATAGAAACATATCTAGACATATCCTAAGTAAACTTAACATGTGAACATGTGTGAATAGGTCCTAACTAATGACTAGTTAGATAATATGCCTTGTTCACACTACAAAGGGGAAACCAGTTAGGTAATACCCCTATTCACACCAACACCCCCTAAGTGCAACTTAGTGAGAAGTAAACAAATGGAAAGATGCAAATATGGGTCCCAACTACAAGGCCATGTTAGGTACCCATGTACAAAAAATCTCTCACAAATAGAGTAAAGGAGAAAACCCAATGGGAAAAAACTCCTCTCCAAAAGAGAGAAAACAAGAAAGTGAAAGAAGTGATGGAAGGAGGACTCAACATGACCCCCAGGGACTACTCCTATCACTTTAATATATAATAAAATACTCCCCATAGGATAGATAGAATGAGATGATAGATACCCCACACAAAGAAGTAGCTCCTATGCCAAGGAATTCTCGAAGACAGAGAATAATCCACTACTTGCAAACAACATTCCTCCCCTTGCGAAGAAACCAATCTAATGGTGGATGTAGAATCAACTCCCATAATTCAAATGAAAATGGAATCCAAGTCAATACATGTGTCTCAAAATACAACTCCACAAGCAATGATACAATGTCTGATAAATAGGAATCCAAATGAGGTCGATCAGGAAGACTGAAATGACTCTACAACAAAGAATCATTGGAATCTCTCAAGGAAGCAACTCTGAACCCTGAAGTAGCAACAACTAATGATGGAGTAGTGATCTCAATAGGAGGAGAGATAGAAGCAAGAGAAATCTCCATGTCATCTAAACAATCAAGACCTGCTATATATTCAAGCTCCTCTTCTATATCATCATCAAAGAGTATATTATCTACATTATCAATGGGTATGAGGCAATCCATAGAAGGATCATCTAGGAATGGAGAGATATGAGGGTCTCCAAAGATCTCCCAAATCTTGGTCCAAAGTGTGTGTGGGCACTCAGTCTCTGAGATCTCCCAAAACATGTAATGTCCCCTTTCTAGCTACAGTGTTAGTCTATCATTAGGTTCCCGTAGACTAACAGTTTGGTTAGGGAACCATGGTGAGTTGGCCATGGATGGGCAATTTGGTAGTGTAGATGTGGTTTGGATCCAGTTGCCAGTTGCCAGTGGCAGTATGGGTGTCTTGTGGCATACTTACTATTTTTAGTACGTTCAGGTTCAGTGCCTGATCGAGATTTTTAGAGTGGGGTTGTATTCGTCTCATCGAGACCTTTCCAGTGAGCTATAGATCATGATATTCTGACATCATCTAGGTATTTATTTTAAAGTCTGAAAGTTATATTAATTATTTAATGGAACTTTATAAATATTCAGCAACGACTTAGGAAAAAGAAATATTTAAAAGTCACTTGTGTCATGAGCTTGGGCACCCATCTCTAGGAGAGTGATAAAGTGTTTTAAAATTATAATATTCCCTCCTAAAATCCCAACGCCCTCAAGGAAATAAAAGAGGGAAAAGAGGAGTCATTTGCTATGCAATGTTTTATGATATTCTCTTATACTTGGCTCTGCTAGGGTTTTGGATTGTGAGGGTTTGAGGATTCGAACCAGAGACTCTTAGAGATGAAAACCTCCCTAAGTAACGGTATTCTACAGGTGTGCAATACCATCCAAAGGTGCCAATAGAGGTGGATGCAATCAGTGTTCACAGTTGAGCTTAAATGGAGTTGATACTTGTTGGATTTGAGGATTCAAAAGTTATATCATTCTGAGGATTTGTTTACAGTAGCTAGTATCATTGTTTAGTTACAGATTGGAGTTAGTTCATGGAGGGTTTTGGACTACATTTCTCAATACTTGTTGGATGTACCATTCTATAGCTTGGTCATACCATATTGAGGGTGTTTTGAGGAGATTTTGTTGTTGTTTAGTCTCTTCCCTTGGTCGCCATTGCTGAGTAGTTGATACAGACTGGAAAAGAGGAGTTTTGGAATGATATTTGATTTATTTATTGCTGATAACACATACTAGCTAGGTCGTACCTTCATGGAGGGACGTGGGGTTTTCTAGATGCTCTTCCTTCCTTGTTTGCAGCCATTATAGTTCCTATCTGAGGTGTTTGGGGTCTGATTTATTGTTATTCACAATTGTAAGCACAAATACTCTCATTCCTTGGAGATTCAAAGTGATTCTGTGATACCCACTTGGCTGGTCCAGTCCCAACATATGTACCAAGTTGCAAATCTGAACATGGGTATGTCATAGTAATTCATATTTGGCCTATTTATGATCTAGGTCTCTGTTATTTTCTTAATATCTATTGTATATTTTTGGGGTCCACATTATATTCTATCTATTGTATGCTTCGGCAACACACATCTGCAAGAAAACTGAAACCCCTTCTGCATCTTCTCTCTAGTCTGAAAGAACACCTTAAAAAATTAAAAATAACACTTAAAAGATTTTAAAAAGAACCAATAGGTATGACACATTACGGTGGTATCAGAGCATAACTCTTCCTGTCATCCTATGAGGTCAGATTCAGACATGCAGAAGAAAACATGAGACATGTAGCCAGGTACTAGTAGGTATTATCTCAGAAGGAACAGGTCAAGGCCCAATTTACAGGTTCCACAGACATATCCCTTTGATACAAATACAAAGGTAGTAGCTACTGAGGAACAACCAGGGGTCATTTACAACAAGGAAGATATTGAAACTGTACTGAGGGCAGATCCCTTTTCAGGTGTGGTTCCAGCACAGGTTGAAGATATAGGTGATTGAGATAATGAGGAACCCAGCTTGTGGGATATTCTAAATTCATTGGCGAGGGGGCAACAGAATATAGAGAGAGGACTCGTGCAGATAGATGAGACTTTTAGGGAGTTATAGGCAGAACTGAACCATACCCTTGGCCAGTTGGTACCTCCAAAAAATAGAAACAACATGAACAACAATAATAATGGAGGAAATAGGAACAATTTTGGGGAAAGAAACAAAGAAAATAATGGTGGTGATAGGCGTATGGGTAACAGGAACAATGGAGATAGGCAGAATGGTGACAGGCACAATGCAGATCGACATAGATATAGAGAGGATGAAGGTGAAGCCTTAGCCACAAATAGGAGAGCTACCCAGCTGACAGTTGGTGATAGACCTAGTGACCCTAAATTTTCATCCAGGAACAATGTTCCTGAATAGGAAGCCACACAGCTTGAGTTTTAGGATGAGATCCTGAGAGATTGGAGAGCATCCAGTGCGGAGTTTAGGGCTGAAATGACATTTGGTGAATACTCTGACATCAAGATGAGAAATAGACCCCACAGGGGAAATAGACCACAAAACCAGGAACTGCAGAAAAAGGTTAGCAAGATGATTCTCCCATACTTTGATGGTTCTGGTAAAACCACCACAAGAGCATGGATCTAGAAATTGGACAGTTACCTGTAGATTAGCCCTATGTCCAAGGAAGATTCTATTACTTATGTCACTTTACACTTGTAGGGCAATGCACATAAGTGGTGGAGCAACGGCAAGGTCACTTTGGGACATGATCAGATTACTTCCTATGTGGAGTTCACAGCCAAAATCATAGTTAGATTTGATAAGAAGGATCCTGAAATGCAATTCAAGGAGTTGGCTCAATTGAAACAAGTGGGCTCTGTAGATTCTTACATATCAGAGTTCTAGGACCTTTCAATGATGATTTCAGACATTTCTGAGTGTACATTGATCATGCTCTTCATTGACAGATTGGCAGATCCTCTTCGAGGTTGGATTAAAGGTTTAGACCCTACATCATTACAGGAGGCCATGAAGAAGTCTCGTGACATGGAGTCTTCCGTTTGGAGGAATAAGTTTCAATCCAAGGGTTTTCAGCATAGGAGAGATAAGGAGGACAGAAGACACTTCTAGAGAGATTCAGGATAATAGCATAAGGGTTCTTCTCGGGTGGATAATGATCAACTGAATAACCTTAGGAAGAAGAAGCTCTGTTTTCACTGCAAAGAACCTTAGGATCCTAAGCACAAGTGTGATGCCCAAGGAAAATCCAAATAGTTAGAATACTTTTCAGCAGATGAGTCCATAGAATTAGAGACACATTCAGAGTAGCAATCAGAAGATAATGACTCAATGGTCGATGTTGCATCTGAAGCATCAAATAAGGAGGAGGAGACAACCCTACCTATAGCACATCTCTCAAGCATTCAGAGAGAGGGATCATTCCGGATGAGAGGAGTACTGGGTGGACATAGAGTGATCACATTACTTGATACAGATGCCACTCATAATTTCATAGATAAGGGTTTGGTTGCAAAGAGAGAGCTAAAGACTGAAGACTTTGAAGGATTTAAAGTGAGGGTAGCTGATGGATTTGTACTCACCTGCACTAGGAGGATACCCAATCTCACCATATTGTTGAACAATTACACATGCCAGTCAAATTTCTATGTTGTTAGCATGGGTGAGATGGATGTGGTGTTAGGCATGCGATGGTTGCATGACATTAGAGAGTTCACACTCAACCTGAGGACTATGGAGATGAAGTTTGAGGTGAACGGGGTACGACATGTGCTCAGACCGTATTTCAGATGGTGGGTTGAGAGTGGTTTTACTCAAGAGGATGGAGAGGTTGATTCAACATGATCAAGTGCAATGGGCAGTAGAGGTGATGGTGATGCCTGCAGTTACAGAACAACAGAAGCGGGAGTATCCACCTGACATACAGGCTTTCTTGACTAAACACACCAAAGTGTTTAGTGACATACCACCAAGTAAATCCCCCTAATAGGGGTATTAAGCATGTTATTGAATTGGAGGAGGGTGCTAAGCCAATGATTACTACACCATACATGCACTCGAAGAAATATAAAGATGAAATCGAGAAGGTTATCAAAGAGCTTCTTGAGATGGGGCACATAAGGCCAAGTAAAAGCCCATTCACATCATCAATGGTCTTAGTGAAGAAAAAGGATGGGACTCTCAGAATGTGCATGGACTACAAGGAGCTCAATAAAAAGACCATCAAAAATAGTTACCCTATACCCCACATTGATGAGCTGATAGATGAGTTGCACGTGGCCTGTTACTTCTCTAAGATAGATTTGAGATCTGGATATCACCAGATATGGGTCAGGGATGAAGATGTGGAGAAGACATCTTTCAGGTGTCATTATGGGCACTTTAAGTTCCTGGTCATCCCATTTGGTTTAACCAATGCACTAGCCACCTTCCAATCTTGTATGAACAGGGTGTTCAAAGAGCAGCTGAGGAGATTCATGCTGATATTTTTTGATGACATATTGATTTACAGCGGGACTTGGGAGGAGCATCTGAAACACGTTGGCATTATCTTGAGCATTTTAGAGTGGGAGTCATTATATGCAAAAATGTCAAAGTGTGAGTTTGGGATGACTGAGTTGTTATACTTGGGTCATATCATCAGTGCTGGTAGTGTGAAGGTAGACCCATAGAAGATTTAGGCAATTGTTGACTGGCCACCGCCAAAGAATCTCTCTCATCTTAAGGGATTCCTTGGTCTTTGTGGGTATTACCGTCATTTTGTGAAGGGTTTTCACAGTCAGCTACCCCCCTCACAGATTTAACTTGAAAGGATGCTTTCAGTTGGTTAAGTAGTGCACAGGAGTGCTTTGATAGGTTCAAGGAGATTATGAGTACATGTTCTATGTTAGCTATTCCAGATTTCAACAAACCTTTTGAGCTACAATGTGATGCCTTAGGAGAAGGCATTGGTGCGGTAATCATGTAGGACAAACACCCCATAGCATTTGAGAGTAGGAAGTTCAGGGGTACAAAGCAGAGTTATAGCATTTATGACAAGGAGATGTTAGCCATCACGTCATGCGTTGGATAAGTTCAAACAATATCTAGTTGGGAGCAAGTTTGTGGTGAAAATAGATCAGAATAGTCAGACATTTCCTTGGGTAGAAGGATCTGAATGAGAGTCAGCAGAGGTGGGTGAGCAAACTTCAGGCCTACGACTTTGACATTATTTATGTCAAAGGCAAGAAAAACATTGTTGCTAACGCCTTGTCTAGGAGACCTCATTTGTGTGCACTTGGTACTATTTTAGATGATTGGAGAGAGTTGATATCTACATAATATGCTAAGGACAAATGGGCTACTGGGATTATAGATGGCACTATCAAGGATGACAGGTACACAGTGGTAAATGACTTGATCATTTACAAGGACAGGATCTTATTAGTGCTAGGATCAGAGGTGAAGCAGAGAGTTTTGAGAGCATTCCATGATTTGCCTATGGCTAGACATCTTGGTTACTTCAAAACATACAGGCAAATCAAAGAATGTTTCACTTGGAAGGGCCTCAAAATAGAAGTATTGAGATATGTGAGGGAGTGCCTGACATGCTAGCAGAATAAATAGGAGCACTCTTTTCCTGGTGGACTATTGCAACCCCTGCCCATTCCCGAAAGAAAATGGCATAGTATTTCTATGGACTTTATTACAGGGTTGCTGAAAGTCTAGGGCCGTGACTGCATCTATGTGGTAGTAGACTGATTGACGAAGTATGTTCACTTTTTTGCCATTCCTACTACCTACACTGTAGTGCAGATTGCAGAGTTTTTTTTCAAAGAGGTAGTCCACTTACATGGGTTGCCACGGAGTATTGTGAGTGATAGGGACAGCAGATTCCTAAGTAATTTTTGGCAGGAGCTCTTCAGGTTGATAGGGATAGAGCTCACCCCCAGCACGAGTTACCACCCATAGACTGATGGCCAAATAGAGATTGTAAATAAATGGGTGGAAGGATACCTTAGAAATTATGTAGCAAGGTAGCAAAAGGCATGGATTAAGTGGCTTCACATCAACAAGTATTGCTATAATTCCAATTATCACATGTCCATCCAGATGTCACCCTTCATGGCATTATATGGGTATGAGGCACTGAGCTTTGTTGATTTACTGTTTGGTGATAGCAGAGTGCCTAAGGCCAAAGACCTTCTTCAGGAGAGTCAATATATCATCACGTCTTTAAAGGAAAACATACATAAGGCTTAGACTCAGCAGAAATAGTATGCAGATCAGTAGAGGACTGAGCGATCATTTGACATAGGTGACATGGTATACTTGATGTTGCAGCCCTACAGGCAGTCCACTCTCAAGAAGAGTGAAGCAGAGAAGCTTAAGCCACGATCCTATGGACCTTTCAAGATCTCCAAGAAAATTGGAGAAGTGGCTTATGAACTAGAGTTGCCAACAGGTAGCAGGGTACACAATGTGTTTCATGTATCTCAACTCCAGAAGGCATTGGGGCATAATGTGACAACTTCAACAGAGTTACTTCCTCTTGATGAAGAGAGGAAATTGATTTTGGTACCCAAGGCTATTATTTCAATACCAGGGAACGCACCTTGAGGAGGAGGACTATCAGAGAATACCTGGTAAAATGGAAAAACCTGTCAGTGGAGGATGCTACTTGGGAAAATGAGCAGATATTGGAGCATCTTGATCTAAAATTGTTTGAGGCAAGCAATCTTAGGGAGGGCAGACTATAATGTCCCCTTTCTAGCTATAGTGTTAGTCTATCATTAGGTTCTTGTAGACTAACAATTTGGTTGGGGAACCATGGTGAGTTGGTCGTGGATGGGCAATTTGGTAGTGTAGATGTGGTTTGGATCCAGTTGCTAGTTGCCAGTTGCCAGTGGCAGCATGGGCACGTCTTGTGACATACTATTTTTAGTAAGTTTGGGTTTGGTGCCAGACTGGGATTTTCAGAGTGGGATTGTATTCATCTCGTCGAGACCTTTCTGGCGAGCTATAGATCATGATATTTTGACATCATCTGGGTATTTATTTTAAAGTCTGAAAGTTATATTAATTATTTAATGGGACTTTATAAATATTTAGCAGTGACTTAGGAAAAAGAAATATTTAAAAGTCACTTGTGTCATGAGCTTGGGGGCCCATCTCTAGGAGAGTAATAAAGTGTTTTAAAATTATAATATTACCTCCTAAAATCCCAATGCCCTCAAGGAAGGAAATAAAAGAGGGAAAAGAGGAGTCATTTGCTATATCATATTTTATGATATTCTCTTATACTTGGCTCTGCTAGGGTTTTAGATTATAAAGGTTTGAGGATTCGAACCAGAGGCTCTTGGAGATGAAAACCTCCCTGAGTAACGACATTCTACAGGTGTGCAATACCATCCAAAGGTGCCAATAGAGGTGGATGCAATCAGTGTTCACAGTTGAGCTTAAATGGAGTTGATACTTGTTGGATTTGAGGATTCAAAAGTTATATCATTCTGAGGATTTGTTTGCAGCAGCTAGAATCATTGTTTAGTTGCATATTGGAGTTAGTTCATGGAGGGTTTTGGACTGCATTTCCCAATACTTGATGTCTGTACCATTCTATAGCTTGGTCGTACCATATTGAGGATGTTTTGAGGAGATTTTGTTGTTGTTTAGTCTCTTCCCTTGGTAACCATTGTTGAGCAGTTGATACAGACTGGAAAAGAGGAGTTTTGGACTGATCTTTGATTTATTTATTGCTAATAACACATACTAGCCAGGCCGTACCTTCATGGAGGGACGCGAGGTTTTCTAGATGCTCTTCCTTCCTTGTTTGCAGCCATTATAGTTCCTATCTGAGGTGTTTGGGGTATGATTTATTGTTGTTCACAATTGTAAGCACAAATACTCTCATTCCTTGAAGATTTGAAGTGATTCTGTGATACCCACTTGGCTAGTCCAGTCCCAGCATATGTACCAAGTTGCAAATCTAAACATGGGTATGTCATAGTAATTCATATTTGGCCTATTTATGATCTGGGTCTCTATTATTTTCTTAATATCTGTTGTATATTTTATGGGTTTGCATTATATGCTATCTATTGTATGCTTCAGCAACACATCTGCAGGAAAACTGAAACCCCTTCTGCATCTTCTCTCTAGTCTGAAAGAACACCTTAAAAAATTAAAAATAACACTTAAAATTTTTTAAAAAGAACCAATAGGTACGGCACATTACAAAACATATCACCACCAATAGTTGTACCAATCAATCCTATGATATGGTTGAATTATTATTTGGCCATGAATTTTTCTTATGAGGTGCATATGGTTTAGGTATGAGTCCATAAATATATGAAAAAATATGAAGCCACCTACAATGTGTGATGATTCCTTTATTCCAAGACTCATAATTATCCTTTGGCATATTTACCGAATAAGGATGAATAGAAAAGCCCATGATATCTCCTCAAATGATTAGAGGTAAAAATCACAAGATTACCCCCTAATTTCACTCAATCATGAGAAACCTCCAACAATATGATCATGGCACTTTATACTTAGTACAATTACAATTGCCACTTGCCAAAACAACAATGTTTGGTACAATGCAAATGCCAAAAATATGGCATAATTAAAAGTACATTTTTTGAGAAAAAATAAATCAAACTGATTAAAGAACTAAGAAGTAATCAAAACATTATGCACTTTTAAAAAATTCATCAAAAAATGTTACCACATGAGCCCAAATGGATCCCTAGAAGTTTCCAAAATGAGAACTGCTCAGCAACAGTGATGAAGATCTACAATTTATCAAAAAACTAGACACTAAAATAAAAACACAATTGCACCACTACAAGGCCTATGAAATTTTGTCCAAAATATAAAAAAATTGCCCGAAAAAGGAGCAAAAATGATTGAGTTACAAGCCTTTAAAGTCTAACTGCCAAATCCAAAATACAAATGAGATGGGGTCTGCCTTGGAGGGGGAAAATTGATGACGTTAGTGCTGATGTAGTGCTTATGTTAGCAGTCAACCTAATCAAACATTCACTTCAGTTAATTTAATATTCGCCTAGATCTCAAAACCATCAATGATATTCTCAAAACCACTTGAATCCTCAAAACAATTGTTTTGTATGTTATAAACCACCTATAAGGCTCAGAAACCACTTAACAGAAGTTGAAGGTGCTTTGTAGATGAACTGGGGCTAATTACCGGTAAAGATTAGCTATTTTACAACCGTTGTTGGGGAATATACTTCCTAAAATATGCTGCGAAGGGTTTTAAATCCCCAAGTGGTTTGTAATATACTATTAGGGTTAAAGGTTTGCCGTTGAGTAGTATACCCAGTGCCACCAACAATATATTTGCTGGCAGTGGTGATTGGGGGCCTGTAGGGCCATGTTGTACCCTATGATAGGCCTATGGTACATGTAGGTACCTGTTAACACAGGTATATCCTACAAAAAAAAATTTATCTGTAGAAAAAAGAAATAAACCTATAGATTTAAAAAAATTAACCACTAGTTGAAGAAATTACCTAGTAGATAGTGCAAGCATGTTGCAGTCAAAAATACCATGGTATATTCTCCCACATAGAGAATGTTCTCTACAGAGCGATCTGTAAGGCTGAGGAGAGCATGTTTTCCCTAATGGCCCGAGGCAGTTGTTCAATTTTGATGAATTGACAGTTGATCCTTAGGTTCTTGGGCCTTGTGGACATGATGGAAGGGTCATATTTGACCCAAAATGCTCCAAAATTACAGCTACTTCCTAGATTTGGCAGACACCTCCCAATTTAAAACCCTTGTAGATCTTGCCCCCATTGTCCAATTTTGACAAATCAAAAGGCTAAACTAACTTTCTTAGACACCCTAAACTCAATGGTGAGCTTAGATTTGCACCAGCATGCTCCAAAATGAACTTGCAATACTAGGCCACAAAAAGGAAACCCTCCCAGATCTGATATTTCTATCAAGTTTTTCTGATTCTCCGGGTCATAATAAGATGCAAGAGAAGAGCATACTGAACTTTTCAAGATCTACCATGATTTTCATCCTAGGTCTCTCAAAAATAGACTAACATAAAGCAATCCTAATAGCATTGATACCATGTAATCTAGTTGGCTATAAAGGTAGCCACCCAAGATCTAGGAGCTTCAATGAAAGCATAAGAGAGATTCAAAATGAGATAATAATTGTTTACTATCAAATAATGCAATTACATAATGTACATGATATGCCTTTCATATAAAGGCAAGGTGATAAGATAGGACTGACTAGGATGATGATAAGTGTCTTAATCCTATGACATGAGATAGCTAAAGGATAAGATCACCTAACAACTAAAAACATATAGGCATATCCTAAGTAAACCTAACATGTGAAAATGTGTTAATAGGTCCTAACTAATTACTAGTTAGATAATGTGCCTTGTTCACACTACAAAGGGGAAACTAGTTAGGTAATACCCCTGTTCACACCAATATCTTTCCATACACTAAAAAGGAAATATATCATTAATGGTGTTCTCATGTGGTATTTGCCTATCATCAAATGATGATATAGCTTTTTATTACTTGTCGACAATTTATTCTATCTAAGATATAACTAATTATGGAGTACTATTGGAAATAATTTGGATCTTATCTAAAGCTTTCTACATAATATATTTATAAAAAGGTGATGTGCACACTATATTCTAAAGAGATATCTTAGCTTGTGAGTTTTGAAGTTGTTAATCAATATCAATCTTTAATGGGATTATTTGTGAGTTTAGGTGGAGGAGGTAGATTAAGTGTATTGGTTGGAAAAATTAGGTGGGAATCAAACATCTTTACGTCTTCATAATTTTTAATGTATATGTCCAATGGTATAATATCTATGTGAGTAATCCATAGGATCAAAGGTAGGAGCATTTGTTGAAGAGGATGACATACCCTGAAAAGTAGAACTCATGAAACGTTTTGAAATAATAGATTTGGGTTATATCTTCAATACTATTTGGGTATTGAAGTGCTTCAAAAATATAGCTCCATTCTCATCACACAATAGAAGTATATTGGTGAAATTTTGAGAAAATTTGGAATGGTGGATTATAAACCACTTGGCACACAAATGGAACAAAATTAGAAATTTATATTAGATGATACTGTAAACTTTGAAGATGCGACTAAGTGTAAACAACTCATTGGAAGTTTGATGTATGTAACCACAACTAGACTAGACTTTTTTGTTGTTAGTGTTCTCTCTAGATTCATGCAAAAGGTGAGATAAAGTCACTGGTTAGTAGAAAAGAGGGTTCTTTGATATCTAAAGGGAACTCAAAATTTTGGGCTTTGTTACTCCAAGGTAGCAAAATTAAAAATAAATTTAGACTATGTAGGAGATTTTGAAAATGGGAAATTGTTAGAAGTTAGGATCTTAGGATACTAATCATTATGAATAAAATATAAATGAGAATTATACAAGCATATTTTAGCACATTACACAAGATATACATGGGGAAAACCCTTTCAGGTAAAAAACTCCATAAAGCATCATTTTATTAAAACACTTACAAAAATAGTCTATTTAAAAATACTCTGAACCTGTGGGATATACTCATTTACATACTTCCACATGGCCAATAATACCTCTTGTGCATAGTGATATAATTCACTATAAATCTCCAAATTTCTTTTTTTCTCAAATGAGAGAGAACCTCCTTAAATATAGGAGTGGCAAAATACCTAAAGGGGTATTAGTCACACTTTTTCAAAATTTGTAAATAATTAGTAATCAAATAGTTATTAGATTATTAATTTTTAAACATTTGGTATATGCTTTATAAAGTATATAATAAACATAAGGTTTTATAACCTTATATTAGAACAATATATAATTGTTCTAAGGGTATGACCCCTAATAACATTATGTTCTAACACTCCCCCTTAATGTTAATCGGGGGCATCACATGTCAATTTCTATAAAAAATGAAGTTCACTAGTAACATAGGTCTTCTTTGACGGTGATAAATAGGGACACAAAATAAATGTCAAAATTGAAGAGCATGTATTCCGAACTACATGAAAGTCATCTTGTCACAATTTATAATCCTAGTGTTTTAAAAAATGATACTTAAACAAGGTCGTATAATGTTTTTATTGGAGCCCAGAACTCTTCAAACTAGCCTCCCCCAAGTTTATTACATAGTGCTCATAGGTCTTATACAATACAATGCTTTTATAGGTGGAAGATTTACAGAGATCTAAGAATTTTCAATATGCCCATAGGGCTTACATATAATGCCTAGAGGCCCTATGCTATGCATGTTAGGTCTTACATCTAAGGAGTTAGCCATATATAATGCCTAGAGGACTTACTTTTTGTCTTTTAGGTCTTACATAGAGTTTCCATTGTCAGACACACTCTCTCCCCCTCAATGGCCACTCCTTATGGCCAAGAATTGATTTGAATTTGGAGAATTTGATACAGCACAAATGTTTGATGTTATATTTCATATATAATTTCTTTGTGATTACTTGGAGCTTAGCCCAGATCTTCTTGACATATTATATCTGCCATCTGATAATCAATCTTGTAGAATTGAAGAATAATATGAGGATGGAATAACTTCCCTTGAATGAAGTGTCCATAAACTTCAAATGTGCTTTATTTTTGGAAATAAGAGTCTTTGGTAAGAGTAAATATCTTTAGCATATAATAAAGTGGGACTTGTAATAGCACTTAGATGAAACAACTCTTCTAGTATTCTTGTAAGACACATTGATTCTTTTGTAGCTACTTGTGTAGTCAAATTTTAATTAAAGAGCTATAGAAGATATCTTTTTAAATGTTACTCCATCCATGTGATAGCAACTACACCATATTTTGAAGACATGGTTTGAGGTGCATCTCCTATCAATAGGATAACCAAAATAGTGAGTAACACAATAATCAATAAATTTTATTTTTGATGCACGAATAATAAAATACCATAATTAATTTAAGAAGAAGTTAACATATAATATGCTATGATAATACTTAAAAAGGTCTAATGATCCTATCAAGTAAATCATATGGAGTTGTCACAAGAATAAGCACATATGATCTACCATGCTTTTTCATGGAAAAAATAGCCATCTTACTAAACATATAGTGATGATCCATAAAAAATTTAAAGTAATGAGTGAGCTAGCATTTCCTGACTTGCTCCCTGGATAGTGTATTAGGGTGACAACCACCCATTACAAGTAGGTGCTTTTATACCCAAGAAATTTAGGGAAAATACTAACCTCCTTAGATAGTTGTGAAAAAACACTTATGTACAATATTAAAATGTTATCTTCTTGGATGTCTTTACCATTTGGACATGCCTTTTTTGTAGTATTTCCCCTTAATGAACTTCTTTTCTCCATGACATATAAGATAAAATTACTTCTTGATTATAACAATATTCAAATAACTAATATCAAATTTTAGCAATCCCCTAGCCATGCAAACTCATCCAAGGTTTTTATCAAATTATTTCATATAAAGTAGCCTTTACATATGACAATATCTTATATGTATGACAATGCAAAATATATGTCATCTCTTAATTTTAGAGGTGATGATTCTCTTTAACATCAAAAACATCCTCTATGATTATAATATAAATAATAACATGGTTATATTTTTAGGTGTTGTTTTCATCTTTTAAAAAATATCAACAATATCTAAGATTTATCAACTATTGTTGTCTATAGTAGTATATATCTCTAAAGTTGGTTTCAATATATAGAAATGTTCAAAGATAGAGTATGATGGAGTCTGGTTCATTTAGATTTTGTAGCTTGAATAGGAGATGTTTATATTTTAGGAGATGATGATCAATTATATTGATGGGATATCTAATTTCTTATCCTTGGACAATGTGAGGTTTAATGTTACCTTCTAGGAAGTTATCCAATAATTTCTACCTTCAATGGACAAGGGGATCCCATTAAGTTAGAACTCTAATTATTTCATTAAGTTGTCTCTTGAATATAATATTGTCCATGGTCATAAAAAGAATCATAATGCATAGTAAAGAGAGAAATATTGAAACTTTTTTTAGGTTCCTTGCCTTGAGAGAAGAGACTGCAACATTTATATTTTTGTATAATATGATATACATATGGTTTGATAGTAAAAAATTTCTAAAACTGAGTTAGTTGGAGATGACAAAAAGTATCTAATTTCAACTTGAGCTATATAAGCATGTGAAATGATTGTGGGGAACAATGAAGAGCACTCATAAGAGTAATTCCCAAGTTTAAACTCCCCTTAACCATAAGGCATTTATTATAACTAAGGATATTTATGAAGCAATAGTGATTAAATGATAGACAACCCTAGGAACTTGAGAATGATGAAGCTAACCTATGTCATATGAATTATCAGCCAAAAAAATTAAAATATATATATATATAATCTAATATAATATCATATAATATGGTCATTACGCTTTCATAAATTATGTCAGAGTATGAATAGTCTTAGTATGTTGGAAACTAAGTAGAAAGTGATATCAATCTTTGAAAGAGAACATGCCCTAAGGATTACGTATTAAATATAATGCACCCATAATAAACTCATATAACTAATTAATGTTCTTTAATTGTGCACACAAGACTTAGATCAATATACACCACATTGAATAATTAGCACCTACACATTTCATATGGGATTTAGTTAATTCTAAATGGTGAATTTAAGTTTGAACATAGTGAGTCCAAAATCTTAACAACATAGAAAGGTTTAACAAACCCACAATCCCATTATAACTTCTAAGAAAACATATGACAAACTTCATTTTAGCACCAACAAACTACTCCACCACCTTAATCAAACCATGAAATATTAAATAAAAAGTATTGTTATGAGGTAAGGGCCAATGTTTCTCCCTAATGTGATCGTTCAAAGATAGGTCATATCAAGCACAATAGAAAAATTTATTTGTCGAAGACTAATTTAAATTCAAGTTGAAGACCATTCTTAAAGCGAGCCTAAAAATGAATGATGAAAAATAATGACTTTTACATTTTTTTATAGTCTTATTTAATCTAAAAGATACCACTCTCCTAAAATATAGGACTTTCTTTTAAAGGATATGACTTTCCATTTTAAATGTTACACTTCTCTTTAAAAGGATAACTACTCTTTTTAAAAGATAATAACTCTATAAAAAAGATACAACTTTCTCTTTAAAAAATATGACTTTATTTAAAGGAAGTGAAAAGGATACCAGCGTTTTCTTTAAAAATGACTAGGAGGAAATTTTGAATGAGGAGGAAGCGAATTGGTGTGATTTTTGCCATAGAAGGGTGCAATCTTTATTAAGGGAGCAATTTTCCTTAGAAAGGAAGTGACTTTATTACGAGAGAAGCTAACGTTTTAATTTTCCTTTTACCTCTTTAATATTCATCTCAACCTCTAATACTATGAAAGTATAAGAATTTGCTATCTAAGAAAAACACGACCCCTCTTTAAAAATAACTTCAATTATTAAGGGATTCGACTTTGTTTTACGCCCTCCCTTAAGAAGGGATAGGTCTTCCCTTTAGAAAGGAGGTGACTTTAATTAGACCGTTAAATATAAAATATTTAACAAAGAAGGTCATCAAACCATGAAGTATTAAGAGATGAAAAACAAGCAACCATTATATGAAGCATTGCAACCATAGTATATGTAGCATTGCAAGGTGGGTGCTGTCACAATAGCGTGTCCCACTTATGGGACGTCTTAATTTTTGTTTGAAATCACATATTTTTTAGAAAAATTAATGATCTAATCCTCCATCTAAAGGGATTTAATTGAAGGGTTCGATAAAACTCCATTAGATCAAATCCCCTTAGAAAGAAACCCCTAGTCTTAAATCAAACCCTCGATGGAGTATCCTCCGCACCTATCAAAATGTTGACAAAAATAAATTTTGCTTCACCTTTTGGGGGATCAAATAAAGTCATTTACAAATTCTATTTTGTAAAAATGTATCCTTGGTATAAGCTTTCCAAAAAGTATGATTTTGAATATGTTTCATTTGATTTTATATTTATTTTCTAGTTTCTAGTGAACGTAGGTTTTTCACCGAACATTAATGTCTCTATTCTACACATGGAAAAATAAAAAAAATAGAGAAAAAAAATTCTAAAAAATATTCGTTCACTAGTTATTGATGTCCTTGTTTCACCAATAAAAAATTTGAATTTCGATATATACACAACAAGTTATGCTTGACGACATACACCTATGTCCAAATTATAGTTTGACTTGAAAAGTTAATTAAAAAAATTATATGTAACAAAAAGTTATGAAAAAATATCCATTCACTAGATATTTATGTTAAAAAACTATATTTTTAAAAATTAGAATTTTGTCCTTTCTAGAAAAAAAGGTTATGTTGGATGACATAAATTTTACTTTCTGAAAATGTTGTTTACTATTAAAAACTAGTTATTAAAGGAGACATTGAAATATTCATGATTTATTTCAAAAATAAAATAAAATATATATATATATAGAATCTACACACAAATCACTAGTTTGCATCATCTCCAAATTATTAATGGTTTAGTTGCTATAGGTCTTAGAAAGTGAAGATTTAGTTAAAAATGTTGATATCAATGTCCATCTTGGCCAAAAAGTGGGACACATTATTTTGGGATTACCTAGGCACAAAGATATGAGGTGACTTCTATTAAAAATTAATTAAAAAAAATATTATTTACAAAAAAATTAAAAAATATATCTTGACCAAACTTTAGCATCATATGCATCTTTCCACAAAAGGAATTATAAAAATAGTTTCATTTAAGGTCAAATTATGTTTCCCATACACATGCATGTTTTGGCCGAAAACATACTTTTAAAAAGCTAGTTTTTGTATATCCTATATAAAACCAACTTTTATCATCTGAGTATTAGAATAAATTACATATCTTAAAACTATCTAAACAAAACCCTACATCTACATCTTCGACTATCAGATTGTTGCCTTTGTGTGGCATCTATACATTATTCGAGTAGTGTCGTTGGGGTCACTCATGTAGATCTTTGTTTCTTTGATCTTGATCTTCATCCTGATTTCAGTAGAGGTTCTTCAATTTTAGTAGTGTAGCAGTTGTTCTTTGATCAGTATTTGTAGTTTTTTTGTGCTTTAGTGGCTCGTTCTTCATGTTCATCTTCATATTCCTAATTTTTTTGGGACATTTTTTTGTGGAGGATTCTTCATCCTTCTCTTATTTTATCTCCTATAGGTGGGATATCTATTGTATATTTGTGATGGGAGTAGTCATTGGGCGTCATTTTGAGTTCTCATTCCTTCCTTCCTTCCTTCACTTTCTTGTTTTCTCTCTTTCGGAGAGGGGTTTTCTCCCACTGGGTTTTTCTCCTTTACTATGTTTGTGAGAAATTTTTTGTTCATGGGTACTTAACATGGCCTTGTAGCCAGGACCCAACTTTGCATCTTTGCAATTTTTTGTTCCTCCCTAAGTTGCACTTAAGGGGGGTTTTGGTGTGAGCGAGGGTATTTCCTATCGAATTTCCCCTTTATAGTGTGAACAGGGGATATTATCTAGCTAGTTATTAGTTATGATCTATTCACACATGTTCACATGTTAAGTTGACTTAGGGCTCTAAGAATTTTTATAGAAGTTTCTAGTACACATGTGATCTTATCCTCTAGTTGTTACATGCCATAGAATTATGACACTTGTCCTAATTCTATGTTGTCCTATGTCTCATCTTGGCCTATATGACCAAAGCTTCTCATTGTACATAAACAATAAAATAACATTTTCTATTGCATCTTTTGTATGTATTGTTATTCTATCATGTTAATCTTCTTTGATTCTTGTGATTAACTCTTAGGCATATTTTTACATCATATTAATATTCTGTGTAAGTGCTTTAATTTTTTTCTCCAACTATGACAAAGTTTGATTTTTAGGAAAAAGACTTCAACTTTTTGGCCAAAATGTGGACCCAACTCATTGCACTTACTCTTTACATACATGAAGCTCTAATAATTTTATTCATGTATGAATCTCTTAGGCTATGTTAGAAGTAACAATTTATTGATTCATGCATGGAAAAAAGGAAAGAAACTAAACTACAATAGAAAAGGAAAATGATTCATGTCTAAGACAACCTAACAAATGCCAAATCCATCAGGCAATAGAGTTATAGCTTGTAAGGAAGGTAACAACCATATAGAGCTAAAATTGTATGATTAAAAACAAGGTAATTTTTCACATCATACATACTTAATCATTTATCTCAAAACCACAACATTTAGACCATTACAAAGAAATCTATAATTATTTATAATACTATGACATTAATATAAACTCTATTAGATCATGCCAACAAATGTGATATGAGAGAATTGACAATAAAGTTTAATAAAGATTCCCTTAAAAAATCACAATATACCATCAAGACATATTAAATGCAATTACCCAATCCAACTACATCTATACAAGCTATGCCAACCCCTACAAACATTGCACGATCATCATTTAATTCCCTAGAATGCACAATAATCTATCAAGGTTCTTTGGGGATCTACATACCAGAAAATCATGATCAACGCACCAATCACATCTTCTAGTAATGAAATTAGCGTCAAATTTACTCTAGGGTAGCTTGCAACAAACAAAAAATTCACTTGTACACAAGTGAAGGCTATAGTTTACATTAATACTACTAGACGCACCCAAAGTATCTGCATTCACAACACTTGGCCTTGCATGTGGATCTTCTATGGGTAGGTTTTCGACAATTGCATTGATGGTAAATCTTGTGCATCCTTTGTTGAAATCTTCAATTGGATCCATTCTCTTGGGATGAATAATGAAATTCTAGTGAGATAAATTCTTTTGAATAGTTGCATGGGGTCAAATCTAACCATTAACAAAATCTTATAAAGTTCAAGGGAGTGAGTGAAACATTTAGGAGGATTTGTGGGAATGCAAGGTCAAATGGGTCTTTCACAATTTTTTAAAATTTTGAATTGAGTCCCAACACATAGCATCCAAGCTCATAACTTAGTTCATAATAGTCAAGTTTCTATTGTGGTTGGTGTTCTTGTTCATATCAATCAAGATCCTACTCCTTTTCATAATTGTCAAGTTCATGCTCGCAAGATCATATTCTTATTCATAATATAGTTATTTTCCTATTCATAGCATCCTTGTTCCTCTTAGTCAGTTCCCTATGGAATTTTTTGGTAAAGGAGAAGAGGTTATTTCTAACATCTTTATGCCTAAATGTGATGAAAGAGAGTTTGAGGAAGTTATATTAGAAGTTGATTGGAGAAAACAAATAATGAAACAACAGAAAGAAGAAATTGAAGAGATACTTAACCAAATTGGAAAGAATGCCAAAAATTAGAAGTATGAAGTATATTGCATGATGTGTAAAGGAAGGTCAATTGAAGATTCAACAAGGATATCTATAACTAAGGGTAAATTATTTTGGCTTCCCTCTACTGGACCCAATTTGATGGACTCACTTTTTCAATTACCTTAGAAATGTGATGCAAGAGCATCTAGGTTGTAAGTACAATCTTGCATCACCCAAAAATATTTTATTTCATGTTGTTTGTTGTTTTGAAGTATTTAATAACATTTCAATCATCATATTCTCATTGCAACTAATAGTTCTTACTATAAAAGCAAATTTAGATTCCAAGATTATTTTCAAGCACATCAAAGTTCTACTATAGGTTCACTATTTGAACTATGCAACAATTGTCCATGCTTTGTGGTAGTATTTGGATACATTTCCAATCCCATTGGTCCTAGGGAAGTTCATGGTATGAACCACATTGAAATTCATTACATAATCTTCACAGTATTCATTCTAGAATGTTCCCTTCTACACATTTGGCTAGTTACACATTTCATCTTGCATCAAGCATTGCACCATCTTGGGACTAACCATGACCATTCTAAATGCTAGATTTAACTATATAAAACATCATTCACAATCATAAAAACTCAATTTGAATCATATATGATACAAGTCAAATTAGAGATCATAATCTCTAGATCTTAGGCTTGTAGATTGGTAGTATATTAGAGAGCACTATCATGCACATTGGCTAAGAAGATTGTAATTCACATGTTCATTATTCTTGAGCACTTTGAAGGTTAGAGCCTCATGTTGTAAGCCCTTATGGTAAGATTCTAATTGTTATTGTGATTATGAATCAATAAACATCATGATGATGAACTAATTTGTTGTTCGACTATGAATGTTTATGTGTTAGGGTATATGGTTGGATAATCCTTAATTGGACTCTCCAACCATGACTAGATTAAAGAACATCATGGAAAACTCAATCAAGTTCATACTTTCATTAATGTTCATCTCCATGATATGTATCCTTTTAATGATAATCATGTCATATGTGATAGGCCTTTATCTACATGTTACCATTGATGAAATAACGAACATTTAGTATCCAAATATTCTTGTTTTATTTGAATTTATAAACATCTTTACAATTGCAATGAGCAACAATTGGCAATGTGCGATGGAATGCTCGGGGAAGATTGTCAAATATCATTGGATACTTATTAATGTGTAATTCATCTCCTCTTAATATATATATTTTAAATAATTTTTAGTTGTGTAATATTTCTCTAAATCACTACTTTAAGTTTTCACTTGGCTATGTTAGTTTAAATTTTGCCATAATTAGTCTCTAGTATAGATCATTTATTGTTTGCAATATTCTATTTGTAAATGGAAATCAATTATATAAAAATTATGAAGGGAAAATTTGTATTAGCATGGTATACTTATGTTTTAGATAAGTTATGTACACATATCTTGGCCTAGAGTTAACATTATAAGAGTTATGTCATTTCTTTATATTAATTTTATTGTTTGCAATATTTTATTTGTAAATGGAAATCAATTATATAAAAGTTATGAAGGGAAAATTCGTATTAGCATGGTATATTTATGTTTTAGATAAGTTATGTGCACATATCTTGGCCTAGAGTTAACATTATAAGAGTTTTGTCATTTCTTTATATTAATTTTGTTAATTCATTTAATATAACTAACAAATTAATTATTTTTGGGAAATTGATTTCTATATTAATCAAAGAAAATAAATACAACTTGTCCTCAAGAAAGTAGACAAAATGACATGTCACACACCAAAAAACAAGTAGACTAACCTAGTAAAGGTGAAAAATAAAATATCGCATGACATTAAGAAAGCCGCAACATTAAAGACCACCCCCAAAAAATAAATAGCCATATATACACCATCATATAATCAAAGTTCATAAATAAACTCATGCAACTATAAAACCAACAAGCATTCTTTTATATAGCATCAATTAAATTTTAATAGTTCAGGTGTTCTTTTGAATGAAACTTAATCAAAAGCTAAATTTTATTGATCTTGTAAATTTCATTTCATGTGTTTTCTTGAAACAAAATATTTATATTCAATTCAAGGAAGAGTCAAGTTGGAAATGATGTTTACACATGTTGTCAATTATATTATTATAAATGGTATTACTCAATTCTATGATCATACATGTTATCAATTACATTATTATAAATGGTATTTACTCAATTCTATGATCATGAAAAGGAAATGCACTAAGTGTGCAAATATTTTCAGTGGGATCATGGAATGTTTTCAAAGTGTTCATACGCTCTTGAAGGATATGAATTCCCATATACCTGCATATGTTGCATAATCAATAAGTATTGGTAATGTTATAACTTGAAAGTTAAATAATAATGATAAATTATTAACAAAAATAAATACCTTCCAAGCATCATAGTAGTGGCTTGTGGATTGGTACCAGGGGAATCCTTATAAACTGAATTGTCCACAACCCTTAGGTTATCAACACCTTTTACTCGATACCTTTTGTCAACCACCAAATCAACTTGACAACCTCCATGGAAATGCCAAAATGTCCCTAGTGTATCTTTGCAGAACTTGGCCAAGGCATCATCATCTAATTGATTCCTTGGTAGTGGTGTCCCAAGGAATCGAAGCATTTTGAAATATCCATTATCAATAAATGCAAACTCCTGAAAAGAAGATGCTACACTTAGATTGACCATTACTTTCACACCAGAAATGCATTCTTGTAAGTCATAAGGGTGTGAGAAGTAATTGTAACGAACATAGGGGCTATCTTGAGGATCTTTGCTTTTGAGCCAAAGTTCACCTCTTGATAAGGGAAATGCCACCTTACTTGCAAAAATTCCCAAATATTGTATATCTGTTGCATTATTTTTTTGGAAAAAGCTACCAGACTCAATGTAGAGTTGTGAATTGTCTACAATACCTACTACCTCTATATAAGCAAATTCAAGTGGTTTTGAAGATTCTACTATGGCTAATGTACGAGGATTATCTTGAACCTCTTTCCCTACAAAGGGTGAATCTAAAAGAGCGGTAATATTCATATTTTTAAGTTGTTGCACTGGGCCAATTCCACTTAAGAGGAGAAGTTGAGGACTGCCTATGCTTCCTACAGACAAAATTACCTCACCACTAGTTGACAATGGGTTAAGTGGTACTTGATAATGTAAATCATCAATGCTACTGGTGAACTCCACTCCACTAGCCTTAAGCTTTCTTGCAATATGACTTCTTGTCAATGATACACACATATAGACAGACAGATAGATGAAAATGAATGATTACACTATCAAAATAATTTATGGTGTGTAGTCATTTTAGCTTAGATTTATCAATATTTTATAAAATGATTAAATAAATATCAATCTAAATATTGATGGAATAGTAAATGAAAGAAGTATTAGTCTAACTACTATTCTATTTAGTGAAAATAAGGTATCCAATGGGAGACAAAAATAACACAACAAATCTCAGTTATATGAGATTGATATTATTGTAGAACAAAAATATAAGAACAATTAGACTAGAAAGGTTACTAATAGAAACACTAACCTAATTCAATTGTTTTTAAATATTAAACAACTAGATAATAAAAAATAAATTTATGCCAATAAAAATATTTCTATCACTAAAAGTAAAACAACTATTTATGACTTTTACCTATAAATAAAATATGGAATTATGGTAAATAATTATTAAAATAAAAGGAGAAGGTTCTCCAACCTAAGAAGTCATACATTATACTAACTCTCAATTATTTAAGTGAAGAACCTTGACCAGATTTAGGAGGGACATAAAAACCACTCTACTTAAATATCATCTGCTTCAATGGTCAAACAATTAATAGTAATTTTACACCTCATTCACAATAAAAAAAGATACATATGCACGTAGGTAAATATATAGTTTGAAAACAGGAGAAATTTGAAGTACCTGATGCCAAACTGAAGAGGATGCCAAACTGAAGAGGATTCTGTTGGCGGTAGCATTCAGAAGAACTACAATGTTTTCAGGATTTGCATATCTGAGAAGATCTGCGGCTGTATGTCTCTTTCCATTCTTGTCAAAGGTTGCAGCACTAATCTTGGTGCCCTCCAAATGATCCAAACTATATCCATTGTAAGGAAGAACTCCAGATTCAAGAAGTGCATCCTTGAAAGCAGAATTCCAAGGAAAAAGCTTGTCTGATTTGAAGGCATTTAACTTCTCCACCCATTCATACGATTCATTCACAAGTTTTTCATCCCACTCCATTTCCCGAATATATTCAGAGCTCGCCCTGCTGTAGAAGCCAAAGTTGATAGCTGTTCCACCTCCTAGAACTCTTGCCCTTGCCAACTGCACTCCATCTTCTGAGACAAACCCCTCCGCTACATAGGGATAATTTTTGGGATCCCCAAAAAGCTTGAATAACCCTCTAAAGTCCTCAACATCAGGATTTCCATAAGGAGAGTCTCCCCTCTCCAATACCAAAACAGAATAGTTCTGTGAGAGAGTTGCTGCCAGGGGACACCCAGCTGTACCTCCTCCAACCACAATGTAATCATATTCCCTTGCAGCTGCCTTTTCAGCATCTGCTGTCATAAACGGATATGGGTATTCTGCAAACATCAAGCACAGAGCATTCCAAATATACATTTTTTTAATTAATCAGTAAGGGATTTTTAATGGGGCTCATACAGTGAAAAATCCAGACAATTCTCTTTTTTTTTAATCAAAAATAAAATTGATTGAAAACAAAAGCTTAAACATTTTTACTGATCCAGACTAGATGATGCTGGCTCTGAACAGACCAGATGGTGATGATTTGTTAAAATCATCAGGCATGAAATCACAAGAAATACAATCTCCATGCTCTTTAACCAATCTAATTCCTTTTCAAGAATTGAAACAAGGATGAAATTTTTGTGAATACTTGCATTCAATGCCTTCTTCTTTTTATAGATGTGCTGAAGTATGACTATGGAGGTATTCTATAAACTATTAGAAATTACTGTACCTAAATATCAATATCAAAATCAAAGGAACACCATCATTGACTTCATTAAATTAATAATCTCCAGACATAGGTAGACCTCCAAAAGTCGAATTGAATGCTCCCATTTTTTTATTTTTTATTTTTGCAGTATGACGACAGTTGTTCCTGTTTTCATTCTAATTTACGTCAATATTCTAATTAATTATTGGTAAGAATTATTATACCGGACAAAATAAATATCTAACGAACGCCATCATTGACTTCATTAAATTAATGAAGACAGACTTCTTAAAAATTAAGATTGTACAATTTTTGAAAAATAATTGTTTGTAACTTTTTCATAAAATAATTATGTGTAGCTTTTTTATAATGGGCTTTTGGGATCACATTAGGCAATCCATTATCAATAAAAATAAAATAAAGTAAAATTTCAAAGCAGGTTACTAAAAAAATCTAACTCAAGTTAAAGCAGAACTCTTCTTCAAATAGAGACTTTGTCAATATGCAATAACGTCTTTTCGAAGTCAAAATAGAGATACTTTTAACCATTTACGATGATTCGTGGGTTGATATTTCCAAATATTCTAATATCATTTAACATTAAATTGGTTAACCTTACAATTAATTATTAGCATTGACTAGTGTAATGATTTTTTTAATGCTTTGAGTGTATTATGTCACTCTACTCTTATCTTCTTGATTTTATGTGTAGACTATATAATCTTCTTTTTTTTTGTTTTGATGAAAATGCAATTTATCTATTTAAATAAACAAATACTTTACAAAAAAATAACGGGTGGTTAAAAAGCACACCCCAAGAGTCACATGGGCTAAGCCCAGAATTATCTAGAACAAAGTATACAAACAGAATTATATTTGAAGATACGCTTTAGTTTTTATATTATTTTGAGATAAGTTTTGGATGTAGGATTATAGTATATGATTTTATTATTTTGGGTGTATTTACTAATTAAAGATTTAGTTCACTATTTTGATATGTCTAATGTTTTATTTCGAATTATTTTTTAATAGTTTATTCATTTTAAATATAATCATAACTTTTTATTTTTATTTTCTTATTTCAAAATTTAAAATTCCATATTTTAAGACTAACAATTTAAGGATATGATCATTACATATCGATATAAGTGCTAAAATTTTAATTTCATACATTTAGGGTTGTATCTTTAAAGATATTGTTCTAGATCATTTGCATATCAGAATGAGGATCATTGTGAAAATAATGTTTTGACAAAGTATTGAAACCATTCTTCTGCTAATTTGCATATACATCATTCCATCACTATTACACATTAGCAAAAGATCAACTTTTTCTATCAATTGTCATCCATTATCAAGAAAAGACTTCAAGGTTCACTATGCTACAAAGCATCAAATGGCTTACATCACCAAGATCAACATCTAATCTGTGACATTCATTATCATACTAATACAGAGGCATCCATGTCTAGAAATAAATCTTGCAAGTCATGAAGTTATGCACGCAAGCTTTGTCATATACATGGTGGAAGGAAGAATGCATAATGGCATGGATCATGCAGTGTGTACACCATGATCAATGAGCATGCATGGTGCATGCATAACAACAATAAGATTGGGCATCACTAGTGTCACATAGTTTTAGCAGTGGATGGTCAGTGCAATATCAATATGACAATTGGTTATCGATGAGGGTAAAAGCACAAACCTGTGTCACACTTTCAGCCAACAGCACAATACAATTCAAGATGTTTTCACTCGAGTCGAATTCAGGCAAGTTCGTTTCACCCGAAACCACATCATGCCTATGTGCCGCATATGTGGCTTGTACTTTTCAGGCAAGTGTTTTTCGCTCGAGTTAGTTTCATCCAAAATTGATATATTAAAAACAAATAAAAGAGAAATCTCAGCATATTTGGTAGCAGACTTCTAGCAGACAACGATGTGTTGGGTGGGGATAGCAGAGGGTTAGGGTTTCATTCGAGTGAATTTGTTTTCGTCCACCACCTTCCACAATTCGCCACCTTCAAGCATACCAGGTAGTTCACTGTACACGAGCCCCATTTACATGCAATTGAAAGTGTATATATATATATGTTGTATATGATGTATATGTTGTATATGTACTATATATACTATATATGCACTGTATATGAACTGTATACATATTGTATATGCATTGTATATGTTGTATATGATGTAATTTCTATGCATATGCACTATATATGCATTGTATATGATGTAATTTCTATGTATGCATTGTATATGTTGTTTAATTTCTATGTATATGTTGTAATTTCTATGCGTAAGTTGTAATTTCTATATGTACATGCTATGTATGTACTGTAATTTCTATGTATGCACTATAGTTTCTATGTATGCACTATATATGTTGTAATTTCTATGTATATGCTTTAATTTCTATGTTTACACTATATATGATGCAATTTTTGTGTATATACAGTGCATCTACAACATATATAGTGGATATACAACATATATAGTGCATATACAACATATACAGCATATACAGTGCATATACACATATATATAGTGCATATACAGTATATATAACATATATTGCATATACAACATATACAGTGCATATATACAACATATACAGTGTATATACAACATGTATGTATAGTACATATACAACAATAGAAATTATAGCATATACAGTGTGCATATAGAGCATATACAATGCATACATAGAAATTACAACATATACAGTGCATATGCATAGAAATTATAGCATATACAGTGCATATACAACATATACATCATATATATATGTTGTATCTGCTATATATGTTGTATGTTATCAAGCACATCAGAGATAACTTTAAGAACCCCCCCCCCCCCTCCCCCCTCGGAGAAGGTGTATAAACCTAGCAAATCATGTATACTTCCCGAGAAAAATATTAATTTTATTGGCAAATTTTTTCATTTTCTTGGGAAAAACAATAATAATATTTGGCGAATCTTTTGTAATCGCTAGAGGTCTATGGAAAATCCTAGCAAATTGTAATTTTTTTAAAACCAATAAAATATTTTCATTGGCGATTAAAACCTATTTTCAAACCAATTAAATATTTTCATCGGCGAATTAAAACCTATTTTCAAACTAGTAAATATTTTTGTGGGTGAATTAAACCTGTTTTCTAAATAAGAAAATATTTTTGCTGGCGATTAAAATATAATTTCAAACCAAAAAATATATTTACATTAGCAAATTAAACCAATTTTCAAAGCAATAAAAAAAATTATTGGCGAATTTAATATAGTTTCAAACCAATAACAAAATTAATTAGCGAAATAAACTGTTATGCCAATAAAAAATCATACAGTTGAAGTTCCATTCCGGGTTGTAGTTCTGACACACCCATCTTTCTACATAGTCTTCAAAATAGAGACAAGTGTCAAGTAACAACAATTCTGATTAACAAAAAATTAATAGATAATTATTTAATTGAGCTGCATAAATTGCCTTCCCAAAAATGTGCAATTGTACTTTTCATGACATTCCTTATTTATTACGAAAGGACAGAGGTCACTTCCAATGTGGATGTCATTAAATGGAAAATATTCTAATAGATTTTGGTTGTCAGATGATCAAAAATCGACGGCATAAGTTCTATTTGGGGCAAAAGTACTGACACACCCAATTTCCCAAATTTGTAGTTGTACAGTCGAGGACTTACGCTCTGCCACGCTGCCACCTTGAGCTTTGCACAATAATCAATTTAAATATATAATATATTTTATATATGTCAACTGTTGATCTAATAATATCTAACGATTGCTAGTTGATTCCAAAGGATTTTGTTAGCAATGTGTAGCATTGGAGATCTACCTTCTGGAATTGAACTACAACCGTTCATCTTTCGTTCTAGGGTAACAGGGTTCATCAAATGGTCAGTAGTGGTATGATTGATTTGATTTAACACACTTAAACGCATAGATTAGCCAATGCTCAATTAAGTTCATTAATAGCAAGTGAGTGACAGTCGTGACAAACTGCACAGATTAGCCAATTTGAATTTCCATGGTACAGCAGAGGCAATTAAACGGAGTTGCTTGTTATTTATTACCCATTTGTCCTGGTAGTACATGTAATGTATATATGATAGTCTTTATTGTTTCAACCTTATATTGCATTGCTAAGTTTCAGATAGTAGAAGAATCAATAGACTGTAAAAGTTCAAATTAATGGCTTTCATTACAGCAGTTGTGTGAAGAAAGTAAGTTAACAAGTACTTATTTTGTGATCATTTATGATTTTAAATTTAACTGTGTGATAGAGTTCTCAGATCATAGATGTAGAATAGTAATAAGAATGATGGAAAATTTTGTTTATGTGTGGCTATGCAAGATATTATTGCTTTGCATGTCTCGGAATGAAGAAATATGAGCATTCGTCAAGGGGAATAAATCGTGTCAAGAAGCGACACTTTTAACATTTGCAAATGATGCACTCTATTCTGGGTGGTGGGTTGAATTTCCCACACATGTATGCATGTACAAGAAACTAGAAATTCAAATTGACACATGGAATTGGTATTGCAACTCAATTGCCAGTGATCTTGAGAAAATCAATTTATTTCTCATTTACTGGCCTTATTGTTACCCATACCTAGTGGTTTCTTGTACATATAAAGCAAGGTTCTATAGTAAATCATTGATTGTCATTGTGAATGAGGGCATAATTGAATTTGTAATGGACCCATTGCCTATTAATAGGATAATTATGGACTACAGTCAAATATTCATTATGCATCGTCGAAAAGAGGAACCAAAAAGATTTTGGAGGATCAAAGCAAGGTTTGAAGGTCGAAGGATAGGAGTTTTGTTTAGAACTTTGAGGTTGGTTAGAGGAAAATGTACGATGTAAATTCCCAATCTTTTTGAAGGGTGATGTTAAATTTTACTAAATAATATAGAAGTAATTACGGTTTGAAATTGACATGAGTTCAATGGCAAATTGCAATGTATACAGATCATAGATGGTTCAAAGAATCAAATTTTCAATACTTTTCCCAAGCATTCATTTTTAATTTATTAAATAGTACTGACAAGTTCAGAGAATCGCTATTGATCGATCCTTACATGAGCTGAAGATTCACCCTACAAAAAATCTAGACAACAAATAAATGC
The DNA here is from genome assembly GCA_027924645.1 of Cunninghamia lanceolata. Classification (NCBI taxonomy): domain Eukaryota; kingdom Viridiplantae; phylum Streptophyta; class Pinopsida; order Cupressales; family Cupressaceae; genus Cunninghamia; species Cunninghamia lanceolata. The sequence continues at coordinate 2,776,393 of BSBN01001394.1, read as the reverse complement.
ATCTGTTAGTTGAGGCATGTGTTCATTAATGATCTTCCTTTAAATCCTAGAGGTCTCTAGCAAAATGGCACTCGACTGGCTTGCTCAAAAAAATAGCATGGAGACTCCCATAAGGCTCCGCTACAATAAGTGTCAAGTCACCTTTCTGGATCGTATTAGAGATGGCAGACTGATGAACATTTGTAACCAGAAAAATTGACTCTTCTTGGAGCTAGTGAAGATGGTCCTCGGTAAAGACTTCTTGGTCTCTGATGATAGACATAGAGTAAATTCAGACATTTCCTCACACTTTCTGGTTTCTTTGTTGGACCTAGGAGAGGCAAAGGTGGTTGCACTATTGATTCTACGGGATGTATTCACTCCAGATATTCTTTTGGACGACGTAGACTTGGTGATTAATGCAGAATTGGGGGTTGGTATCCTGTGGCCGAGAGACCTGGAGAAGCTGTGAGAGGGATAGGAGGGCGTAGCTAGGCAGCCATTCCTGCTAAACATGAATGAGAAACAATTGGGAAGGCACAAGTTTTATGCAGCTCGTGGGAGACACTTTCTTTAGTGGATAATTAGAATGGACACATAGGAGACTCTGGTATGGCTTGAATACTCACAGCCATTGTGAGTGCGGGGGGATTCTACTTGCAGTGGCCGTAGGAGTGGTCGGGCTCCCAGGGCCACTTTTTTTGGTGATTTATGTGCTGGGGTGGTAGGGTGGCAAGTTTTTGAGGAGTCACTCAGTCAAGGGGCTAGGAATTTCTATGGTACTATGGTAGCCTCTCTAGTGCTGTGTGTTTTTGGAGCTTGGGCTAGCCGCTAGAGTGGTTTTTGTATTAATATAATTTCCCGAGTGTAAATCTATTTTATTAATATAATTACCTAAGTGTAAATTTTTTTGTATTAATATAATTACCCAAGTGTAAATCTTTTAGTATTAATATAATTTCTACTTTTTGTATTAATATAATTTGGTCTCCGTTATGGTTAGAGGTTTCTAATGTTGCTTCTCATATGTTTTCTTTAATTTATATATGTTGACATAGATTTGGTCTCTGTTATGGTTAGAGGTTTCTAATGTTGCTTGACATCTGTTTTCTTTTTGACTCTTAAGATAGATAAGAGAGATATAATATATGTGAACTCTCAATCTTTTTGGATTTAATTTGATTTCAATTTGGTTGTTTTAAGATAGAATTAATCACGTAATTTTATATGCAAAAGTAAAATTACACTTTCTATTGATAGTGTAGTTCGTCTACATGCATGATGCTTGAAATATTTGCATAATTAGGTCAAGATATTTGTGCATAAAATAATAAACATTTATAATAAAATAATAATATGATTATTAATTATTAAAGTATACAATAATTACAATTATAATTTAAAATAAATTTTAAAAGATGGCTCAATATTTAGTAATATTATACTACTTTACTATGATTATTAATTATTAAAGTATACAATAATTACAATTATAATTCAAAATAATTGATTAAAAGATGCTTCGAGATGGATACTTCTCTGCGTACTTTAGATATATTTTTTAAATATAGCTATACTAGTATTAATATAATTTCTACTTTATTATTGATGCAATGATGTCAATGTGTTCATTTTATTCTATTAGTTATTTATATTATCAAAGTGGGCCCGACTTCATATAAATATTAAAGGAGCTGCATGTTTCGATGCTAGATGGATGGGTGTAGTTGAATTCTAGAATGAAAGTCTGGAGCGCTAGACTTGAAGCAAGATGTTAATGCAAAATAATATAATAGACGACCGTTTGATGAATTTTTGATGGACAGCTGTAGTTGCATTCTGGAAGAAAATATCTGCAACACTAGACCGACAACTTCAAGCCTCCAGAATAACACTTGAACCGTTAGATTTCCAAATATCAATGGTTGACATTTCATACGAGAAACCCTTTGTGTAATCTTATGTTGACTTGCTACCTTTGGTTGCCGGTTGTCTAAGTTAAAACGTGAGCCATCAAAACTGTGTTGTTTACCGACCCCTTATACCTAATCTTGTCGATCACCGCTTGGTGGCGAACGCGTTAACCTAGCAGGCTAGCAAGGTCCACTTTTTAAATGCTTTAGAAAATATTTTGAAGCATCCCTAAGAGACTTAAAGGGTGAGCTATTACAGATTTAATTAAGACACATGGGAAATTCCTTGGCAAGATGTTTTAATCTTAGCCATCCAATGTTGAAGGGCAAAATCTAATGGTCACGCAAGAGCGCATGAGGAATATGTTAGGAGAGAATATTCGTTGCACGGCTGTGATAGAATGACACATGTCAAAAAATCTAAGTTGGCATCCTATCCCACTAAAGACTTGATCCAACGGTTGCAGGAAGGGTAAAATCTAATGGTCGTGCAAGGGCGCATGAGGAATCTATCAGGAGAGAATATTCGTTGTGCGGCTGCAATGAATGACACATGTCAAAAAATCTAAGCTGGCATCCTATCCCACTAAAGACTTGATCCAACGATTGCGCATTGTCGCAAGAAGAATCTCACAAGATAGAATCTATGCTACGCGATCGCAACATGGTGACATGTGGCATTCTCTTGTTTGAGAAGTGAGGCACACCAGCGTGGGGTTGGTAAGAGGTGGGCCATCACAGGTTATTACGCTGTGAGGTGCTACCACGTATCTGACCCATACATATTCCAAATGGCGATGAAGATTGTCAAATCTAGTCAGTCAATCAGGACCGTGGATTTTAGAATGTAAGGAAAAGATCAATGGCCCAAATTCAAAGTTTCAAAAGAGAAAGATTTTGAAGTGCTTATGGAACGAAGTTCATTAATACAGAGAATTGTGTAGGAATTCTTGCGGCACGAAGTTCATTAATACAGAAAATTGTGCAGGAATTCAAGGATTAAGGTATTCTCAAGAGCGCGACTGTATTCAGAAGAAATCATCAAAACGAGTAGGAAAAGTGATCTTAAGCTTCTGCAAGTGTGGAAAACCAGTAAGTAACTGTTCCTCTTCTATGCCTAGTTTTTCCAACTGTAGGTTAATTATGAAGCTTTTAGGGCTGTTGTCAACCATAAAAACCCTAAGCTACCTTCATAAAAGAAAAATGAGTCAATCAAGCCAACCTTCCACTTCAAAATGAAGCTTAGATGAGGATCTTATGATCCAACTCCCTAGTTCCGCTAGAACAATTTTGAAATTTCATGGCCTAGGCGGACCCCAGGATAAATTTCTTGACTACTGCTATAATTACCGGGACGCCAAATTACTTGTCCCAGGTTGGATCCTCTTTGAGCATTGGCATAAGAGGATGGACTATAAGGCCCCTATCTGTCATGCCTGGAGATATGATTTAGCCAAGCTCATTTGTTCCAATGTTTTCCCCATCCCTGACTTAATTAGGTCAACAACATTAAGGTATAATCCAGCCACTAGGACAATAATAGCTGGAAATGGTTCAAAATTGGTCAAGCTTACCAAAGGATACATTGCCACTGTATTCAACTTGGACCCTGCAGCTAGCAAACAAATCGACCTCATGGATTTCAAGAAAAAATACCAGACTGTGAAATGACATTATAGAGAATATAACTTACCAAAGCACAGGCCAAGGGGTGTTGGTGGGAAATTGGTAAATATTTCAAATGATGAGAAGGAGCCTTTTCATTGTAGTATGTTTAATGAATGTTTTGACATAACCTATCATAGTCTGTGTCAAGTATTAGGCAGAGATGCTTCATATAGAATGTTTGTTTCTTTGATGATGATGGTTGTTGATATTCAGAACCCAAATGTCAAGGAACCATATGATTACGCCACTTTCATAGCTGACCATATGCATGATCAGATGAAAAAGATCAAAAATAATTTGTTTGAACTGGATGTCCATGTTGAATTCACATGGTACTCCTTGTTGTGCCATATGTACTTATTTGTTTTATTAGGGATGTGGCACCAGAATCTGCATGTCAAGGTTTTAGATGCTCAAGGGAACAAGTTGTCAATGCAAGTATGGACATGTATGCTAGATATGCAATGTGTCACAGCAGATTATGTCATCTTTTGAAGAATATTTTGTGAGGAGAATCCTTGGATTTTTGGAGCCAGAGGGTGAAAGGTTGCATCCTGATGTATTGGATTTCTTATGATCTCTGGACAGGACTCCCCACATTGGAATTGATCACAATTGGGGTGATTGGTTCTATCATGAGCATACTACTTACATAAGGGTCTATGGATGCCAGACTACACTTCACATACTGCCCAAATATGTGCCAAAGAGGGTGGCATTTTTAGAAGTTATAAGGTAGTTAAATGATTCTAAAAAGGAGCACTTTAGGAACCGCAAGAAAGGTTCATTCTTCCCTTCTTCCATCAAATTTTGTGATTTCTTGATCCCTGATAAGAGTGGGTTGGACCAAATTTATTCAGTTATGCAATATTTTGGAATGTATTTGGAACAACCAAGGTATTTTGACCCTTAGGGCTTCATCAGCAAAACCACACTTAGCAAGGGAAGGCTCAAGTACTTTCATCAGGTGGATTACGATGAGGATATTGCCAAGAATTATTTTACAATGAATGATGTCCACCACTTGAGGATCAAGTGGGATAGTATCATGGCCAGTGAGAAGATGAAGCAAAACATGAATCCTACATATCCGGGTGCATTTGCAGAAGTGCAAGACCCAATCAAGAGAATTGAGAAAAATGTTGGATAATGCAGAATAGTTGATTGCCTCTGCCCTTGCAGGAGAACAGAGATATGCTTATGATCCTGGCAGCTCAAGTGGAGAGTATGATGTAAAGAGGGAATCGGTTGGCCCCTCCCCTGCCAAAAGGGCCAAGATTATTGATTTGGAAAACCCAGAGCAGATAAAGGTGGTTGACCTAGAGGGGGAGGAGGAACATGCACAAGAAACTAGCCCTCATTCACCTGATAGACTGAGACCTTATTCATCCCCAAAGAATAGGGCAGTGAGAGTAATGAGGAACCCTACTATTGATATTGAAGATGTTAGGGTGATGGCGTGTGACAAGTTTATGGAGGATGATGAATTTGTCAACACTCCTAAATTTAGGAGCTATGTTTTGAAAGTGAGGAGTGAGGAATTTCAAAAGAAAATTGAAGATGCCAAGGCTGGAGCAGACCCAAAGGAGTGTGATGCTATTACTTAGAGGGTCCTAAAAGAAGTACAATAGTCTATAAGTGCAATGACTCCAGAGGAGGGGAAAGCACTGGTGGCAAAAAGTTATATTCTGCTTCTACCTCACTGGACTCTATCAGATGCCATTGCATTTGATACAATCACCAAAGATGATTCAGATGTGACAAGGGAACAGATTGAAAAGGCCCTCTCTGGTGCAGCCTTTAACCCTAAATTTGAAACATTGGCAATATGGGCTCTAGCCCCAAACAATAAAAAGCCTAGGGTTCAATTTGGAGATCTGATAAGGGATGTAATAATAAAAAGAGTATCCGATACCCCTGCTCCTCAGGCTACAAGCCTAAATGTACAAACTACACAATTTGCAGAAGCAACTGCTAACAAAATGCAAAAGGATTAAAATCAGCTGCAACTTGATTATTCTCAGGTAGTTGCAAAGATAAACATGTTGAAGCAACAGTTGTCATTGGGAGCCAATACTTTAGCCCCTCCTCCAGTGATCCCAACTGCAGAATCTCTTCCAGTGGATACAGAGCCTCTCCTTGCAGAGATTAGAGAGTTGAAGGAGGATAACAGGGGATTGAAGGAGGAAAAGGATAACAAGGTTAAAGAGGTGGTCACCAACTTGATCAAGAACAGGATGACAAACATTTTGACTAGAGTTGACGAGACTTGGAAATCCTACTCACAGTTGAGACCAGCCTATGAAAAGCATGAGTCTGAGAAACAGAGACTATTGAGCTTAAAAACAAAGTGGTTATATAGAACTAAACAAGTCAAAGAATTTCTGATGTGTGCCAGGTATGATTTCAATGCACCTCCTGAAATGCAGAAGGTGTTTAACATTTTGAAGTATTTTCATGATGTGGCTAGTTTCCAGTTGAAATTTGATTCAGTTGTGAAAGAGAGGTTGCAGGGTTTTGAAAGGTTGGACACTAAGTGGTCACATCCCATCTTGGAGGGTGATGGTAAAACAAAAGACTTGGACAAGTGGAGAAAGGAGATTGTAGACAGTATTTATCAATTAATTCCCACTTGTTGTGATGTAAATGCAAGTGATCCAACTATGCAATTACTGAACTTATCATTGGACAATCTGAACACTCTTGAAAGGAATTTTTCTATGTTCTATAACCAAGTAAAAAGTATCATGGATGCCATGTATGTCAGCCATAATGGCAAGATTGCAGAAATAATTTCATTCCCTTGGCTGGCAAAGGAGACATACGGTGAGTGGAAGGATAGATATAGAACTAAGGATTGACAAGCTTTTGTTCTCTGTATCTGTAACAATTTGAAGTACAATGTATTCAATGTTGAGAGCATGTTCCTGATCTATAAAGGAATTGCCTTGCTCATTTCATAGGGTTGGTTGTTGAAGACTTGGCAAATTTTGGAGGAATGATAAGATACAGTCTTGCTAGGTGGCATAAATATACTAGTTTCATGTTGTTTTTAAATAAGTAATGCTTTGTTACATGTATACGGTTATCTGTCTCCAAGTTGTGTGTGTTTTTCTTCTGAGTCTTAATAGCTAAGGGTTATTCAGGATTCTAGAACATGGGCTCTCTGTGTTGAATGTTTAATCTTCTACTTAAAACTTTTGTTCAAGGAACAAATTAAATGTTCTGGGTTAAGCATTGGGAAAAAATATATTGCAACAAGGATATCTGTAAGCATAGGTGACTAAATACGCAGTCTTGAGAAGTATTTGTAAGGCAGATACTAGAAAATCTCCTTGAAAACTGATTATTGATTTAAAGTTTATGTTTTGATGATTATTATACTATTCATTTATTGAATATATTTGATCTAAGATGACTTTAGTTGAAATTAGTACAAAAAGAGTTACTCCCTCTTTTTATAGTATTTATTATTAGTTAAAAGTTTAAAATTTATTGTATATAAAATTGGTCAGATCTTACACATCAATTTACAAATATTGTGCTCCTGTTAATTCAAAATTGGGGACATGTGTTATGGATTTCATATGACATACGACTACGTGGAACATAGTTTGGAAACACTATTAAGTATTATCTATATACTTATTACTTACATCAAATCAAGCACAAATATTTGCATGTAGATTAAATTCACTTGAAAAAATATATCAAATCACTTAAATATTGGCACGCTTGGAAAGATATCCAAACACTTTGAAGCATAGCATCATTAATGAAGCCTGGCTCTATTTAATGGAGCCCAATAATGCCTCATAGTCATACCAAAGTTTGAAGCTAGCTTGCTGCTTAACAAATAAAATGGATACGCCAATTTGCCTTATAGTGTTGTGAAGGCAAATTGTTTTCTTGGGTTACATAATAGACTCGAGGCTTAGAGCTATAATGAAGCCTCACAGAATTTTTCGTTTGTGCTTCCCTGAGTTGGAAGCCATAAAAATGGTGCTTGGGAGGGACTTTTTAATAGATAGGAATAGATACCGTGTGAATTTAGACATAGCCTCTTGATTCTTGGCATCATTGCTGGACCTTGGAGGTTTGAAGGTGGAAATTCTCAAACTATTGTGAGAAACTTTCAAGGCAAATTTTCTGGGCAATGATTTTGAGTTGGTTGTTGGGTCAAAGATGGGTGTGGGGATTCCACGGTCTTCTGACCTACCAATGGTGTTACTTGGGGGGGAGATGGTTTTGGGGATTCAGCGACTTCCCTTTCTACTGAACATGACAGATGGTGCTCTCACCCGCCACCGTCACTGGGCCACCATCGGTCTAATTTTTTAAGGCGCTATTGAGCTCTCATCATGGATCCGAATGTGAAATGGGTGCTGCACTTTGCAGACCTAGTGGAAACAGGAGATTTTTATGGTTTCCCTTAGCCAGTGGCCGAGTGTTTTAAACTTTTGATTTTTTCTATGTAATTTTGATGTAATATATTATATTATCATGGAAAAGAATATGTATGGGAAATTTTTGTGACATAAAGATATGCCAGGGGCGTAGCTATCCTCTAGCTATAACAATTTTTTGAATTAATATCATTGAATGAATGAAAGTTAACGTCCACGAAACCAAAAACTGTGAATAATTTTTTTATTAATATTAAATAGAATGTAATTAAATGATAAGTGTGACTATAATTAAATGAATGAAGAAATGTAGATTATGTTTATTGTCTATATCATAAAATACTCGACCATTCGATGAACATTTGATGGATGGTTGTAGTTGCATCCCGAAATGAAATGCACAGAATGCTAGGCTTGCGAACTTAAATCTCTGGAATCACCCTAAACCATTAGATTTATAAAGATCAATGGTTTAGAGATTGCTGTGAGCTGTCAATGTAGGACAACTGTCAGACATGTACTAATAGCATAGTCTGGAAGCAACACATTGACTTGATGTTTCATTCACTAAAAAATTCACTATATAAAAAAGCAAACTTGCTAGTTTCTACTTTTTACTACTAAGTGATTTTATTTTTAAGTGAGAGCTGAGAGGGTCAACACACGGGGAGATTTCATATTTCTCATTGTAGTGCACCAAGGAGATTTTAGATTGCTCATTGCAGTGCCATATCCAACAAAGTCGGTAAGACAAAACATAGAATCCCTAGGCTACATTTCATCATTTCTTAAAATCTTATTTTTTCAAACTTTGCATTTAGGGTTGAGAGACTTAAGAAAAATTTCACACTGTATAAGCATGTCTACCACCACTAGTAGACAAGACAAAGTTTTTGGGAAAGGCAGAGCAAGTACGGATAGAAAAATAGATTATTCTGAATTGCTTAAAACCTCATGTTTGACTGATGAATACCATGATATTTATGATCCTAACTTGTTTGGTAAATTTACCTCAGAACTTAGATTTTCATGTGAGAATAAGGCTGCCAAGAAAAGAAAAAGAAAGTTGATAGTATCAATGCATCGTGGGTAACTGGATTAGGGCGCATGATGTTACATGAGGTTTTCCCTTGCCCATAATTTATCATGGTCTGTGCCCACAATTATGATAGTAACAAAAGAGCAATTGTAAATAAGGATACCAAAGAAGAAATTTTATCCATTAATGCAGAAGAATTTGGAAAACTGTTGGGGTTTACAACCGAATAATTTGGAGATGTCCACATTGACCTAGAAAAGCTTGCTAGTGATTATGAAGCAGCGGATGAAAGGGGAAAAGAAGCTTTCCTAAATAAAATAGTTGAAGAAAAAAACAACTTGAAAGATAACCATAAGCCTCCTTATCCTTTGAAAATTTTTAAATCATAGGCTCAGGATACTATTTCCATGCTAGCATTTTGCCTTGGACTGGATAGCAATTGGGAAGTGGATGCAAGCCTCCTTGAAATGGTATATAATATCCATTATGGTAATGGTGTACATGTCAAATATAAATGTATTGAGCACATTGTAGAATCCATGCATAAACATTTTTTAATGATTAAAGGAGGTTCCACCAAGACATTTAGGTTCACAACCTACTTGTGCTATTTTTTTCTATTCAAATTTAGTGGAATGTTTCAGACCAACAAGCTTCAGATTCAGCCCTATAGTAATGCTAAGGAAAATAAAATAGCTCCAATATATGATTGGACCACTAAGATAAGGATGCATGATTCTCAAAGGAACTACAATCATTTTGTAGACTACTTTTTGGCTCCATTGCATCAAGCAATTACAAATAGTCCAATGCCTAGATTGCCTATATCATGTAGAGATTTCATTCAACTAGGAAAAGAAATACAATTGGCTGATTGGTACTTATTGGAAGAATATACTGTGCTAAGATTTTATGGATCAGGAGTAGAGCCATACAAACTTCCAATACATGTGATAGAAAGGGTTTTTGCATTGGAATATGTAAGGCAGATGCAGAGTGCTGATGAACTACACTTTGTCGGTCAGCAAAAGAAGACCTTATTTCCTTCTTTACCTTTTTCATGTGGAGGGTTCACATTTGAGAGAAAAAAATTTAAGGTGGTAAAAGATCTTTTGAATTTTTTTAATTTTGATGATGTTTGTCACTGGCAGTATGATCCATGTGACACCATTAAAACAATGATTGTCGCCAATAGGAATGCTGCAAGTAGAATTCAATATCAAAGTAAACCCTTGCTTGAAAACTTGAGAAATAAGGATTCCTGGGATGAGGTTAAAATAGAAATGGAGAAAACTGCTACTGAGAAAGGTATTTCTTTTGAACAATTGTCAGCAGAAATTATGGCATTGCACCAAGTCTAAATTATAGGAGCACCAGCAGAGAATGAAATCAGGAGGTACAACAATTTTTATAGAAAAGGTGATAAACCATCTATTAGAGCAAAAATGCCAGATTCTCTAAATGAGTGTTTAAAAAAAAAAATTGGACACGATCAAAAATTGATGCATTTTGGTCTATGAGGAAGGAGCTAGGTGAACCGAGAACTGATGCAGACTATGGAGAAATTGATGAAGATGAAGAGTTTAGCAAATTGTAGAATATAGAGCATCCCAATGAATGTGAAGATGAAGAAACTGAAACTAATAGTGATGATGAATCTGATGATGATAGGGATGAACAAAGCAATTTCAACCCTGGTTTAAGTTAGGGCACAAAAATAGCATATACTTCAGGAGCAGTCATAACTAAAAGTTGGGTTATCGAGGTGGTGGTTTGGGGTCCCAAGGACAATGTATTTGGATCCCAATAGATGTAGTCACCATTCCCAAAAAACCATTTGATAAACGAGGCCTTGGAGCTGAATCAACTGATAAAATACACCAAGGTCATACAAGTAGAACTGAAAGAATTGATTATGTTACAACTTCAAATCCTAATCCTCATGGTCAGATGCAATCACAACTTGGACATGCCCATGGTGGAGAGCCTAGTGCAACTGGCACTCCCACTAGTGGAGAACTTAGTCAACATGTGCTACAACAACAGGTCTAACAACAAATTACACACAAGACGACACCAATACAAGATACCACACAAACACTCAATGATCAAGGGACACAGAAGAGACAAAGGATTATGACAGGTCCAAGTCCAACTACCAGTTCCACTACAAAGGAATTATTTCCAGACACTCCCCCAGTTAGTGTGTCTATAACAAAAATTGCAAGTACTCCTATTCCTTCACCATTCAAGCATTCCCTTAATCCTACGTCCCCGGGTTTTGATTGCATTCAAGAGTTTAAAAAGAAATCAAAATTTTATAAAAAGGAAAAGAAGCAACTGATGGAGAGTGTGTCTGTTGTAACTTCAGATCTTGCAACAACCATGACATTACCCACATTTGACACAAATACAGAAATCATGGAGTACACAATTGTTGTTCCCACAATTCAAAATAAACCAAAAAATTAGATGGATCTATCTGAATTTTAGGTGAGCAGTTTGCAATTTGATTTTTCTAGATTAAAAAATACTGACAAAATTAATATATCAAGGAAGAACAATGAATTGGTGTACACATCATTGCTAAAGCATGATAGAGAGAGAAAAAAAATTTGCAAAATCAAATAGAAAAATTACAGACAGATTTAGCAAATGAGAAAGCAAAGAGGAAAGCAACAGATAACAAGAGCAATGACTTAGAAAAAAGAATAAAAAAATCTGCCTCTACATCAACAAGCAAAGAGGATAAACAAATAGAGGTGGAATTGAATGGATTGAAACAAGAGTTAGATGAGATCAAAAAGAAATATAATGAGGAAAAATCCACTTTAGAAAAATTAAGACAAAGCATTGGGAAAGCAAATGAACAGTGGGAACAAAAATTGGAAAAAGAGAGGCAAAAAAATGAAACATTGGCCACAGAGCTTATGGAAGCAAAAAATGAAATAAGATCTTGTCAAAAAAAGTTAACTGAATTTTGTAGACAAACAATCAGGCACATGAAACAAAAGATCTGGGAAGAAAAAATGCAGTTGTTTGATCATTTGTGTGAATTCTTTCAATTCATTGATGGCATGAGACTACATCTTGATAAGCTGAGCAAATATTTAATGGATAACACAATTGTGTAATTGCAGGCAGAAGAGAAATCTGCAAATCAACTTCTAGAAATAGTCTACAAAGCCAGCAACAATGAATTGATTTCAAAAGGCATTACTAATCGGATTGAAGTCGCAATGAAGGTGACATCTATCATTAAAAAGTGTTCAAGAATGCGTGAAACAACAGAATTTGTGATTGAGGCTACAACAAAGATTAAGGAGGATGAAAAGGTAAGAAACTTGACAAAGCTTGGCTTGCCACAGGGTTTTGACACAAATGACCAATTCATTGGAAAGGATAATTTCAGAAAGAAGATGGAGGATGCAAGGAAGATTGATTTGGACCCGTTTCCTCGAAACCCAGATGAGGCAAACTTTTTGGATTTCATCAAACAACTAATAATCTTGAATGTATCTTTGGCTAAAACATTCAAGTCAGACCCAGGATCCAAATTGAAATTCGATCATAAATTGTTAACAAAAATTCAAGTCAGATAGCATCAACTAGAAGAAATGACAATTCTACCAACTGAACAGTGGAATTTGCTAAAAAAGCTGTTAGAATGATTTAATATTGATATTATGAGTTTCCAAGTTCTAACTCAACTCTGTGCAAAGTTGTCTTTGAGCAAGATTTACATTGCCTCTATGTACCCCTTCATTTGAAAATCAATAGAAAATTCAAATTCAATATAAATAAGATATTATATGGACATGTATGTTGGATATTCAATTATATGTATTATTTATTTTATCAATTGAAAATAAACTTTGGTTTCAACTACTAAATACACATTCAACGATTGCTGATGTTCATTGTTCTATATCCTACTATTGTTAATATGTTAAGCTAATTTTATTTACCATATCAAATCAAAAACCAAAATTCTACTTTAATGCAAATTTTATGTTTTATGCACAAATCAACTTTAGCAAAGAAATATTAAGCATTGAGTTGAATGATGAATCACTGAGTACATGTAAAACTTATCAATATGACATAATTAAAATATGAAATAATTAATAATATGTTAATGTATTCAATTTGATTCACAATTTCAAGGAATACAATATAAAATGTCATCAACAACAGTTTTGGAATATAATTCATGAAATGCAATATAAATACCTAAAAACTGCTAATTCACTTCCATTTCTCAAATCGAGTCAAGGTCCTCAAACTGACATTCAGATAAAGAAAAAGAGTCATCTTGATTATGAGTCTCGTCTTCATTTTCTTTGTCTTGATTCTGAGTCCCAAAGTCAAATTCATCAGTCATTGTGTCACTATCATTTGTCCCACCACTACCAGCATTTGAACTTCAAGTGTTACACAACCCTCTTCTTTCACATATGGACTTCCAGATTGTAAGTGCCCTTTCATAAGAAAATTTTTTGACATTATATGCACTTCCTACCACCCTCAAGCAATTTTCCAAATTATTGTCTAGTTTGTTTCTTATCTTTGATTTCAAAAACCCCAATGCACTGAAAACTCTCTCATCTTCCACTGAGCCCAATATCATTATTTGACATAAATCAACAAGTTTGAAATATTCTAATATCGAATCATGCAATATTTCACTCTGACCCAAGTTTTTCCAGGCCTTTGTTATTGATCCTGCTTCGAAGGGATTCTCCATGGCATTAAATTAGTCTATCATACTTCTTGCAAACTGACTACATTGTCCTTTAAGCTTATTTCCATCTATAATTCCTTCTATTTTCTATCCATTGCATTCTACAATTTTAGAAAAGTATGCGGTCAAGGTAGTTACTTTTTGATGAAAAAAGCTTGGACTATCTTGGTGGCCTTGAACCCAAAATTGAGAATACACAATAGACATGGCATCAAGTATTTCATCTCGAGGGAATCGATTATAAATCTCTGTTGAAAGATTGCTTGCAATTTCCTTCAAATTACTACTAACAGATTCAACAATGCCATCAAAATCATCCTTTCTAATAGGTAGTTCTCTGATAGAGCACCTGAATATCTTACAATGGTGCATTGGTATCTCAAATCCATGTACAAAGACACACAACTCCCCGCTTGCATTAAACTGTAAATAATTTTTAGGATGATTCAAATTTGTAATTATCTGCCACCTATAAAAATTTGGGCTTTGAGTTGTTAGAACTAGATATAGATTTATCGAGGGTCATGCATGTCATTCTATGTAGTTTGGTATACTTATAGATATACATAGTTCTATCTTGGGCTTTCTTCACAAGATTGTTCATTTCATCCAGCATGAGGAGAAGACTAGCTAAATTTAAGAGTGTCTCTATATCGCTTAACCTATGTAAGAGGTCAGGAGCTTTGTCTGTTGTGTTACAATGCTTGTACATTGTTCCAAACAAGGATGGATATTCTGAAAGAACTCGGGTGAGTGCAAGATCATTATAGGCCAAACACTACCCCTAAGTGGCAATGTAAATGTGAAAAACAGACTTAAGTAACTTCATGTCAAAAATTAAATGAGTTATCTACATAATGTAGAAATAAGGTAGTAATAAAAGTTGTAATAAATTGAATGTAAATTATGGGCTACCACTTTTTTTTTTGACAATTTTAAGAATAGTTTAGTGAAAATTGGATATTTCGATGAAGCACTACTAAAATTTTCAAAAAGATGTAAAACATAGGTGTCATTCCGGCCAACCTAAGTATGAGGAAAAGACAATATTTTTCCTCCATGATTTGGATTAAGTAAAGGACACATTAGCGGATGTGACAAATATTTTTTTGAATTTTTTAAGTAAATAAATAATTATTTATGATTTTTTTACTGTGACTTTTTTAAAATATTAAAAATTAATTTTCCAGTCAACCTAACTTGGTCAAAAATATATGAAACTCAAAAAATTTAAATTTTAATGTATACCCAATAAATCCTAAAATGTGATGCATCTTTTGGATTTAAAAAATGATTAATATGTTGAAAGTTATGGATACTTTTCAATATGTTTATCTATTAGGAAATCAAACATAGCGTATTTAGAAAATTAATAATAATTACATATTAAAATTATAATGAGGCATATATTATATTTTTAGAATCTTAATAGCTTCCTTTATAAACCCTTTTCATTTGATTAAATTTAGTTATAAAAAAGTATGTCAGCTTCAAGGATGAAATTCTAGAAAATTTCAAGATAACACTAAATGGGTAGTTTTTGCAAGTTTCTTTGGAAAGTTTTGGGACTCCCACATGCCTAAATATGTGGTAATCCTAAGGCATTATTGTAGGGAATACATATTTAAGCTAGAAATATTAACATCCTTTCCATCCAAATCTAAATATTAGTCTAAATGTAAGCACTTTTTCATTTAGCAGGTTTTTTCTCCATTATCACTGTTTGGCCCATCGTGATCTCGCACTCACCCACTCATTGTGCTGGTCCATGCAAGAAGATCCATCTAGCATCAACATCCTTAAGAAGCTTGTTTACTACTATTATTCCCTTAGAAAAATTTTGAAATTTTGCAAAACATTTGGGACTTTGGCAAAAGTATGCATGGAGCTCACGGACTAGATTTTCAACTTTTGATACTGTAGGAAACTTGTTTACAATTTTAAATGCTAAATTCATTTTGTGGGCCATGCAGTGAATGGAAAGCATGTATGGTGCACAAGTAGTTTGTAATTTTGTGCAAAGACCGGTCCTTTAACCTTGCATTACTGCAGCTCCTACACACACCAACTTTTTGGCAATTGTCAAGTCATCCATACCTGTAATTTCATTCAAAGACTTCTTAACTAGTTCAAATAGATTTTGCGATGTTGAACTATCCTTCATTTTATGAACACAGAGTAGATGAGCTTGGCGTACATGTTCTTTTACAGTATACACATTCATACAGACCTAACAAGTATTATCTACCACAGTAACTTCATCTAAAGATAATGCAATGAAGTTTGACTCTTTTACATTGTCCTTTAAATCTTGCTTTTCCACCGCAACTAGACAATTTGCCCATTCCCATCCAACGTTTATTGACCAATGTATGCTAGGATAGTGAGGAACACTCAAAAAAGATAATAAATTACTATACTCTGGGTAGTCTATCATAGGATGCGTTCTAGACAAAATATGAAAAACAACACTCATCTAAATAGTTTTTTCCAGTTGTGGTCCTTCCGTTGCGTTTCCAAATTGAGCCTTGATTGTACCTCCACTTGCAGCAAGCTTCATCATTCTTTTCTTATGCTCATCATATTCTGCAGCATACTTCACATGACGACATTCTTCCTTTGATTTCCATCTTACTACTGATGTTTCCTTTTCGTTTATGATTTTTTTTCATAAACTTTACCTATATGCTTTTCTATAGTGTCAAGATTTAGCTACAATTTCTTGTCTCTTTTACATTTCCAACTACAAATCACACACTTGCATTTTGTTGGTTGTTCATCTTTGTTTGCTTTCTCCACTGGTTCAATGAATGGGTACTTTGACACCCAATCAAGCTAAAAATTCCTTGACATTTCCCACTCACGCCCCAATTTTAAATCTTTTGATTTGCCTTCTGAATCTTTTGATTTTCCTTTTAAATCTTTTGATTTGCCTTTTCTTTTCTTCTTGCTAACATCATCTACAGCGCCAGCATTTCCTTTTTCATCTAGGTCAATTATCTCAATCTGGCTAACCGAGGTATCCCTTGGAACATCTTCTGCAGTATTGCCATCCTCATTCTAGCTAACCAGGGTATCCCTTGGAACATCTTCTACAGTATTGTCAAACTCAGTCTGGCTAACCAGGGTATCCATTGGAACATCTTCTGTGGTATTTCCATCCTCATTCTAGCTAACCAAGGTATCCCTTGGAACATCTTCTACGGTATTTCAATCCTCATTTTGGATAACCAGGGTATCCCTTGGAATATCTTCTCTGGTATTGCCATCCTCATTTGACTCAATGGCAATCCCACCCTCTGGTGGTGGTGAGGTATTGCGAATGGCTTCTTCATCATTATTTGGTGCAAGAGTTGTTGGTGTAGCTCCATCTTGATTTGATGGATCAGAAACATTGCCAGTTCAAAGTAAGACTGTATACTAACTCCACCTTTTCAACATTTTGATGGCCTCCCATTCCCTTCACCACCCTAAGGCATCTTACCCTTGTCACAATTGCGGCTCAACATCTTGATCTGATCTCCCATTTTGAATAAAAGTTGAAAAAAATGTCTTCTTGTTTAAGGACATACTAATAGAATATAGATCCCATTCCCTACCAAATATCTTCTTTAAGATTGAATCAAGAATGGAAGAGGGATAAAGAAATCTTAAAACACTAATACTATGAAGAAATGATCACTCACCTTTAAGTTTAGGTTTTCACTGACTTGCTATTCGCTGATGGAGGAATGCCTTGTTGGAAACAATGCAGATAACTGAGGGGGGGCGAATCAGTTATCTTATAACTTTTCTTCTTTTTACTTTCTTTTCTTATCTTATCATTTAGTTCTATATCAAAACAATGCAATCATGAAAATGAATTAACACATAACACAAGGATTTTTATGTGGAAACCTTGTTAAGGGAAAAACCACGGGGTGATTAACCCAAGATTGTATTCTCTGTTAAAAGAATAAAGTGTACAAATTTGGCACTTGCCAATTAGGGCTCACTACCCGAGCACACTGCTCACAAGAGGCCCACTGCCTACAAGAGACTTATAGTCTACAAATGCTTACAGATGATACCAAGGTGTTTGAACTGGTGAACAGCATCTATACATGCAAGAATTCAATTCTAGTTAGGCACAGTATACTGATCTAGCACATTTCATTCTTCCTCTACTCAATATTACTTTCTTGTCACATTTCAGGCTTGAATTACTATCTTCACACTTTTTTCTACTTTTATTCGCACTTAATCATTCATACTATCACATCCACACTCCCACAAGCTTGAATCCATTGAGTATATATATCCGCATCAAGGATTTCCAACAACTTCTTAGTCGGCAACAAGAATACTTGAGATATTTGCAAGTTATTGATCTATCGGCTGAATCCATACTTGATTAGTGATGCGCATCAAAAATGTAGGCATAGAATTCATTAATCATGTAGGCCAATGATCTATAATGCCACAAATTGTTTGATCAAAACCTTTTTCACATATGGATTGAGGTCTGATACTCTATTAGTTAGTGCTTCCTCTGTTTGCTCTACCTAACTGGAACCCAATACTCAGATGCTCATATCTTTTTCATGCTTTATCACCAGAGGCTAAATCTCTGGAACACAATAGTCATGATACCCCTCTTAACTTGTCCAATTCTACAACTTACTGAGCTACACCATCTGAGAGATCTGGACCTGATTGTCAGACCTTGTTACATACTCTGTTCTTGTTCACCGAACCAAAACAATCTTCAATTTGACTTCTGGTATAGGCATATTATGTATTGCGGATGTGTAGAATAGACTTTGTTGCTATCAATGACAACACTTATGAAGCCACACAGTGTCTCTTGCCAACAATCTCCCCCTTTGGCATTGATGGCAACACTTAGTGAAAAATGGCTAAGTGTCGCAGTGGCTCCCCCTTTTCTTGTGCTCTATTTCTTTGCACTATTTTACCGAAGCTCCCCCTTTGCTAGATTCCTCATTTTTCATTTCTCTTCACTCCCCCTTTGACATCAATGGCAAAGGGTACAATCCACATACCAAAACTATGCAAAAATTATCATATTCATGGCCACATATGTATAAACAAATCACACGTTATACTTACATATACTTAAATGTATCCAAAAAAGTTGTCTTCAACTATACAATTTCTATGGCCCAACTCCTCTTCATTCTATCCAAAATGGAGATGTGTCCACTTAATAAAAATGCATATGCTTCTACCCTCTTCAAATTGGTTCGATCACTGGTATGGGCTGTACTTTGAGCATCTGTTAAAGCATCATGCAATACTTCTTAGGGAGGATTATTCCCCTAAGATCACCCATTCTGTCCATCAGATTCCTCTTCTCCTTAACCAGTTTCTTTATCTCATTTATGATAACAATTACTTGACATTCTTGGTTTCCTAGAGAGATGGTAAGAGGATCAAAATTCTGGGACAAGCTTAACAACTTTTCTTCTTGTTCTTTCAGGTTCTTTTCAATGTCCACTGAAACTTTAGGCCAAGATAAACAAAATTTATATATATTTCCTCCATCCTTATGGGCATTTTCAATGCTCTTTATTCCAATGTCTAAGGTTCTTCTGTCATTGTTAATTAGTCCTTGTACCTCACTGAACCTTTTTCTAGAGAACTCTTTTCAGACTTTAGTTTCTGTCAATTTTTCAAGAGATTCAAAGTGGGAATTGACAAAATTAACCAAGTTTTTCAAGTTACCTGATGGAGAGGCAAATGCATCCTTTTGGTATGTAGGCATGATCTTCTCTAGAACACCGGATGCAATATTCAATTGTTCACTATCCTCCATGTGTGATTTTAGAAGTTTCTCTTTTGCTTTGGCCTCAACAAAAGATGCTACTTTCATTATCTGAACCGGAGAGAGAGTCAAAATTTAATGGCCCTTGAATCAACTCAGGTTCATCCAACTCCATCATTTCTTTGTCGAGTAAATTCTGTACTGTCTCTACAGTGTCTCTTACTGGTGATTCAGACTTCTTTCCTTTAGAGATATCAAGACTGATTGGTTTGGGTAGGTCATCACCAACCTTATTTGCTTATTCCTCTTCTTTTTCCTTACCCTCTTTCTCTTGATTCTTCTTCTCTTCTCTTCTTCCTTCCCCTTCTTCTTCAGTGCCTAGAAGATTTGTCTTGACAACTGTGGGATCCAAAGGAGTAACATTACCAGAGTTTACTGTTTTGTGAACTTCCTCTTCTAGAACAGAGGAGTCTAAGTCTTCAGATTGTTCTTCATCTATTTTCTTTAATCCTTCGACATCCTTGTCAGAGACTTCTTCATTGATTACTTTTAATCCTTCAACATACATGCTAGAAGGCTCTTCATTTGTTTCCTCTACAGTAGGAAGATTAAATCTCTTCAAGGCTTTCCAGAGAATTTCTTTTGTTTCATCAGCTATTTGATTAGTTTCTCTAATCATGAGTTTATTCATCTGGGACTTGCTCCAAAAATCATCTTTACAATCCTTGAACACCATGTCCATTTGTTTTGGAGTGATAGAGGGACATAGTTGTATCACTGTCTACTCCCATATCTCAAAGTCTTTTGACTTTGCATTCTCTTTTTCTTTGCTCCATTACTTCTTCTAAGCTCTTTGGAATTAAAGAGATTATTTCAATGAATGCTTTGTTATAGATATTCAAATACCTGACAGTTGCCTCCTCTAATATTCTCTTGTCTACATCATTGTATTCATCATAAAATTTTATTACTGGTTG
This sequence comes from Cunninghamia lanceolata, assembly GCA_027924645.1. Lineage (NCBI taxonomy): Eukaryota > Viridiplantae > Streptophyta > Pinopsida > Cupressales > Cupressaceae > Cunninghamia > Cunninghamia lanceolata. The sequence continues at coordinate 2,755,903 of BSBN01001394.1, read as the reverse complement.
CAGGTTTCCATCCACAATGACTACCTTAATGATGTCTTCAATTGAGAGAGTGGGTTTCTCAACAAAGTTTTGTCTTCTCTTCCTTAGTTCTGCTATCAGAGGACTTCCCGGACGTTCTTTTCTTCTTCAATTTCCTAAATTCCTCATCTGATTTTGTTTCTTCATCATCCTTTTGGCTCGTATATGTACTTGTGGCTTTGGTTTTTATTCTCTTTTCTCCTTTCTCAGATGACTCGACTTTCAGTTTCATAGTCTTTGAGCTTTTAGAAGTGATAGGAACAGAACTCTTGGAGGATCTGATCTGGGATGAGGCTTGCATCGGAATGCTTTCTTTCTTTGCTTCTTGTCTTTCTTTTTCTACCTTCTCCATTTTCTCTCTATTGGCATCTACTACCTCCTTTGATATGCCAAATATTTTGGCAAGTTCTTCAACTTCCTTTCTTACTTTTCTCTTTATCTCAAGCTACCTTAATTCAACATGTATTTTTATGCTTAGCTCTTCAAAAGTGCCAAACCTCTCTACTTCAGTGTCCTTAGGTTGGCTCGGCAGGTGTTGAATGTGTACCTCTAAAATATTTTCATCGACCTTATATCCCATAGGCATTATCCACATAGTTCTTGGCTCAACTGCCTCCATTAGGCATTAGTCAGTGTCAACCATGAAGTAGACTGTGTTTTTTTTATTTCTCAACTATTGATTGTGGTATTCTCTCTCTAGCATGCATCATGCTTTGGAAATTCATGAAGTAACCCCAGAGGGCTATGTTTTGGACTTGAGCATCAACAAGTCCATACATGTAATCTCTGATTTGAATTGCAACGGGTTTATCATTTTGTCAAACTCAACCCTTTGATCCAGACAGCTCATTCATATAGTAGAAAAACAAACATAATATAAGACTGCCATATTTGAAAGAGTTTTTCTTATCTTTCTTGATCTTTTGTAAGTTTTCCATCAGTTGACTCAGTAGGAGCTCACACAGATCAAAATCTGCATCTTCCTTCAACATTTGATATGAAGCATAGATTTTTGTACCGAACACAGAATTTTCCCTGATCAAGTGGTAGATTTTGTAGCCAATTATCATAGAAGAAAACTTGACATCCGGATCCATGATGTCATCTATAGTCATTTCTCTTTTGTCAAATTTCAATCTGGTAGCTTCAGTTACCGTTTGGTTCTTCACAGATTTGAGTGTAGGTAACCCACCGGTTGAATGTAGTCTGGTCACAGCCCTGATGACATCTTTGGTTATCTTGAATGGCCTCATTAGCCACATAAAATTATCATGCATCCTACTTATAATATACTGGACCCAATCGTCTTCTGCAAAAGATGGAAAATGTATGCAATGTTTGAAGTGTTTGTCCCTTAGGGTCTTGAATTCAGGTCTGAGTTCAAAATTTTCATTTATTAACTATTTTTGATAGATGTCAAACAATTTTGAATCTCTAAAATATTTGGTGTTTGCGTGGATATAAACCCTAATTTGTTCTACATGCAAGACACCGTGTGGAAAACTAGAAAAGGCTCCCAAGGGATCAACTTCTAGCGACTTGTAAGGGTGTTTCTTGAATTTTGGTCTTAGCCTTTCAGAGATATTGACAACCATTGGAGTAGCCATCCTAGCAAAGAAAATCAGAGAGAATTTGCAGAAGGGAAATACCTTTTCACGTCTTAGGGTTTCAAGTAAATGTCAGAGCTATTTTCTATTTGAATTCAATCTTCAACCTAGACTTGAGTAACCTATGGGATCTCTACTCAAATCTCTTCTTTATTCTTCGTGAGTGCAAGTGTGTAAATAATGAGTGAAAAAACCCTTTTATCCTTACACAAAACCTAATTCCATTTTGTAATAAATGCACAAACTTTTAAGTCATCCGGTCACCTTGCTTCTTAAGTGAGCTTTTCATGAATCATCTTACAAATCTTCAAACTAGTACCTTAGTGTTTTGATAATGCCCAGGTACCTTAAAAGACTTTCCTCTAGATTTATAGATCAGAATAATCAGATCATTCCAGATCAATTTGTGTTGCTCTATTAATACTGTATGGTTGTCGGAACTGGACCTACTCAAGTGGTCACAAACCTTGTGAAACTTGATGCGGGCCTCTCATATTTTGACTGAAGGTTCTTTTGGGGATTTTATAGGAACCCTTTAATCCGCAACATCATCTATTCACTCAATGTGCCAAATTTAGGCACTTACCAGCTGGTTGAGGGAAAAGATTTTCTCTGTAGCTCCCCCTGAGCCAGAGCTCACTTTTTAGTTTCTGGAAGGATTATTAGCACCAAATTTCAGTGTGGATCCATCTCCAATATTCATTGTACTCGTCTTTACCCAAATCTTGCTCATCTCCTTTTGAACTTCATCCACATTTACTTTACCTTTGCCTTTATCTTGTTTCTGATCATGTTTTATCGGACCCCTTTGAACATGATTTCTGCTTCTGCAGAATCTAGCTAAATGACCAGATTTATTGCAATTGTAACACACAAAATTTCTTTGCTTATTTGGTTGATATGCTTTTGATTTGCATTGATTAGCCATATGCCCCATTCTATTGGATGTGAAGCATCTACCATTGAAAGAATTGTTCATTTGCATATTTCTGCATTCATGAGATTTGTGACCATACCTTTTACAGCTAAAACATTGACCGAAGAAAGATGAATTATTCTGATTCATTCTGTTCCTACACTAAGTTGCTTTATGACCAAATTTGTTGTAATTGAAGCAATTTCCATTGAAAGATGGATATCTTTGGGCATTTGGTTGCCTTACCAGAGGTCTTCTAGGTTTGTTTCTTTGACTTCTTGATCCAAAGTTCCTTTGACCAGATCTAGAGCTTTCACCTTTCTCATACCCCAAGCCACACCTATCATCTACCCTCTTTTGACTTTCAAGAAGAACTTCAAGTTGAGCTGAGCTTATCTTGAATTTTTCTTTGTATTCATTTGCAGATTGAAGATCTTGTTTAAGAGTGTTTATCTGGCTCTCAAGTTGCTCTTCATTGTCTTTAGCTTCTTCAAGATCAGATTCAAGATGCTTAATTATTCTATCCATTTTGTGGCAGTCCTCTATTTGCTCTTTGATGGATTGTTTTAGATTATCTTCAGTCTTTCTCTTCTCTTCAATTTCTTGGGTGAATTTCATAACCCCTGATTCCATTTCATGTCTTATCATAGTCACTTCTTTTGACAGCTTCTCACATTGCTTAGTTTTCTCATTTAGATCCTCATCAGCATTATTCGCTTCATTTTGATTTGCTAACTTCTAGAGTAGTTCCTTTCTCTTTTTCACAGAAATACTGAGTTTTTCTTTCAGCTCATTGATGAAATCATCAGCTTCCTTAAGTTTTTCTCTCAAATCATTTACTTCAGAGTGGGATTGTTCAAGATCATCTAGGGCAGACTGAAGTTGTTCTTGTTGGAGTTTTTTCCCAACTGGATGCTCCCCAATTATCCCTACAACGTAGCCATCATTAATCAACAGGATTTCCGGGCCAGGGGACAACAGTATAGGAGATAGACTATATAAATATCTCCTCTTCTTCTTTAGGCTCTGTAGAACCAAGGGGGGTATTCCCTATTCAACATCCATCAGATATGCACACGAACCTACTGGGATGTTGACACAAAGCAGGTAAATCCTCTCTTATGCAGACCAAAACTGTGAAATAAGTGCAAAGGGGCTAGCTTTGGGCCTAAACTTAGTTGAGAGACAGAGGATTCTAGTCCTAAAACTACTTCTAAAGTCCTAATGGTTTGGATTTGAAGTTTGAATTTGTTTTTTATATTTGGATGCAAAACTAGGACCTTGGGTTGTAACCTCAATACATAACTGGATCGGTTCCTATCCAGGGCTCAAAGTCAATAGACATATATATATGTGAATGTTTACCATAGACTTAAAACAGTAATCAGATTTCAAGGGGGTTTTGTAGTGTCTGCCTTACAGATACTACCCAAGATTAAGTATTCAATTATCTCTACTTACAAACATCCTTACTGCAACATGTTCCTCCCAACACTCAACCCTAAACATTTACTCTACTCCTTGAGCAGAAGTAAAAGATCAAGCATTCAACATAGCAAGCCCATATCCTAGAATCTTAAACACCCCTTAGCTATTTAGATTCAGAAGAACACATTCAGCATGGAGACAAATAACAGAATACATGCAATGAAGCATTACTCATTTAAATCAACATGAAACTAATGAATTATATGCATAAAACATTCAACATACAACTCATAAACTCATAAGGCACCCAAAACAGAGCCACTAGCCAGATTGTATCTTATTACAGCACCAAAATTTGTCCAGTTTTGAACAACCACAATGAGTAACACAGTTTGCCTTTTTATAGCAAGACTGTGCACCCAGCAAATTAATTACATGGCACTTCAAAATTTTGCCAGATACACTACATTGTGAGAAATGGCACCCAAAATATTCAATGCAGCACACCAAGGAAGAAGGAGGAGCAGATGAAATTAGGAGATGTGTCACCATTTGGAGATTTTCCTCTTAAAGATAGTGGTTGACCTATCCATCATCGACCAACGCCTGTGCAATTCTTCCATTAATGCCAACCTACCCGCAGCTCCTCTCGAAATGCAACAGTTGCGTGCTTCTAAAATATTCCTGCTTGAAATAGCTGCATATACAAAGAAAATCCATCGCCTTCTAGAAATTTAAAACCGGCCATCGATCTCCCTTCCTATTGCCAAAATCTGTGGCTTGAAATCACTCTGAAAAGTCGTCAACCAGTGAAAACGTGCCACGTAGGCACCTTGTGCCTCCATCATTGATCTTTTCCTTTCTTATTTTTCCTTGTTCACCTTGTATATGCAAAAGAACATGCATATACAAACATCTGCCTGCATACAAAGTGCGGACCCCAAATGTTTAAAAAACAAATTGAAAACGCACTCGAGTCCCACCTTGTATCTCTCTTTTGCATATCTCCTTTGTATATTGCACATGCAAATGCAATATACAACCTCCAGACCCCAAAACTGTATAAAACAACTTAAAATTTCAATCGGGTCCGAGCATTGTATGTTTTCTCCTTTGTATCTTTGCCTTGTATATCGTACACATACAATGCAATATACATACAACACAGATTCCAGCATAGTTATCAATCATATTGAAATTACTTTTGAAATCCAGCATGTATCTCATCCTTTTGTATATCGGCACATACAAACGCATATACATGCAAGCCGCAGATGCCAGTGCTGAATTCATCAAATTTGACCTTTGAATCAGGTCTGGCTTGCATATTACTCCCTTGTATGTTCGCCTTGTATATTGGCTTGCATATCGCATTATACAAATGCAATATACAAGCAAAAAACATACATTAAATTGGACCTGAGCCTTTATCAACTACATTGCACACCTGTTTGGGTTTGGCCAATGCATCTTTGGAATGCATGTTCCTATGTATGTGCCTAATGTACATTATGCTTTGTATGTCTGTGGGCCCCACCAATTGTATATTGGCCTTGCACATTGACATTACACCTTTTCCTTTGCACATTTCTTCTTGCACATCGCCATTGTAACTCCGTGATGTACATACAATCCCCTTTGTATGTTGACTTTGCATGCGCCTTCCTTGTATCTAGCCATTGCATGTCTAAACATACAACACAAATATACATGCAACCCTCTCATACAAGCAGGGAATATTCCTAGAATCTGCGACAGATTCCTCAATGCATATACAAACCCGACATGCATTCAAAATGCATACAATCAATTTTTTAACTTTTTTGAAGGCTGATTGAACATTTTTTGCCCACCAATGTACATTTACACTTGTACATAGAAAGACATACATTCGACAGATTTGACCGCTGCATAGAGTGATTTTTAAACCTAGCATTTTTTCTTAAGTGTGACGGGAAAAAGTGGTAAAACATTGCATAGGGTCCAGTCAACCAATGAGCGCCAAGGCATGAAAATATGACTTAAGCAACCGGGAACTCGCTACAGGAAGTCAACAACAAAATAGGAGATGCAATGCAGAAGGCCGAGGAAAAAAAAAACCTAAGGCATCAAGGGTTTGAAAGAATAAAAATATGGGCTTGCAAACTTGACTCAGAACCCTAAGCCTAGGTGAGCACCACTAGTTCTTTCATACCATATGCGTCCATTGAGATTCCCAAATCTTCCTCAAGTTGTTAGGCTTATTCAAAGGAACTAAGCTCTGATACCAATTGTTGGAAACAATGCAAATAACTAAGAGGGGGGGTGAATCAGTTATCTTATAAATTTTCTTCTTTTTACTTTATTTTCTTATCTTATCATTTAGTGCTATATCAAAACAATGTAATCATAAGAACTGACAATGAATTAACACATAACACAAGGATTTTTATGTGGAAACCCTGTTAAGGGAAAAACCATGGGGTGATTAACCCAAGATTATATTCTCTATTAAAAGAATAAAGTGTACAAATTTGGCACTTGCCAATTAGGGCTCACTGCCCGATCACACTGCTCACAAGAGGCCCACTGCCTACAAGAGACTTACAGTCTACAAATGCTTACAGATGATACCAAAGTGTTTGAATTGGTGAAAAACATCTATACATGGAAGAATTTAGTTCTGGTTAGGCACAGTATACCGATCTAGCAAATTTCATTCTTCCTCTACTCAATATTACTTTCCTGTCACATTCTGAGCTTGAATTACTATCTTTACACTTGTCTCTGCTTTTATTCACACTTAATCATTCATACTATCACATCCACACTCCCACAAGCTTGAATCCATCGGGTATATATATTTGCATCAAGGATTTCCAACAACTTCTTAGTCGGCAACAAGAATACTTGAGATATTTGCAAGTTATTGATCTGTCAGTTAAATCCATGCTTGATTAGTGATGTGCATCAAAAAAATAGGCATAGAAGTCATTAATCATGTCGGCCAATGATGTATAATGCCACAAATTGTTTGATCAATGCATTTTGCACATCCGGATTAAGGTCTGATACTTTATCAGTTAGTGCTTCCTCTGTCTGCTCTACCTGACTGGAACCCAGTACTCAAATGCTCATATCTTTTTCATGCTTTACCACCGGAAGCTAAATCTCTAGAATACAATAGTCATGATACCCCTCTTGACTTGTCCAAGTCCTCAACTTACTGAGTTACACCATCTGAGAGATTCGGACCTCATTGTCGGACCTTGTTACATACTCTATTCTTATTCACCGGACCAAAACAATCTTCAATCTGACTTCTGGTATAGGCATATTATGTATTACGGATGTGTAGAATAGACTTTGTTTCCATCAATGACAACACTTATGAAGCTACACAATGTCTCTTGCCAACATGCCTATGTTGTAAGTTTGTAACTTTGCCTACGATCAACTTCAAGGTGCCAACTCCAACTTCTAAAATCTGAATCGAGAGCTCACAAGTTCAGAACTGAACAAAATGTGTAAGAATAAATCAGAGTTTCGATTGTATTTATATCAATCCATATTTGGTGAATTCCACAGGAATTCTATATGGTATATCAAAAAGATTTGGTGAATCCCTTGTGATTATATAAGGAATACATTTAAGTGTCAGCGAATCAAACCTTGACGAACTACATACATTGAAATTTCCAAGGTGAATATGGCCCTAAGATTAGCACGGAGGTGTCATGGAAATTGGTGAAATGGCCCCTCATAATCAACTACTTGTAAATTTTAATTGGTGAAATGGGCCCTCACGCACAATGACCATGTAATGGGGTTGGCGAAATGGGTCCTCATGCGTAGTGACCATTTAATGGAGTTGACGAAACGTGTCCCAATACACAATGTTGTTTTAATAGTATTGGCGAATATATAGGTGATTTAGTACTTGCTTCCGAAATTCCAAGGAAAATATTAGTCAGCCCATTTGAAATGCATAGTTTGTTATGGTGAAAATCTTACTTCGTTGATTCTCATAAAATAAATCGATGGCGAATGTATATGGATTCGATCGATAATACATAAAAACCAGATGATTTGACCACCTTGATGGATTTGATTTATTCGCCAATTCCAACTTGGCCGATCTGCGATATTCACCAATTGGTAAATATTCACCACTAAAAAAATCTCTGGAGCACCTAAAGTAGACACAATAAATATATGTATATCCTCCAATATATATACATCATATACACACTCTTTAGCCAAATGAACAATGGAAACACTCTTTAGCCATGAAAATGCTCCTAGAATTCCCAAGTAGATGATGCATTCCTTTTAGTGCACCAATTGAAGTGTAAACATGCCAATGATATGTATATAATCTATCTCAAATTATAAGCCCTAAAATTACAATACTTTTGAAGGATACATTATATACAAGCCACTAGACAACATGGAGCTACATGAACAAACCATTTGAATACCTAAAGTTGAACATGAAATTTTAACTAGTTTTAAGTTTTGGTCTCTACTAGTGAACTTAACTTTTACTACTTTTTGAGTTCTACTTTTTCATTCACTATGTTTTAATATCTATTTACTCTCACAAATTTAAACTAGTTTTAAATTTTATTTTCAAGTTTGTACTTAACAATGAAAGTGAATCCCTTAAGTGAAATAGTTACGTGTAAAATTACATGTTGATTTAATGCCTAGACAAATGATCAATAGAAACACTCTAGCCATGAAAATTCTCCTAGAATTCTCAAGTAGATGATGCATTCCTTTTAGTGCATCAATTGAAGTGTAAACATGCCAATGGTATTGTTGGGTGAATATTTTGTCGTTAACTCGCTAACGGCAAAATGGGTATATCAGCCACAACTATGATGAGACAAAGTCTCTCCTCTCAACAAGGGGAGGTTCCCTCTAGTTACTTGACTTTTACAAACAAAACAATTTATGAAATTTATGTACACTAAAAACTATGTTTGTGGTGGTTCCATCTCATCTCATTCTCTTTTTTCAGAATAGATGTTTATACTTCAAACTCTTGATAAAGGACTTATAAATTATCACAAAATCATAGAAACACAAAGTTTTCTGTTACCTCACTTACTAATTGCAAATAGAACTATTTGAAGTTGAATACAGCCCAAAGTCTTCACTCCTCTTCAAGATGATAAAAGTAAATCGAATATAACAACTTGCAGTGCAAAGTCTCCAAACTATTGTATTCTCACAAACATGAACATAATCCTCACAAATGATTTGATAGCACAAAGTCTATCAGAATCAAATTAAGAGCGCTCTTCAATCACTTGAAACAAACTCCACACTTTAATTATTACCAAAGAAGATTATGATAGCAATACGTAAGAACAATACTATCACAACACAAATAATCCCAAGACAAAGATTGGAATTGAACTTGCTTTCTTGTATTGATAAATATTTGATAATTGATTTTCACAAAAAGCACAAAATTTTTATTTGCTTTTCAATTCGCCAGAGTATTCTTGCAATAGACAAAAGATAATATTTACAAAAGAGGCCATCTTTATTTATAGGGAGAGGCCTTGAGAAAATTTAGGAAATCTACAACTACTTTGACTTATTCAACAAAATAGTCCTATTTGACTTGGGACTTCTCTTGTATCACATGTAATTATATTTTGAAAAATTACATGTGTAAATGTTCAAAACAAAATTCAATTTACATATCATCTAAGAAAAATAAGCTAAGGCACTAGCTTCCTCCATCTTTTTTCCTCAGGAAATTCTGGTACATAGTTTGAACGACCAACATTTGACTCTAGAGATATGTGAAGGTGGGAAATTGCAAGAATAAGCAACCAAAAGAATTTACAACCTGCCAAGCTTCATCAGAAACTCTTCTTTGAACCAATTCACCATCCCACAAGCACATGAAAACTAAGAAGAACGCATCATTGACTCTTCTGAAATGATGAATTGACCCCTTCAGAGTGATTTGGGGGTAGTATTCATACACTGGGATCAACCTCCTGTCTCCCACTTGGGTTAAACCCATAAAGTTTCTCATGCTTGCAGCAGCATAGACAAGATAAGAGGTCATGTAAAATTTGAAGGTAGTATTGACCCTTACCAATTGCTCATGCAATGCATTGCTGATCTGTTCACCCCAGAATATTTTCTGATTACCCCGTAGAATCACCTTGATGTAAGTGTACATCCAGTCCTGGAATTTGGAAGCAGAAGGGAGTCCTCTTATGCGACTCAAAAGAGTAATCAAATCACACACCTCTTCTACAAAGTCACTCCTGTGGAGATCCTTTGGCCATCTAGTCAAATTACCTCTAGGAATCTTTATCCATTTGTTGTTTATATATCTCTTAGTAGATTCCACGTCATTATCATAGTCTTGTTGACCCTGAGCAAAATCAATCTGTCTAATGTTTTCAATAGGTGGACACATGAAGATTTTATCTAGGAATTCTGCATCCAATCTCATGTTTACATTTCCCTATGAGTCCGTCACAGCTCTAGTGTCCCTGTTGTAATGGCTGGCCACTTGTAGAACAAATTCAGGATTGTGTGCAAAAACTAGAAATGACGGAACCAAATGAATATTGTTGTCAATGATTTTCTGCATAGGCTTGGAGGGATTTGCCTGTTTAGTTCTATCTATGAACTCGGCCATGTCCACATGCCCAATTTCTGTGTCTCTGATTTCATCAATGTTTGATTGCACTGCTGTTACCAGAAAGACACCCTGGTACTTGTACTTCATGACTTTGGCCTTTGATGGAGATGATTCTGACATGAGCTCTGGAGAAAACTTTGAATTTGAACTTCACCACGAACATTGATTGAAACCTGCAAAAGGCCATGATCTCGCAGTCAAGGGAAAAATTGGGTGAACTGGGTCAACTGCGATTCAACGATCATGGACAGGAAAGCACGCATTTGAAGGGCTTGAGTGCGCAAATCAAGGTGATGGCGAAAGCGAGCTTTTAGTTTTTTGAAAAATGAATTTTTCAAGTGTTAGAGAAATTTATGAAAATATGCAAGGGCAGTCAAAAAGATCGCTCCTGCATGTAGGATGAGTTTTGATGTGTATGAGCGGTCAAAAATGCCGCCTTTGCATGTGTTAAGGAAAGTTTTGTTTAACATGCAAAAGCGGTGAAAAATACTATTGTTACATGTTAAAACACTTTGGAGGATATGCATGTAGGAGCAGATGATTTAGCCACCTTTACAGGTAAACGGGAAAATTGCTTTAGATGCAATGGCAGGTGTTTCGGCCGCTACGGCAAGTAGGAAATTTGCCGAACTCAGATGCATAGGCGGCATTTTCGACCGCTTTAGCAAGTAAGATGGGAGTTGACAATGCAAGGGTTTCAGCGGAAAACACCGCTATAGCAGGTAATGTTTTGATATATGGGGTTTTGGTGTTCAAGCGGGGATTTCAACCGACGGTTGTAAGTATTCAAAGTGTTCGATCAGCAAAAAATGGCCGACATTGCACAATGGTAGGAATTGAGGTTGATTGTGTTGGGGCGGTGAATTTAAGTGCCTCACACCTCATTGGTATATGACAAACGTTTACGGGTTTAAGCGATGAAACAACCTAGGGCACGATTGGTTTGAAAACAAATCAGACACGTCAAACAGACTCGCACAACAAGTAGAAAACAATCCCAAAAACAACAACCAAAAAAAAAGAACAAAACGTAACAACAAAACAAAATCTAAAAGATACATATATCAAATAAAATGTTAGGAAGGGGAACATAAACAAATGAGAATACCCGTAGCACCGGCGACAAACCCTAAACGTGATGACAAATTTGATTAAGCTCCCAATCAGCGTGATCGAATAGCGTGAGGGAAGTCTTACAGACCGGCTAGGTAGGAGGAGAAATGATAAAAAGAACGATCAAATAAGTATTTAAGACCCAAAAGCAGACATTAAATGGATGGCACGAGTGGCCATTAATGGCACTCCAGTCAAAAGATCCAGAGATCTTGCTTGGGCGGGAGTTTCGTCTGCTCCGGTAGGCAGAGAAAATAACCGTATGTAATGGCGGGTGTTCTCACCGACGTGGCAGGTTCCACTGAGCAAGACATGTAGAGGCGGATGATTTAATCGCAATTACATATAAAACAAAAAATTCAAAACATGTGATAGCGGCTAAAAACGCCGCTCTTACATGTTAAAACAAAAACTTCAAAACATGTAATAGCGGCTAAAAATGCCGCTCTTACATGTTAAAACAAAAACTTTGCCAACACCTGAAAATGACTAAAATTGACCTTTTAACCAGTTTGCGACTTCAACGATCTTTGCGAATATCGAGAAACTAATTCAAGGGAATGTCGCAGACTAGTTTAGAATGTCAAATGACTTCGCACGAGACCAAGGGAATCTTGTCTCAATTTGCAATCTTAGAGTGTAGATTCACGAAACGGACAAGTTTCGTGGGGTTGTCTACAAAAACGAGCGTAGCTGATTTTGAGAACAACAGGTATGTATATAATCTATCTCAAATTATAAGCCCTAAAATTACAAGACTTTCGAAGGATACATTAAATGCAAGCCACTATACAACATGGCTACATGAACAAACCATTCGAATACCTAAAGTTGAACATGAAGAAACCTAAGCTCTACTATGAGGTGGTAGCATTGGGGAGACTTGGTTACCCAAAGGCATTTTGGGTTAAGCTATGTTGTTGTCTACATGTATCAAATTGTTTTGTAGATAATTGTAATTGCTGACCCATTTTTTTCCTCTGACCAGAGCCAAACAGTCAACCTGGTGTTTTCCTTGAAAAGCCTTTGGAAAATGTTGCCTAAAAATGAAAAGTGACAAATCACCTAAAAAAAACCTTACCATGGGAAAGAACTTGAAAAAATAGGCAGGTTTGCTTTTTATAGTACCCTGAAATTCAGCCAAATGAAGAAGTTATCTATGGTCAAAGTTTGGTCAAACATACAATTCAAATATGCATTTGGCGGGCTTGAAAATCTCCATCGGTCTTAGGAAATAATAAAAAAAATAAGTTATATACATTTTTTGAATGTATATCGGGCCAGGGAAATGCATATACATTCCAGGGATCTTTCGCAGATTCCCGGGAATATTCCAGAATTGTATATTGGCGATATACAAGTGGAGATGCAAGTGAAACATACAAGGTATAAGATATGCATCGCGGGTATATTCCATCAAAGATACCTTGTTTGTATGTAAGGAATTTTGTATATTTGAGTTTGTATATTTGCATATACAAGGGTGCAAATGTTCATTTGCTACAGTGTCGGCAGGACATACAAATGGTGGGGCCCGTGAATATACATACAAAGGTTTAAATGCTACAGTGGAATGTATATCGACTTGTATGTTTGCACATACAAGCCGATATACAAGGAAACATATACAATCCGGACCCGAATAGAAGTTTCAATCTATTCTATGTTGTTCTCGGGTCCACCTTGTATAAAAGGTGTTTGTATGTCTTGACATACATCATATACATACAAGCTGGATTTCAAGATAGGTACAGTTTGGCGGAATGCAGCGCTAAGTCCGTGGCTTGTATGTATATGGCAATTGTATATTTGTGATATACAAGCCAAAGATGCAAAAGAGGTATACAAGACGGATCTGATGTGAAAATCAATTCTGGCACATTCAGGCTTCAGGTCCGATTTGTATATATGGGTGTTTGTATATTTGCATATACAAAGAAATGTACAAGGAAAAGTGATACAAGTCGGACCCGACAGAACAATGAAACACAGCTCAGTGGTGTTTTGAGGTCTGCGGCTTGTATATTCGGACATACAAAGGTGTTGCAGAATGAGTTTTTGAATGCTGATTCAGGCACCAAGATGCAGTGATATACACAGAAATGCAAAAGCGATATATATATAGGCAGTTGACCGAAAGTTTGACCGCCTGTATCTCCTCCATTTTGGCAAATTTCGGCATGCTCCAAGAGGCAAAGTTGCATATTTTGGTCCCCTCTTTTATTTGGCAGGGTTTTTTAGGAGCTTTGTCATTTTTCAATTTTTAAATTTGGAGTTGCATATTTTGGGCGACTGGACGTTTCAGCGATGACTTTCAGCAGATGAAGATATTTTTGGGGCATTCATTGCTGCATAAAGATGAAGCAGCTCGCATTGATGGTCAAAAATATCTTCCCACCTTCCTCTTCCAGATATTTTCATCTTTTCTACTGCAGATCAATGAGTAAGCTACTGGCATTCAAGACTCTAAATATCTCCCCCATCCTCCCAGTTCCAGATTTCAACGCCATAACTGATGTAGCTGGATAGTCATCGATGGAGATATTTTTCTATGACAGCTCTTTGAGCAAATTTTTGTAACCGACTTAGGATAGTTTTGGAATGCTATATATATGCATTCAAATGTTGTAAATAAGGTTGGAAATTTTTTGGCATTAAGGCTTTTCTGTTTCCAAACAGGGTTTTCATATGCTGTAACCGTGCCTTTCTGTCAAATATATGCAAGTTAATTTTACCTCTTTACTGATTTTTCTGGTTCTGTGTGAATCTGCATATGGTTTGTCTGTGAATGTTTTATTCCTCACAGTCATATTGCTTCTCACCTCTGCTAGAGTCATCTAACCTGTGTATGCCTACTTGCCATATTCTGATTGTATTGTGCATCCTTCAGTTCTGTGGAAGTTTCTTTAAATCTGTCTGGTGTATCACCCTTTTATTCTTTCAATCTTTTATTCATTTTCATTACAAGCATTCTCTCTCCCTTTTCCCTCAAAATTTAGTAGTTTCAAGTGATAGCTAGACAAGGAAGCCGGCCTTCTCTGGAGGTCTGATCTCACTTAGCAAAGTCCCACACTTTGAGATCAGTCCCATGTTACTCCAGTTTGCAGAGGTTTCACAAATGTATGCAAGGGTGCAAAACTGGGTGATAACAACTTTGGCACACCCAGTGGGACTCAAGAGGTCAGAGTAATAATCAAATTAATAGCCATTATTGCTGGTTTTGATGTGCAACCAGTAATTGCAGACCTTTAAGAGGTTAAAATTTACACATCTGGTGACTCAGACTGAGGAAAGACAAACAGACCAGTTTTGCTGATACATGCTTTATGAGAAAGATAGCAACTAGGAGCTCAAGTTCAATTCCATTCGAATATTTGCAGCTCTCTCCACCTAGAAGACAGAGCAAGGCAGTAGCAAGGACTCCAGTTTCCAAAAGAGTATAGTCGACTCCACCAAGTTTCAGACCAGTTGCTTCTATAGTCCCCACAGTAACTCAAGCGAATCTACCTACAACTCTTCAGATGGAAAGAAACCAACCATTCATGACTTTTGATGGGGGTAGCCCTTTGGATCTAACGGTACATGATGTCATACCAATGGCAACTTTGAAGAACCTACCCTATTTCACAGGGGAAAATCAGACTACTCCGATCGAGCACATTAGAGACATAGCATCTCTGTGTGGGGTTCATCATGTCACTCAGGAGAATGTAGCCATCAGATTGCTGGCTGCCTCTTTCAAGGGGTAGGCATTGCAGTGGTTCAGGAGTCTACCAGTGCAAACTATTACAACTTGGGATGATCTAGGAGAGAAATTAAATAGACAATTTCAAGACAAATCAGATAATCTATCATTGGTTGAACAGATGACCACTATAAAGAGAGCTCTTCAGGAGCAAATGATGGATTTTAACTTTAGATTTCAAAAGACATGGGACAGAATCCCTGCCATGGTAAGACCTCCAGCTGAATATGCATTTCTATATTTTTTGAAAGCCCTAAATAGTGATATTTCAGTAATGATTCAATCACTAGGAGGTAATAGTTTACCAGATGCGTATGAATTAGCAATTAGGGTAGAGAATAATCTCATTCAGGCTAGAAAAATAGCACCTAGACCACCAGTGCCTATCTTTCTTGAGATTCAAGCTTCTACCTTGCCAATTCCATGTTTTCCCCCTGTGCCTACTATCGCAGCATTACCAAATATTGCTAATTCTGAACTTGCTGCCCCTAATTCATCTCAAGAGTTGAAAGAGATTAAAAATAGTCAACAAAAGATTGAGGGTATCCTTCAAACTTTTGGAAATGAACTGGTAAACATAAAGAAGCAACAGTCCCAGAGGCCTTTTCAGCCTTATCAGTAATCTAGCCAGGGGCAGAATCAACCATTTCAACGCCAAAATCAGCCGTATCAAGCTAACAGACCACCATATCAAGGTAATTATCAGGGTCCCAGGCAAAATGTCAATCAAAGGCCTTTTCAGCCTTATAATCCAGTGCCCATCAATATAGTAAGGGATCTTGTCCCTGCTCAGAACAACCTAGCTGCTGAATATGAGTGGTGCTACCCATGCAATCAGCCACACAGTCAAGCAGCCTACTCAAATGGAGTCATAAATCAGGCTTTAATGGTACAAAATGTGTCAGCCTCACAGCCAAGTACACCAAATGATGGGGTTGTGCCACAACAGGAGCAACCTCAGAGTGATTCTGCTTTCATGAATTGGCAGTAGGGTGAATTTTGTGGCATAAACAGTGATAACACCTCAGTTGCAGCAAATACAAGAGCAAAGAAAAGGGGTTATGAGGTAGAACAAGCAGCAAATAAAGAAAAAATGTCTGCTGACATTCCTGCACCCCAAATTCCCCATATTCTACAAAGAAATGACCCAGCAAAAGCAAGGGAGATGCCTCGTTTGCAACCAGACGTCGCTGCTACAAAATCAAATCAGAAGGTGAGTGCCATTCCACCTTTCAATATTATTGAAAATATGAAAAAGATGAATGTGACAATGTCTATGTGGGATTCGTTAGCCATCTCGGGCCAAAAAGACATATTGCAATCTGCCTTGTCTGATTTGAAGGTGTCCAAGGACACAACTGTTGACCCAAATAGGGCTGTCCTTACTAATTCCTCCGAGGAGAATAGCAAACAGCCTAGCAAAAGTACTAAGCCACTCCCATTCTATATATCATTGATAATTGGAGATAAATTAGTTCATAATTGCATGGTGGATAGTGGAGCAAGCAGTTATGTGATGCCTAAACAAATTGTAGACCAATTAGGGCTCAAGTACCAGCCTCTTGAGAAGGGTGTACTCCAATTAGATGGCACAGCTGTTAGTACTGTGGGTGTAATAAAAGACCTAGGTCTTACTCTACATACCTATCCCAATGTTTCCATCTTCCAAGAGGTCTTCATTATTGATTTACCTCCCTATTTTGCCATGTGCCTATCAAGAGAATTCACAGCTAAAATAAGAGGATATCTATCCTTTGACTGGTCCCATATGTTTTTTAGGACTAGATATGGCACTAAGGTGACCCTAAGATCTGAATTACTTTCAAACCATCACATAGAGCCCTATACACCAAGTGTGGTTAATGCAAATCACATTATTTCTGATGATCCTGAACTTGTGGCAGCTCAAGAGTTACAAGCTGAAAGTATACCAGAAATGCTATTAAGGGAATGGTCCTCAGAAGATGTTGTTGATGATCCTGAAGCACATATTCAAGAAAATGGTATGGGGGTCTATATACTTCATGAGCCTGAGGCAGCAATTCCAAGTATGGTAAAGGATGCAGAACAGCAGACAGAACAGCGAGGAGAAGTATGGAAAATGTACTTTGATGGCTCAAGGAGCAGAAATGGATCTGATGGTGGTGCAATGTTGGTGTCACCACAGGGTGAAAAATATTATGTTGCTTTCCATTTTGCCTTCTCATGCACCAATAACACTGCTGAATATGAGGGGCTAATCCAGGGATTGCAATGGGCAAGAAGGAAGAAAATTGGTTGTTTGCAAGTATTTGGGGACAGTGAACTAATTGTAAATCAGGTAAGAGGACTGCACCTTACCAAAATGATACCTTGAAGTGCTATAAGCATAGAGTGTGGAACATGATTGAGGAGTTTCATGCTTTTAATCTGATTTCCATTCCAAGAAATCAAAACTCCCATGCTGATAGATTGGCTGCAATTGGGGCACAGTTTGACATCCCTAGTGACATTCAAAAGGAGAAAATGCAGCCTCATGTAAAAATAGTTGACAGACCCTCTATCCCCAACAATAGTGTTCATTGTTAGGTCTTTGAAAGTGATGAACAGATTCTGAGATTCCTATTAGAGGAAGATGAGTTTTCCATGATGAATCAGGATAAACTCAAACAACAATATGGCAATGATCAGATTATTCAGCTGAAGACAAACAAGCTGCCCAAGGGATTGGTGACTTTGGAGTCTATTTTTGGCACCGATGATCAGATGAAGAAGAATAAGACCGGTATGTAAATAAAAGAGGAACATTATGAGGAGTTAGAAATTTTTAAGGGAAAACTCCTCAAAATAGGTAAAATCTGTTCAGCTAAGGACAAGAGAGCTTTTATTGCTCTTTGTCAGGAATTTAAGGAGGTATTTGCTTGGGATTATTCAGACCTAAAGGGATTTGATCCTCATATTGCCCAGCACACCATAGAATTGGAACCAGGTGCAAAGCCTGTAAGGCAGAGGCAGAGGCCCCTAAATCCAAAGCTAGAGCCCTTGATGATTAAAGAATTGACTAAGCTAATTAAGGGAAAGATCATTTTTCTCATCAAGCATACTTCTTGGGTCTCAAACCTTGTCCCTGTGAGGAAGAAGAATGGAGAAATCAGGTTGTGCGTTGATTTCAGGGACCTAAACAGAGCCTCCCTAAAAGACCACTACTCACTTCCATCAATGGAGCAGATTTTACAAGTAGTGGCTGGCTCGGAGAGATTTTCTTTGCTTGACAGATTTTCTGGTTACAATCAGGTGTTAGTCAAGGAGGAGGATCAGTTCAAAACTACTTTCACTACCAAGTGGGGCACCATGGCCTACAGGAGGATGCCTTTTGGTCTCTCCAACACTGGCTCGACCTTTCAAAGAGCCATGAATATGGCGTTCAAGGGTTTGCTGTACAAACTGGTGCTGGTGTACTTAGACGATATAACAATTTTTTCCAAGAATGCATCTGAGCATTTATCTCACTTAAGGCAAGTTTTTGAGAGATGCCGAGAGTTTGGGATATCCCTTAATCCAAACAAATGCATTTTTGTTGTCCATGAAGGCAAGCTGTTAGGGCACGTTGTCTCAAAAGAAGGCATTACTATTGATGCTGAAAGAGTAAGGGCCATTTTGGAGCTGCCTTTACCAAGTCATAAGAAGGGATTACAAAGTTTTATTGGTAGAATTAATTTTCTGCGAAGGTTCATCCTTGATCACAAACCTTTTGAAACCTTTGACATCCATGTTGAAAAAGAATATAGTCTTTAATTGGATAAAAGAGGCCAAACTCAGTTTTGAGTCTATAAAAGAAGCATTGTCAGTTGCGCCAACTTTGGTACATCCTGACTTTTCCAAATATTTTATCCTATATGCTTATTGCGGCCTAGATACAATCTCTGTGATTGTAGTGCAGAAGCAGAGTAGCGGCTTTGAGCAGCCAATTGCTTTTTTCAGTCAGGGGCTAGAAGAATATGAACAGAAGTATAGCTTTGTTGAGAAGCACGTCCTTGCAGTGATAAGGAGCCTCAAGAAATTTTGGCATCTTGTTTCCAATAACAAGATACATTTAATGGTGGCTCATCCCAGCGTGAAAGAGTTCTTGTTGAGTAAAGATGTTAATGAGAAGAGAGCAGGTTGGATCACCAAGGTCATGGAATATGACGTGGATATCCAAGTAACCAAGCTTGTCAGAGGTAGAGGACTCAGCGAGCGGCTTGCTACCAGTTCTAACAAGGAGGATGAGACGCTTTTGACCATTGAGGATGCACCTCAAGATAATGCAGCAGTAGCGAACACAGGCTGGGTTACCGATATGACTAAATTTTTGCAAACTGGCAAATGTCCAGCAGGTCTAGATAGAACTAAAACAAGATATTATAGATTGCAATCGGTTCCATATGTTTTAATAAATGGCATCCTTTTCAGAAAGGACTTTAATGGTGTATTGTTAAGATGCATTGATAAAGATCAGATTGACAAGGTACTACATGAATTTCATGATGGAGCAGCGGGGGGTCATTTTGCCCCAAAGACTACCGCTTGGAAAGTAATGAGAGCTAGCTATTACTGGCCCAGCTTATTTAAGGATGCCCATGCATGGGCTAGGAAGTGTATAAAATGTGTCATTTTTGCAGGAAAAGAAAGGCTGCCAGCCTTACCTTTATGGCCAATTCAAATAGAGCAACCCTTCATGAGATGGGGTGTGGACTTCATATGTCCTATTAATCCACCATCAAGTGCAGGCCACAAGTGGATTCTTACAGCCACATATTTTTTCACAAGATGGACTGAAGTAGAAGCTCTAAAGGAATCAAATGAAAATGTTGTTTTAAATTTTTATCATGACTTGATTTCCAGATTTGGAGTGCCTAAGTCAATAATTTCTGACAATGCTTTAGCCTCTGTTGGCCTAAAGATAACTGATTGGGCTATCAAAAATGGGATCTATCTGAATACTTCTTCTAATTATTACCCACAGGGTAATGGTTTGGCGGAGTCTACCAACAAAAATCTCATAAAGATTATTAAAAGATCAATGGAGGACAACCAGAGGACCTGGCATACTAATTTGAAGTATGCCTTATGGGCAAACAGAATAACTCCTAAGAGGTCCATTGGAAATTCTCCATATATGTTAGTATATGGGAAGGAAGCAAGATTGCCTATCTCTGTAGAACTGCCAGCACTAGACATCATGAATCAGCTAGAAATGTTTGAAGAAGACGATCCCATGGTTGTCAGATATGCTCAGCTTATGGAGCTTGAAGAAATCAGACACAAGGCTATGAAGACTATGGAATATCATCAGCTACAGACCAAAAGAAGTTTTGATCAAAAGGCCACTCCCAGGATCTTTAGAGAAGGTGATATGGTGCTCAAATGGGACGAATTGAAGAGCAGGCCAGGGAAGCACTCCAAATTTGACAACATGTGGAGTGGTCCATTTCTCATTACTGAATGCAAGGAGCACAATGCATTTCAGTTATCAAATATGGATGGACAAAATCTACCTATCCCAGTCAATGGGATACACCTAAAGAGGTGTTTTGAGGTATGAGTGCCTTGTAAATTAGTAAATTAGGTCTCTGTGCTTTCAATAAGTGTTGTTGCACATTAGTTTAGATCTTATTTTTCTTTCCCTAAATGTTGTCTAGCATAGTTGAAAGAGTTTGCTTTCAACATTTTGTCTTGGTTTGGCCTTCCAACTGTTCTTCATTGCTTCTATCTTGTTTTGCTAAGGCCAGAAATATCTATATTTAGTCTATGTATGACTCTATGCCCAATAGATGTATAGGCCACTGATCTAACTATTTAGCAGGCAAACATCCCATAGAGGTCGCCAAATTGTTGACCTATTTTTTCCTCTGACTAGAGCCAAACAGTCAACCTGGTGTTTTCCTTGAAAAGCCTTTGGAAAATGTTGCCTAAAAATGAAAAGTGCCAAATCACCTAAAAACCTTACCATTGGAAAGAACTTGAAAAAATAGGTAGGTTTGTTTTTTACAGTACCGTGAAATTTGGCCAAATGAAGAAGTTATCCATGGTCAAAGTTTGGTCAAACATATAGTTCAAATATGCATTTGGCGGGCTTGAAAATCTCCATTGGCCTTAGGAAATAATGAAAAAATTAAGTTATATACATTTTTTGAATGTATATCGGGCCAGGGAAATGCATATACATTCTGGGAATCTTTCGCAGATTCCTGGGAATATTCCAGAATTGTATATCAGTGATATACAAGTGGAGATGCAAGTGAAACATACAAGGTATAAGATATGCATCGCAGGTATATTCCATCAAAGATACCCTGTTTGTATGTAAGGGATTTTGTATATTTGAGTTTGTATATTTGCATATACAAGGGTGCAAATGTACATTTGCTACAATGCCGATAGGACATACAAATGGTGGGGCCCATGAATATACATACAAAGGTTTAAATGCTACAGTGGAATGTATATCAACTTGTATGTTCGCACATACAAGCCGATATACAAGGAAACATATACAATCCGGACCCAAATAAAAGTTTCAATCTATTCTATGTTGTTCTCAGGTCCACCTTATATAAAAGGTGTTTGTATGTCTTGACATACATCATATACATACAAGCTAGATTTCAAGACAGGTACAGTTTAGCGGAATGCAGCACTAAGTCCGTGGCTTGTATGTATATGGCAATTGTATATTTGCGATATACAAGCCAAAGATGCAAAAGAGGTATACAAGACGGATCTGATGTGAAAATCAATTCTGGCACATTCAGGCTTCAGGTCCGGTTTGTATATATGGGTGTTTGTATATTTGCATATACAAAGAAATGTACAAGGAAAAGTGATACAAGTCGGACCCGACAGAATAATGAAACACAGCTCAGTGGTGTTTTGAGGTCTGCGGCTTGTATATTCAGACATACAAAGGTGTTGCAGAATGAGTTTTTGAATGTCGATTCAGGCGCCAAGATGCAGCGATATACACAGAAATGCAAAAGCAATATATATAGGCAGTTGACCGAAAGTTTGACCGCCTATATCTCCTCCATTTTGGCAAATTTCGGCATGCTCCAAGAGGCAAAGTTGCATGTTTTCGTCCCCTCCTTTATTTGGCAGGGTTTTTCAGGAGCTTTGTCATTTTTCAATTTTCAGATCTGGAGTTGCATATTTTGGGCGACTGGACGTTTCAGCGACGACTTTCAGCAGATGAAGATATTTTTGGGGCATTCATTGCTGCACAAAGATGAAGCAGCTCACATTGATGGTCAGAAATATCTTCCCACCTTCCTCTTCTAGATATTTTCATCTTTTCTACTGCAGATCAATGAGTAAGCTGCTGGCATTCAAGACTCTAAATATCTCCCCCATCCGCCCAGTTCCAGATTTGGACGCCATAACTGATGCAGCTGGATAGTCATCGATGGAGATATTTTTCTATGACAGCTCTTTGAGCAAATTTTTGTAACTAACTTAGGATAGTTTTGGAATGCTATATATATGCATTCAAATGTTGTAAATAAGGTTGGAAATTTTTTGGCATTAAGGCTTTTCTGTTTCCAAATAGGGTTTTCATATGCTGTAACCGTGCCTTTCTGTCAAATATATGCAAGTTAATTTTACCTCTTTACTAATTTTTCTGGTTCTGTGTGAATCTGCATATGGTTTGTCTGTGAATGTTTTATTCCTCACAATCATATTGCTTCTCACCTCTGCTAGAGTCATCTAACCTGTGTATGCCTACTTGTCATATTCTGATTGTATTGTGCATCCTTCAGTTCTGTGGAAGTTTCTTTAAATCTGTGTGGTGTATCACCCTTTTATGTTTTCAATCTTTTATTTATTTTCATTACAAGCATTCTCTCTCCCTTTTCCCTCAAAATTCAGTAGTTTCAAGGGATAGCTAGACAAGGAAGCCGGCCTTCTTCGGAGGTCTAATCTCACTTAGCAAAGTCCCACACTTTGAGATCAATCCCATGTTACTCCAGTTTGCAGAGGTTTCACAACTATATGCAAGGGTGCAAAACTGGGTGATAATAGTAACATAGCTTAAAACACCAAAAATGCTTTATCATTATCAAGTTTTCGAACAATGTCAAACTTTTTATGAGCATTAGTTAAGTCTACAGTGGCTTCATCCACATATGCTATTCATGTCATGCGAATTTAACTTGATTATCCTGAGTCAAGTTATATTTTCCTTCTTGAGACAAGTTATTATTTCCACTTTTACACAATGAAATATGGATTAGTGTAACTACTTCCCCTATGAATTATTGTATTTAAGTCAACCTTTCAGTTGAAAGTTCTTGTGACCAAACTACAAAGCCTCTGTGTTGCGTGTATGTAGGCAAGGCCATCACGGATGAGCCCCTGAGGCATTAGGTATGGCCCTTAGGTCAAGTTTTCTTTCTACCTAGTAAATGATACCTTTGTAAAGTTTGAGCTAAGATACTTGATAAGATAGGATATGAGAGGATAATTCTCATGCAATTGAGGTAATGTGGGATAATGATGAAAATGCTTTGTAGCCATGAATATGCTCCTAGAATTCCAAGGTTAAAAACTATGACCTTAGAAATTCGAGGTTAAAATTTTAGTTGTGTGAGAAATTGTAAGCAAAAACAAAGTTCACCAAATCATAGTCACAAATCAATAAAAAGTTACAAAATCAATTTAAATCATGGTGGGAAACTATTTATAAACTTTAATCAATACTTTCATCCTAGAAATTTAAACTTTGATTACAATATTCCAAAATATAGAAATTATTTCGATATGGATGTGTCATAAGATGTGAAGGATCATACAATTATGTCAAATTTTGGAACAAATGAATGTATCTTAGCCAAGGAACAAACCCTAATAGGTGTAATGAATGTAAGGTAAAGTAGGTTGGGAGGGTAGGCTAACATATACTAACTTAAACTATAAATAAAAATATAATCAAATGAAGAATAAACCATAGACGCATCTAAAATAAATAATAAAGTCAATTTAATTATATTAGATTTTTAGAAAACCCTAGGTTTTATAAATATAAACTAATTTGCTTATATGCAAACTAGGTTGTGTGGCATACAATCAGGTTCACCAAAAATATGATGGAAAAAAGAATAAGTTAGCCTATATAGTTTTAAATTTAGGTTAATCCAATGGAATATGTAAATGCATAAAAATTACTGCACAAACTTGATCTCTACTAGTGAACAAACCATTCGAATATCTTAATTTTAACATGAAGAAACCTAAGCTCTCTACTATGAGGTGGTAGAATTGGGGAGACTTGATTACCCAAAGGTATTTTTCGGTTGAGCTATGTTGCTTTCTACATATCAAATTGATTTGTAGATAACTGTGACATAGCTCAACACTAAAAATGTTTTAATACCATTATCAAGTTTTCGAACAATGTCCAACTTCAGACATGAGCTCATTAGTTAAGTCTAGAACTATTGTTTCCCTTCAAAGTTCTTGTGACTAAACTACGAAGCCTCTACCCTGCATGTACATATGCAAGTCCATCATGGATGAGCCCCTGAGGCATTAGGTCTGGCCCTTAGGTCAGGTTTCCTTTCTACATAGTAAAATACCTTTGGAAAGTTTGATCTAATATAAGATTATCGATCTAGGATATGATAGGATAATGCTCATGTAATTGAGGTAATGTGGGATAATGATGAGATGCCCCTAGTGAGAAGCTAATGATGTGAACATAAGAGAAGATGCCTTCAAGGGAAGAATAGATAATTGAGAGCCCCAAGGGGAAGAGCATCTATATATGAAATAGTAATTAAAGGATCAACTATGAGCAAGCAAGAAGAGGTCTTCCTATATTCTAATCTACTAGATAAGACTAGAACTATTGTTTCCCTTGAAAGTTCTTGTGACCAAACTATGAAGCCTTTGCACTATGCATACGTAGGAAAGGTCATCACAGATGAGCCCCTAAGGCATCAGGTTTGGCCCTTAGGTCAGGTTTCCTTTCTACATAGTAAATGATACCTTTGTAAAGTTTGATCTAAGATAAGATAATTGATCTAGGATATGATAGGATAATGCTCATGTAATTGAGGTAATGTGGGATAATGATGAGATGCCCCTAGTGAGAAGCTAATTATGTGAACATAAGAGAAGATGTCTTCAAGGGAAGAATAGATAATCGAGCCCCCCCAAGGGGAAGAGCATCTATATATGTTCAATAGTAATTAAAGGATCAACTATGAGCATGCAAGAAGAGGTCTTCCTATATTCTAATTTGTACTGGATAAGACTAGAACTATTGTTTCCCTTGAAATTTCTTGTGACCGAACTACAAAGCCTCTACGTTGCACATACGTAGGCAAGGCCATCATGAATGAGCCCCTGAGGCATTAGGTCTGGCCCTTAGGTCAAGTTTCCTTTATACATAGTAAAATAACTTTGTAAAGTTTGATCTAAGATAAGATAATCGATCTAGGATAGGATAAGATAATGCTCATGTAATTGTCTCCCCTATATTTAATTTATGCATCAATTGATCATGTTTAATTATTTGGACTGTTAAAAATCACAACATGGTATATATTGTCTTTCATTCCAATTTACTTTTTTGCCAAACATGTTCCTCAACCTCAAGTTTGGAGTAGATAGATTTTAGTTTACACATTGTCTATGATTTAGATGTGTTTAAATTTATTTTAGTTTCAATTTAATTAATTATTAAAATATATAAATTAAATTACATTTTAATTATCATGTACTACAGATATTTTGACACGTGGATGATCAAACTTCACATCAGTCTAATCATCTAGGTGACACTAGTGGTAGTTCTACTTTATATGCTGAGACTATTGAGAGGTTTGAAAATGCTTTGAGTCAACTTGATCAAACAATACATAACACCCCAAACTTGTCAAATAGAGACAAGTTGGTTATGATCCGACAAAAGATCACATGTGTGATCAACATCATTTGATCATACAACCCTTATGATCAGATTAGTGTTGACATGTTCTATGCGTCACTTTCTCGGAGTGTTGATGGCAATGAGAAATGGTCATCTATTTCTAGGCTGGTTTCAGTAGATAATGTTCTCAACATGTTCCCATCTTATAAGGGATAAGAGAGAGTGAGAGGCTATTCCCCCACCAAGTGTGAGGATTGAATTGTGGGTCCTTTTATCTATCCTATTGCAAATATGTGCATATGATGTGTTGTCATTGATGTCAACATATCTCTTCGTCAAAGATAGTGAAGATAGTGTAGTTTAGTAAAGTAGATTGCTCCGTATTTCTAGTGAGAAGAATATCAGAGTCTGCAAACTAAAGGGTTTTGTAGAGCATTGTCTGAAGTTGCTCCAATTAAGATTTGAGAGGTCCGCATGGAGGATTGGTGAAGTTATGGTCATCTGAGTAGAACCAGGTTTTGCAGTTGTTCAGAGGTGATAGAGTGACAGGAATTTGGTATGGATTGCTCCGCATTGGAATATTATGGTCTGCAGATCTAGAGGTATGTTTGGGATGTTGGTGTGTGTCCTCAACGCAGTGGTTCATGGTTTGGAGGTCCGCAAGCAATCTTTCTAGTGTGATAGTCATGACAGTTAGTGTTCTTGAGTTCCCGTATGAACATGCAAGTGATTCTGGTGATCTGAGGTGGTGTGGTTGTTCATGTTGATTTCATTGTGCTTGTGGAGGTCTCTAGATCATGTTCCTATTATGTTGGTGATCCACATTGAGGATTAATCTCATGGTTGAATATTTCTCTTACGGTCTTGATGTTCTTTCCGGTCTTGGCCGACCAGATGCTTGGTGCGTGTTGCAGATAATCTAAGAGTTCTATGGAGTGTGGTGTGTTGTTCGAGGAAGATTTGAGTCCCAACTATGTTTGGTCGATAGTGTAATGGTTTGCATGTACCATTTTAAATCTTGTGATTGTAATTGCTTGTAATTCCTATCTTGGAGAATGTTCCAGATAGATGATTGTAACGCTGACTTTGATGTTCATTCCAAAGTCAATGTCATGTATAAATAAGTGTAATGAAGTAATGTAAAGGGGTTGGATGTGAGCAAAGATGCATATGTAGAGAGGAAGTGTTTGAGGGCAGAGCAGAGGTGTTGTGAGCTTCAATGGAACTAAACTTTGGCATGAAGAAGATGTTGTTTTTTAGTTCAACCTTTATGTGTTAATCTTGTGAATGTTTCCATAGGTAGTGAGCCTCTTTGAGAAGTGAGCTATGGGAAGTGTGCCCGAAGGTAAGTGCCTTCCAATTTATCTATTCTTTTAACAGAGAATAAATCTTGTGGGTTAACCCCCACCATGGTTTTCCCTTAACCGGGTTTCCACATAAAAATCCTGGTGTTATGTGTGTTGAATATGTTTCTGCTCATGTGTTGTTGATTCATGCTTTCATGGTTATATCATTAATCTGTTAATACGTGGTAAAGAAGATTAAATGTAGCAAAAGATAAAATTTTGAGACAACTGATTCACCCCCCCTCTCAGTTGTTTGCCCTAATTTCAACAATTGGTATTAGAGCCAGTTCCTCTAAAAGAAGATCGACCGCTTGAGGAGATCCAGGATGTCTACATACAAGAAGGACAGTCCGAGATTTGATGGAACAAATTACTCTCTTTGGAAGGATCGCATGGAGTGTCATCTGCAATGCATGGGTGATCATTATTGGTTGATAACTAAGAACAAGTATACTCCTCTGAAGAATGGTCCTACAACTCCAAATGATGTCAAAGAAGCTAAATACAACATTCAGGCTAAAGAAGCATTGTTGAGTGCCCTAATTGACACAAAAATGACAAATCCACAACGCAAAAGACATAGAAAATCGCTTTTGGCAATATCCTAAAGCTCTTCTGGAGGCACAGTACAACACCCTCGGGCGATACTGTGGTGCTTCTGGTAACACAGAGCCGCGCTTTTGGTAACACAGACTGGCACTTTTGGTAGTATCGTTAAGTGCTTTTGGCCAAATAGGTTTTTTTGACATTGGTTGGTGTTTTTGTAGGGTTTTATTCATATACATATCTTTGATTTGACTGACAAGCTGATTTATTTATCTTTCAACTATCTTTTGATACTTCCTAAGCTGACTTATTTAGGGGTATTTTCGATATTTGAGTTAACCTATCTATTCACGACACCTTTTTGAGTTTTATTGATTTCAGGATACAAATCTATCAGATATTACTTCTCAGAACATTAGATCAATCATGAAATCCTATCTGAACCTAGTTATTTTGACAAAGCATAAATTTTTTTTATCTGAGATAGAACAGCGCTTTTGGATATACAATACTGCACTTTCGGCAGTTCGGTACGACGCTTCTAGGTCTAATTCAACGCTTCTGTTAGCACAGTGAGTTACTTCTAGTCTGCATCACCGCGCGTTTGGAAACACAATGCAGCGCTATTGGTATCATAGTAAGTCACTTTCGGTAAGACAGTAGCTCACTTTGGGTCAAAATGATTTGTTTTTGCTAACTTGTGAGTTTTTGTGGAACTAATTGACTCGTTGCAGCTTCTTATCACTCACACAAAGCAAATAGGTTTTTTCTACTATGTTCATGTAGGACAAGTGTTGAAGAAATCTTGATTTATATCACTCAGTCTTAGAAACATATTGCCTTCTTAAGGGATAATTGAACAAATCATTTCGGCAATCTAAGTCTTAGGAACATACTGCTTTTCTTAAGGGACAATGGACATGTATGCAAAAACACCTCAATTTTCTAAGGGATAATGGACATGAATGCCAAACACTTCAATTTCATAAGGGACAAATTGATAACTACAAACGTGTGTGTGCCTAAATTAGTTGCACTTTATTTTTCTTATAACGGGACAATTGAACCTTTGTTTGACGTGATTGCTCTTACATTTCAATACTTCCTTTAGAAGGGCCTGCTTTTGGATTGTGTTTCATCCAAAAGGGATGACCCTAAGTGAATTTTTCCTTTGAACCACTATATAAGAGGGATAAGGCGAAAGCCAAGTCCTAACCGACGTCAGCCTTACCTTGTGGTACCAAACTGAAAAGAGGTGTACTAGCTCTTTGTGGAAACCATTTTCACATTGAATGAAGTGTTTGATACTCTTAGTAGGATTGGTTAAAGCTTTTAGTAGCTTGTCGCATTGTTCGTAAGGTGTTGGTCCCTCAAAGTTACTAAGAATCATTCTAGATAGAGACTACCTGATCTACCTCTGAACATTGTGGTAATCATCAGTGCAAGGGGAATCGATTTAAGCCCTTAAGATACTCACCATTGGCTCCCTTGAGAAGAGATAGTATTCCCTTGGCCGTAAAGCTCTTGTGACCTACTTGAGCTTTCCAAGGGGAGGGTGAGATATCCCTACCTATCATCTCTCGCAAAGATACTAAATGTCCAACACCTTTATGGAATGACATTTTTATCGATGGAGTATTAAGTTGTGAGCTAGTCTACTACAATGAAACCTTGTCTCTAGGGATAAAAAGTGCTTGTTATTGATTGCAATCATCTTATACCTATGGAAACATTGGGCTTTTTTTGTGAGCCTCGAACATACACTATCTGTTGTGTCAGTCCCTTTTTTTGCCAAATTTGTTTGTTGTGTTTTCTCTTGCTGAAGCAAATCCAATCAGAAACAAACCAAATCTATTAAAATTTTTCCTTTTAAAAACATCAGACACTACTTCAGCACCTCTGGTATTACAACAACTCGCCCTTGGTGGTACAGTAGCTCGCTTTTGGTCACAGTAGCTCACCTTTGGTACAGCAGTACCTCGCCTTTGGTAGCTCAGTCCATCACCTTTGGTATTATAGTAGCACGCTTTTGGTTGCACAGTCCTGCGCCTCTAGTCAAACAGTATAGCACCTTTGGTCCAGTAAAATTATGCATCAAAGTTTATCTTTTTTTGTTAAAAACATCAGACACTACTTCAGCGCCTCTGGTATTACAGCAGCTCGCCCTTGGTGGTACAGTAGATTGCTTTTGGTCATAGTAGCTCACCTTTGGTACAATAGTACCTCACCTTTGGTAGCTCAGTCCATCACCTTTGGTATTACAGTAGCACACTTTTGGTCGCACAGTCCTGCGCCTCTGGTCAAACAGTATAGCGTCTTTGGTCCAGTGAATTGTGCATCAGAGTTTATTTTTTCTCAAACCACAAGCAGAAGCTCACCATTACCTTTTGTCCTAGTGTATTCCATGGTAACCACTAGGCTCCAGCAAACTATGAAGTCCAAGCAAGTTGTCCCTAGGAAGCGCAAATCACCTCCTCACACACCGCAAGCGGGTCGTCTCAACATTACTCCCAAGGTTACTCCTAGGACACCCGTGGAAAAATCAACCAGCTCTCTGAAAATGTTGCACCTTGACCAACCAAGCAATTCTCAAGAAGGTAGGGTCCCTTTGGTAAGCACACCTCACTATACCACCGGCATGCCTCTAGATTTTGTTCCACAAGGTTATATTGCAGATCAACCCCCATCTCAAGAAGAGCGACACTTTGAAATAGGTCAATCCTCTCAAGAAGATGGGCAAGATCTTGATGAATTCATACAAGATCCTAGAGCCATAGCCGCCTTTGACAAAATCCTTAGTGAGAACCAAGATCATTTCTTTCGCTTGCTTATAGAGCAAGGAGCCAAATTACCTCAAGATTTTGATTTATCCAATCTCAAGGAGACAAACAACACCCTAACCACCATATAGGTTGTCCAAACCATGTCAACAGTGACCACGCCTTTACCTGAACAAAGCTTACAAGGGAGAACGATTGAGAATCCCCTTTATCAAAACCCAACAGGAAAGAGGGTCGTATCACCACTTCTGACTCCTATGGAAATCTATAAACACCAACAGGAGACTCTACAATGTCAATCGAAACTAGCCAAACAAGCCGCTATAGCTCAATCAAACATACAACAAGCTCCTAAAGTGTCCACACCAATCGCAAGTGGAATTTTGGTTATCCCATTGCGAATAGGTTTCCCACCAAATTACAATCTGGGGAACAACTATGTAGCCATGCAACAAGGGTCTCAACAAATGCCACCTCCTATATCGTCAAACCCTCATGTCTCTCAACCAACTAGAGTCATGCAACCCCAACCACAACATTCTTCTACACTCATCATCAATCCACCTCAACCATCACATAACACTTCTATCTATGTTCCCCCACCACAAAGTTCATCCGTGCTAAATTTCTTCAACACCTTGCCTAGCCACCCTCAACATTCCCAAAACCAACTTCCCAAAGCTATGTTCTACAATCGCAACCTAACCCAACGAACTTTAGCTTTCCTCCACCAAATTCATTTCTCCAACCATCACAAAGCCAACATTCTTACCTAGCACCTCCCCCACCTCCTCCAAATCAAAACGTCCAATTCCAAACCAATCTCAACCCAACGTACAATACATACGACCCCAACCAATCGTACGACCCTTATAACACCAATGCCCATGGCTTACACTACAATCTTCCATTATGGGCATCAACAACCACTTCTAGGACAACAGGAGATGTTTCCAACCCCTCCCACAATGATGGAGCTAAAAATTGTGGAACTTCAACAACAGCTATCTAATCTTACATTTGGTCACACCAAGAAGACCTTCTCTTTAGAGGAATGTGTCCTTATCCTTGTGATCGGTCATTACCTATGATCCCTTTTCTTCAAAATTTCAATATTCCCAAGTTTGATAAATACAAAGGAAAAGGTGACCCAAAAGACCATCTTAGGGAATTATATCTTGCTTGCTTCGAGGTCTCACATAACGACACATATCTTATGCGCCTCTTCCCTCGCAGTCTTGGAGGTCAAGCTATAGAATGGTTCTCACACTTACCCATGGGTATCAAGTCTTTCAACGAGCTAGCAGAGAAGTTTGCCACCCACTTTTCCTACAACACGGAGCATGAGATTTCCATGACCGATCTATGCAACAATAAACAGAAAAATGATGAAACTTTCATTTCTTTCCTTCAACGTTGGAGACAAATGGCTAGCAAATTCCCTTTCAAGATCCCTGAGAAACAACTTGTTAGCATATTTGTGCAAAACCTCAACCAAGAGTTAGGTCTCCATTTGCAAATTCTTAGTGCTACAACCTTCGACAAAATCACATACAAGGGAATCAACATTGAAAAGGCCCTCATTGCTAAGGGTGTGGTCAAAATCTTCAAAGAAACGAAAGACAATGCTCCTCATCAACAGACAAATGATAAACCCAAGTTTTGGAATAAGAATTAAAATGTGGTCAACAATGGGGTGGTCGATTCTAAACATGTTCAAACATTACAAATGTCGCTGCAACTTTCAAAACTAATTCAAGCTCCACCTCAACAACAGCAACAACAAAAACATCATTATCAAAACCAACAACAACGACAACAAGAGCGGCCTCAACAAGATTACCCTCCACGGCGTCAATTCACTCCCTTGGGAGAGCCCACAGAGTCGGTCCTATAGAAGCTTTTACACAAAGGGCTCATCACCTTACCCGATGCTCCCCCATATGGCGAACAGGTTTACAAAACTACACAATACAGAGAAAATGAATATTGTGAACTCCATAGGAGCAAAGGGCACAGAACTGCGTCATGCATGAAACTTAAGCACCTAATCGAAAATCTCATCGAAGGAAACCAAATCTCTTTTGGAGATGAACCACCAACTCCGCACGCGAACAAGGACCTCAACATGTACAAGGAACCGTTCCCTCACCATGGTCCTCCTCCTCCTCAGGATAAAGGTAAAGGCGTCAATCATGTGTCCACTTCCTTTGACTACATTGTGGGTCGTTTTGAAGAGAGTCGTGTGTCTACCCTCACAATCAAAGGCAAAACTATGGATTGTGTTGTTACAACTAGTTGTGGTCATGTCACCATTCGTGGTCCTACACCCAGTCTCCCAGCTCAATCTGATTATAATCTTGTCAAACATTTAGGGAAAATGCCAGCACAGATCTCTATCTTGGACCTTCTACGGTCATCACCTACACATAGAGTGGTGTTAGAAAAAGCCCTCCAAGAGTCTTCGGTTCCTAACAACATAGCGGTCATGGATTTCCAAGCTATAGTAGGTAACATTGCATCGCTCTACAATGTGGTCTTCTCTAAGAAAGACCTCCCTTCCCATGATTCATGTCACAATGATGCCCTTCATATTGAGGTTCTCATCCATAAGCGCAAAATCAAACGCATACTCATAGATGGTGGTGCTGGTCTCAACATCTATTCTTTAAAGTTACTTAAGCAATTGGGATACTCTGAGGATCATTTCAACATTGATCAAAGTATTACAATCAAGGGATATGATGATGTTGAACGCTGCTCAGAAGGTGTTATCCACTTGCCTATACAACTGGGCCCCATTATGTTGGAAACCAGATGCCAAGTCCTTGATATTGATCTACCTTACAACATTATCCTAGGCCACCCATGGATCCATGCAATGAAAGTTGTTCCCTCCATGTACCATCAGTCTCTAAAGTTCCCATACAATGGTACGGAGATCACTATCCTAGGAGACCCCAATCCTTTTGAATTATGTCGTGTCTTGCAAGGCAGCTATAAGAATTGCAACCAAGTGCCTAAGAATGAAAAAGCCCTTACATCCCCACTATATGTTGATCCTAAAACTCTGACACAAGCCTCTACAAGTGCACCTAATCCTCTTCCTGAAATCAAAGCTCACATCCGTGATATAGGCTTTGGATCTTATGATATCTCAAAATCTTGTTGTGTAGGGCGGATGCCTTTGTCCCCTAAATCTTACGGCTAACCACCCATTGCCAAAGCAACTAAAAAAGTAGCTATTCCTCCTCCAGCATTTCTAACCCAATCCAACAAGGACAATTATTAGAAGAGGAAACTATTGAGGACATTTTTTCTTGGCTCTATAAAGAGAAAGAACCAGTTATAATACCAGTCAAGCAATATGGTAATGCCTTAAGGATAGTCAAAAACATGGGCTATAAAGGCAAAGGTGGCCTTTAGAAACATAATCAAGGCACAATGGAACCCATTATTGTGACAAAGAAATTAGACAAGAAGGGGTTAGGATTTGGTAGGAAGGTACCACGCACCTTGGACATTGAGGGTATCCTCGACAAGGTGGCTAAAACTTCTCTCGTAGATTCAACGTCTAATGAAGATACCATCGATGACTCTTCCCTCCATATGACTGACCTATTTACAGAATCCTTCGTATTTATGTTATCCTCTGTATCCCTAACCTCCACCACAAACACCCAGAATGTAACACTTGTCTACCCTAAACTTATCGATTGGGACCAACAAGGGTCCCTCGTTATAGATGTATTTCAGAATGACGAAGCTCTCGCTGAGTTCATGGGACTTCGGGAAGGTATACCTCTTGGCGATCATAAAGTAGGTTCTATAATGGAACTAGAGCCAACAGCTTATTTTGGTGAGAATGCCAAATCCTCCAGTCACAAAAGTGAAAATAAAGAAAGATCTCTAGGTGAAAACCACACTGTGGCACCTCCCGATCACAAAATAGTAAAAACAAAGGACGTATCCAAAGGTGAAAACCCAACTGTGGCACCGGAGGATGGAGGATTTGACCTTCCCCTACCATCTAAGTATCAAGAGAAGTCAGCTCTCCTAGTGGAAGATTCTACAGAGATAAACCTTGGCATAGAGCAAACTCCAAAGACCACATTCCTAGCAGCATCATTATCAGAGACAGAACATAGGAATCTTAACACATTCTTCTTACAGAGAACCATCAACTTTGCGTGGACCTATGCTGATATGCCAAGGCTAGACCCTAAGCTAGTGGTTCACTATCTCACAGTTGATCCAAAAGTTAAACCAATCCAGCAAAAGCTGAGAAAGATGCACCCACAGATAGCTCTCTTGGTAAAAGTGGAAATACAGAAGTTGTTAGATGCAAAGTTCATCCAACCTATTGACTATTTAGACTGGGTCTCAAACATTGTACCTATGTCTAAACCAAATGGGCGCATCTGCATGTGTAATGATTTTAGAGATCTTAATAAAGCGTGTCCCAAAGATGACTTTCCATTACCGAACATTGATATTATAGTGGACTTGACAGCAGGTCATGAAATGCTCTCTCTCATGGATGGATTCTCAGGCTACAATCAGATAAGGATAGCAGAATAAGATCAACATAAAATAACCTTTACTTGTCCTTGGGGTAACTATTGTTGGTGTGTCATGTCATCTGGTCTAAAGAATGCCGGCGCAACTTATCAGAGAGCAATGACAATGATATTCCACGACCTCTTTCATCATATCATGGAGGACTATGTGGATGACATACTAGCTAAATCTTCTAGGGCAGATCACATACAGGTTCTAGGACAGATCTTTGGCAGGCTCAAGAAATATCAAGTATGCCTCAAATCCAAAGAAATGTGTCTTTGGTGTAACATCAAGGAAGCTGTTGGGATACATTGTATCTCGCAGAGGTATTGAAGTAGACCCCGCAAAAGTCAAAGCTATAGTGGAGATGCCTCCACCAAAGAACCTCAAAACATTAAGGAGCCTTCAGGGAAGGTTGCAGTCCATTAGGTGTTTCATCTCACAGCTAGCAGATAAATGTCAACCATTTCAACACTTACTCCGAAAGGATGTCTCATTTCGATGGGACGATAAGTGTCAAGCAGCATTTGATCAGCTCAAAGAGTATCTGGCTACACCTCCTGTATTGGTTCCACCAGTTGCTGATAAACCTTTAATATTATACATCTCAACTACAACTTCGGCCCTTGGGGCCCTTCTAGCACAAAATGATGAAACAGGAAAAGAGCATGCAATTTATTATATTAGTAGAACCTCAGTGGCATATGAACTCAATTATTCACCGATGGAAAGGGTTTGTTTAGCAGTAGTGTTTGCTTCCCAAAAGTTGCGGCATTACATGCTAAACCAACACACAAACTTTATAGCAAAAATTGATCCCTTGAAGTATCTACTAGCAAAAGCAGCTCTTACAGGCAGACTAGCTAAATGGGTCATGATCCTAAGTGAGTTTGACATTAAGTATATGGATCGTAAAGCAATCAAAGGACAAGCCCTAGCAGATCAACTAGCAGAAGCACCCATGATAGATACACACCCTATGGTAGCAGACTTTCCTGACGAGAATCTCTTCACTCTTGCCAACTCAATAATGTGGAAGTTGTACTTTGATGGTTCCTACACACAGCATGGATCAGCGACCGGCATCTTATTCATCACACCTCAAAATGACTATATTCCAAAGTCATATCGGCTTGCATTCCCTTGCACCAACAACATAGCCAAGTATGAAGCACTCCTCATAGGTCTCAATACAGCAGTTCAATGGGACATCATAGAACTATAGGTATATGGAGACTCACAACTAGTCATTCGCCAAGTCACAGATGAGTACCAAACGAAAGATGAAAAGTTGGTCCCCTACAAGCAACTAGTGGATGCCTACAAACCACACTTTTCTAGCATCACATTTGAGCAAATTCCAAGAAGGCATAACAAAGTGGCAGATTCTATGGCTTCTGTAGGGTCACTTATAGACATGCCTGGTAATACACAAAAATGTGAATTCTTGATCGAGAAATTATTGATACCAGCCGTCAATGTTCCCGTTACTAAAATCATCTACGAACTTGTTGGTCCCAATTCCCCATGGTATGAAGATATCTATGAATACCTTAAACACAATACCTTTCCCCCTGACCTATCATCCACCCAACGCAAAACCTTTATACGTCAATCCTCCCGTTACACCATTCTGAGTGATACACTATATCGCCGGAGTCTCGATGGTATCCTCTTACGATGCCTTAACGCAGAAGAAGCTGAACCTACCTTATGAGACATACACGAAGGTGTCTGTGGTGCACATTCTACCGGTCCTAATCTTGCTAAGAAGATACTTAGAATAGGTTATTACTGGCCTACAATAGAGCAAGATGCTGCACAGTTTGCTAAGAAATGTCTACAATGTCAGTAGCATGGAGATTTAATTCACGCACCAGCTCATGAACTACAACCTGTAACAACTCCATGGCCTTTTTCTCAATGGGGTCTCGACCTCGTAGGACAAATCCACCCATCCTCTTCCAATGGTCATAAATTCATTATTACTGCCACTGAGTACTTCATGAAGTGGGTTGAAGCCATTCCCATGACCTATATCACCGGTAAGCAAATAGCCAAGTTTATCCTTAACTACCTCATTTTCCGATATGGTATTCCCCAAGCCATTGTCACTGATAATGGGAGACCATTCAAGAATCAAGATATCCGTGCCTTATGCACATAATACAATATCCAACATCGCTTTTCAACTCCCTACTATCCACAGAGTAATGGCCAAGCTGAGGCTTCCAATAAAACCATTCTCAAAATCCTAAATAAAATAGTCAATGAAGTTGGTCGTGATTGGCACTTGCAACTCCATCCCGCCCTATGGGCCTACCGCACTAGTATCAGAACACCAATTGGTGCCACACACTATGCCTTGGTCTATGGCTCTAAAGCCATCCTACCTATAGAGGTCGTGATCCCATCCCTCAGAGTATCCATGCAGGACCTGATCGGTGGAGAGGAGTATCGCACTTCCAAATTAGCTGAGATAGAATTACTAGATGAAAGGCACCTTGCTGCGCTTAATCATCTCCATGTCTATCAAAACCACCTCTAGCGTAAGTACAACAAAAAGATCAAAGAAAGATGGTTTCAAGTTGGTGATCTTGTCCTTAAAGAGAATCAGAGAAATCAGGCAGACCAAGAGAAGAAGGGCAAGTTTGAGCCTAACTGGTTAGGTCCCTTTATTGTG
The DNA here is from genome assembly GCA_027924645.1 of Cunninghamia lanceolata. Taxonomy (NCBI): domain Eukaryota; kingdom Viridiplantae; phylum Streptophyta; class Pinopsida; order Cupressales; family Cupressaceae; genus Cunninghamia; species Cunninghamia lanceolata. The sequence continues at coordinate 2,717,609 of BSBN01001394.1, read as the reverse complement.
ACAGTAGCATATGGATCAGGAGCTTATACTTTAGCTACACCTGACGACATTCCTCTGGATGAGCCACTTAACAGTGTTCATCTCAAGAAGTTCTATGCCTGATCCTTAGAGTATTCCAAAAAAAAAAATCCAAAAAAATCCGTCCTCTGGTGAAAACCCAAAAAAATCTGTCCTCTGGTGAAAAAATAGGCGCTATGTGTAGAGTCAGCATCCATCGTCTATCGAGTCTTGTTCATTCCATTTCCATTTCACAACACACTACATCTAGCCATCCATAATAAAACCATTGACCTTGTTTGCATTTCCATCTCTCTATCTAGTATAGCTTGGAAATTTGTCAATGTCCACCATCATCATCCCATGTCTTGGTCTATGTCTACAGTTAACACTGTCTTGTCCTAAGTCAACGCTTTCTATGCCTTCTTCGTCAGTCACCCATGCAAATTCCTCTACCAGAATGGGGGCAACTCTTTCCTTAACCTAGGTCTAGGAATGGATCCTTGTTCGTGGTTCACAAACGCTTCAATCTTTTCTCCTTTCTATGGATAGCATCTTTTAACGGACACATCGCTCCTACGATAAGGCTATTATCTTTTTCAACACTTTTCCCACATCATCACACCAACCAGAACTACATATTATCTCATTTCAATCTTAAGGTACCTTGATCCCATGGATATGGGTATATAGGCAATCTGGAATGCGAAGGAAGTATCCAGTACTCAATTACATAAGATCTCCTTCTTTCACCTCGATCCATTCATCACTCTATCCAGAACTACATATTATCATCTTTCATCACAGGGTATGTAGGCAGTCTGGAATACGAAGGATGTATCTAGTACTCAGGCACATATGATTCATCATTCTTCACCCACCTCAATCCATTGACATGTCATCTTTCTAGTCTTCCATTTATCAAAATCTATTCGCCCCGACTTGACTAACTCAAGCAGAAAAACAACAAGCTAGCGCATCCATTTCAAAGCAAAAGTTCTTAGCAAGCCTAAAGCAAGGCAGCTTGCTTCCAGAGTCATATATTGTCCTACTGTTCTGATTGCCAGCATCCGCTAAGTCCAGCTTAACCAAAGCACCAAATCAATAAGCTTGTCTTCTGCAGAGTGTTCCATTGTCGAGACCAACACACGCATCTCCTGTGACATGTGGCATTTCAGGTAGCAAGATATTGTCTTTTTAGGTAGATAGCCCCCTTTAATGGACACATCGCTCCTACGATAAGGCTATTATCTTTCCTATCCAATCTATCCTGAGCAACCTCTTTGGCAAGAGAATATGTTGGTTGTATGTTTACTTTGTAAGTCAATCAATTTGCTTTATGGTTTACTTTTTGTTCCTTTTTCCATTACCTATTCAAAGCTACCTTGATTTATCTATAATCTTAGTATGTTGCAATGCAGTACGGATTAGGGGCATAATCATTGCTTTTGTGTGCCGTGTTTGAGGAATGATCTTTAGTATCTTTCTTAACATCATATTTATCTTGTGTGTGTTACGACCTAGCATCTTGCATATTAATATTCTTCTTGCATTTACATGTATTGAAGTTTATTTTATGTTCAAGACTATGGCTCCTTCACATGTACCAACAAGGTCATATTATGTCTAAGGGATCTAAGTTCAAACTGCTTGCTTGCAGAGTCAATGTCCATGCACTCAGATATCACAGCACCTTGCTCTTTTATACCTTGGTGGCAAACTATCCGTGTGCTACATCAAAAATAAGGATTGCTCTTTATATACAATTGTGAAACCAATGCAACAAGCTCATCATTTACCCATCTATTTACCCATGGCCTTATATCATTTTCAAAGCAATGATCGATCAACGGTCTTTCTCTCATGTTCTCTCCTATCTCCTTTCTTCTATCTATCATCAACCCAACCTCGTCTGTCTCCAACAAAATCTTCTAGTCGAGCGTCAACATAATTCTTCTATCGCTTCCCTATCTTTCCTCTCGAGGGGGCATCCTACGCCAGCTACACTGGGGCAGCTACCTACACTGGGGCATCAAAAATTGTATCATGTCTTCAATAATCAATTTCTTTGACGCAACGTTGTAAATTGCATTGCATCAAAGAGGGGCAAAATGTAGACACCTTAAAATGACCATGTCGTCACACGACTTGCATTTCATCAATTCTTCTAAACACCTGCATTCAACATTAATTGAATAATCTAATTATTTAATTAATTTCATCAAATTCATCCAAAATTCCAAAATTCAACATTAATTAAATAAATCCCCTTTATTTAATTAATTTCAACAAAATCAACCTTATTCTTCCACGATTAAATAATTTTGATTATTTAATTAAATCATTATCCTCTTTCAAATTTCAAGTCTCCATTAATTAAATAAATTATTATTTAATTAAATCATTATCCTCTTTCAAATTTCAAGTCTCCATTAATTAAATAAATAAATTATTTAATTAATTCATCACAAAATTCTCTCTTATCTACAATTAAATAATTTACATTATTTAATTAAATCAATTGTTCTTCTAAATTTAAATAAATCATGCAAATTTATTTAAATTATCTCAATCCTCTAAAAATAAATAAAATCAAGTATTTTATTTATAATCTTCATATTCCTCTAATCTTGCACAAACAATTAAATAAATTTGTTTATTTAATTTACTTTTTCCTCTAAAAATAAATAAAATCAAATATTTTATTTATAATCTTTTGTTCCTCAATCATGCACAATTAATTAAATAAATTTATTTATTTAATTTTAGTTATCTTCCAATTCCTCTTAAAATATCTTATTAACTCGTGCACAATTAGTCTTATTTTTTAGAACTCTAAGAAAGGCAAAATTACAAGTTGAGTTATCTATTCAATCAATCTTGTTTTCATCATATCTTAATAAAAATATCCTTATGGATTGACACATGTCGTGTGCACATTCATCTTGGTTATTTGATTTATCTCCTCTGTTGATTCTTCTGAATCATCTAGACCGTTGATCAATCTCTGTTGAAACCTATATAAACCCCCCTCATCTCCTTCACAACCCCTCTTCGATCACTTATTCTCAGGTATACTTAACAGCGCTTTGAGCATACATCGCATCGATTGAGCAATTTACGATCTCTTAACATTGATCTTTGAGCAACTTCACGATCTTTTGACATTGATCTTTGAGTACTTTACTTGCTTGTTGCAAACATGGTTTCGCAACACTATTGAGCAATCCACATTCATCCAAAGGGAACAATACAAATCTCGGCAAAAGCTTTCATATTTCATTGATGTATTTGGCATGGCTTTTATTTAGATTCGTTCTCTTTATGTTATTGGTTTTTTTTTATTTTGTTAGTTTATCATAGTCAATTTTTCTCATACACATCTTGGAATTGCAAATTGCTCATGAAATCTAGAAGAAGTTGGAAACATTGTATGAAGGTGATGCACATGTCAAATGTGCTAAGTTACAGAGCCTGAAAGGTAGATATGAATGTTTGACGATGAGTGAAGATAAAAAAATCATTTCCTATATGCAGAAGGTGAATGAACTTGTGTGCAGTATCAGATGTGCTGGTGGAAAACTGGAAGAATCAGAGATTGTTGCCAAACTGCTCAGATCCTTACCTGCTTCATACAAGCATAAAGTTGCTGCTATTGAGGAGATAAGGACTGTGACAGAGGTTACAAGGGATTAGTTGGTTGGCAAGCTTTTAGCATTTGAAATGAGTGAGTTTGGTGATTCTTTTCCTAAATCAGAATCTACAATTAAGGTCGGTGTTTACGGGAAGCAAAGATTTGATCTAGGTGAAATCTCTTCAAGAAGACTAACTAGATATGAGAAGGCAAGGAAGGAACTTGAAGAAGATGAATCTGAGCTTGAAGAACTTGAAGCCCTAATTGCCAAAATATTACCAAGAGGATCCTGTAAGTATGAAGGAAAGTTGCCTTTCAAATGTTTTGCTTGTAATAAGATTGGTCATTTTGCTTCAAGATGTCCGGAGAGGGTTTCAAAGCCAAACCCTAACAGATCTAGGGTTTAGAAGAAATGCTACTATGTCCAAGAAGCAGCTAATGAAGGAGTCATAGATGATGAATTTGATATGGGAAGTACCTCTGGAAATGAATGGGTGTTCATTGCTATCAAAGAAGAAAATCTGGTGCCTACTGAATCTGCTAGTTGTGTGAATGTGGAAAGTTCCTTGGTTGCTCAGGTTGAAGGAAAGGATGAATGGGTGATTGACAGTGGATGTTCTCATCATATGACTGGTGATAAAAGTAAGTTGGTAAGTTTGGAAATATATGAAGGTGGAAATGTGAAGTTTGGAGACAATTCAGCTAGTAGAATCCATGGCAGAGGATCCATCTCTTTTGATGGTAAGAATAACCCTAATGATGTTTTGTATGTAGTAGGGTTGAAGCATAATCTTCTTAGTGTTGGACAGTTGGTTGACAAAGGGTATGATCTCTGATTCAAAGATGGAAAATATAGATTTTTGGGAAGCTCCGAAACTAAGATTGCATCTAGTACACAGACTAGAGGTAATATCTTTCATTTAAGTGGTACTGGTAAAAGTTGTTTGATTGCTCAAATTGATCAGAGTCGGTTATGGCATAGGATAATGTGTCATGTAAACTTTGATAACATTGTCAAGATAAGTACTACTCAGGCTGTGAGAGATCTTCCAAATCTTGTGAAAACTGCTAATAGCATGTGTAAGGAATGTTAGTTGGGAAAACAGAACATAGCTACATTCAAAAGCAAAGAACAATTTTCAAGTGGATTGTTGGAACTTGTGCACACTAATTTGTGTGGTCCAGCCAGAGTTAGGAGTTTGCAAGGAGATAGATATTTTATGTTTCTAATTGATGATTACTCCCGGATGATGTGGGTCACTTTCTTGAGAGAGAAATCAAAGGCTCTTGACAGATTCTAGGTGTTCAAGGCTAAGGTGAAGAATGAGATTGGTGTGAAGATAAAGTGTCTAAGATCTGACAGAGGTGGAGAGTTTACCTCTAGTGAGTTTAATACATTTTGTGAAAAGCATGGAATAACAAGACATTTATCTACCCCTAGGACTCCTCAATAGAATGGAGTTGTGGAAAGGAAGAATCGGACTATTCAAGAGGCTACTAGAACCATGATGATGGAGGCAAATGTTCCACATGTCTATTGGAGAGAGGTTGTGAGTACTGTTGTCTACACTCTTAACCAAGTGCAGATTAAAGGTAATACTGGTAAAACACCTTATGAACTATGGTTTGGTCATCCTTCTACTATAAAATACTTCAGAGTTTTTGGTAGTAAATGCTATATCAAGTGAGATGAAGATCTAGGTAAGTTTGATGCAAGATCTGATGAAGGAATATTTCTGGGTTATTCTAACCAAAGCAAGGCATACTGGTACTTTAACAAGAGATTGAAAAGGATTGTTGAAAGTGCTAATATCAAGGTTGATGAAAGCAAGGAGAGACCTTCCAAGTCTTGTGGATATGAATCAGATGATCAAAATAAAAATCTAAGTGAAGGAGAGCAAGTTCAAACTCAAACTCATATTCAGATTGCTCCAGAGAATCCAATGACTCAAGAAGCTAGTGCAAATGTTGAAGAACAAGTTCAAGAATCAGAAGTTCAAGAAAATCCCAAAACTCCTAGGTATGTAAGGTTGAATCATTCTGAAGATCAGATCATAGGAGATAAAAAAAAAGGTGTTCAAACTAGAAGAAAATTTGTTGAAGATCAAGTGGAGCATTGTTTGATTTCAAAGATTGAACCAAAATCAGTGAATGAAGCTTGTAATGATGAAAGTTGGGTAAAAGCAATGGAAGAAGAATTAATGCAAATTGAAAAGAATCATACTTGGGATCTTGTTCCTAGACCTAAAAATAAAAATGTAATTGGAACTAAATGGGTCTTTCGGAATAAATTGAATGAAGATGGTGAAGTTGTGAGAAACAAAGCAAGATTGGTGTGCAAAGGATATTCTCAGGTACAGGGAATTGATTTTGAAGAAACTTTTACTTTGGTGGCAAGAATCGAAGCAGTCAGATTATTTCTTGCCTTTGCTTCTTACAAATATTTCAAAGTTTACCAGATGGATGTCAAGTCAGCATTCTTGAATGGAGAGTTGGAAGAAGTCTACATTGAGAAACTGGAAGGATTCCAGTTGTCTGATCAAGGAGATATGGTCTACAAATTGAGGAAAGCATTGTATGGACTTAAACAAGCCCCAAGAGCCTGGTATGCAAGATTAGATAAGTATCTTCTAAAGCTAGGTTTTAGCAAAGGCACAACTGACAGTAATCTTTATTTCAAAATTGATCATGAACACATCTTGATTGTTGAGGTATTTGTTGATGATATCATCTTTGGTGGAAATGAGAGCATGTGTAAAAAATTTGTTGATCAGATGCAAAGTGAATTTGAGATGTCCATGTTTGGTGAAATGAATTTCTTCTTAGGTCTGCAAATCATTCAGTTAGGTAAGGGCATCTTCATATCTCAGTCTAAGTATGTGAAAGAATTGTTAAAAAAGTTTGGAATGGAAGATTCAAAACCGGTGAGTACTCCTATGATAATCGGATGCAAGTTAAGTAAAGATGATGATTTCCCTAAGGCAGATCAAAAGAGGTATAGATCAATGATTGGAGGACTGCTTTATCTGACTCAAACCAGACCTAATATTATGAATGTAGTTGGCATTATTGCTATATTTCAAGCTGATCCTAGAGAATCTCATGTTCTAGCAGTCAAAAGAATTTTCATATATCTAAAGGGGACATCTGATTATGGCTTATGGTATCCCAAGGATGATGATTTCACTCTTCATGCATATACAGATGCTGATTTGGCAGGAGATGTGGATGATAGAAAGAGTACTAGTGGTGGTGCTTTTTTCTTGGGAAAGAGATTAGTTTCTTGGTTGAGCAAAAAGCAGGAGGCAATATCTCTATCTACTGCAAAGGTAGAGTATATAGCAGTAGCAAGTAATTGCACTCAAGTTTTGTGGATGAAGCAAATGTTGAAGGATATCAGAGTTATGTTTGAAGATCCTATTACTATCTTCTATGATAATTCAAGTGCAATAAACATCTCAAAGGATCCGGTGTTGCATTCAAAGACAAAGCACATATCCATCAAGTTTTACTTGTTGAGAGAGAAGGTAAATGAGGATGAAGTCATATTGGAGTTTGTTTCTTCAAAAGATTAGATTGTGGATATCTTCACTAAGCCTCTATTTAAGGATACTTTTGAGTATCTTAGAGTGAAGCTAGGGGTTATTACCCCTCTTGTTCAAAACTAAGTTACACTAGTGTGCATCAGTCTGATGGAATTCACAGTCATATCTTGTGATCCGGATTGGTGTTAAGGGGATGCTACTCAGGGGGAGTAGTCAGTATGTTAATTCTGGAGTTTAGTTTGAAACTAAAAGGGAGAGATGATTGCAAATATGTTCTCTTTACCATTGATGTCAAAGGGGAAGAGAAGTCATGTGAAAAACTTGGAAGTAAGTAGTTGTTGGTGAAAGGGGGAGCAGTGGAGAAAGCGGTTGCAGGTGGAGTAGTGAAGAAAGTGGTTGTAGGTGTGATAAGAGAAAGGGGGAGAAGTCCTTGTCTTGATGGTTGAATCAGTTTTTCACATCATATGTTGTCATCAATGACAAAGGGGGATATTGTTGCAAATATGTGCATATGATGTGTTATCATTGATGTTAACATATCTCTTTGTCAGAGATAGTGAAGATAGTGCAGTTCAGTAGAGTAGATTGCTCCGCATTTCTAGTGAGAAGAATATCAGAGTCTGCAGACTAAGGGTTTTGTAGAGGATTGTCTAAAGTTGCTCTAGTTAAGATTTGGGAGGTCCGTATGGAGGATTGGTGAAGTTATGGCCATCTAAGTAGAACTAGGTTTTGTAGTTGTTTAGAGGTGACAGAGTGACAGGAATTTGGTTCGGATTGCTCTGCATTGGAAGGTTATGGTCTGTAGATCTAGAGGTATGTTTGGGATGTTGGTGTGTGTCCTAAATGCAAGTGGTTCATGGTTTGGAGGTCCGCAAGCAATCTTTCTAGTGTGACAATCATGACAGTTAGTGTTCTTGAGTTCCTGTATGAAGATGCAAGTGATTATGGTGATCTGAGGTGGTGCAGTTGTTCTTGTTCATTTCATTGTGCTTGTGGAGGTCTCTAGATCATGTGCCTATTGTGTTGGTAATCCACACTGAGGATTGAGCTTGTGGTTGAAGATTTCTCCTTTGGTGTTGATGTTCTTTCCAGTCTTGGAAAACCATATACTTGGTGCATGTTAAGGATGATCTAAGAGAAGTTCTATGGAGAGTGGCATGTTGTTCAAGGAAGATTTGAGTCCTATCTATGTTTGACCAATAGTGCAATGGTTCGCATGTAGCATTTTAAATCTTGTGATTGTAATTGCTTGTAATGCCTATCTTGGAGAATGTTCGAGATAGATGATTGTAATGCTGACTTTGATGTTCATTCCAAAGTCAATGTCATGTATAAATAAGTGTAATGAAGTCATGTAAAGGGGTTGAATGTGAGCAAAGATGAAGATGTAGCGAGGAAGCATTTGGGGGCAAATCAGAGGTGTTGTGAGCTTCAATGGAACTGAACTTTGGCATGAAGAAGATGTTGTTTCTCAGTTCAACCTTTCTGTGTTAATCTTGTGAATGTTTCCATAGGCAGTGAACCTCTTTGAGCAGTGAGCTCTGGGCAGTGCACCCGAAGGCAAGTTCCTTCCCATTTTTCTATTCTTTTAACAGAAAATAAATCTTGTGGGTTAACCCCCACCGTGGTTTTCCCTTAACCGGGTTTCCACGTAAAAATCCTAGTGTTATGTGTGTTGATTGTGTTTCTGATCATATGTTGTTGATTCATTCTTTCATGGTTATATCATTAATTTGTTAATAAGTGGTAAAGAAGATTAAATGCAATGAAAGATAAAGTTTTGAGACAACTGATTCACCCCCTCTCAATTGTCTGCCCTAATTTCAACATATCCTAGATTTTTGGCAAGACATCACAAATGGCCTAACAATGATGAGTTGCCATTGTATTTTTGCAAATAGTTATATGCAGAGTTCCATTTACATTTATCTGTCGATTATACATATTTCCCTAAACATGCTAGACAAGGGAGAGGGAGGTTTGCAGACAAAGTTGAGTATAGATGACCAGAGTTGCCACCTCCTGTGAACAAGAGGTCCATAGTTGGTCCACACCTTTTGGTTCTTCCAAAAAGTCTAGAACTAGCAGAAGCTGCAGAACCATCAGTAAACCCCTCAAGATGCAAAATTGTTGAGAGCCTCATGACTATTACTAGGGAGGTTGATCAGTTGTCATATGATCATGTTGAGAGATATTTGTTATGTTTGTGGAATCACATTCCTCACACTGAAGCCACATCGACCAGTTTCGATCATTACATTTGTGTTGATATACCATCACCACATGATGTGGCACAGATTAGTGGAGAGCATGCTTTACGTAATATGACTAGATGCATCGCTAGTGATTTATTAGATGCATACCAATTCATCAGCGATGAGTATGGGATCCTACTTGATGGTATATCCTCACATCTCAGGGAACATTTTGGTAGACAGAGGAGATATGGTGAGCTAGCTTCACAGGGTTTGAGGGGACATCAGGATGTTCCAATTGGTCCTACATGCTCCACCCCTCAACGTGTTCCAGATCATGTTCAGGTTACTACACCTGATATTCTAGGAGGTGAATATAGTAGGATTCGTTTTGGTACTGATCCTAAAACATCTACACATCTCTCATTCTCCCTCTGTTCTTCTAAGGTCAATGGGATTGGGAGGGTCCTTGGTGCTACTGCAGTTGAGGTGATTTATTTTAAAAAATTACAACTAAATTAAATTGTGCACATGTTCAAGCTTTGACTCTTGATTGAAATCATGTGTACATGTATGAATTGAATGTGTACATTAGACTCATGTTGATGTTATAGCACCTAGATATGGAGATTTGCAGTATGCTGGCAATCCTAGATAGCATCATGGGGTATTGATTTTTAAGAACACATATATCTTTAATAATTTTTTACATACACACATCAAACTTACAAGTTCTCTAACTAAATACACATGGATAAATGTACATGTACATGTCATATAGGCTCCAGGATCAAGTCATGCTTCTTTTTAGACTCTTGTGCATACTCATCATCTACATGATCTAGACCTTGGATGTCAGGTAATTTAGAGATCTGTTAAGTATTAATTATTTATTTAAAATTAAAATACGTTATATATATGTTTTAAAAATTTTATGGTGTTTCATGTGCAGGGCTCAAGTCAGGGATCAGTTAGATAGGGCCCGAGTCAGGGATCAGGACATGGCTCGGATCAAGGATCGGGACAAGGCTCGAGTCAGGGATCAGGAAGGGCTTGACACATAGCAAGGCTCAATCCATTTACCAAGATCTATCTAGACATTTATGAGTTGTTAAATTACATTAGTTGAACATGTTTTATATTTGTACATTTAGACATTATGAGTATATTTTAGAGACATTGTTATGATTTGCATGCATGTTTTATATTTACATTTGGACATTATGCTAGTTTCGAGACATTGTGAATATGTTTTATATTTACATTATATATATGTATGTGTTTATGTTTTATATCTAGAGACGAACTCTTAAATTATGAGTCATGTATGTTTTATATTTTAGTTTTATATCTTGGACATTTGGACATTATTGATTTATAATAGAAATTTATTTATGATGGAATTTATTTATGATGAAATTTATAAAGATACATGTATGCATTGCAATATTAATATAATAAAATTATTTAATTAATTATTTAGGATGAAATTTGTAATGTATAGATTTTTCTTAGAAAAGTTATTTAATTAAATAAAATTATTTAATTAATTATTTATGATGAAAATTTGTAATGTATAGATTTTTTTTAGAAAAAAAATTAATTAAATAAAATTATTTAATTAATTATTTATGATGAAATTTGTACATCTAGAGATGTTCTTAAATTATGAGTTGAATATATATGTTTTATATTAAATAGTTAAATTAAATATCTTGGACATTTATACATTATTGATATAATAATGTATTATAATTAATTATTTATAATAATTATTTAATTGAGATATAATTTGTTATAATTTCATTACTTTATACTAACATACATGGATGTGCCTGATAGGTCTCTAGATGGATAACTATCTTCTTGGAAGTAACAATTCAAAGGTATACATTAAAAGCCACCATCAAGAATATTATTTAATAATTGATATATAATTTGTTATAATTTCATTTAACTTTGTACTGACATGTGGATATGCTTGACGGGTCTCTCTGGCTAACTATCTTCTTGGAAGTAACTTTATAACTATCAACTCTGATCAACACTCATGGCCATTTGTTGTTTCTAAAGAAATGGACAAAGTAGTATAGATAAACTTTATGGTTGTAAAGACAATACTAACTCTAAGTAATAATATTTTACATTAACACCCCCTTAAGCATAGTTTAGGTGGGCACAATAAAGATGGATCCCAGCTACTAGCCCTGATGAGGTACCCATGTACAAAGTAATATCCCATGAAGTGGAGAAAGGTAGAAATCCTGTGGGAAAAAACTACCCTCCAAAAGAGAGAAAATATGCATGAAAATTATAGAAGTGAAGGAGTACTACTTTCACTAAGTACAATAAATGTTTCCCCAATAGGATATAAAATGATATAAGGTCTATGAAACCCCTATAATACATGTCCTACTGCAATGAAGCTAGATACTTGACAAAGGATGCAGATGTAGATCCAAGAATGCTGAACAATGTTGCTCCCCTTGGGAAGAAATGAAACCAACTGAAGATGTAGGACATATCCCCATTCCAAATAGGAATGTGCAGGAAGATGTATGTATGTTCTTGAATCATGGTGAAGTAGATCCAAGTATGATGATGCCCATTTTGATGTCTTCAAAGACTACTCAGGTGTCTCCATGTGGATGCTGAAGGATACCATCATCATATCAGGTGCATGCCTAATAGATGAAGATGATGACAATCCAAAACCATGTGTAGACGGATGTAGGGTATGAATATCTGAAGAGGATAATGGTGATGTAGCTTCATCGAAACTATCATAAAAAAGAAGACAAATGTCCTCAATGGTGTCTTCCAAATCAACAATGTGAGACTCTACAAATAGACAAGTAATGTCGGGTAGAAATCTATCCTAATCAACAATGCTAGGAAGACTGATATATTTATCTTGTTGCAAGGAAGTACTAGGTCTTGAAGAAGCGACTCTAAAATTTGATGAAGCAACAATAGATGGAGTGATGATTTCCTCTATGTCAACTAGACATTATGTATTTGCATCATGATGTGGGATGTTATTTGTGATCATAGCAGGATCATGCGGAAATGGAGAAATATTTGAGTCTCCATATATCTCCCAAATTTTGATCCATAATGCATGTGGACATTCAATATTCATGATGGCATACAAAGTGGTATCTGGTATATGTAGACTGATTAATCCAACAATATGATCATGAGTATTAAACCACTTATTAGATTCTAATATTGTTTACCTGGTTTAGGGATAAGTCCATTTAGATATGGCACGAGTTTATGGTACCTGAGATGTTTTAGGATGCCATCACACCAAGACTTATAATTAGTCTTATTTAGGTTGATTATAGAAGAGTGAGTATCATATCCCATGATGAAGAACAAGTTAACTCCTTTAGACAATTAAAATCAACACATTATGCAACCCCCATTATTCAATATTTTAGGCCCCAAGTATTGGCACTTTATCATGCAATGTTATAGGTCTAAGTAGGTTGACTAAAATCGAGCCCTAATACTTAGCTTTTTCTACAAACTCTAATTTTGGCACTTTAAAAGTTGCCTTTTACAAGATATTGCTTGACATAGAACTAAAAAATTTTAAAAGAAATCCCTCAAATTTAAGATTACCCCCTATTTGTAAAAAAAGCATAATTTTAAATTCTTTTAAATGCCTATTTTGTTTAAAAATGAAAGCATGATTCTAAATGCATTAAAAACAAAATTTAGGGCAAAATATTGAGGGGTTGAATGGGGCGGCCAAAGATATGAATATAGGCGCTTCCTATGAATGTGAATAGAGCTACTTCTGTTGGATTCCATACCTTCAATGCCTTCTCTCTACTGCTTTCCACAACACAGGGTACACACGCAGGCAGGGGTTGCTATAGAGGATGCAGGAGTCATGGGTGCAGGGGTCGTGGTTATTTGGTAGGGGTCGTGGATTGCTGTTGACCTAAGGCACCTCCTTTATTGCAGAGGATGAATGGACATGCAAGAGACCGCGGCCTTCCATGGCCTGGTTTGGCCCTTCCCTTTCTTGGATTGCTCTTCCATGTCGTGGGTCAACCCAGTTCGGGCCTTCCACAAACTGGATGCTTCCCACGTACAATGCACAGGAATGGCATCGTCTGCTTCCTATGCATAGAACTGAGACTAGATAGGCCGCGAGTTGCTATAGATAATCCTAACGTTGTGCCTTCCTTTGGATCGGCTTCCCTTCTGATTGAAGTCAATGTGCATAGTGCTGAATACCTCAATGTATTTGCACAAAGAAATTCGGCCTCTTCCACACAGACTTTGACGCCTCGCAGGTCAACACAGGATGCCTTTCTACAGAATGTTAGAAAGGGGTGAATGAACTCTTCTCCGCACCAGATGAAATGAACCTCCAATGAACCAACAAACTAACTTAGACACTACTCTGATACCGTATTAGAAAGTAGGATCAACTAAGCAAAGTGCTGGCATCAAATCGGGGTTGATTGATAATGAACAAGCATGTACATATAGTGTTGAGTCATTGGGTCGAATTATAAGTTGATCCTAATACTCAAGGAGTGGTGGTGGCAATATATTTCAACCAAGTGGCAAAGGAGTGGTGACATGCATCTTGGATGAGTTTGACCAACTCTCCAAGTCACCACACAACATACCTAAGGTGGCTTAAGGTCATGTGCAAAATATATGTATAATTACTTAGGCTAAATACTAACTCTAAGTAATAATATTTTACACTAAAACTAGAGTCCTGGGAAATATAGTTCTTAAAAGGTCTAATTCCCTTAGGATAAAGCTAGGATTTAGGCACTTTTGCAGTTTTTGGATATGATTAGCATAAAGGGTCAAAGTAGCGCAAGGCATCTCTCGTGGATTGAGGGTAAGGCCAAGGTTGGAAATGATCTTAAAAACACACTAAAGTGTGGACACCAAAGCGAGTACCAAACATAGCATGAAATTGTGGGCAAGCACAATTTACGATGTTACATTCTGTATTTTATTCTTTCTTTGGCATCTGTGGATTTTTACACCTCCTAAATCTCCTCCATATACATAGGGATAATAGTAGACATACATATTATTTTTCATTTATCATTTACATTATTGCTCTTAGTCCTAGATGCATGTAGGATAGGATGACACACGCAAAATCTAAATCTCCTCATTCCATTGACTTTTTGTGGAGGTCAAAAGACCAAACTATGGACTTGACCATTCACAGAAAAATCCAAAGTAGTCACAACTTTCTCTTCTATCCCAGAATAGGTATTTGATGCTTTAAGACTGCATGGAGGTTTGTGTTTCCTTGTCCCCCTGTTGTTGTATTATTTCATTTGTTCTAAAATTACATTAGACTATATCCTTGTCATTTTATAGTTTTTTATTTATTTATTGCGTCTAGTGTCTCTATTTCTACCTCCCCATGTATAGGTGTTTCTTGCCTTACATATTGTCCTCAATTTTCTAACTCTTCTGAATGACAACATGGAATCTAGATGAGAACACAAGTTCTATAATATAGTGTGGATGCACTAGTTTTCATGTCAGTGAGCTTTTTGGCTTACTTTCTAGGTTCCCTATTACATCCTCTTTACTATTTTGCAATTAGTTTTTAGAATTTTTTCTTGGATTTCCAATTTTCCTTGTTTTCATTTCCTAACTTTATTAATATAGAAATTTAAAATAGCTTAAATTTTATATTACATTTTGGTGAACCCAACTCTTTAACAAAGAAACATTTTTCTTTCTTTCAATTTTCTTCCCTAAAACCAATTAAAAAAAATTGTTTCCAAAGAAAATTGCATATATAAAACTAAAATAAAATACATTTAGATATGAGACTACAATAAGTATCAACCTACAGTTAGATCACACATAAAAACAAGATTACAATTAGATCACACATAAAAACAAGAAAGATCCTCCACACATAAAAAAGAGAATACACAAAAACAAAAAGATAATATAGAGTGACACCTTACATGGAAAACATTAAAATACAATACACTTAGATATAAGATTAAAATAAGTATCAACATGCAGTTAGATCACACATAGAAACAAGAAAGATCCTCCACACATAAAAACGAGAATACACATAAAATAAGAAGATAATGTAGAGTGGAATTTTACATCGAAAGCATTAAAAAATCATTACTCCAGTCAATCCTAATAATTAATTGTAAAAACAAATTTAACGCCGAATGAACATAGAATATGTGCAAATAGCAAACGACAGATTAATTGTAAAGTGATAACAATATGAACATATACTGATAATATAATGAAGTCCATGATGGTGCTCATTGGATACTGATATTGCAAGGTATAGTAATTCTTAATAGCTAATTAGAATACTTCGTAAATTGGCATAACAACATCAATAATCGTCATCATACCTCAGCCCATCTTTAAAATAGCATGCATTGAATGCAAGTATTCACAAAGTTTCATCCCTGTTTCAATTCTAGAGGAGGAATTAGATAGGTTAATGAGTATGGAGATTGTGTTCCTTATGATTTCATGCCTGATGATTTTAACAAATCATCACCATCTAGTCTGTTCAGAGGCAGCAGCATCTAGTCTGGGTCAGTCAGAATGTTTACACTTTTGTTTTCAATCAATATTTCCTTTTTTTGAGAGTGCATAGAATGTGTTCTTAGCCTCTGATATTGATATAGAATGTGTTCTTAAGGGCATAGTATGATTGTTAGTGCAGTGTTTCAATGTTTACTTCTATTTCAAATCCATATTTCTTTTTTCTGAAACAAGTGTATATACATTTTTTTTTCTTTAACTTCTGATATTAATATAGAATATGTTTTTTAAGGTATAGTCTAATACTTAAAGTGTGGTATTGTTTTAGTCATCCAATCATTATGTTAAATATTATCCATTTCAACAGTCAAAAAATAGATTTTGGCTAATAAAAATGGGACAAATATTTTACCATTTTTTATTATAAATGAAGTGTAAAATTGCTATAGACCATTTGATCATTGAAATAAATGATGTTTAAATAGAGTAATTGTGCTCATGAACTTTAAACCTTGGCTGAACCGTTGTAGTCAGACATAGACAAGCCTAATACTTAGAGGTGAGGCCCTTTGTTCTGATCCCAACAGCTAAGCCCAATCAATATCTAGATTTCTGAGGGAATGAACCCCATTAAAAATCTCTTTTGATTAATTAAGAGAAAAAATAAGAAAATAAGTTGGAATGCTCTGTGCTCGATGTTTGCAGAATACCCATATTCCTTTATGACTGTAGATGCTGAAAAGGCAGCTGCAAGGGAATATGATTACATTCTGGTTGGAGGAGGTGCAGCTGGGTGTCCCCTGGCAGCAACACTCTCACAGCACTATTCTGTTTTGCTATTGGAAAGGGGAGATTCTCCTTACGGAAATCCCGATGTTGAGGATTTCAGAGGACTTTTCAAGATTATAGGGGATCCCAAAAATTATCCCTATGTAGCAGAGGGATTTGTCTCTGAGGATGGAGTGCAGTTGGCAAGGGCGAGAGTTCTAGGAGGCGGAACAGCCATTAATGGTGGCTTCTACAGTAGGACGAGCTCCGAATATATTCGGAAAATGGAGTGGGATGAGAAACTTGTGAATGAATCGTATGAATGGGTGGAGAAATTAAACGTCTTCAAACCAGACAAGCTTTTTACTTGGAATTCTGCTGTCAAGGATGCGCTTCTTGAATCTGGAGTTCTTCCTTACAATGGATATAGTTTGGATCGATCAGTGCTTCAATTTTTGACAACAATGGAAAGAGACATACAGCCGCGGATCTTCTCCAGTATGCAAATCCAGAAAATATTGTAGTTCTTCTGAATGCTACGGCCAGCAGAATCCTCTTCAATTTGGTATCAGGTACGTAACCACCACAAAATTTAAGCAGAAAATCCAATTATACACCGGCATGGGACTATGACATTAAATTACAATGAATCAACTACTTAGGTTGGGTGGAGAACATGGGTTTTATTTAAATATGAAATAATTCAAGAGTTAAATAGGCTCTGGTAATTTAACTAATAAATAGTTGTTTTATTTTATTAATAAAAAATATTTTTAACTGTTTTAATCTTCTAATATTATCAATTTCAAATTATAAGTATGTATATTATTCTTGAATGCTTCAGGATTTAATTGTGTGTAAGTTTTTTCTTCAACTTTTGGGATCACACAATGGGATCCATCATTAAGAAGAAAATAGCCAAAGAAGAGAATAGATGTCTTATTTTTGTTAAATAGAATAGTAATTAGACTAAAACTTCTTTCATTAATTATTTTCTTATTATTTACGCTAGTACTTTTATCTTTTATAAAATATTGAGTGAGTAGAAGTTAAAACTACTTCATACCATAGACCACTTTCATAACATAATTTTTTGTTTTTGTGTGTGTGTATGCATAAGATTGATGAGAAGTCATATTGCAGGAAAGATTAAGGCTAGTGGAGTGGAGTTCATAAGCGGCATTGATGGTCTACAATATCAAGTATCACTTAGCCAATTGTCAACCAATAGTGAGGTAATTTTGTCAACGGGAAGCATAGGCAGCCCTCAACTTCTCTTCTTAAGTGGAATTGGCTCAGCACAACAACTTAAAGAATTGAATATTACTGTTCTTTTAGATTTACCCTTAGTGGGGAAAGAGGTTAGAGATAGTCCTCGTGTAATAGCAGTAATAGAATCTTCGAAACCACTTGAATTTTCTTACCCACAAGTAGTGGGCATTTTAGACAATTCACATCTCTACATGGAGTCTGGTAGCATTTTTCTACAGAATAATATCGGAGATATACAATATTTTGGATTTATTGGATTTAAGGTGGCATTTCCCTTGTCAAGAGGTGAGCTTTGGCTTAAAAGTGTAGATCCTCAAGACAGCCCCAATGTTCGTTACAATTACTTCTCACACCCTTCTGATTTACAACAATGTATGTCTGGTGTAAAAGTAATGGTTAATTTGAGTGTGACATCTTCTATTCAAGAGTTTGCATTTACTGATAATGGATATTCCAAAATACTTCAATTCATGGGGATTACATTACCAAAAGATCAATCAGATAATGATGCCTTGACCAAGTTCTGCAAAGATACGCTAGGGACATTTTGGCATTTCAATGGAGGTTGTGAAGTTGATTTGGTGGTTGACAAAAGGTATCGAGTGAAAGGTGTTGATAATCTAAGGGTTGTGGACAATTCAATTTTTAAGGAATCCCCTGGTACCAATCCACAAGCCACTACTATGATGCTTGGAAGGTATTTATTTTTATTAATAATTGATCTAGATTATTTTGTTTTCACATTATAATATATTAATAGTATATTTTGATAATGCAACATATGTAGGTATACAGGAACTCTTATCCTTCAAGAGCATATGGACACTCTAAAAACATGCCAAAATCCTGTAGAGATGATTTGTGAAGATAATGTATACCCTTTTAATCATCATATAATTGAATAATATCATTTATGATAATGTAATTTTGATAACATATATAATCATCATTTCCATGTTAACTCTTCCTTCAAATGAATATAAAAATGATTTCAAGATAACACTTGTAATGAGATTTACAAGAAAATAAAACTTATCTTTTATTATGTTTCATACAAAAGAACACTTGTTATTAAAATTTAACTGATGTTATACAAAAGAATATTTGTTAGTTTTGTAGCTTTAACTGTATAAGTGTCTATGAAATTGGATTATTTGATGGTGTAACTGGCTATTTCTTTTCTAGGGATGGTGTTTAATGTTGGAATTGTTATTTTTTTAAAGCTATAGAATACTTCATTTCTCCTTTTTACATTTAATTTTTTGAAGATGGATTGCATTTTGTTCTTTAATTAATATATATAAATTTAATTGATTAAAAAAATTAGATTTTATTGATATTAAATGAATTAAAATATATATATTTAAAACAACAAATTTGTTATACTATCAGCTCAAAATATATGCACATAACTTATTTAAAATCTAACTATATATTATTTACACAATTTCTTTTAATAATTTTAAAATTCTAAATTAAATATATTATATAATTAATTTCCATTTAAAAATAAAATATTACAAACAATAGGCGATCTTTACAAGAAAAAATAAAAATAAAACTAACCTAACCAAAAGATAGCTTAAAATAATGCTTAAAAAAACATATTACACAATTAAAGATTCATTTTTATCAATATATATAGAGAGGGGATGAATGACAGATTAATAAGTATCCAATGATGTAGGAGGATCTTCCTAGACATTCTCTCTCATTGCGAAGGGAATCTCATTGTAATTTCTCCTTATATGTTGTGGAGGATTGAAATCCTAAATTAATTTTAAAAGTACATATATGCCTAAGCGTATGACTTTTTCTTTGTAATGGACCTTTGACGTGTTTTTAAAAATGTTTTTTTATAGTTACACCGAGAGGCGTTCTTAGCACAATGTGCACATTTTTATGGCCCCGATTTAAATTGACGTCTCCTAACCTATCATAAGGTAAACTATTTAAAGTCAAACTATTTAAAATAATTTAAACTATTTAATGTTTTGGATAGAGGGAATACTTTCCCCCACTATCCAACGCCTCCCATATTCTAGGAGGGAATATGGGAAAGGCTTGCACGATGATAGTGGTGTTGTGGGTAGTTAGGGTTTGGGTTGGATGTGAATACTCGCCAATATGACATTTTGTATGATGATTTTTTATGTACTTTATAGTTTCAAGTTGCATGCAGTTTAAAAATTTGTTGATGTGAGGTGAGCATGAACAAAAACTAAAAGAATCGCCTTCCTACAAATTGCTCAAAGACCGTGGAGGAAATCCTACCTCTCTGAGAATTGATTAAAGGTGTTTGCATGAGTTATTTGTTTGTCTAACTCAAAAATTAAAATTTGTTTGTTGCAATTTCATTAGGCACAAGAAAATAAATTATGCTTTCATTGATGAAGATGAGTGCTTTCAGGTTAAATTGGTGTTCTCCTTAAGTTGAAAGGCTTGCAGAATGATAGTGGTAGACTGTAGTTTAAGCTAGTAGTTTAGTTAGCTTTTATCATTTCTCTGCTAATCTTTGGATTGCTACAAAAAAGTTCAGCAAGAAAAAAAACCATACATTAATGTCAATAGTATTGCCATTGACTATTAAATATAACCCCCGAAGGCCTCGACATTGCAAATTCTCAAGTGAGTTTGAATTCTTATACTGATAATTTTGAAGGAAACAAGGAGAACGAGACACCCAAAAGTCGCGGGGTCGAATCACTGAGATTTTGGGTTTTGTTGATTTTGAAGGTTGGTGGAAGGGGCGGTTGGATCATCTTGGGCAAGCCAATACACTTTGGTTGATTGCTATGGCTGCTGCTCTAGTAGGTGTTGTGGTTTTGGGGTAGAGGTGGTGGAGTGAGAAGTAGAATAATGAGCAGATACGGGAGCAACTCTGTGCCAATGGAGATGTATGTGAAAACCTCCTTACATGTTTTATACTTCATCATTTGGATGTTGTCAAATAGAAAATTAGTTTAACGTCAAAGTAACCAAGTTAAAAATGAAAATCATGATTGCAAAGTTGAGAACCAATTCAATTGAATCTCTAAGTGAAATTAGTAGTTGGATCCACCTAAATGAAACATTACAATCAAAGACATTTTAGGAACAAAGAATATGTGGGGCATGCAACCTAAATCAAGGTAACGATAAAGACACTTCTTTTAATTTGCCCATTACATAATAATATTAGACATACTACATTTTGCAATCATAGTGTTATATATGGAATCTCACATCGAGGGAAACAAACAAATCTTAGAGATTTTAGTTTGTTTTTCTAAATAGGATAGTCAGAGAAACAATCTTCTAAACTCTTAAATATACCTTGATAGGTCATACAGACCAATTTGGTTCAAAGGATGTTAAAATTTAACTCGTCCTATTAGGGTGTTTTAGAATTTAGTCTCAATGAGGAAGATGGATTGTTGAACATCCATGAGGATGTGGTGACCTGTAAAATTTTGTCAATTGGGTTAGTTAAGTTTCCTTTGATTAAGAAAATTGTTTTGACAATACTCAGAACTATGGGCATGTGAACAACCATGAAAAAAATTGTCCCAAAAACCAACGATGAAGAATTTGAATACTTTTTCATGTTAGAATCTTGAAAAGACTATAACCCAAAATCAAATTGAAAGAGCTAGAATCAATAAATTGTAATGCAAAAGAAATGAACAGCATAACAGTACTATGAGAGAATAATGTAACTTCTCCAATGGCATAATTATGAGAGAACTATAGCTCCAACCTTCTTACAAAATGAAGAGGCATGCGGGTAAGTGCAAAAAGATGGGGGGCCAAAAAGTGGCCAAAATAATTTCAAAAAAATTTAAGCCATAACGCGAGCACGTTATGGCCAACTATAAATGAAAAAAAAAGCAAGTGAATTTCATTTCACTCCCATTTTCTCCTCTGCCCGCGGCCTCCAAACCCTCAAAAACGTGCTCGCGTTCTGCAAAACGCCAATCAACACAAAAATCTTGTCAATTCATCGCCAAAATGCCGCCACGACGTCGAGCACGCCAAAGAGGTGAGTTATCTTTGTTTTTTTGTTTGAATTTCTTTCTATATAGGTAGGTTTTTGTTTATTTTTGATGTATATTTTGTTAATTGTCAATAAATGTTAATGCACCTCCTCCTCCTCCTCCTCCTCAAAATCCATAAAATCTTGAGGAGGAAATACTTGCAGAACAACAACCTCCTCCATTCATTCCTCGACATGCCCCTGGAACACAAGATAATATAATGGGGTAAATTGAAAACAACAAAAAATAAATTGAAGATATAATTGCAAGGTTGAAAGATCCTTCCACTTCAACCTTGCATAGGTCCACGCTTGCCGAATCTCTTGAGTCTATGTTATCAAATGTAAATTCAATTAGCAAGCAAATAACTAGTTGGACCGATAAAAAGAGAGAGTTTAGAGATTACTATGCAGATAAATTGTCATACCAAGATGTCAAAAAATTACAAATTACAAAATTAGACTTGTGTTCAATTTTTACAAACCCACAAACAAATCAACCTCCACCCATTACATGCAAGAGGTTCCCTATCCATTGGTGTAACAACCAAGCGATAAGGGACAATTTCGGGCAGAGGTGGTGGATGGTTTTTGACCATCCTTCATGCAATAATAATGAGGTCCCGCAATACTTTTTGAGGAAACTCTACTGCGAGTTTGTCCTCAATAAAGTGACAAACTATTTTGATATGCGGGACTTCCAGGGTAGAGGTGGGGGCTCAGCATAGGATAGACCAGGGGCACGTCTTGACCCACAGCGGGTAATGAGATGAGTAATTAGCAGACCAGCCCACGAGCATGTTTCTATCCCTTCCATTGTGAAGGAGAGTGTTGAGGTCGATACACTGAGGTTGATTAGTGCCTTGACCCAGAGCATCATAGAGCATGCCGATCCTGCAACACAGAGTGGGTTGGGAGATAGTGCGAGGAGTAGGGTCCCACCGCATACTTGCCAGGCTTGCGGGTCAGCCTATGGTTATGACCCCATGGACAGTCAGGACGCAGGTGCACAGGCTACATCTGCAGCTGAGCAGATGGTGATGACAGATACCCTCCTAAGTGAGACTTTCGGCCTTGATACTCAGGTAAATATTAGCAAGTTTATTGAATTTAATTTATTAAATTTCATTTTTGAAATACAAGATTAACTAATTTAAATTGATGATTTTAATGAAATTTTAGGGTCATAGCGTCGATGCAGTTTTGAGTGGTTCTCCACCTACATTTTTCACTAGATCATCTACTGTCGAGGTATGTAACTAGTAAACAATTATAAATATTACATGTGAATAGCATCGTTATATGAATGGTATTCTAATTTCTGATTTTGGATGTTGAATAGGTTAATACTGTAGATTTCATGGCAACACCTGCCAGCGGTGGTGGATTTCAAAGCTTTACGGAGGTAATAAAATAAATAGTTTAATGAATGAATTGTACTTACTAAATTTTTGTATGTGATTTGTGTGTTTTATTGTGTGTACTTCCATGTTTAGATGAACGTGTGTGTATGTTAGGAGCCATGATTTGCATCACTATTATAGTTTTTGTAATTGAATAATGTTGTTTTATTTCCAGATGATGCAGGCTGCGGAGACACCTCCCCATGTTCATAGGGCAATGGAGCAGGGTGTGGCCTCTGCGATTCATAGCTCTATGGCATTGACAGGGGTATGAGGCAGATTAGTAAATTTCAATTTACATTCATTGTTATAGTTGTCTATTTTTGAAAAATTAAAAGATTATTGATTTGAAGTTTAATTTCTATCTGGATGGTTTCTATAGGACATGACATCACCAGGGCCTATTCCTGCTATTGAGGCAAGCGAGGAGACAGATTATATGTTAGCGGTAAGTGATTATTTTGTTAAATGTTTCATTTTTTTATAACATGTAATTTCTATATATTAATGTCTATACTTTTTTTTGTAACAGGTAAAGGTGCAGGAAGAACTAAATAGGAGGAGTAGCCCTCGGGTTCGTAGTAGACCACCCACATGCATGTCTCCATCCCCTATAAGATCAAAGGCTGCTCGTGATTTATTCTCTTCACCAGCCAGAGGGGGATGACTTTTTATTGTGTTCCTTTATTGTATGCCTATATGGCATTTGTGGAAATATATTTTGTATTGTACATAGTTGACATTGTATGCCTATATGGCATTCTTGTAAGCCTATATGGCTATTTTGTATATATGTTATACTTATATCGACAGATATTGATGTATGCCTATATGGATATTTGGTTAATACAAATCTTTTTTATTGATAGCGTCCATACTTGCATTATAAATCCACTTTTGAATGGATATTTGTAGATGGCTACTTCAAATATTTAAAGTCTGATTGTATTACATAGGATGTTTGCATTTTCTTTGATAGGCTTGATAGGCCATGGATTACATGATGGTGTTGATGGAAAAGTATGGTACTAGGAGACTCTAGTTCATTTTTAATAGGCTTATGATTGATAATATCTTTGCATGATTGCACTTGATCTTGGATCATGGGCATGTTGTTAGGATTTTGATTGCATTGTGATGTTTGATGGATAGGCATGGTGTAAGATACCCAACTAGTTCTACGAAAATTTTTCCTTACTTAAACAATTTTACTTGCTATCAATTCATCAACTACTTCAACAACACAAAGATATACATCAAAGATAACTACTTGAATGAATCAACCTTAGAGTTGGTTACTTGTCTAGTTATTTGACTCAATCAACTTGCAATGTCTTATTACATGGATAATGCTTTCAATAGCATAAAGTTACAACTTATTCAATGGAGATACAAAAGAAAGGCCTTGAAGCCTTGATGTTTACAATGGTGTCTACACTTGATCAACTCAATCAAACTCAATGATGTCAATTGAATGTCAACACCTCACAATATCACAAGGGAGCATCACCTTGCTTGTTGCATGGATGAACGTCATAGTTGCAAGACTCTTAGGGTTAGGCACCAACTGAAGGTAGTAGAGACCAGACTAGGCACCATCCTAAGCTGGGTGCTTCCTTGAGGTGGTAGAGACATGGATGAACGTCTGGTGGGGTTTGATGACTCTATATTGACACTCAAATTCACTTAGGCGTAATATTAGTGTTCTTCTAACTAGGCGCCAGATAGGAGGATTCTCATGGGTTTTGGCGCCTAGGTTACAACTTGTCAATTTCTCAAAGAATCTTTGAAACACTTGACTTCCAAGGATTATCATCTTACCCTCTGATGGAGCGCCTTGTTCCAAAATTGGTCTTGGGGGCTTGCATCTCTCTTAGGCACATGTTTGGAGTAATGTCAACTAGTATCAGCGCCTATTATCTCAATTCACACTTGACATCAAACTTTTGAAGCTCTTTTACCCTAGCGCCTTTATCTTCTATCAAGCGCCTAACATTCTGGAGGTGAATTCCATCTTAATCCAAGTCTTCAAGGTACTTACAAGTTTAGGTGCCAAAACAGGGTTATGGAGGAGCAGAACCACGCCTTAGGAGGATGACTGAACCCTAGGCGCCAATTTGAGGTTGCAAGAGCATAGGATGCGCCAAGTAGAGTTTGATGCTCAAAACATTAACATTATTCAGTGAAATCCTTTTTTGACTCTAGGCGCCATTTGGAGGCTAGAAAGAGGGAAGTTGACACCAACTGCATTAGGCGCATTTCTAAGGTGATGGAGACCAATAAGTGTGCCTTGTCCTCTGGCTCTATTCCTTGTTAACTTTACAACTTAGATTATCTGAACAACACTGAGAATGCTTCCCTTCTTCCTGATACAAGTTGAAAGATCCACTGGGCACCATTTCAGGTGTCTGGAGAGATCATCAACCAAGGGCGCTAATAGAGCCTTTGGCAAATGGAAAGAGCACCTTACTTAGATTTGATTTATGGATGCCAGAATTGAGGAATTTTGCGCCTTGGCTAGGAGTTTCTCATTTCAATCTTGATTATTCATCTAAGTGACTTTCCTTAGCTCCCAAGCCTTCAAGCTATCCATTACCCCCTGCTAGGCACTCAAAATAGAGTGTTAATGCCTTATGAAGGTTAGGCACATTCGGAGGGTGGGGTAGGCAAGTGAGGGTGCCAGACCAGGCCTTGAGACTTCTCTCCTCATCAATGGCTTTCAATCCTAGGCGCCAGATCCAAGGAGTTCCAACCAACACATGCGCCTAGTGCTGTGAGTTCACCCAAAGGACATCTTTAACTTGAAAACTTTCAATCTTCATCCATCTATGCTAGGCGCTCAATTGGAGGATCCCTAGAAACATGTATAGGAGCCTTGAGGTTCTCAGGTGCTTAATTTGGATGATCCTTGTGCTAGGTGCTTAGTAAGGAAAACTGGAGTGAAATGGGCTCCTAGGCTCCCAAGCTTCCATACTTAGTCAAATTTTAGGGTTCTGACCTTGTTCCTGCAAAACAAACAGATAGAGTTAGTCCGAAACCAATTCATTCCCTCATCATTTGGAATTAGCCTCCGGGAATGAGGAATAGGCTAATCCATTATACACTTGATGATCAAGCCAGGAACGGGGACATGACACATGGTACTAGGCTAATCATTTTGGGTTTTGCATGAGCCTCGGACAAGGTAATAGGCATAGGGTTTTTATCTTGCATAATATTTTTTTCAAACCAAGGGTCCATGATGGAAATGATTAAGGATGATAGAATGTTTGGATTTTGGACTTTGAGATGTTTATTGTTGTAAATGTTTATTGTTTAGACTCAAATTTTGTTAAATGGTTGTTTGAAAGAGGACACATCAAACACAACAATAAGATTGGTTTAAGTATGGATGCAAATGATGTTTACTAGTTTACTAATGTGATGATGTTTACTAATGTGATGATGATTTTGCATGTTTTCAATGGTTGGGATCTACAAGTTATGCATTTTTTTGGGATGCACACCTCATTGATTGTAGTGGGATGACTTGATTGCATATTGCCTATATCCACGGGATGACTTTGTTATTTTTCCTTGTCTATGCTCATTTGCGCAATGGTATGTTGCATTGGGATGAGAGGATGGATGTTGCTTTGATAGTGATGTGTATTCGTCACCTAGTGATGGATGATCTTATATAGTGGTTGGGTGTAATAGTTATCTTCATGTGGTTGTAGATGTTGATCCTTGGTTTAGAGGTGTTTGGCAGTGTGTCTTGGTGGACTCTTGATTCTAGATTAGAGTATTAGCATGATACAAGTTCTCTTGAGACTAGGATGTCTGTATTGGTGCATGAGATCTTCTAGGAGGAGATGTTAGATCATGATGTCATGTTTGGATACCTAATTTTGTAGTTGGATTTTTTACAGTGTTCTTGTTGGTTCTCTTGGTATTGAGTACATTGGTCATGTGCTTGGGAGCTTCATGATAATGTGGTGTTGCATTTGGAGCTTAACATGGATTGATTGGTTGTAGGTTCTCATACATACTTCGAGACTTGGGTGAGGCTAGAGTTCTCTTGGGATTAGAGACACTTGTTGAGACGGTTACCCTTTAGAGGTTTTAGCAGGAAGACCAAGGAGACTTTCACTTGGATATGGGCATGAGTTAATTATGGACCTAGAGAAGATTCTTATTGGTTCTAGAGGGTTCATTCGAGGGGTGTCTCTAAACATGCTTTTTCTCAGGCACTAAACTGGAGTTGTCTAGATGCACAAGTGTGCCTCCCTCAATGAAGTTCCTTTTGTTAACTTAGTTCATCCTAGTGACTCAAGGGGTTGTTATATTCTTTAGGCGCAATCTTTCATAGACTAAAACATTCACTCCATGTTAAGGCGCTCAAAGGAGGCTCTGGAGATGGAAAATGGCGCCTTAACTCACTTATGTAAATTTTGGACTTTTAGGCAATTGCAAGATGTCTTGGAGGGCTCAATTCTTCAAGGCGCCCATTTTGTTCACCACTTGTAGCATCAATTGTTCAAGGTGCATGTGTGATTTGGTCAAAAACAGGCGCCTAGAGTGAATAGGCTTTCATCCTGACTTAATACACTACCTCCTTCTGACGATTTTTGGGGCAGTAGAAAACCTTTCACCACGGGCAAATGCCTCAGAGCTATAAAAAATTGAGAGAGGTTATTGTAGAGGCACTCTATGTGATCGCGTTGCCTCAGACGGAATGTTTCTAAGTGACACAGTTTTTGAGTAACATCTCGTCAAAGATTGCTGCCTTTTTGCACTTTGGACTCTTCAGGGATATCGTCGGTACAATGTAGCTCCGACTGTTTCGACATGTTTGGGTGAAAAATAGGACCATGCCTAGTGTAAATGTACCCATTCAGACGCATTGGAACAGTCAGTTTGGTCGCATCAGGAGCAGGACGAAAGCTATACCCCTTTGCAACTTTACACTGCCTCCTTCTGATGATTTTTGGGGCAGCAGAAAACCTTTCACCACAGGCAAATGCCTCGGAACTATAAAAAATCAAGAGAGGTTATTGTAGAGGCACTCTACGTGATCGCGTTTCCTCAGACGGAATGTTTCTAAGTGACACAATTTTTGAGTAACATCTCGTCAAAGATTGTTGCCTTTTTGCACTTTGGACTTTTCAGGGATATCGTCGGTACAATGTAGCTCCGACTGTTTCGACATGTTTGGGTGAAAAATAGGACCATGCCTAGCGTAAATGTACCCATTCAGACGCGTTGGAATAGTCAGTTTGGTCACATCAGGAGCAGGATGAAAGTTACACCCCTTTGCAACTTTACACTGCCTCCTTCTAATGATTTTTGGGGCAGCAGAAAACCTTTCACCATGGGCAAATGCCTCAGAGTTATAAAAAATCGAGAGAGGTTATTGTAGAGGCACTCTACGTGATCGCGTTGCCTCAGACGGAATGTTTCTAAATGACACAGTTTTCGAGTAACATCTCATCAAAGATTGTTACTTTTTTACACTTTGGACTCTTCAGGGATATCGTCGGTACAATGTAGCTCTGACTGTTTCGACATGTTTGGGTGAAAAATAAGACCATGCCTAGCGTAAATGTACCCATTCAGACGCGTTCGAACAGTCAGTTTGGTCGCATCAGGAGCAGGACGAAAGTTACACCCCTTTGCAACTTTACACTGCCTCCTTCTGATGATTTTTGGGGCAGCAGAAAACCTTTCACCACGGGCAAATGCCTCAGAGCTATAAAAAATTGAGAGAGGTTATTATAGAGGCACTCTATGTGATTGCGTTGCCTTAGACGGAATGTTTCTAAGTTACACAGTTTTCAAGTAACATCTCGTCAAAGATTGCTGCCTTTTTGCACTTTGGACTCTTCAGGGATATCGTCGGTACAATGTAGCTCTGACTGTTTTGACATGTTTGGGTGAAAAAGAGGACCATGCCTAGCGTAAATGTACCCATTCGGATGCGTTGGAACAATCAATTTAGTCACATCAGGAGCAGGACGAAAGTTACACCCCTTTGCAACTTTACACTGCCTCCTTCTGACGATTTTTGGGTCAGCAGAAAACCTTTCACCACGGGCAAATGCCTCAGAGCTATAAAAAACTGAGAGAGGTTATTGTAGAGACACTCTACGTGATCGCGTTGCCTCAGACGGAATGTTTCTAAGTTACACATTTTTCGAGTAACATCTCGTCAAAGATTGCTGCCTTTTTGCACTTTGGACTCTTCAGGGATATCGTCGGTACAATGTAGCTTCGACTGTTTTGACATGTTTGGGTGAAAAATAGGACAGTCAGTTTGGTCGCATCAGGAGAAGGACAAAAGTTACACCCCTTTGCAACTTTACACTGCCTCCTTCTGACGATTTTTGGGGCAGCAGAAAACCTTTCACCACGGGCAAATGCCTCAGAGCTATAAAAAATTGAGAGAGGTTATTGTAGAGACACTCTACATGATAGCGTTGCCTCAGACGGAATGTTTCTAAGTGACACGGTTTTTGAGTAACATCTCGTCAAAGATTGCTGCCTTTTTGCACTTTAGACTCTTCAGGGATATCGTCGGTACAATGTAGCTCAGACTGTTTCGACATGTTTGGGTGAAAAATAGGACCATGCCTAGTGTAAATGTACCCATCCAGACGCGTTGGAACAGTCAGTTTGGTCACATCACGAGCAGGACACCAAAAATGCAAAAGTTGCTTTGTGCAACTTGATAACATTGACATTTTTTTGCAACATGACTCAAAGACTCAAACTGACCCCAAATGACTCAAAGTGACTTAAAATCACCTTGATTTGGTGCCCAATGTACATTATAGAGGTCGAGGCACTCCTTATCATTCAAACATCTTAGATGAGCGCATAGGAAAGGAAAAAGCTCTAAGTTTCATCATCATGAGCGCCTAATATCAAGAGACTTTAATGGCTCAAACCTTAGCATGGAGTCCTAA
Source organism: Cunninghamia lanceolata (assembly GCA_027924645.1). NCBI lineage: Eukaryota > Viridiplantae > Streptophyta > Pinopsida > Cupressales > Cupressaceae > Cunninghamia > Cunninghamia lanceolata. The sequence continues at coordinate 2,687,296 of BSBN01001394.1, read as the reverse complement.
GGCGCATTTCATGTCTCTTTTCATCCAGTTTGGCACCCTTATATAGATTTTTCAACTTGATTTGGCACCCTATATGTGAAGGAAGATCTAAAGGCATGAAAGTGGATGTCATATTGCAAGAGTTTGGATCATCAAAATTGAAAGAAATAAGTCTATTAAGCTTGGGCGCCTTTGGTCTTCTTTTCATTCATTATGAGTGCCTTGGGAGAATGGTATATAGGTCATCATCATGATTGGGCGCTCTGGATCCAGAGTGTTGGAGAGATCATCAAATGGTGTCTAGTAGGGTGAGTTATGAGTTTGGTCGCATCAGGAGTAGGACACCAAAAATGCATAACATGATGATGTAAAAATGTGTACATATGTGTAAAAATGCAGGAGGAAATAAAAAAAAGACAAACCTTACAAATTAATGTGCATACTTACAACTCAATGTAACATAACTTTACAAAATCAATGTGAATACTTACAAATTAATCCAATGAACCATCCGGGTCTGCTCTACTCTTTATTGTGTCAAGTATTGCTTCATGGTCAGACTCACGCACCTTCCACAATATTTTGTTCAAAGGTCTACCCCGATACTTTATCAAATGAACATTGGATGCCACGACAAGGTTCGAGTAATGAAGAATCTTCTGATGCATGTCAAAGTCCTGAAATAGCCAAATATTAACACTCTTATGTGGGTACCTTCTAAGCCATGTTCCAGTAATAACCACTGATCCTGTAGGGTATTTGATGTTTTCTCCATCTGTAACAGGGGCCTCCAATTTCTTTTTGGCCTCAACACAACGACATAAGTAATAATATGTTCCCTCTTCATTATCTTCATCTGCAATAACTGCATATACGTGCCCTACATTGATATGTCTAGCAAATTAGATGAAATTAGTCAACATTACAAAAACACTACAAAGTAAGATGACATTACCTGGTTGAACTAGATGAAATTAGATGCATATACGTGCCCTATATTACCTGGTTGAACTAAATCTGATATGTGGTCAAAGTCAACTGACGATTCCATCTGTGTTAGTTCCAGTGTCGTCGGGGGTCGATACGTGTCAAGTGGGCTAAGATAACTTAACTGCCATTCGTCAACCCACTCCTTTGACTTGCACTCATCCCAAACTTGAATTGTACAGGAAGAACAAAAGCATGACATCTTTCGTGTATGGATACTCCATGAACCTGTAATTCAGCTTCTGAAAGAGTGCATCTCATTTGATCCTGTCAGTGTACAACAATCCTCATATGGTGCAATGTTAGTATCATCTATCAACCAAAAAAATCTACGAACTAAAGACTTACCTTCATTACCTGGACCCATGGAAGCATTACACCACTCGACAATCGATTTTGCATCTGTCAACTTTGCACTGTCTTTATACTTTAACTCCTCTCGTGCTATGGCTCTTTTGATACATGCTCCTGCACCATCATGCTCCCCCTTTCCATGCCTGGCCTCACAAAAGTTCCACATATGTTGAATACTTGTAAAATTATGCCTCCTACTCAACCAATAGAAATTTCGCGAGTTCTTGAATTGTGACGCACAATTATCTGACCATATGATATGTTGACTGAACGATATGCCCCTTCTATCCAAATCATTGTAGAACACCTGAAAGCAACCTTGCACGAACTCCGTAGAATGCGTGCGATCATCACTAATATAGAAATTATACTCCCTTATGATCTTTCTGTCATCCTCTGTACTATCATTCGCATGAATGAATGCGATGTGCACAAATATAGAAACCTGTGTGGAGTTGTAATATTGTGATTGCACCTCACACTGTGGCTGTAGACTGTAGTTCTCTGCAAAGTCGACAACTGAAACAATGCTACCAACCAGAAATGTGTCCTTGCATAACTTGAATTGCAAGTCCAACCATCGAGCTCTATGGGCATGTCTTGCATACTCATACACTATGCTGTCACGAAATATAGGCATAAACTGATACACTGGAATCTTTTCAATAACTAATTCACACATCTTTGCTTCTTTACCATCTTTTGTATTGTATGCCACTGTTTTATACTTGCCAAACTCTACTAGTTCATTTCCAACCGCATGTGTTATTTCCATATGTTCACATATTGGCAAATGTTTCAAGCCACCGCAATGATGACATGTGCCATCCAAGCATAATTTCTTGTAGAATATTTGACCTTCCTCTCTTTCACATAAAATTCTTGATATGAAGTCTCTTGAAGATGTTGGTGGGGCACATATGGCACAACCCTGCAAATCATTGTTAGTATGCATATCTAAACATATAGACCTATAAGCATCAAAATGGTTAGAAAATTCAATATGTAATCTACAACAACAAGTAGTGCGTGTGTGATTTATCTTAACATAGAAAGGTTTTAGCATTTCAAAATATCTTTGACAAATTTTAATTTGAGGATACTTCTCTAGAAATTTACCATAAAACTGTGTTTGAGTCTCATCCAAAAAATGCTTTGGATGTGGCTCGCGGTTCTGACTACCGATTCTCCTTCTTACCACATCCCTTTGATTCGGAGATACCCTTGTGTAATTCTTCCAAAAGTCTTCAATTAGTGATCTCAATGCTTCAACAATTAGTTTATCTTTTCGTGGTAGTCTCCTCGAGAACTCCCATAATTCATTGGCATTACTGTCCTCAATTCTTTGGCGTCTTCCAATGGCTCTTGATAAAGTTTTCCTATTAATTCTCAATTCTTGGCTTGTCTTTCTAATGAGACGAGCTTTCCTTGTTTGACTACTTACTATAGTCGATGTAATCACATGCCGTGTTGCATTACTATCTTTTGTGCGTGAGGTGTTACCCACACTCTCATACGCACTCATTAGATTCTTGACAATAGATTTTTCACTTGAAGCCTCTGATGTTCTCAACCCAATAATCTTCATGATAGACCTATACTTTATACTTCACATCATTTCAATGAATAGTTGACATCTTGCAGTCTCATTTAACTTTTCAAAGAACAATCTCCAAATCTTATTAGCATATCTTCTACAAGTGCGTTTTGGAATCTTACCTTCCATTGGCTGCAAAATATTCTCATCAATATCAATCAAATACTTTGGCTTTCTATGCAAAATTCTAGGTGGTGTCAAGTTAGGTAAATTCATCTCAACATTAGGAATTTCATCAATATTTAAATGAGATGGGTTAGATGGCATACCTTCGATCGAAGATGGAATAGATGACATACCTTGAGGTTGAGATGGGAACGATGGCGTACCTCCTTCATCACATGTGAGTGATGATGTACTCTCAACTTGAGATGTGGTAGATGGTGTCCCTACATGTTGACTTGCGGTAAAGGACGTGTCTCCAACTATGGTATTCAAATCTCTCGTACCACGAAGTTTTTGCATTCATTCTCTTTGTGCCACCAATACCATATCTCTTTGTGATGGTTGTGGTTCCTCTTCAATTGGTATGTCTTCATTTATCGTGTCCAATTTCCTCTTCTCACGAAGTTCCCTCATAGCCATTGCTTTCTTTGCATTCTTAGCTTCTATCTCTTCCTGTGTTGGTTTAATTCTTGATCGTTTCCTCGGCATGACGGAGAATTTGTCTGTAGCATGATAAAGAGACCAATATTAGTTCCTAAGAAATTAATACATGATAATAGTGGGATTGTATTTTTTTATGTTGTAAGGATTTATTCTTGTATAGTTTGACATCATGGTATGAACTAAGGTTTGTTTATTACACATAATTATTAAAGAGCCCAAGTGTAGAAAATATACATGGCATCATGTGAGATTGTAGGTTGCTTTCTTGATTGGGAATGTGTCTATTTTAAACATGTATGATAAAGCATGATAAAGTAATTCAATCTGAAATAAGGAAAATGTAAAGAACATGCATGTAAAGACTTGACATACCTAAAAAATGAAGATTTGAATGGAGAGAGTACCCAATTATGTAGTGTTTTTATATTCTTGCATCAAACTCATCAACAATTTGAGTTTTTCACCACTTGCTTCCTTTTCAATGTTAAATTCCTAAAATTGAATCACAATTAACATTGCAACACTACAAAAATTGAAACTTGAATAGATATATATCAAACTTGGTGTGAAAACTATGTTATTTCCTCCTTCTCAAGTTGGCAAAGCAGAAAAGGTGGTGGAAAGATCATGCAAAGGTGGTACAATGTGTCAAATGTGCATGTGAACTTCCCAATAGAATGAAAGCACTTCTTTTTTGTCGAAGCACGCGCAGAATCAGTAAGAAAATAGAGCATGTGGGCCTGGATCACGGGGGTAACCACTTTTTTACCGTTTCAATAGAAATACAAAACGCGAGCGCGTTATAACGTGCTCGCGATATAACGCGCTCACGTTTTGTCCTACTATAGATTCCTAAACCCTCAACTCTGATCCCTTGACCCTCAACCCTCAATGTCAAATCCTAATCCCTCAACCCTCAACCCTATCCCTAAACCCTCAACCCTCAACGTCAAATCCTAATCCGTCAACCCTCAACCCTATCCCTAAACCCTCAACCCTCAACGTCAAATCCTAATCCCTCAACCCTAATCTGTCATCCCTCAACGTCAAATCCTAATCCCTCAACCCTAATCCGTCATCCCTCAACTCTAATCCCTCATCTCTAAACCCTAAATGCTATCCCTAATCCTACACCCTCAACAGACTCGATACTATACCTTAAACTCTAATCCCTTATCCCTAAACCCTCCAACCCTATCCCTAATCCTTACAACCCTCAACCCTAATCCCTCAACCCTTAACTCTGATCCATCAACCCTCAACACTATACCTTAAACCCTAATCCCTTCAACCTCAACCCTATCCCTAAACCCTTGACCCTCGAACCTCAACCCTCAACCCTCGACGTCAAACCCTAATCCCTCAACCCTTAACGTTGATCCCTCATCTCTCAACCCTAACCCTAAACCCTCAACCCTCAACCCTCAACTCTCAACATTAAACCCTAATTCATCAACCCTAAACCCTAATCCCTCAAACCTAAACCCTATCCCTAAACCATCAACCCTCAACACTATACCTTAAACCCTAATCCCTCAACCCTCAACCCTAAACCTTATCCCTAAACCCTAATCCCTCAACCCTCAACCCTAATCCATCATCCCTCAACTCTAATCCCTCATCCCTAAACCCTAAATGCTATCCCTATTCCTAAACCCTCAACAGACTCGATACTATACCTTAAACTCTAATCCCTTTTCCCTAAACCCTCCAACCCTATCCCTAATCCTTATACCCTCCACACTCTACTTTAACCCTACTTCCTCGACCCTCAACCCTATCCCTAAACCCTTGACCCTCGAACCTCAACCCTCAACCCTCAACATCAAACCCTAATCCCTCAACCCTTAACTCTGATCCCTCGACCTTCAACCCTAACCCTAAACCCTAAACCCTCAACGTCAAATTCTAATCCCTCAACCCTTCACTCTAATCCCTCAACCCTAAACCCTATCCCTAAACCCTCAACACTATACCTTAAACCCTAATCCCTCAACCCTAACCCTAAACCTTGTCCCTAAACCCTAATGCCTCAACCCTCAACCCTAATCTGTCATCCGTCATCCCTCAACTCTAATCCCTCATTCCTAAACCCTAAACGCTATCCCTATTCCTAGACCCTCAACAGGCTCGATACTATACCTTAAACCCTAATCCCTCTACCCTCGACACTCTTATTTAACCCTAATCCCTTGACCATTAACCCTATCCCTCAACCTCAACCCTCAACCTCAACCCTCAACCCTTAACCCTCAACTCTCAACATTAAACCCTAATTCATCAACCCTAAACCCTAATCCCTCAAACCTAAACCCTATCCCTAAACCATCAGGCCTCAACACTATACCTTAAACCCTAATCCCTCAACCCTCAACCCTAAACCTTATCCCTAAACCCTAATCCCTCAACCCTCAACCCTAATCCCTCATCCCTCAACTCTAATCCCTCATCCCTAAACCCTAAATGCTATCCCTATTCCTAAACCCTCAACAAACTCGATACTATACCTTAAACTCTAATCCCTTATCCCTAAACCCTCCAACCCTATCCCTAATCCTTACACCCTCCACACTCTACTTTAACCCTAATCCCTTCAACCTCAACCCTATCCCTAAACCCTTGACCCTCGAACCTCAACCCTCAACCCTCGACGTCAAACCCTATTCCCTCAACCCTTAACTCTGATCCCTCATCTCTCAACCCTAACCCTAAACCCTAAACCCTCAACCCTCAATGTCAAATCCTAATCCCTCAACCCTAAACCCTATCCCTAAACCCTCAACACTATACCTTAAACCCTAATCTCTCAGCCCTCAACCCTAAACCTTATCCCTAAACCCTAATCCCTCAACCCTCAACCCTAATCTGTCATCCCTCAACTCTAATCCCTCATCCCTAAACCCTAAATGCTATCCCTATTCCTACACCCTCAACAAAATCGATACTATACCTTAAACTCTAATCCCTTATCCCTAAACCCTCCAACCCTATCCCTAATCCTTATACCCTCCACACTTTACTTTAACCCTAATTCCTCGACCCTCAACCCTATCCCTAAACCCTTGACCCTCGAACCTCAACCCTCAACCCTTAACATCAAACCCAAATCCCTCAACCCTTAACTCTGATCCCTCGACCCTCAACACTATACCTTAAACCCTAATCCCTATCCCTCAACCCTTAACCCTTAAAACTTAAACCCTATCCCTACACCCTCAACATTTGACACTATATCTTAAGCCTTAAACCCTCATCCCTAAAGCCTCAACCCTCAATCCTTAAACCTTCAACCCTAAACCCTATCCCTAATCCCTCTACCCTCGACACTCTAACCCTAACCTCAACATTAAATGCTAATCCATCAACCCTAAACCCTAATCCTAAACCCTCAACCCTCAACCCTCAACACTATACCTTAAACCCTAATCCCTCAACCCTCAACCCTAAACCTTATCCCTAAACCCTAATCCCTCAACCCTCAACCCTAATCCATCATCCCTCAACTATAATCCCTCATCCCTAATCCCTAAATGCTATCCCTATTCCTAAACCCTCAACAGACTCGATACTATACCTTAAACCCTAATCCCTTATCCCTAAACCCTCCAACCCTATCCCTAATCCTTACATCCTCCACACTCTACTTTAACCCTAATCCCTCGACCCTAAACCCTATCCCTAAACCCTTGACCCTTGAACCTCAACCCTCAACCCTCAATGTCAAACCCTAATCCCTCAACCCTTAACTTTGATCCCTCAACCCTCAACCCTATCCCTAAACCCTAAACCCTCAACCGTAATCTGTCATCCCTCATCCCTAAACCTTAAACGCTATCCCTATTCCTAGACCCTCAACGGGCTCGATACTATACCTTAAACGCTAATCCCTTATCCCTAAACCCTCCAACTCTATCCCTTATCCCTTAACCCTTATGATTAATAGCCTTGAACGTAAAAAAAATTGAGTGGGACATAACGCGAGCGCGTTATAACGCGCTCGCGTTATGTCAAACATTACAAAAGACAAACTTGCGGGAAAGAAAAATGCAAGGCAAAACATAACGCGAGCGTGTTATAACGCGCTCGCGTTATTTCTTTCTTTGGGAATCCCAAGCCCTGGGCTTGGGATTTGCTTTGGATTTCCAACCCAAAGGCTTGGAGTGCCTTATGAACAGTCACAGACGTATTTTTCTATATTCTTCAAAATTTCACATAATTTCGTTCATGCTAACCCTTAGATTTGCACGTGTTTCAAGGTTGAACAAATCGAACACATGGGTAATGTTAGGCTTTCTCTTAGCTATTTGATGATGTGATTTTTTTCACATTTTAACAATGTTAAGCCTTTCATCTTTAATTTCTTTTGTTTGTGTGTCCGTTTTTAGGCAAAAACCACTATTTGGTCTTTTTTTCATTGTAAAATAACTATTTATTCAAATTTCAAAAAAATTACATATTTAGAAACTAGACTCCATTCTACAAATATTAAAAAAAAAAAAATGATTTTCAATTAGTTTTCAAAATTTATAGGGGTAGCACGGCCAAAATTCTATTTTTTAGGATGTGTCCACTTTAAAAATTAGTAAAAAATTAAATATTCATCAAAAAATTATCAGAAAAATCAGGCATAAACTACATGCTATTAGCTAATTTTTCACTGAAGCGATTTTAAAAATACCAAAAAAAAGTTGACATTTTGAGGGAGCCACAAAACATGCTATGTTATGTTTTTTTGACAGAAACAACACCAATTTCTGTGGCTCCCTCTTTTGAACCTCTTAATCTATGCCATTTTCAAAACAAAATAGTAGTTTAGAAAGTAGACTCGGAGCACTATGAACATTGTTTTGGTTGCATCTCCAAATTTTGAGTGTAACTATGCTCAATTTCTCATCCAAGGCCAGTATTTCCTGATTTCAGAAAAAAAGTGGCCACTTAAGACCCCTTTTTGGCCCCCCATCTTCTTGCACTTGCCCATGCCTTGCTTATAAAGACAAGGATGAAAGATAAGTTGTAGTCATGTGATAAGTGTCATATTCCTATTACATGTGACAACTAGAGGTCAAGATGCCAACTAGTTGATGTGTAGAATATGACAACTATAAGACAACTAGAGACAACTAGAGACAACTAAAAATATCTAGAAATATCTATAAGGCTCACTAAGTCAACTTAACATGTGAATATATGTGTGAATATTATTTAACTAATAAATAGTTAAATAATATGAATTATCCACACAAGGGAAAAAACTAGTTAAGTAATATCCATATTCACACTAACACCCCCCTTAAGTGTAACTTAGGGAGAAGATGACTACAGCAAGAATGCAAAATGGCAACAAGGCCATATTAGGTACCCATGTACAAAAAATCTCTCACAAATGGAGAAAAGGAGAAAACCTAGTGGGACAAAACTCCTCCCCAAAAGAGAGAAAACATAAAATACTCTCTATAGTATGAGAAGAACAAAACTCCTTGTGGGGAAAAAGTCCCCCCCATAAGAGAGAAGACACCCCCCCAAAATAGAGAGAGTGAGATAAACTATGAAACCCCCCACAATGAAGTAGATTCTATTCCAAAAGAGGATGCCCATATATGAATACTTAAGATGATCGATTTGTGGCAAATGACATTTCTCCCCTTAGGAAGAAACAACTCCAATGGTGAATGTTGAAGTAACTCTCATTCAAAGAAGCAAGGTGAGGATGGAAGTCTCCTAATATATCATGTCTCAGAACACTGCTCAAATGAGTCACAAATAAATCAAGAGCCCTAGGCCTAACTGAAATAAGTGACCTCTCAAAATTATGTGAAAACTGATGAAGAGCAAGATCCAAAGAACTGATGAAGAGAAAGATCCAAAGAACTGGTGTATGGATGTGGAATGTCAATGCATGCCATATGGCTACAATGCAAATTCCACGAGATGTCCTACGAAGAATCACTGGAAGCCCTCAGTGAAGCCTCTCTAAACATTGTAGAAATAGTAGGCACGTATGTGTACTGTCATCAAAGAGGAGAGATAACCCCTCAAATGTGTCCGCCAAATCATCAATGTGAGACTCCATAAATAAAGATTATATGTTTGCAAGATTAGAATTGCAATGAGATGGATCGAGAAGACTAATATGATCTTGCTGCAAAGAATCATTGGAAGCTCTCAAAGAAGCAACACTGAACTCTGATGTAGCAACGGGTACTATAGATGGGGTATCAATAGACTGATCATCATATGAGAATGTGTCCACACAAGATGAGGCAACAAAAGTCTCAGTATCATCCACATAAGCCTAGTCATCTAAGGAAACATCACTTTCAGATGAAGATCTAAAGTCTCCATGCAACTGTCAGATAATGGTCCAAGCAGTGAAAGGGCACTCAGTGTGCTCTTTGTGATGTAGAATATCCTCAGAAATAGTAAGACCTATTAGTCCATAGACCATGTCATTATTGTTGAACCATGCATTCTTCTTATCATTGTCACTTGGCTCAGGAACGAGTCCAAGGAGAAAGGGCAATAGATCATGTTCAAGACAGTGATTCTTTATCACTTGTTCCTAAGATAAATAGTTCTTTGAAGTTAGCTTGACAATAGAAGGATGGAAATAAGTATTGAAATCCATGATGAATCCACCAAAAATAGAACTTTATCTCAGTTCATGATTACAATAACCCCATAAAACTCAAAGAGAGAATGAGTGAATAAGAGTCACAAGAGACACCCCCCTTTTTACTCAATCAAAGAACCCCCCCAAAGAAAATATGATTTGGCATTTTATATTTAGTGTGAGTATAATTTCCACTAGCAAAATTGCTTAGTAGACTTGATCTCAATGCTCTACAAATTCTCAATCAAATGAGTGTATGCTCAAAGTACAATCTTGGAGTTAAACCAAGTGTGGCAAATAACACTACTACATAGAATTCAAAAAATCATTCACTTTAAAAAAAGAATCACCTCAATCCGAGGTCATATGCAAAAGTTATGAGTCTTCAAAGTTTCCAAAACAAGAATTGTGCAGTGTCACCTGTGAGAATTTGCAAATTCTAAAAAATCTAGCCACCAAAACCAAAATCCAATTACACCACTGACAAGAGCACGAAAAATTAACCTAAATCAAAACATATTGCTATGAAAAAAGAGTTGATATGAGCATTTTACAAGCCTTTGAAATCTACCTTCAAAATCACACTTGCCAACTAAGAGCGGCAGCAAAAAGCAAAATAAAATTACCCACCAAAGTTGGTGGAATTGCTACCAAATTTAGTAATTCTACTAATTTTAGATCCCAACCAACTAAATCTGAATCTCTGCCAATTTGGAGCCGTCATTAAAAAACCACCAAATGTGGTGGAAGTGCTAAAATTAGTTAGTTGCCAAATACAATGCTGAATATAGTAAAATGCCAAAAGAATCGCCAATATTGGCAGAATCTGGGTTGCAGGCAAAACTGAAGATATTACATTTTTTTTATTTTTCTTTGGCACGTAGGCCGAATGCTTGCAAATTAAAAAAAATTAATTTTTGTGATATTGGCTTGCAGGTCGTACAAACTTTAGCAGACTGAGAAAATATTTTAAAATATATATATAATATCGTAAGGGGGTTTAACTCGCCCACCTCCCTATACTATGTAGGGCGGGCCCAAAGGACCGCACCTGCCATGGCTTAAAGTCGTGGCAGTGCAGTACCTTTGGGTACCCCCAGTAGGCTATGGGTGGGCCCTGAGGCCCTGTGGCTTGCCACAGCAGGTACAGGGACCCTCGGGTACCCTGCGCCTTTTAGGGAGGGGGCAGGTTATATCCTCGTGCCCCCAAATAATTACAAAAATAAAATTCAAAAAATAAAAATTTTACAAAGTGTCCAGTGCTTAAAACTTTTTTTTTCAAAAAAAACAAACTTGCAATCCGTACGGCTCCTCCAGGCAAAAAAACATTGCCTCAAATTTATCCGAGCCTGATTTGGACAATTTTACAATTGTTCTTAGGATTTTTGGGCCCTCTGAATGCATTGATAATGTCCGTTTGGCCTGAAAGCGCCCCCAAAAAAAGTTGTTCGCCAGATCTAGGCTTGAAACCCTTGTTCACAACTTCACTTCTAGATCTCTGATTTGGGCAAAACAAAAGTCAAATCTGACTTTCTTGATCGTTTTGGACACAATGGAATAGTTGAAAGCACTGCTAGAATAGATAGAAAGCTGCAACCAACCAGATTGAGAAGATATAAGTAATGAACCACAAGGTTAAAATAACATTTCCATCAAACTTTTTTGATTCTCAAGATCATCCATAGATGCAAGAGAAGAGCAAACTGGGTTTGTAGGAAACCTACAAACAAAGCTTAGTAGCCCCAAAAATCTCTCAACATATGAATCTATTCTTCCAAAATATGCTCTGATACCATGGTAGAATCTTGAAAAGAATATAACCTAGAATCAAACTAAAAGAGCTAGAATCAATAAATTGTAATGCAAAAAAAAAAAATAGCATAACAGTACTATGAGAGAATAATGTAAATGCTCCAATGGCATAATAGCATTATGAGAGAACTATAGCTCCAACCTTCTTACAAAACAAAGAGACATGCCTTGCTTATAAAGACAAGGATAAAAGATAAGAAGTTGTAGTCGTGTGACAAGTGTCATATTCCTATTACATGTGACAAATAGAGGTCAAGATGCCAACTAGTTGATGTTTTGGATATGACAACTATAAGACAACTAGAGACAACTAGAAATATCTGGAAGGCTCGCTAAGTCAACTTAACATGTGAATGTGTGTGAATATTATTTAACTAATAAATAGTTAAATAATATGAATTATCCACACAAGGGAAAAACTAGTTAAGTAATATCCCTATTCACACTAACACCCCCCCTTAAGTGCAACTTAGGGAGAAGTTGACTACAGCAAGAATGATAAATGCAACGTCTCAACAAAAATGCAACGTCTCAACAACAAGGCCATGTTAGGTACTTGTGTATAAAAAATCTCTCACAAATGGAGAAAAGAAGAAAACCAAGTGGGAGAAAACTCCTCCTCAAAAGAGAGAAAACATAAAATACTCTCTATAGTATGAGAAGAAAAAAACCCCTTGTGAAGAAAAAATCCCCCCATAAGAGAGAAGACACCCCCCAGAATAGAGAGAGTGAGATAAACTATGAAACCCCCCCCACAATGAAGTAGCTCCTATTCTAAAAGAAGATGTCCATATATGACTACTGAAGATGATCCATTTGTGGCAAATGACATTTCTCCCTTTAGGAAGAAACAACTCCAATGGTGAATGCTGAAGTAATTCCCATTCGAAGAAGCAAGGTGAGGATGGAAATCTCATGATGTATCCATACTGATGACAAAATGAGTCACTATCAAATCAAGAGTCCCAGGTCTAGCTGAAACAAGTGACCTCTCAAAATCATGTGAAAACTGATGAAGAGCAAAATCCAAATAACTAATATATGGATTTGGAATGTCAATGCATGCTATGTGGCTACAATGCAAATCCCATGAGATATCTTGTAAAGAATCACTAGAAGCCCTCGGTGAAGCTTCTCTGAACTTTGTAGTAATAGCAAGTGTAAGTGTACTATCATCAACAAAGAGAAGAGATAACCCCTCAAATGTGTCCTCCAAATCAGCAATGTGAGAGTCCTCAAACAAAGATGCAATGTCTAATAAATTAGAATCAAAATCTGGAAGACTAAAATGATCTTGTTGCAAAGAATCAATGGAAGCTTTCAAAAAAGCATCTCTGAACTCTAAAGTAGCAACAAGTGATGGTGGAGCAATGATCTCAATAGGAGAGAGAGAGAGATAGAGAGAGAGAGAGAGAGGCAATTGAAGTCTCTATGTCATCTAAATAATCAAGACTTGCTAGATATTCAAGCTCCTCTTCTGTATCATCATCAAAAGGTATATTATCTGCATCATCAATGGGTATGAGGCAATCTATTCCAGGATCATCTGGGAATGGAGAGATATGTGGGTCTCCAAAGATCTCCCAAATCTTAGTCCAAAATGTGCATGGACAATCAATGTCCAAAATAACCCACATAGTGTCAGAATCAACACTAGAACCAATCAATCCTACAATATGATCATTCCTATTTCCCCATGCATTTTTCTTCTAAGGTGTATCTGATTCAGATATGAGGCCATAAAGATAAGCCAAAAGATTAAGCCACCTGCAATGTGTGACGATGCCTTTTTGCCGAGACTCATAATTATCCTTGTTCAGATTCATCACAAAAGGATGACTATAAAAACCCATGATATCTCCTCAAATGGTTAGAGATCAAAACATCAAAAGATTACCTTGTAACTCAAAGAGAGCACACAAGACACCCCCCCTTTTTAACTCAATCGAAGGACACCCCCCCCCCAAATTTGGCACTTTATAAGTTAGTGCATTTACAATTGAAAATAGGACCAATAGATGGGAAATGAAAATTATGAACTTTTGCAAAAGACGACACTCGATTTTGAACTACCAAAAGCAAATACCCGTAAAAGCGAAATACAAGTTTTAATTACACCATTAAACTCTAAAAAATAATTTTCTCCCAATGCAAATTATTTTCTCTCACAAAAAATAGAAAATATTAATGCCTTTGTATAAACTAAAGTTTTTAGGGCATTATGAAAGAGAAAATAATAAAATATTATTGACCAAATTGAAACCTGTCATGAAGCATGAAAATGGTGCTTGAATAGGGAGGTATGGTGGCCTATTTGCAGCTGATTGCAGGCTAAAAGAGGGTGTTTTAGAAGCAGATCTAGATCTCCAATCTTGAATTTGAGTTGAACACAGGGTTTGTGAACAAAATAAGCTCCCAGGCTGCACAAAACACCTCCCAAATGGCACCAGACTTATCATAGGTGCACCAAAGCTTCTAGGTAGTGCTAATCTCCACAGGCTACGCCAAAATCCTCATGCAAAGCCAAATTCAAGGATTCGGCACCTATTATTCAAATTGATGTTGAGCTTTTGGTGCACCAATCAATACATTTAAAAACTTCTCTCTAAAGACTTTTAAAACATGATAACACAGCGCCCTTGGTGCTTGATTTTAGATTCCCTAGCTGCAATGATTTTAGATGCCCCAACTACAAGAATTTAGGTGGCCCCAGCTGCAATAATATGGGCTTCTCTTACATGGTATCAAATCCATTTGGTGCAGCAACCAATAGATTTAAAAACTTCTCTTTGAAGACTTTTAAAACAGGAAAACATAGTGCTCCTAGTTATTGATTTCAAACTCCCCAACTGCAATGATTTTAGGCACCCTAGCTACAAGAATTCAGGTGCCCCAACTGCAATAATATGGACTTCTTTTGCAGGATTCACCACAAATAGGAAAATACATGCCAAAGCTTCCAAAGACAAATTTGTAGGATGCCAAGAAATGCACAAAATTTTGCCAATAAAATGACCAAGATTTGCAAAAAAAATCTTAAAAAATGAAGCGAGATTGCAATAAAAATGCTAATGAATCCTCTTTAGAATAGAAAATAGTTGATTTTGCAAAAAAAAAATTGCATTTTCAACCAAAAAATAATGCCTTGAAATTCCTCAAAGATTTGCTAGAAATGTCTCCAGCAAGGTCTCAAGTCTCAGAAATGGCTTGAGCAAAGGCTTGCAACTAGATCCCTTGGAAAGAAGCTTGCAGAAATGGCTTTGATACCCTGTAAGAGTCTTCAAATGACTCTCAAACCTTAGGAACACCTACAAGACAAATTATCTTCCACAAAAGAATTGCAAGAGCATGATAGTTCAACAATAAATCACACACTGAATTTTCAATTATGGATGATTAAAGTACAAGAGATGCCTTGCTTATAAAGGAAAGGTTGAGAGATAAAAAAAATTGTAGTCATGTGAAAAGTGTCTTATTCCTATTACATGAGACCACTAGAGGATAAGATGCCAACTAGTTGATAAAATCACATGTGTAGGATAACACAACTATAAGACAACTGTCAACCTCTAGAAACAACTCGAAATCTCTCTAAGTCAACTTTACATGTGAATATGTGTGAATAGGTTCCAACTAATAAATAGTTAGATAATGTGTCTTATTCACACTACAAGGGGAAACTAGATAGGAAATACCCCCTTTCACACTAACATTTTCAGCTCTAACAAGAGTATTTCCAGTCATTAGAATGCTTATATCGCTTGTTTTTGCTAGGATATTTCATTATTACAGCTATTGTCCCATTTTTAGGATGTTAATCTTGATAAAATCATATTTTAAGTAGATAAATTCAGACTTGAACAGCACAGTAAGTTTAATTCCTTTGAGGTCATGGAACTTTTAGAGAATGTTGGAAAATATTATCAGTTGAAAAGAATGGATACTCTAGCCAATACAAATCTAATTTTGGTGATTTGTGGTTGTCATAATTTGCTTTCAACTGACACCAATGCTGATTTATATCCTTGTTTGGAAGGGGTGACCTTTAACATCATTAACGAAGAACAATTTGCAAAGGAATGTATTGTGGATCTTAATGGTTATCTTTGGATCTTATTCAGAACAACAGACTTCTGTATGTTTATGACCATCATTCAAAGAATCTTGGAGTGGAAATAGTGAGTGGTTTCACAAATCTTCCAATTTATATCAGAGTAGTGCAGTGGAAGCATGGTAGAGCCAAGCATATTTTCGAAGAGTTAACTGAATTCTTGCAAAAGATTGATTTTCTTTTAGCAAGAAGAGTGAAGGAGATTTCGTTTACAGATTTCATACAACATGACACATCAATCAAGAGGACTCACAAACCTCCTAGATTGATTTGGGATCCTAGAATTTCATTTGATTGAGTTGTGATTGTATGAGAACAAGCAATCTTGGGGAGGGAGGACTATAATATCCTAATTTTACTTTTAACATGTTTGTGAACAATTAACTTATTTCTAAGTTTTCTCATAGGCTAATTGGTGGTGTAAGGGAGAACTTCGGCTTTCTTGGAGAGTACAGGATTGTTTTAGTAGCAATTTTATTCATGGCAGTGAGTTCAGGAAGCCATCATAAGCCCAAAGACACTTTCTGAGTGTGATTCTATCTCTCTGAGAGCACTCCACACTTATTGGAGAACGCATGATTAGTCAAGTTAGATTTTTGACAATGGTAGTGAGTTCGGGAGATCTTGATGAGTCCCATGTTTCTTTCAGAATGCAATTCCACCCTTCTATGAGTTCTCCACACTTCTTGGAGAAGCATGCTATTTTTAGATTGATGCCAAGTTGATTCAGGTCATCATCCATAGCCCTCAAGAGCATTATGGTGTGATTAGAAATTTATATTGGGTTTATTCATATGATTTCTGCAACTTGGGTGGATAATTAAATAATTAAATGGTTATTACTTAAGTTGATTTAAAAAGTATTATTCGAGAAAGACAACTTATGTGTAACTATTCATTTGAAAGGTTTCTTAGTTGTGCAAACAAGGGCGCTAGGCACATGGGGGACATTGCACATGAAAAAGAATTATATTTTTTTAAAAAAAGGAGTTTTGGAGGGAAATAAGAAAAAGTAATATTATATTCACTCTAAAAAGTTATAAAAGGAGTGTCAGAGCTCATTTGTGAGGTTAGCCCTGTTATGAATTTGCTTCTGCATATGGAGAGAACCTGAGTTTTTCTCAAATTCTTGAGGATGAAAACCCTCTTGATATTTCTAGTTTTAGGAATGAAAATTCCCCTAGCTAGTCTTGGTGATTTCATTTCAGGAATCACAGAGTGCTTCAGTGGAGGTTTTTGGTGTGTTTGAGGTTCTTCCTTAGGGTTTGATGCAGTGATTGAAGATTTAATAATGGAGATTTATTCTGAGATTATCTTATTATATTTTGGTTTATGTGTGAAGTGTCTTCCTTGGACGGTCGTATTTTTCATAGCAAATCTGCAGCACTTTCTAAGTCGTGAGGTTTGAGTTTGATATCCAATCATCATGAAGGATTGAAATGATTTCCTAATAGTAGGTGCTAATGCTATGTTGAGTTTTATGCAATTTGAAAGCATTTTCTAGAGTTTGATGCCGCCTCACTTGCTGATATGTATAGCTAGGTATCAGCCATACCTTGTTGGGTTGGGTGTGTGAGCTAGGAAGGAAATCACCCCTTTAAACTTGTGTTTTTAGCCTTTTCCTAAGGCACCTCTTGGTGTGGGAGTTGTTTGCAATGTTTTGGAGTTGAGGGAATCATATTTTGGTGTTTTAGATTTTGGGGTTAGGGTTTCTAAGTGCATTTTTAGAATATTGCTATGTTGATTACTATTTCAGTCCTGTATCTTCTATATTTTCAGTTTGAATTGGCATAATACAATTCTAGTTTGGTTTTCAATATCATCCTGATGATTATGCTTCAGTATTCTACTAGTTTCTTATATCTTAGCATGGTTCTGTGTGATTTCTTAATGTTGATCTGGGTTTTAGCAGCTCTACAAATTTGTATCAAACCTGAGTATTAGTGAATTTTAGTGACTCTAGCATGTCTATAGTGTGATTAAGGTTTTCATCTCCTTCTACAGCAATAGTACTTCACTTGGGTATGATTGTTTCTTGATTTTACAAGAATCATATAGTGTTATATGATCTTGAAAAGTTGTTGCAGCATGTATTACTGTTTGAAATCAGATTTTATAATTTATATTGCAGTCCTCTAATCATTGTAATTTTATTTAATAGTTGCAATAACATACTTTATAATACCCTAGATGGTAGTATCACCAGTGAGTTCATATGCATTGCATTCATTGTAAGAACTGAATGGTTTACCACCAGTTTCTATAGCATTTCTCTCAACTCATCTTGGCATTGAATGATCTTGTTATACATCAACCATTTGGGTTTGAGCAAGCTTAGACATTCTGCCAGTGGCTTGCATGCACACGTCCACTAAATAAATGTTGATAATGTTTGCTCAGCCGCCTCGTGTTCTCATTCTATTTGCATATCACACTCCACTAAATAAGTCTAAATGTGGTCAGCTTAGTTGCCTCATGTGCTCATTATGTTTGCATATCACACTCCACTGAATAAATGCAGATGTGGTCAACTCTACCGCCTAGTGTGATCACTTTGTGTTGCATCGACCACTCTGTTGAATAAGTGCGGATTGTGGATGGTGTGGCCGCCTAGTGTGTCACAGTGAACATTTTAATCACATACATCTCTAGTTGTTGCATTGGATAGTTTGCATAGATCCAACACACCATATGCCCTCACCTTGCCCACATCGGGATCTAGGTGATTAGAAAGTGTTGAGGAGTTTGTATAATTGCATCTTCTTATCAGTTGAAAATTTCAAAAAAAAAACTAGGGTGGTTATTACACCATATCCTCTCCACTGGGTCTTGTCACATGAGCAGGAGTGACTAGGAGGTCACCTTTAGCAAGGAGGAAGGTTCATGTGTCATGTTGGACTATGACTCACCCGCAAAATCAGCTAGGTCACTTTCCAAACAATATAAGACCCTAGCCTTAAATATATCTGCATTATCAAATGTTCTTTGTAGAGCCACTAAACCTCTTGGGATGGTATTTGCCTTGAGAAAAATAACTTCATTTCCATATAAGCATTCCTTTCCATCTATCACCTCAACAATAGGCTCCCAATCAAAGGACTACCCTTCAAACTCTCCCACACAATTCAAAAAATCATAAATCTAATCATCATTATCAAAGATCTGTCAAGTGTAGATGTTATCAGGTATAGTAGGTCAAGTTAACACCTCTATCCATGTGCACAATGGAGACACCCAATTTTCATCAAATTTCACAAGGTATCAATCCATCTACCACTGTGTTATTTTCCCTTTCTACTAATTCAATCCCATAGGTATGAAACAACTCAAGAGTATCCCATGCAGTGTTTCTATATTGCCTTAACATTTTTTTCTTGACTACATAAGCCCCTTTTACCTAAGCTACAACCAATTTAGAGTCACCATAGACAACCAAATTCTTAATGTTGTACTTAAGAGCAATATTCATTATGAGAATCAAAACCTCATACTCAACTACATTGTTAGTACAATTGAAATTTGACTTGAAAGGAAATTTTAAGACCTTTAAATCTGGTGACATAAGCACAACACCTGCACCAAATCCCTCTCTAGAACAAGAATTATCAAAGTGCATCTTCTAAACACTATTTGAATCTAATTGAATGTTTTCTAACAATGGGGATCTATCTTGTTTTGCTCAAATTCACAGTCACCTACAAAGCAATTCATCCCCTTATCTACATAACAAACTTCATTAGTCCTACTTGCGACATCTTCCACTATATGCAACATTCTCTTTTCTCCTATCAGTTTCACCTCCTTCCCATCAATCGAAATTGTAGCATAAGAGGAATTTGTTTAGATGCTTACCCCAATGGAGGCTGACCAATTTCTTGACAATAGCATTCCCCACTTGGGTGGGTGATCCACTACAATGATATCCATAGTATAAATCTTACTTGAGAAACTAGAAAGTATGAACTCAAAACCATTTATCACTCCAATGACCGGTATCACCCTAGAGTCCATGGCGAAGCATTTGTCATAAGCCTTTGAAATTCTCAGGACAGGTTGGTTCATGATATCTATTAGCATTACACTAGTGGAAGCACCTAAGTCAATCATATAGTTATGGACCCACCACCCATTGATTAATAGGGACACAAAGAAAGGATCAATACCAAAAGGACTTTTCACAATAGTGGTTCCTAGGTAAAAGTATGGGTTCCCACTTGTATCTAAGATATCAAGGTTATTTTTGAGCTAATCAAAAAGCATGGGGATATCTCCTAGAAAGGATAAGGCTCTATGCCTATGCTTGGGGATCCTAATTACTTCTGCTAAGGGGATTTAGATCTTGATCTGGCTAAGTGTTTGAGCCATATTAAATGAAGCATACTTTGGCAATGGGGCATTCAAGGAGGTGGTAACAGTACTAACATCAAGAATATGAGTGAACAAACTAGGTAATGTGGACTAAGGACTAGATTCAAGATTTGGGGATATTTTGGGTTCATCCATTTGGGCCTTCCTTACTCCTTTACTTGAGGGTTTTTCTTTGACTTTGTTCTTAGGAGAACGGAATTAAGGGTTAGCACGAACAACCTTGGTAGACAAGATATATTTTTTGAATTTTTCATGAGGCTCTAGGACAAAGGGTTTCTTAATTTTGCAACCCAACTATGGGTTATTTTGGGATTGCTTTTGGTCTCTTCTAGCCATCCTTCCTTTGTACAAATATTCCAATGGCCTTCTCACTTTCTCCATGCTCCTTCTGTTCAACCTTATTTCTTATATTGTAGTTTCTCATAACTTGTGTGATAGTCACAATAGTAAGAGCTCTAATCTCTTCATCCATGGGTCTTCCAAATCCATACTTCTTTTGCAAAGACTCTAGATTATTCATATAAGGATATTCCTCTTCATTCTTAGATAAAATCTATTGATGGTGATATATTCCTACTACCCTCCTATCATCACAGTCTATCTCATATCCTTCTCCATTAGATGAATAGGAATTGTCATCTTGAAATCCATGTGTGTATAACATATTAACCTCTTGACTTCCATTATCTTTAGCATATGTTTCTCCCTCAACACATTCTTCATACTCAGTTTCTCCTTCATCCAAGGCTAAAGCAATAGCACAACAAGTAGGATTATAACGTAAACCACAAGCATCACACCACAAGTCATCTTCAATAGCATTCACAATGGGCCTCCTTAAGGGATCAAGTGTTTATTTTGCAGGATTCCTTTGATCCGGTTTCTTTTGACCCATCTTATCAACGTCATGAACAATTCTACTACTTCTTCATTCAATGGTATATGGCATATCAGATAACTAATGTGTATTTCTTGTCTTTGGGGAATTTTCCTTTCAAGAGGGAAACCTTTCTCATTTTGAGATATTGTATAACTTAATTCCTTCAAGGAATTCATGACCTTGTCCAACTTGTCTTTAGATTGGGATTGCTTGCCTAGTAGGGCTTTGTCATGATGAGATAATCTTATCTCTCCCCTCTTGGGCACATTCCTTGATCTTTTCTATTGCTTTCAATGTTTCCAACAACTTTATATGCCTCTCTTAGGGTGAGGGTATTTGTATCTCTTAAAAGATAACCCATCTTAGAATCAAAAGCATTGTACAGCATATCACAAAACACATAGACTCATTGGGTCACATCCTTTCAAAAATCCTATCCATTAACCTCATGAATCTAGTATTCAATTTTGAGTTTGTTTCATTTGATCCTTTGGTTATATTGGTGAATTCATTAATAGTGAAGTCACAATCAATTTTATTCTATACTACTCTTTAAAAATAGTCTAAAAGTTATCCTATGTCATAATACTCCTATCAAGGAGGCCTTTATACCAGTCTCTAGCCACATCGTCTAAGGGTTGCACAAACAACTTCATCATCAAATCCTTATCTATTATGTCAAAGTCATTAGTGATTCAAATGATCCACTCTTAAAACAACATTGGTACCTTGGAACTGTGGTAATTTACTTCTTGCTTCATTTTGTACAAAATTGGGTTACCTGGGATACCATAAAAGTTGATCTGCCTATACCTATCTAGGGCTAAAGGATGTTTTATAAATACAATTCGATCATTGCCTATAGGAACTCTAGGGGCTCTTCTTTTGCCCCTAGTATCTATTGTATTTCTCCTTTCTTGTCTAGCATACCTTTCATGTGGGATCTAGTTAGGTAAATGGGCATGGTCTCTCCTAGCATTTTGGAGCCTAGCTAAATTGGCTTGTAAATAAACCAATTATTGTTCAATCTCTTCTTCAATTGTGACATAATCATCCCCCTCCATCTCCAACAGGGCATCTTCAAATTCAACTTCAATTTCATGTAATCCCTCCCCATCCACTACTACATTATCTTCCTCTCGTACTATAGGGCCTCAAGTGGTGAAGCTAATCCTAAGGAGAGTAGTTGGCCTTGAATGGAGTCTAGGGGACTGAGGTACAAGGTGATTCCATGGCCTATGCTCTCTATTATTTCTAGCATTTTTTCTATGACCCTCTCTCACTCATAAACCAACCTCTGGAAATGAGGACCATGAATAGTTATCATACTCATCAGTCAATCTGAACTTGAAAGAGAATGGGGAGCTTCTAGAACCAATTGCATGTCTCAAATCCTCTATAGAAACATAAATAGTAGATTCTACCGATGTTGTTGAGAGGGGTTTGGAAAACTCACAGCCCTGGCAGGTTGCAATGATCACTCACTCCAGAAAATACGGCTACAAACACAAGCATGCCTTGAGAAGGTCATTCCACCACTAGAAGAAACACAACATTTCTTCTATTGAAAGTGCCTTGAGGGACACTGGTCCACATGCATTGCTCTTCTCAAACCCCCCATCTCTTCCACTATTAATAATGAATTAGAACTCTTCCGAATTGAGAGACATTTGTGTGAAGTATCAGGATCTTATTTTCTTTTAAATGGCTTATACATGGTAGTAGTTGCATGTTTTGGGAAACCTGGCATTTATGGCAGTATTTTTGGTGAGATATGTACTTGCAGATCATATAATCACTGAGTGATCATTTCGCACCAAAAAACATGGGATAAATATCCAAAAGGATGACCGGATCTATTTTCAAAGCATACCATTTTAGGCCTCATTTTTCAAATGGTTGTGTTGATCGATGAATAGGCCTTTCAAGTGACTCTTGACTACATCCCTCGCCACCCCAAGAACAAGTTACAAAAAGGATAAAAAGCTACCATGAAAGAATCAAAAACAACATATGGATCACATAAAGAATAAAGAGTAAAGTGAGAATGCTTTACCCATATGTTTTCAACCAATCCTTGTATTCTGCTTCATTTGGCCAATCAACACTTATAATTGCCTTAAGATTGTTTATATTAGAAACATATCTTGCATCTAAAGAAATCTTGGCTTCTCTGACAAAAATATCAACTTCGACCTCTAATTTTAAAATTCTATCCAACATGTGGTTGCATAAAGTGGGGTTGATTTTATCTTCCTCTAGCAAGGGCTTAAGAAACTGAGTCACAATAAGGTTGAACTCACCCTTCCATTCTTCTAGGCCCTTTTGGATAACCATCTTCACTTTGAATATTAGGGAGCCCTTGCTCCAACAAAGCCTAAAACAACTCTCCTTGTCAGTGAGTACTCCTAAGATGCAACTCATAAAAGTTTACACTTCACTAAGAAGATCAACAACCTCATGGACAGGAGAGATTTTAGTAGGACATGAAGGGTCATATTTGGCATTCCTGTAAAATAATTTTCACAAATAATGTCCTAAGAAGCCATTTATTACATATCTTTGTCCAAAGAAGCACTTTATCATTGACATGAGAAATGGCAATTTGGATGTTATTCTAAAATTCCCATGTATCTACCATTCTAACCAAATTCTGTACTCTTTCTTTAAAAATGCCAGTCACCGGGATTTCAATTTCTACCTTGGCATTCCTTTGAAAAGCAAGTTCTAACTCCTTATATATTTGCAACTACTCTTTTAATTCTCCAATCTCCTTGAGCACTACATCAATATCTGGCACCTAAGGAGGAGTGTTATTAGGAGGATTAGCATGTTATTGTTCCATTTGCAACCTCAATTTTTCTTTAGTGGCCCTTTCTGTATTGAATGCCCTGAGAAGATTAGCATGTTTGTCTTGTACTTTATTAAATTATGCCTATAGCTTCTTAGCAGTAACCTTACTAAACATGGTTATGTTGACTACAAAGGTTGATTGCTTATGTGTGCAGAGGTATCCCCAACTCATTTCACAATCAAATGGCCACCTAATTATTGAGGATTCTAATAAATATGTGGCTTATTGTATTCATATGCTATACCCCATATTGCAAGAGTTTCAAATTTAGGATGGATCTCGAAACCAAAGTAGAAACTCTTAGCTTGATCATCATTCTAAAAAACATTTGCAATCATTGAATCCCTCCTGATAGAATCCAAGGCAATTGTTGAATCCATGTCCAACCAAACAATAAGAAACAATCATTGTCCCTAACAGTTTGCTTGCCATGTTCGGGAGTAATCTTATCAACCTCCAAATCTAATTCTTTCATAAGGTTTTGCGCTTTAGACTGGTCTTCAATTGTAGCACTTGAGTTTCCCCCTAATTATTGGTTTTACAATCTTGACTTAACCTTGAATCTCAACACTAGCAACTTAAATTCCTTTATTTTCACAAAATCCTACTCAGATAAGAATTCTTCACAGGCCTTTTACCTGACATCTTCCATTGCAAGATCCCTCTCCAACACAACCATAAGTTGGTGAGCTCAATTGTCATACACTTCCTACCTTGAAGGAGATGCTAGGTTGATAACTTCCTCAAGGATGTACTCATCCACCTCCTCAGTATCTAAATAGTCTACTAACATTTGCATTGGATCCTTTCCTCTATCTCTACCTTACTAAGGAAGCATGTTCAATGGGTGAGGATCGATCAAGGGCATCCCCCACCTCATGTGCTTCCTCCAAGCCCTGAACTAGCTAATTATTGGTTGGAAGGGGAGAGGCTCTAAGCTCTAAGGGCAATGCCCGAGGTGGCATTATGCCAAGTGTATCAACCTCCTTTAACAACATTTCTAATCTCTGCACCAAGTCCCTGGCCTCATTAAATGAACCCTTATAGATGGGGTCATTGAGCGTCCTCATTTCAACCATCACAACCTTCCCTGTGTTCTTTCTCCTAGTTTGGAACAGTTAATTTCACTGAATCAAACCTCGAGGGATTGTTCATGGGGCTAGGTTGAGAGGCCTTATTATAGAAATAATCAAACAAATCCCAACCAGATGTAGGGATTTTAATATACCTTATGAACTCAGTCACATCCTAGATATGGTTGGTGAGGACCCCTTTTCCGTCAGTTTCTTTAATTTCTTAGGCATTGCTAGGAATCAGTCCATCAAACCCTATGTGGGTGGTCTTTTGGACGACTATGACGGTGCTAGGGTTTTCTTAAGCTTGTTTTGATTTCGGCTTTTGCAAAACTCTTAACAAAGAACCCACACCCAGATACTAGAAAACAAAACCAATTTCTTGAAAAATAATAGACCAACAAAGGAAAAATTTTAAGTCCTTGAATAAAGAACTGGGAGGGATTCACCTGACTTGGCACAATCAATCCTTCTAAACCCCAGAACTTCTAATTACAAATGGTTATATCGTTAAATAAGCAAAATCCTCTTATAGTGACTACCACTTCAGAATGGAGTAGATAATCCCTAGTATAATTATGGAACACTTCTTTGCTCACAAGGAAAACTGCTCTCAATAATGTATTCAGGTGACCTTGGTATTCTTCGTTCTTCATGAAGGTAGATGGGTTCACAAGATGGAATGAACCATGTTAATGGCTTCTTTTGTGAACCTGCTTAACCTCTTCAAATGTTATTTGAAATAGAGTCATCAATCTATTTTAGAAACTTAATTGACAATGCCATTGTATTCGGGAAGTAGCCTTTTAAATTTGGATCACACGTACCAATATAGAGGGTGCACACAATGAGCTCAGATGGCACCACAATTCAATTAATGATAGATTGTGTTATGAAAGGCCCTACCACCTGCATGGACCAATGAACCCATAAGCAAGTGGTCGGTTCTTCTCTCCTCTAGAGGACATGTTGGAGCTACGTGCGATAGCTTTAAAAACTTATTGCAAGTCGGCAAGTGTCTCGGAGAGAAAGGAGCTTGTCAATGTGAAGCGAGGTTGCAATGTAATAAGGGGTTGCCACCTTAGCCTAGTGATTTGGGAGGTGCAAGTTGAAAGTCGAATCAGCCAGGAGGGAATAATATGGAGCTTTGCTTGGAACACATTGACTATAGTGATTGGGTAAGTGAGCGTGCAGCTTACACATGGCAATGATGGCACATGCATTGACACAAGAGACAGTGGCATTAAAAGGTGGGTCTTGCCTTATGTCCATTGGTCATCGCATATTGGTGAGTGGGGTGGTTTTGAGGCAAGTGCTTGTTGATGCAAAGGGAGCCGTGATGAGGGATCTTTACACCGCGTGTCAAACACAAGCACTTCGAGGTATGACGCAACTGGCGAGATGGATGCGCAAACAAATTGGGGGGTCAATGAATCAACACTTTGTAAGCATAGTGGGATAGCATCAGTGAGCCACAAACCAATAGTGCACCATCAGCAAGTGAGGGGGCTATTGGTGAGGATGACTTGTCGATACAAAGGGGCAAAGCAATGGAGCTGGTAAACAAGGACGTGGGAGACGTGAATATACAACTTAAAAAATTAGAGACTTGCAACAAGTCATCGAAGCTAAAAAAAAACAAAAGGGCACATGATTTCCAAGAAGAATGTCAGGGCAAGGAATTTCTAAGGCATAACCATGTAACATACTCACAAGGCCACATTCAAAGGGGAAACCATATAAAACTCCAATAGCTAAGGACATTGCAAGGGCTCAACACGACTATCATCATTAATGACACAAAAGAGGAGATCGGGAGTGCTAGACCTAATGTCAACATTTGGAGAGGTAGAGTGGACAACTTTGGAGGTGGTAGGGTTGTGGCACATAGCATCCAATCTGATAGAGTCATGCTAACAACTCTAGCAGAGTGCTAGCATTCAAAGACTAACACCTTTCAACGGCTTATTGGGGAGATGAAAGTCATGTTGGAGGATGTGTGGAGGATCTTCCAAATACCGATTCGCGAACAACTAATATACTTTTGAGAAAGGCAGCCATGAGTGTTGAGGCAGAGGCTACTAGGCAGGGTAGATTTACCACTACGATGACTATCACTGGATTTGGAGACATGCAAGGGTATGTTGGAGGAGTTGCCCTTCATCATGATGGCTCTTGTCAACAATATTTTGCTCCCTAACAAGATGGGGCAGTACTTTTCGATTGGATTGGCAAACTATGCGGCCACCATGATAGCAGGTGAGGTTTGCATGGGGACCCTGCATACTAGCACAACTCTATAGGGACTTACATCTAATTATGTGTAGGGGAGGCCAGAGCATTGCATCCTCGACACTTCTATAGGTGTGGGCATGGGAGCATATTGTTGTGACATAGCTAGAGGGGGCACGGGAGGACAAGAAGTATGTATTTGGGTGGAGGATGCAAAGGGGAGGTAGGTACCAGCATCTAGGGGATATCCAACACTTCCAATAGGCATTAGATGAGCTCCAGATGAGAGATATAGTATGGAGGCCATGCCTAGATTATGAGGGGTGGGATGAGGATGATACCTACCTGAGCTACTAACAAACTCCATGCTACATCATTGGTCAAAGAGAGCTCATGTTAGAGAGATACAAATCGGACATGATGTTGTGGTAGTTTAGGCTCCTACAAGGGATTCCAATAGTGCCACATCTTTTTGCGGGTGGCTCGAGAGACTAGTCAACGAGGGTCATTGGTGGACCACAAGGTGGTCGTAGATAGTTGGGTGGGTGCTCAAAGGATTGTGTGGGAGTACAAGGATCATGTATGTGATGTCAAGGTGATAGATGAAAGTGACACGGTGGTCCCGAATGAGGCCAATGAGGCTAACGATACCAACTCAAGTAACTATCGAGAGAGGATACGTGCTACACTGGCGATGGCCCATCATGAGCACCAAAGGAGGGGGAGGTGCAAAGTACCCATAGTGATGGCAATGCTGGAGGAAATGGGTAGAGGTGATGGAGGTGATGGAGGAAAGGAGTGATGGATGTGGAGAGATAGAGGGGGTGGGGGACAAGGAGGTGGCATTGATGTGATGGATGTGTAGGAAGAAAATGGAGGGGATGGATTGAAGGTATAGCTAGCCACAACACTAGGTGAGATAGATATCAGGCACAGTTGGCCATAGTGCAAGCAGAGTGAGATGGATTACGAGGGGAGCAAGATAGTCTACAGACAAAGGTAGAGACTCTGTAGGCTCAACTACACAAGGCATAGGTAGATGTGGATAGATTGTGCCAAGAGCGAGATATGGCACAAACATTGTTAATACTGCACAGATTGTCCTATGGATACTCAATTGTGGCTAGGGTAAGCAGAGACTATCAAAGGGCCATAAGAGATGCCTAATATTATAAGCAATTGTATGAGTCAACAATTCCAATAGAATAGAGAGCACCAACATACATAGAGCAATCAAGTGCTTGGTCAAGAATATCTATATCTAGATCAATATTTGTGGGTCACCCTAGACAAGAGCCACCACCACCACCATCAAGACCACTACCAAATGAAGGCACGGATGATAGTGTGAGTCAAATTTGATTTTGGTGATCATGATGGTTATGACAAGGCCATGGGCCATGTTGTACACTCATGACATATGATGTATTTTTAGGATATGATTTTTGATGTAGACATTTGACTCATTTGCACAAACATATGCATGTCAAGTGGCTTTTGGTTTATTAGTGAAGTTAAATAACTGAGATAATTGACCAAGGATTAAGTCTTACTAAATATAAAGCCTATAACGTTTTAAAGGAATGAGGTTGAACTCATGCCCCAAACAACTTTGATGGAATGAATACCCTTAGTGCTATACCAAAAAGTGTCGATTATTCATCCAACTATGATTCGAGCTCCAAATACTAATAAGTTGCTAAAATGATTCAGAATATTTATCCTCTCAACAACAACAACAAAAACAAAATCTTTTGCATACTCTTTTTCTTACATGCCCTAGAACTCCAAGGTCAAATTCAATTCTTCACAATTTATTATTAGATATGAATTGAGCACATGGAAAAGTAATTGAGTACCTAGAGTATTCATCAAATATTTTCTAACAATGTCTAATGACTATCTACTTGAGAATTGTTTCCTCTTTAGCCTAGAGTTTTAATTTTTGTTTATTCACACAATATCCAATAAATCACTCACATTTTCGTAAAGAAATCATTTTCTAACTTAGTCAATAATATTTGCACATAAAAAGTGGCAAATGCAATCTGACTTCCTTCCTAATATCATCTCCATCCATATCTCCTTCCAAATCATATGTATATACACATTTTACTTAAATATATAAATCGTTACTTGTTTAAACATTTGGTGTCTATTAATCAAATCATATTTAATCTTTAGGATGGTACACTAGATCAAAACATGTAAATAAAATTGAAAACCCTAAATGCGTCTTGATTTTGTTCCCTAAATCTTTAGTTTCCAAATCTTAATCCTTCTTCCCTGTGAATACCACAAACCCCCCAAAACCCTACCACATGTAGATCTCTATGAGATTCCCATGTCAGTAAATTTCAAAAAATCAACAAAACAAGTTTTAAGTCCTAATACCGGTTTACTTATTTGTTTCCTAAAACATGAATTAAAACACGCATTTCTAAATATTCAAATAAATGCTACAGGTATTATGGTATAATTTCCTAAGTAACCTAGTAAGTCCTCCTTAAAAAAGAAGGTTGCAAACTGCCAATGGGAATGTAAGGATTGCAAACTGCCAATGGGAATGTAAGGAATAGATGTATATTCTCTGGATTATGTTTACAGTTTGGAAATTCTTAGGCCAATCCACCCACTTTAAAAGTGTCAAGTGACAAAATTCTACCATGAAACGCAAACCACAATAAAAACTTTGGCATCAGATCAGATCTGATATTGCCATAAGTGTTCCAGCTTTGAGTAAGTCTAGAGTTCCTAGGGCTTAAAATATTATGCGCCAAGCAAACAATACAACCTTCCATATGAATATAGAGCCAAAACGAATAATCCCCATAAGCGGAGAGGAGAATTGGCCTATTCATGAGTTCATCGAGTAGGTTATTGACCTTTATTTACATTGTTAAGCCAGTTTGTTTAATAATTCCACCGTTACCTTGGAGCACAATATTGTTCATCTCAGCCTGCAACATTTAAGAATCATTGATTTTGCAGACTTCGTTGAAGGCCATGGAAGCACTGGGCAGTTAGGGCTGCAGGATGGGCATTACAGCTTTGTTCCTAGAAAAGAATTCTATTCCCCTTACCAACCTAGTAAGATTGGCTTTTGCCTAAATTGACAAGTTTGGAAGTACCTGAATTAAGGTTTACCATTGGCTGTTGAGAGTTCATCGTAACATTGAATGAAGTATTTTCTTCAAAGATACTTCTCTAAATAGAGTTTGAAGCTTGCTTGAATCTCCAAGCTGCCTTCTTGGCAAAAACTTCATTAAAACTTTTGATATTTTTGTTATTAAGTCAACCTTCTTGCTTGATTATACAAACCATTGACCAAGAAACATGGGGCAATTGAATTGATCATTCTTTACACGGAAATTCCCCATGTACGGTCCTAATTTGATCCTCAAGCATGTTAATTCAAACATTTTGTAGGAGTTGAATTCTTTCGAATACCATTAACAAACAATAAGTCCAGTTAGAAAAATTGTTTCTCATTTAATTATCATAGCTTCCTAGATATCCTGGTTTTTTTAGCTCGGTTCCTAGATATCCTTGTTACTTTCATATAGATGGAAGATGGTAGATATTTCATTGGCAGTTGCCCCTTAGGAAATTCTAGTGTACCCAGAAATCTTCATTCCCTTCTTTCCAGAATGTAAGTTAAAAATGGCATCCAATTTGCTTTTATTTATTTGTTGACCAAGAAACATGGGGCAGCTGAATTGATCATTTATCCCTTTCAATAGAAATTCCCCATGTACAGTCCTACTTGGACCCTTAACCTATGTGTGAAAGGGCCGTGAGGCAAGCATGTTAATTCAAACCACATGTAGAACCTCTTATAGCAGTTGAATTCTCAACTACCATGAACCAAAGTGCATATCTGCAATTTAGACAATTTCTATATAGAACTATTGAGACAAAATCTCCAAAGATATAAGGTTGTCTTTCCACTTTTCTTCGAAAAGGAATCTTACAATGCAGTTACACTAAGTTTTGAACAGTTGGCCTCCACATCAAAAAGGTAACAATGTCAAAAAATTCAACCAACAGAAGTCATGTTGCATTAAAAATATTACATAGTTGGATCAACTTTTCCTTCGACCGGACAGTGAGTCAAGAAATGCATTAATCTGCTTACACACTACAGCCCATGGATGTGGATGAACAACTTGGTTTAAAAGTGAAGCAAAGAAGGTTTCATATAACACAAAAAAATAATGAAAACCCACAGGGATAACTCAATGAAATTAAGAAATTAGCGTTGATCCTTTGTACTTGCTTTCCAATTTGCAAGATTATGTTCATTTAATATCACACTTCTTAAGCAACAGCCTGAACAGACCTATCAAAATTCTCTTCTGCACTAGAGGTGCGCTTGATAAGTAAATGCTCTGGATGGGACAATTTCAACTGGCTGCATGGAACAAAAACAAAATGAACAATAAGGAAATCACAAAAGGTACATAATCGAGAACAGCAATACACAGAAAAGACGTTTGCAAATTATCTTCTACCTAAGATAACGAGTAACCGGTTTTCCCAGATGAAGATTGCAAACCACTAGATTAGCAAGAGTATCGGCATCCTTGGCATCCTGTAGATGAACAAAGAGTGTTAGAAACAAACTAACTAAAATACAAAAGCTTTAATAGCTGCCTGAACTAAGATTCTTTCACAACTACGTTGTTTCAGCTAATGACAGAACAAGATATTCACTAAACAAAAATGAGGCAGCTAGTTGATAGCAAGCAGGATTGCAAAAAGTAGCAGTAACTATATGTTTTTTTGTGGATGCTAGTTGTGATATTTAGTATTTATAATTTTAACTGTATAAAATGGAAATATTTGCCAACTATAGTTTCAGTGACTAAAACTTAATTTAGCTGGTAGAGGAATAAAGTTTACACAACAAAAGAAAAATTAAGGCAAAAAAATCGTGCCTTATTCAAAGCTTCTAGCAGCACTGTATCAGCTTCATCGAATTTTCCCATATGCATACAGCAGATAGCTTTCCCATTTAGAATAGTAACAGTTTGTTGATATTTGTCACAGAAGTCTTGGAAAATTAAATATGCTTCTTGAACCTTTGAACCACCCTGCAAACACCAATTGACCACATAGCACAGCCTGCTAAGCTAGATATCAATTAAAGGCCAATGTGCACAAAGGGACCATGGCTCATAAAGACTTACCACTGCCAAATTTATCCATGCATTTGCAAGCTGTGTCAGAGTATGATCCTCATCAATTTGCTGCATTATTTTTAACTGTTTCTCCGCATGATCAGATCTGTGCATCTTAAGATATATTTGAACATTCAAAGCATTTCTGCAAAGTAAAAGGGAAACATGATTAGTGAAAGAAGAATATTTTTCTTCTAGACAGAATAGATGTCAATTTTTCCAACCCGAATATTCAATATTGAGAAATAAGTATTAATACATGGTCATAACACTCTTTTAAGCCAAAATGTTCTTGAACAAGCAAAACCGAATATACATTTGAACTGGAGAAAGCATGGCGGCCTTTTTAGATAACTGATCATTATTTTCTGCAGATTATCAATATCTGACTACCAGTAGACTTTAAAATCATATGACCTTAGCTTAAAGAATAAAGGGGACTACACCATGCAATCAGATTACAAATAGAATCTTCAAAGGGTATGGTCATAATGCAGTGAGAATTAAGTTTACCAGAAAGAGACATACTAAATTAAATTGGGTAGTCGAGAAAACATTTTCTTTGACTTTGTAGTTGCAATACTGAAAAGTTTCAGACAAAAATAAGCAACTGTTTAAAATGAAGTGAAATTTCAGAATTAAAAGTAACTAAATGCTAGCCATATCATCATGAAATATATAGCCATCAAAATATATCTCATTTAATCATCATGAGAAAAACCCTAAAACATTGTGATCCTAGGGATGAATGTCTGAAATTGTTCGTAATGGAAATTGTATGCTTCATTCCAATTCATTCTTCAAATAAGGACCTAGCATTGTTTCAAAAAATGTTTTGAAATTGGACATACCACTTACGTTAATTTTGTTATCTGGTTTATTTGTTATTACGTTCCCTAGCGAGAGTATCATTCTGTCGAATTTCTACGCAATGTTACCTAGGGCCAAGCCATGTGGGACATTTTGTGGAAAGGTATATGGGAACGGGAATGACATCCTTCCCTGCCCATCCCCTTTTAAAAAAATAATGGGTGCCCCCCTGAAAAGAAGGACATCCTCCATTTTTTATTTAAAGATTGGGATCATGACGTCCTTCAACATCCTAGGGACATCAAGGGGAGTCAGTATTGGAAGCGCAATATTTCCTCTCTTGACTGGAAGGCCAATACCACTAATGCACAATTTCTTCATATCACTAGCAAAGGGGTTGGAATTTGTGAGAAACTCCCACTTCAGCAGACAGACAGATTAATTAGATTGTTTCAAGAAAACTCCTCCGCTCCATCTGCTCCAATCCCTTTCTAAACAACTTCCAAGCACGTTTTTAGTTCCATCTTTTGAGACAAGTGGAGTGCATCCTAAGGGGAAATGAAATGTCATGGATTTGACTTCCAATCTAGTAATAAACATGTTCAATGCATAGGCTTGAAATGAGGTAGACGATGCCCTTAGAAAACTTTTCTTTGTCAATGGCTTTCCATTTTATGTTGCTCACTCATTATTTCAAGGAAGCTATGGCTAAGGTAACCCAAGTAGCTACATCTCTTGTGCCTCTTGGGAAGAAAAATTTGAGAACCACCATATTGTACAAAAATTATTATTAGTATATCTAACAAATACACAATAAATATAGAAAATATAATCTGATATGTGAGAATAAATCAATGGGTGATTAGTTATTTATATGAGATTCATGGGACACATTTAAAAGGACATTTCCCATCAAGGTGATAGGTCGCATATCTTGGTAGGGACTATTAATAACTAATCGGGCTTAAATAAAACTATAACATGCCCTCCCTTGTTGGAAAGGCTTCGTCCTCAAAGCACCATGAGAATGTGATAACCAACATGACTTAGATAAATATTAAGAGTTACAACGTGTAAAAACAGGCTCAACAGACCCAAGATCAATCTTAATAGGTATTGAGTGTCCTTGTGAACCAACACTTGAACTGTATTTACTTGGGTATTTTTG
Source organism: Cunninghamia lanceolata (assembly GCA_027924645.1). Taxonomy (NCBI): domain Eukaryota; kingdom Viridiplantae; phylum Streptophyta; class Pinopsida; order Cupressales; family Cupressaceae; genus Cunninghamia; species Cunninghamia lanceolata. Next base: position 2,652,669 of record BSBN01001394.1, on the reverse strand, counting down.
ACATTAACTCCAAGAATGTCTTTTACAACTTGGATTAGATATTCACATATATCATCAAGAATCATGAGTAGAAGCATAAGAACTTTGTTATCAGAGAGAATAACATTTGCAATAGTAAGGGTGTCAGTAGGGATGTTTAACATGTTTCTGTGGATCTTGCAGATCAATATGTCTAACCTTTGCAAAAGCTAGAAAATTTAGTTGGGTTTTAATATTCAATAACTTCATATTTCGAATTGATTCAATGTAGAAATGACTATTTAATACAAAATCATTAGTTTGAAATTTTCATCAACAATATCCTTTACAAGAATGGAAATGTGTATGTTTATCATATTGGTTTTCTTTCTTCCAAAATATCTTTCTTCCTTCTGTCAACACTTAATTTTGTTAAGAAGAGTTTGTTTATGGTTACAAAAGCACAAAAAATCTCTCCATCTTCGTCACATGAGTTTCAAATAGTAATTATGTTGCACTTTTAGTTGCAAGAGTTAGTTATCATAATCTTTTCATTTTTACTTTTTGATATTAAAATTTCATGTTGCAAGTTTACCATCATTCTAAAAAGATTTTCTCAAGTTGAATCAATGTTATTATAGTTGTAATTTCAAAGTCAATGCTATTCCACCATTCTTGGGCCTCAACTATTAATAAGAAAATATTTCAATTGGAAAGGTTAGTTTTTGTTTAAGTAATTTGCCATCTTCATTTCTCGTTAAAACAAGGGATCAGTAATATCAAAGAACTTAGTTTCAATAATGTAAATTCCTTACCAAGAAAGTTTACAGGACATTTATTAGAGGCTTTATTTCAATTTCCTTAGTGTTCTTACTTTTAAGCACCCCTATTATATAAACTAGCACTTGCACCCATATGAGGTTCAAGGAATATGCCCATAGGAACAACCAACGAGTTTAGAAAATTCCGGTGTGAATTTTTTTTACGGCATGAGACAATTCCGAGCACTATAATGCTCACATATAAAAGCCTATCGGCTAATTATTGTTTTAATTAATTAAACATTTTTAACTTATATTTAATTTTTTTTTAACTTCTCTAACTTTTATTATTTCTTATGTCATTAAAATCTATTAGTTAAGAATAGATACATTATTCACTTTCTGCATTAGCCAAGTCACATTAACAATCTGTCTTCGCCCCGCACTAGATTTCGAACTTAGACATTCAAATTGCTTGGATTGACTAGTTACTGCAAACACATCTCTTCCTGGGCACATCAACTCTTATTCAAGTTATATCCTTAGCAGATATGAATCGGAGAGGTAACCACATGTATGAACCTGAATATCCAATCATTGATCTGTACCTCCACTTGTAGCATACATTTCTTATTCATCTAGCTCAAATAACTATTCGATTGCTCTGATGACTATCAACTTGCATTCATAGAGTATACTACCCCACCCACCTGACACTATTTTTTGTATTATTGATTGCTTTCCCTTGTATTGTAAGGGGGGAGCACTATCCAAACATCTCTATTCAATCCCTTTCATGCTGTGGATGTGCTACATTCTCTCTTGACTCACCAAGCTATTGGTCAAGGTATGGGTGTTCCCCAGCACAAGTAAATCAATGCATCTCAATTCTTGGGTATCCAAGCTAAGCATTTTATAGTAGCACAAAGCCCTACTCTATAATGGGGGCCCTACCTAACCCACATGTGTCTGTACTAGCGCTAAAAGCAAGAGCATCAATGCTTCCTATAAGTGGATGCGTTTACTTAACCGTAGGAGGGGAAGGAGCTAGATACCCCATCTTGAATCGTATGTGTTTATAGGTCCAGGGAGGATTGGATAAATCAATTTTATTTGAATTAAGACAGCTCAAAAGGGTGTTGGAGAATGCCAATTCCTCCTGCCAGTGCTTGAGCTAGGCCGAGCGAGCTGGGTTGTACCACAAAGTAGTGCAAGTCAATAGCGAGCTGTGAATAGCATCCTTGTTGGTGAATCAAACTAGTTAGATGGGTGCAAACCTTCCACTACTATAGATAGGGGCCAACCACCCTATAGTCATCTTAGGAATCATCAATTGAAGTGGGTCACTACAATAGATACAGTTAGCAGCTGACAGATGGAGTTGTTTGTTGGTGGCTCAAAAAGAACATCAAAGCTATAAACAAACCCTTTAATAAGGATTATATCTCTTGACATAAAACCATTTATTAATGTATAAATACTCACATTTATTTTCTCTTTCTTTTGTTTTCTCCAAATTGTTTTTTTTTTCGAATGGGTTTAATTTTGCCTGGGTGAAAAAGAATATATTTTCGGGTCATCAACCAAAAGTTAAATCGAACCATGGGTCTAGTATCCAAGGGTGAAAAGTGTCATAATTAGCTCCACTACCACTTTTAGTATACCTACTAGGTATACATAACAATTATAGAATATATTTACATATTAAAATATAAGATATTCATATAATCTAATAGGTGAGATTGAATAAATGGGTGATAGGTTATTTATGTGGATCACAAGGCACATTTGATAGGCAGTGCCCCATCTATGTGATAGGTAACATCTCTTGGTAGTCACTTTTAATAACTATCAAGTAGGTGGAGTTTTTCATAGTGTGTCAAATTATGTGATGTTTTATCAGGATTCAACTAAGTACTATAATGTCCCCTTTTAGGCACATAGACCTTTTGTGCGCATTATGCTTGTTCCTAGTCTTCCAAAGGCTATTTGTCATGTTTGGAAGAACTCCAACGTTCTTGGAGTGGTTGTGTCTCAGTCTTACAGAGCAGTTGTTCGTATTTTTTTAAGTTCAGCTGGTTATTTGGAGTTCATAGATGGTTTCGGAATTCAATTTTGACCTCTCGGGTGCTCTCCAACTTTCTTGGAGAAACATGCTACTTTTAAACAGTCACACAACGGCCTCCGATTTTCATTCCAAGTCTTCACTATCCTATTGGTATGATCAAAATTGCAAAATTATATCATTTGGATGCTTTCCGCAACTTGGGTATATTATTGAGTTATTTAATTATTTATTCACTTAAGTTGTCTACAGATGGGAAATATTAAAAGATAACTGAAGTGTAATAGCTCTTTGGAAAGGTGTTGAAAAGTATTATTTGATGCTCACATAAAAGGAATGTTAGGCAAGAGAGACATAAAGTGAGCAATTAAAAAGGTTATTTTTATGTGAGGAAATTAAAAGAAAAGTGAAATTATCATTTTTATTTCCTCTTGTTGCCATAAAAGTGTCTATATAAAGGGGTTTTTGGCTCATTTGGAGGTTTATGCATATTGGATATGAAATTATTTCTTCTGTAAACAGGAGCTACTGAGCTTAGTTCTTCTGGGGTTTTTTAACCTCACTGATTTGCTGGTTTCGGTAGTGAAAGATCTACCCTAGCTAGCTGAGAATGTTTTCACTTCAAGAAACCCCTGTGAGCTTCAATGGAGTCCTTACATTGTGGAGCAGAAAAGATTATTTTTTGATTTTTTTTAATGTAGGGTTTTGGAGTACAGATTTCAGTGATATTTTTGGAGTATTTTGTGCTAAGTTTTGGAGTGAGTGTGGTTGTGTAGTGCAGGTCTACAAGAGAGGAGTCATACTATGCTGGAGAAGGGCATGAGCCCTAGAAAATAAACTGATGCATATCTCCTTGTCTTGTTTCATGGAATGATGGTGCCTTGGGTAGTGCAACATTTATGCAAAATCTGAGAAAGAAAGATTGGTTTGTTTGGGGTGAACACTTATATCCGAAGTCACAAGATTCGAATTCGAATTCGAATTCGGCACCCATGAAATTCGGAATAAATTCGCCAAAGAAAATTTTGAAAAAAAAAAATTCATGATTAAATTTGCCTTAGATAAATTTAAATTTTTTAAAATATAAATAATAAATATTATTAAATATATTAATATTTAAACTTTTTAATATATATAATAAATATATTAAATTATATAATATTAAATATATTAACTATTATAAATATTATTAAATTATATAATATTAAATATATTAAATTTCAATATTTTAAATTTTAAAATATTAAACTTTAACGCATTTGGTTCTAATTAAATATATTAAATTTTATAAATAAAATTAAAAAAAAAAACAAATTACAAATAAAGTCCCCCGTGAATCAAAATAATTGAATCTCTTATCTTGAACTTTAATTAGCCGATAGGCTTTTATATGTGAGCATTATAGTGCTTAGAATTGTCTCGCTGTATAAAAAAAATCACATCGGGAAATTTTCTAATCTCTTTGATTGTTCCTATCGGCGGATTCCTAGAACCTCCTATGGGTGCAAGTGCTAGTTTTCTATTCGATTCAAACACAGAGATGAGACAAGTGTGAAGAAATACCTCCCTAAACTCTGAACGCAATAATTTTTGGCTTTCTCCTGGTGAGGGAAAAAAAAGAAAAAAAAACCCTAAAAAACATTTTTTTTAAACATATTTTACCTTTAAAAAACAACGCCCTTTACCCGTACAAACTTCTAGCGAATTTCAACGAATTTTTGGAAATGTTTTTAAGTCTGTCAAATTTCAAACCCCATGGCCGAAATTCGGTGAACCTTGTGACTTAGCTTATATCCATGTTTGGTTGTACAAGTGTTGTAGGTGGCGTGAGGGTTTAAGGAAAACACCTCCATTTTCCCTGTCATTTGTTGTTGATAGGAGGCGCCTTGATCATTGGTTGTTGCTTGAAGTGTTTTGGAAGGGTGAGTTGTGGTGTGTGAAGAGTTTTGAGGTTGTGAGTAGTATTTCTAGTTTGCTGGGTTTTGTATCAGACCTCAGTATTTTGCTGTTAGAGTGCCTTCAGAGGTGTATTTTCAGTGTTTGAGCTTCATTACATCCATAGTCAGCAACAGAGCTTCATGGGTTTGCTTCAGGGTGATGTTTGGTGACTTCTCAACTCCTCATATTCTGATTTTTAATGCTACAGCAGTTTATTTCAGTTCTTATCAGAATTAATAAAATATTGCAGTGTGCCTTAACTCTTGTGTTTCCTTTATATGTTGCAATAAATCTGTGTTTGTAATAACGGATGGTAGTACCACCGGTTACTTCATAAAATTGTGTTTCATTTTGTAATATTGGTTGGCTTGTCGCCATAAATTATAGCATGAACTCACAGTCCATTTTGGTATAAACAAGCTGGCATATCGACCTTATTGGTTTGAGTCAAGCCTAGAAATTCTGCCAGTGGCCTACACACATTCCCACAATTAAGTGGATGCCCGCTACATAAGCGGATGCCCGCTGCATAAGTGGATGTTGTTATTATCGCATGTTGGTTTTGAATGCTAACTCAGAAGCACTTGTATGCTCTCACCTTGCCCGCATAGGGATCTAGGTGATCAAAAGAGTGTGGAAGAACTTAACCATTGCATCTTCCTCTTTGTGTGGAACTTTTTTTAAAAAAAACTGGGGTGCTCATTACAAGTACCTTTTGAGTCAATCTCATTGACCCATATTTCATGAGTAATGGTTCACAAGAGCCCATCTCTCATGTGAATGAATAGTCCACTTAGCACTTACTGCATCTAGTTGATGTTTGCAGGGGTGAAGCCTCAGAACTTCTTAGGTTGCCCATCCTAGTAGTACTCTGAGTCAAGAATGTTTAACCACGAATTTTTCCCCAAGATCAAGCCCACTTAGCTAGCTATGTGATTTGCTTGATGGGGTAGCAAGCTAAGTGGGCTTCATCTCGGGGGAAACTTGATGGTTAAGAACGCTTGAGTTGAAGTAGTACTAGGATGGGTGACCTCCAAGAAAGTCTCGATGCTTCGCACTTGCACGAATCACCTAGATGCAATGAGTGTTAAGTGGACCATTCAATCTCATGAGAGATGGGTTCTTGTGAACCACTACTAATCAAATATGGATCAGTTGTAATGAAAAAACTTGCACAAGAGAAGAATATATAGGAAATATGTTGCAAATACTTGAGAATAATAAGCCACTTCGAGGGGGCAAACCTACAAATATCTCCAATACAAACACAATTCACAATATGATGATCAAATAACACTCACTACCTCATATATATACCCTACTTATGCCTTGGATATCACCTAAGCCGACTTGGATACCTATTCATATCACCTAGACTGACTTAAATATCTAAATAAGACTATAATAATGATCATATAAATTAATTAAGATTTATGATAGCCACAAGCTAACTACTCATAACCCTATACGCACTATAGATTTAAGGGCATAGCATGCCCCCGCTCTTCAAAGAAGCATCGTCCTCAATGTTGATCAATTGTGGATGCTTCTAAACAAATCTTCATGTTCCCATGTGTCATCTAATCGGCAAATTCTTCCACTAATTGAGGTACTCTATGATTGTCCTAGTTTTTTTGTGCATGTCTGGAGAAGTAACTCTGGATCCAAGATGATTCTTCCTTCTTCATCTAGCTTTGGTAACATTGTTTGTGCGAGAATCTATTGACCAATCACCTTATTTAAACATGGGACATGAAATATTTGGGTATATCTTGATTGTCGGAGGTAACTCAAGCTTGTAGGCTACACTGCCAATCTTTTGTAGAATCTAGTATGGACCACAATATTTTGGTGACAACTTGTTATTCTTTGTTTCTTGTTTCAAGAACACTTGCTTATAAGGTTGCAATCTCAAGAAAACCCAATCAGCCACTTCAAAACTCCTTTCACTATAGTGTTGGTCATGCTGTTGTGCCATGGCCAAATTCTCCTTGAGTCCTGAAAGTACTTGTTGATGATTCATGTGATCTTCCACAACATGAACCTTGGTGTCGCCTTCAATGATGATGTGATGGATGGGTGATGGTATCCATATAATGCCATAAATGGGGACATCTTATAAGAACTAGGGAAGTGTTATACCACCATTCTAATAGTTGTAGCGAAGCCATCCATTGAGACTACTTGTCTGAAGTGAAACAATGTAGATATCCTTCCAAACACTTATTGGCGACCTCAGGTTGACCATCTAAGGATGGTATGAAAAGCTACGAGCCAATTGAGTAATCAAACAAGAGAACAAATATGTCCAAAAGTTACTAGTAAAGATGGGCTCATGTGCACTTACAATAACCCTTAGGGTACCATGTAACTTTTGTATATTCTCGATAAATGCTTTTACCATTGTACTTGTAAAAGGATGGGATAATAAAATAGGCATATTTGGTGAGGCGATCCACTACTGCCATGATGTCACTCTTACCTTCAGATCATGGAACGTATGTGATGAAATCCATGGAGACCTCTTCCCACCACTAGGTAGGAATAACTAAGGGTTGTAAAAGACTAAGTGTCTTAACTATCTTCCCTTTATTTCATTGGCATACCAAACATTCTGCCACAAATTTTTCAACATCACCTTCAAGCCCTTCCCAAAAGAAATCTTGCTTGATTTGGTGATATGTTTTCAAAAATCCTGAATGACCTCTAACTCGAGAACCATGGAGCTCTTCAAGAAACTTGTCTTTGAGGGTGGAATTCTGCATAAGTACAATCTCTCTTTATAACACAAAGAGTCAAACAAAACTTATCTTAACTATTGGGATCATCTTGCAACTATTGAATGAGATTCCTTTTAGTAACATCATTCAACCACTTAGCTTTGGCTTCTTCAACTCAATCTACTTGTAATATTGAAATGGCACACAATAATGCCTCATCATTCTCATCCTTCCTAGATAGTACATCACCACTATATTCTCCTTTCCTTTCTTGCATCACCCATTTTTGTTGCTCTTCAGAGGATAATCGTTTCTCTAGAAAATATTTCAGGTTGTCATCTATCTTTACTTTGAAGTGTCTACCCATCAAATATGGCCTCCACTATTTCACAACATGAAGAATAGCTAGCATGTCCTTCTCATAAATGGGTTTGAGTTTATTCTTACCCTTCAACTGACGACTTTCAAAAGCAATGGGCCTACCTTCCTACATGAGAATTGCTCCTTTACCATTTCCTGAAGCATCACACTTCACAATAAAATCCTTGGTGAAGTCTCAAGTTGGCTAGAAGTGGAATGGTACACATAACCTCCTTCAATCTCTCAAATGACGTATTAGCTAACTCATTCCACCGAAAAGTATCCTTCTTCAACATAATTGTGAGGGGTGCTGCTATGCGACCATAATTCTTTACAAATCTTCTATAGTATCCAATGAGTCCTAGGAAACCCCTCAAGCTCTTAATGGTTTTAGGAATTGGCCACTCCATCATAGCCTTGATTTTGTTTAGATCAACTTTTACTCCTTCATGAGACGTTGTGTCCCAAGTATTCCGCCTCTTTGAGGCCAAAAGCACACTTGGAAGGTTTAGCATAAAGATGATGTTTGAGAATTGGTAATGCATGATCAACATGAGGCAAATGCTCTTCCCATGTCTTTCTATGAATCAATATATCATCAAAGAACACTAATACAAACTTCCTTAGAAATGGCTTAAAGGAGTTCATCAAACTTTGGAATGTAGAAGGAGCATTAGTCAGATCAAATGACATTACTAGAAAGTCATAATGGCCCTCATGAGTCCTATAACATTGATAAGTGGACGGTCTCTAATATCCAGCCAGCCATCCATGATTATGCTACAGCCATGTGTCACCCATTTGGCCTTTCTCTTCTCCGTCAACAAGTTAACCTTGGAATCTCTTTTCCAATAATGTGGTTCTCAATCTAGTCTCACTAGGATCCACATAACCAAGACCAGCTTTGCTTACCTTCTCAAGCATTTCCTTGTACAAAGGAGATCGAGCAACATGGAAAGGAATGTCGTTGCCAAAGTAGAAATTGGCAATGGCCTCATCTGCAGCTTTCCTTACACATTGAACATATCTGTGATTGGGTTTAGTGAGGATGAACTTGTAGTTTTCTATTTCCCCCTTGACTCCATTGTACTCATCCCAAATGAGGGATATGAAGGTAGTAAATCTGAACCTCCTCGTCTTGGTGTACTAGAAACTGATGGTGTAGTGATTTCCCTTGTATATAATAATCATCTCAACCCTCATTTCAAGTGAGAGTTTATCACAACCCCCGACTCCTTTACCAGGGATATGCAAAAAGTGTGCATTAGTCCTTGTCATGCTGCCATTCCACTTACCATCTAAGCAAATGTTGCATTTCCATTTTCGACTTCCGTCTGAATTAGGTGTTTTATTTGTGTCCATTATTGTTGCAAACTGTTGTGAAGGATGTTTCTTGTTAAATGGCCATTTGGCAAATTTTGACAACATCTATGAAAGGCAATCGGAATTTAATACACTTGCAGCTGCACTAGAACTGCCTGTGGTTTTGCTTGGGGTGTCTATTTGGCTGCCTGATTCCTCATCAATTGCTATCTCATTCTCCAAATCTAAATCAGCATTTACACTGAATGTATCCATCTTCAATTTCAATCAGCAAATCTAGACCCGAATGCAATATAAAAGGTAAAACCAAAATTAAAATTTCAAATTAGTAATTAAAGCGTGTACAAATAACTTTATCAATTTATTGAACAGTTTATCAATTTATAATATATCAGTTTACCAATTTAGTGTTTATCAGTTCTGAGTTTATGAAATAATTTCACATACTTCAGGTTTTTTGGCTCATGATTCATCATCACATGTTCAGAAATTAAATGATGAAATTAGTTGGTTTTAGTCTTCACTTCAAATCCTCTCGAGCTAGTTGGCAAGATAGTCTTCACTTCAAGGGGGATGCAAAGAGCACAAACTAGCTGCTTAGTGAAGAAACTACAGAGGATAGAGATGATCAATCTCTCATTTCCGATCAAGGATTTAAAAAGTTATTCGATCCAATGGATGATGTTGCAAACTTGCAAGAACATTAACAACTTTTGAATATAATAATGGTAAAATTGGTATAGATTACTGATCACAACATTGTTGTCTAATAGATGGCAACCATTTGGGATTTGATGGTTGGGTGTTTACGCCAATAATGCAATCACAAAAAAGCTTCTATTATTAGTATTATTAGATCGTGGTATTCCGGTTGAGGTACCTCCAAATGCAAAGTTGCAATGATGACATTGTATCTTCAAAATATCCTTTGTATGACTTAGATCCTTTTTGGGATTAATTTGAAGGATTCTGCATGGATCTGAGGTGTTTTTTTTTCTAATAGTTACAACTGAATTACAAGTGAATTATCAAATTATTCCTTTTGAATCTTCATTTTTGTTCAACATCAAACAATGTTACAATTATTAACTCGAATGTGAGATACAATCATACAAGATACTTCTCATACCTGCAAATCGTGTCGCGACCTAGAAGCTTCCTGGTTCCAGCAGTGTAGGGTTTCCAATGGCAGCAACTTCATGAGTTAGTGAGGACTCAAAGGATTCAAGAATGAAATGAAATCTCTTTGTTTCCACATTCACGTGTTTAGGTTTTTTAGCGATTAAAGTTTTTTTTCATTGACATGACATTTAAACAATGAATGATTTTAATTTTTAGGCGATTTTTGGGGGATTGTAGGGTATCCCCGAGACACCATTTCGTCCCCAAATGAGGGGACTGTTGTGACCTAATCACACATCGCCCCATTGCAAATGGAGACCCACCTTTTTTCTTGCTTTTGTCTTCGTTTTGCTTTAGGTTTAGGCTTTCTCTGAGCTTGTAGGTTTGGTAGTGTTGTTTTGCCCAAGTCTCAACATATTCTTGGTAAGGAGTCCATATCCTCTCATCTTGATGCCCTGAAATTGACTAAGTCTGGGGTCCTGAAATCCTGAAAAAATGACTAAGTCTAAAATCTGGTGGATCCTCAAAAATTTAGAATCTGCATGTTAAATCTCATGGCTCCGAAACCTATCTCAAACATCCAAAAAGTATATTTCAAAATATTTAAAGTAAACATATACTTAAATATATTTTGAAATATACTATTTCAGGTACTAAAAATTGACTAAGTCTGGAAAAGTGCACTTTTGCCCCACCTTTGCGTTATGCATTCAATACATGCATGTTCAAAATTTGCGCTTTTGTCTTTGGCGCACTTTTTGAGGGTCCTTGCATTGTGAATTTTCAACAGTATACATACATGCACAAAACTGGTGCTTTTTCTCTAGGGCGCACTTTTGGGAGGTGCTTGCAACTTGCATTTTATACAAGCATGCTTAGTTTGGGCGCTCTTTGATGTTCATTTCACCTATCCTTGAAGAATGGCGCTCATTTTATAGAGGCTTGCATTACACAAGTTTTCTTATGCCAAGTTCTCCTTCTAGCCGCACTTTTTGAAGGACCTTGCATCATGTCAAATTGCAAGCTATACATGCACCTTTGAAATCAGCGCCCATCATCCTCTTGGCACACTTTTGGCCCTCTCTTGCATAAAACATTTTATACATGCATGCCTTGAACTAGCGCTTTTCTCTTAGGCACAAATTTGACGACTCTGCAACAAGCATTTTATACATACTTGCATGAAATCAGCGCTTAAGCCTCTAGGTGCACTTGGAAGAGGACCTTGCAATTTTGCATGATGAACTTTGAGACCTCGCTTAGACTCCAACCTCCTTGGTGCTCATTTAGATCAAGTTTGCATTCCAAAACTTAGTGAAATTTTCATCATCTTGTCATAGACGCACTTTTACTAGGTGCTCGCATTGCGCAAGATAAACATCATACACCGAGGATCAAAACTTGTGCCTATCTCATTTTGGCGCACTTTTCAAGCCCCCTTGCAATCAACGCCCAATGCAAATTAACATAAGATTTGCGCTTGTCACTTCAGGCGCACTTTTGGAGACACTCCGCATTTGACAATTTTCAAATTCATGCAAGACTACATGAAATTGGCGCCAATCCTTCTAGGCGCACTTCAAGGGAGGGTTTGCATTGTGCAAAATAGAATATCATTCATATACATCCAAAATTGGCGCCTAGCTTCATTGGCGCACTTTTGACCTTGCTTTGCACAAAACATATTATAAATGAACATCTAAAACTTGCGCTCATCCTTTGTCTTGGGCGCACTTGGAGGAAGGTTTTGTAGATTATAAATTCAAATTTTATTCATGCAGATATAAAACTAGAGCCTCTAGCCCTTAGGCACACTTGGAGACGATGTTCACAACATGAGATTAACATTCAATACAAGCCTATATGAAATTGGCGCCCATCTCTCTTCTAGGTGCACTTTTGGTATGTGCTCACAAAACACTTAATTCATAGACACCTGAAACGTGCGCCTCCCTTCCTTATGCATAAGCACCCAAAATCAGCGCTCATGATCTTTGCAAGTCATCAATCTGGCCATGAAAAGATAAAAGCAAGGTTATAAAACATGAAAACAAGGCCTTTCATTGCATAAAACAAGCATGTTAAGAATCCGTAATGAAATGTTGTGGATGATCAAATGTCTTTACATTGATTGAGAATTGTTTCCTCTTTTGTAGGTGATGAAGTTTTTGCGAAGAACGACAAGAGCTAGAGCGTGAAAAAGTTCAAAGACAAAGGAGCGTTGCTTAAGGAGAACATCATTGCCACATAAAGGAGACCCATCAAGATGATCAAGTTCCAACGCCAAAGATCATATATCAAGGTCATGCTTGAATGGAGGCAGAGCATCACTTCATCATGCAAGGAGTTAGACAACATCGCCACATCCAGAAGAGCCAAGATCCACCTTGCGCGTCCAAGATTCCATAAGGATCCATTTCATGTGCCAAGCAGAGGGAGAGAGCATCTATCATCCACAGGTCCACTCCGGCAGTCATGAACAAAGACATCTTCTACTTGCACTATCCAAAGCTAAAATCCTACGCAAGTACATGAAGACAAGAAGTTCCAAGAAGAGAAATGAGCATAAACATCATAAATCCATAAATTACACTAAGGCATGGAAGACATCAAGAAATTTGACAAATTCCCAAATTTGCAAGTTTGAAAGATGTAAAGTTCCAGAGGTGAAAATCCAAGTTCAAAGACTACTCCAAAAAATCCATAATTTGGGAAAATATTTCAAGCAATGTGAACACATTGAAGATCAAACCAGTTAGCTCAACACTGAGGTGGCATGTACGCATCATCAGGCCAATCACATTTCGTCATGTCATTTGTCTACATTCAATGTATCTGTAACAAACAAGAAGCTAAAATGAGCGCCCACCTTGAGATGCTCCAAAGATTCCTTGTCATCTTGGAAAGCGTGCCTTTATTGCCTCTCTTGTTGTCTAAAAATAGTAATTCATGTAACAAACTGTCTTGTTGTCTCAATCTGGGCCATTGACTCACAAATCAATCTTGGCCATTCATGTAATTTGTGGAGTCTATAAAAGGCTTACTTTTTTCATTTGCAAGAGGGGGAAGATAGAGTAGGAGTAGATGTTGTCAAAATAGGAGTAGATTAGAGGAGACTCTTCGAAATCATTGAAGAGATTCTATGAAATTGTTGTAAAAAGACTTCCAAAATCAATACAAGCTCATTGTTGTTCTCATGGTGATTTGTGTGATTGTGGAATGTTAGCATGGTTTCTAATTTCTTGGATGTGATGGAGAGATGTTTCCAAGTAGAATAGAATTAGATTAGAAGTTCATTGATGTAATCTTTATATGTTAAGATATTTGATGAATTCCTTAAATGGTTCATACTTTTCGTGGATTGTCGAAGGCAACTCACTTTGCAAAGTTAGCCTGAACCTTCATTTGCTTTAGTTCGGTTGTGATTACTTGTTCAAGCTACGCCAGCTGTGTGTGTTTGGATGAATGTTTCACAATATGAAAATCCTTGAATTACCTTAGAAGATTGCACCAACTTCGTGTAATTGTTGGTTCTCATGGTGAAGCGAAGTTAGGTTTTGTGAGGAATTTGTCTATCATAACATGTTTCATTATTTCATTGTCCTTAGAATAGCTTTCTCAACCCTTGCCTTTTTTCATTTTCTTTCATAGTCGAATAGAAGAAGTTCTATTTCATATGGTGAATAACATATTTAGAGTGGAGTAAGGAGTCAATTCAGCGTAAGTCCCTTTGTGATTACCAGCATTATCACATCAACTACTGAGTCTATCCATTGTAGAACATGAATCTGGAACCTTGGAGTCTCCCATTTGATCACAAAGTTTAGCATTTGGGGAGTCTTTGATCAAGAGAGGATAGAATACTTAGTATTTTATTCTGAGTTTGCATGTCCATAAAAAACACATCAACAGGGACATTCCCCTTGTGGAGGGGGCATCCCTAGGATGTCCCCATAACAAACGTCTGAAGAGGGGCGGTGGGGAGCGTTCTATCTTTGTCCCTGCATCCCTGAAGCATCCTGGCAGGCGGGAACGAGGGAAAACTAGGGGGGACACGTCCCCAAGAAACACTGGCTGAAAGTTAAGTCACTTCAACGAATCTGCAAACTGTCATAGACAAAATTGATGATACAAGTTGTGGCTTTGCACTATCTTATATGCGATTTAATCATGGCATTCGTGTTAATGTGTTACTCCGATCAATCCAATCCATCTGCACTTGTCATATTCAGCCTCTGAATTTAGTTGAATAGTGCAAGCGTCTAGCAATAGATTATAATTCCAACCAAAAAACACAAAATTCCTGCCTTTTGCACGTCACAAAACCAAAAAGATTGCATATTTATGTTTATTCAAAATAAGCGTGAAAACACCTTTGAAAACACTGTAAAGCCTGTAAATTGCAAGTTCATATTGTACAGTTTTAGTTAGTTTTAATTTACAAGGAGCTTCCCCTTCTAATTCGAAGAGTGGTTTTACCGCACATCTGTTTCGTTTTGTGTCACACTGAAAGGTCTGAAATAAAATGCTAACAATTTCAACATTCAATTTTAATTGTAATTGATAAATGAAACACTTCTGAGCTGATATCAACTTTTAAAAAGGATGAAAAACCCCCCATCGAACACATGCTTCGAATGTTATAATATTGCCATTTTGTGACTCTTATCTTGCTTAGTACAAAGGGGACTCAGATGATTGATGTCGTCGACACATGCAACATCAAATGTATGGTATAGAATGTTGAGTCAATGCTCCATCCAATCTCAAACAACTATAGATTCACATGACAAAATGTAAAGAAGCTATAAACTTATAATTATCAAAAGATATACTTAAATTAAAATATTTTATTGGAAAAAAAATGGTTCAAGGCAAGCAGCCACAACTAGCGCATAATCATGGAACAAATAAACTGTAGAATAAATCTCATATTGGCAAAGAAGTTGTTATGCCTCTAATCCAAGAGGCAATACATTAGAGATGATATGAAGACAATTGCAAATACTTCAAAGATATAATTTGTGTATATAACCTAGAAAACATGAGCAAAACTTATTAAAGTAAAGAAAGCAAAAATGGAGGGGAATAATGACGAAAAAAGCATCTTAAATTGCTTAAAAAGTTAAATACAAACACAATATGAAAAATCATTCCTTTTACTTGTACTCTTGAACAAATGAGTTAACAGTAAAATAACCTGGAAGCAAAACTATCAAATAGCTAAAGAAGAGATGCATTCCAAAAACATACAATAATCCAACCATTTTAATTCCTATTTCCCTTTTCTGGTAATGCACCTTAAAAACACAAGGGATGTCAATCTAAGAAGAGTACTGTAAATATCAAAGTTAGTGGTGGTAGAAGGATTAAGAAATGAGAAAAAAAAAACAGAAATAGACCAGCAAAGGAGATTTCATTTTTCAGAACACATCCATGAATGTCAAAAAAGAAACCTAATATACTCACAACTCTAGTGTTCCTCCTGAGTGAGTGTGCTTAAGTGCCTCATTATAGTCCTGTTCATGCATATAGATGGTTCCAGCAACCAACATTAAAACAGGATTGTTACTTATAACTCCATCACTCAGCCATTCCTTGAGGCTGGAAATTGCATTTTCCTGCAATCATCTTGAGAAAAGGAAATGTAAGCAGCCATGAATACAATTTGATTCTTAATTTTTAATACACTAATCAATAGCAAGCTTTCATTGAAAAAAGACAAAATTTATTCTGAACTAAAACCACAAGCATGGCCTTACTAATCTACTTGTAAAACCTGTCAATCCAAGAATAACATTAAAAAGCTAGAATTTGTAATTCAGTCTACCAAGTCATGTTTAAATGATTCCTAACCTAATCAGTGTATGGTATACATGTCATTCTAACATGCGTACATTCCTGTTTATCTCAGGATTATTACAGGAAACGTAATGGTAAAAATATTGAATAATCTATTAAAGAGAGCAAAGCTCTATATATACAGTTTACAAGAAGAAGTTTCTAAATATAGAAGTTCCTAAAAAGACTAAAGCTAATTAAAAGCAGCTTTATATTACATCATTGACCATTAAATAGAAAATGTCTATTTTTAGTTTAATACCCTCCCTTAATGGTCAATCTGTCAACTACACCAAGATGCCCCCTAAATTTGACAAATTTATCCGGGCTCAGAGACTTGGTGAGGATATTTGCAGTTTGGTCCTCAATTGGAACATACTGCAACACCACTGATCCATCTTCAACAAGCTAGCAGATGAAATGACAATGAAGATCAACATGCTTTGTCCGTTCATAGAAGACTGGATTTTTGGCCAGTTTCAGCACCCCTTGATTGTCACAATACAAGGGTGAAGGCCCTGCTTGAGACAGTTGCATGTCCGAAAGCATCCAACGGCACCAAACTGCCTCACACGCTGCTTTAACAGCTCCCCGATATTCAGCTTTAGTCAAGGAGAGAGCCACTCCCTGCTGCTTCTTGCTGGTCCATGTGACGGCACCTATACCTAAACTGAAAACATACCCAGAATTAGACTTCTTGTCATCCATAGAGCCTGCCCAGTTTGAGTCTGTAAAACCGATCAGCTTAGGATCTGTGCATCTTTCATATAGAATGCCAAATTCGGAAGTGCCTTTCACATATCACAGCACACGCTTCGCTGCAACCCAATGTTCAAATGTAGGAGTTTGCATGAAGCAAGAGATGTAGCTCACTGCAAAACTAAGATCAGGTCTAGTGGCTGATAGGAAGAAATGTCCATATTAAGCTCTTTGACCCTGAGAGTGGTTTGCCTTCTTGGGCTTCCCTGGACAACAATAATGTTCATACGACAAGACCTGTTAGTTTCCTCAGTTTTTCTACTTCTACATAAACCAACTCTCTCCTTTCAAACACACAATAGACATCCCCAACTAAACATAAGGGAATAATTATGGGAGCCAGAAAGGAAATATATGAGCAATTTATTTTTGTTAGTGGGATATTCTAACCACAACTTCTTGATGAAAGTAGATTGTCATTGATGTCAAAAAGGTGTTGGTATTGATAGGAGTTGTTCATATACTTCAGGTTAATATGTTGCTTCATGGCTAAGTCAGAAAATGCTAACTTGTTTAAATGGGCACGAATATCTCATGCCATGTTTAAATGATGGTGAGCAAAGGCATGTTTTAAATATTCATTCAAAGGACTTTGTTTTATGAAGAACCTTATTTAATGGGAGCTCCATTTATTAAAAAGCATCCAAATATATTTGAAGATCAATATTTAATGGGAGCAAATTGGAAGGAGAGCTCAAATTGCTTTATTTAAATAAAGTGGACTTTATATGCTTAAAAAGTGGGGAGCAAAAGCATTGAATATTTAAATATATAAAGTTTGATTTTTATCCTATTTTGTTGATCCCCTTTAAATGCCATATTTTATGACATAAATAAAAATGTGAAGTTACAAAGCTACTTTTAAGGAGATTTTAAGGAGATTTTCAAAGCTATTTTTAAGAAGATTTTTGTGGGAGATTTTGTGGGAGTTTTTATGAAGATTTTTTTCTTCTTTCTATTTTTTAAACTCTCCTTCATGGCAAGAAGAATATTAAGGAGTAGTTTTTTTTTTTTTAAAAAGAAGGGAAGTTATTTTGAGAGATATTCCTTATTTTGATGAGAAGGTTAAAAGTTTTTTTGTGGAAAATATTTTTATTTTGCAGATGGTTTTTTGGAAGAAGAAAATGAAGAGAAGCATGGAAGTTTTTTTTTGAAGATATTTTATTTTGCAGATTGAAGATTTTTATGAGAAGATGAAATTGAACAGGTGGAACATTTTTTTGAAACGTTGTTTGAAACAGATTGAAGAATTTTTTTTAAGACAGAAATTTGTATTACAGAGATGAAAAAATTGAATAATATTTTTGAAGAATATCAAAGATTGAAGAGATTCCGACAGAGAATTGAATGGGTATGAAGAAAAATGAAGACATTTTTATGGTGGACATCATTTATTTTCTTTTGCACAGAAGATGAATAAATATTTGCAATGAAAAGGAAATTGAAGGGTTATTATTTTTCTGTAGGTGCATTATAAATGGAAGTTTTCTTTAGAAGGCAGATTTGATATAGAATATTGTGAAGGAGAAGATTTTTCTTAAAGAGAAGAGAAGAAGTTGAAAAGATTTTTTATTTTGCAGGAGATTATCTTTTGAAGATATTTTTGATGAAGTTTAAGAGTTTTGTTTGAGAATAAGGCAGATTTGATACAAATTTTTTTTTGAAGACAAATTTTATGGATTGAAGAGAAGATAAAGAGTTTGATGATTAAATTTTCTTGCAGGAATATCAAGAGAAAATATTTTCAGGGCAGATTGGTGCAAAAATAAATATGATTTCTAACTCTTATTTTGCAGATTGATTGAAGGTTCATTTTGATATTATTTTGTAGATGAAGAAAATAATTTTTGTGTGAGATCTTAAAAATGGCAAATGATCAGGAAATTGAAGAGAATTGAAATGAACGGTCTCAAATATGAAAAGATATTCTTTCATCTCTAAGAGGAAATATAAATGGGATTTTGGTTTCATGAATTTGAAGAATATGAAAGAGATTTTGTTTGAGAAGATGAAAGGATCTTCAATTTTTTATGAAGATGAATTTTAGTGATTGTTTTAATTTTCTTTGAGAAAAGGAAATTGAGAGGTCTCAATCATAAATCATTTTCTTCAGAGCATAGAATATGAAGGGTTATTTTGATGCAACTTCATAATTGGATAGAGATGAAACATACAGGATATAAAAGTGAAGAGACATTCAAATTGTATATAATGGTTTTTCAAGTACATTGACGTGTGTGTGAGTGAGTGTGCAGATCAATGATAAAATAATACAGTTGAAATGGATGTGAATTCAAATAAAAATTTCAAGACAATTTGAATGACGCTGACGGGATTAAATACAGACACAGAGATTGACAAGATCATCAATATGCAATTGAATGCATCAAGTGAATTCTTATGCAGAAATAATCAGAGATCATGAGATTAATATGCAGATCAGACTGAGTGTAATTGAACAGAGATATACAAAAGAGAAGACAAGTTATATAATGGTGCAAATCAGATTGAGTGGCAATCACTTCTTGCACACTTTTCAGTTTGTTCTGTATTAGGGGTTGGTGCTCCTTGAAGTTGGTGCTTCTAAATGGATTAGGGGTTGGTGCTCCTTGAAGTTGGTGCTTCTAAATGAATTAGGGGTTGGTGTTCCTTGAAGTTGGTGCTTCTAAACATTGTAATCAGTGAGATTTTTGATAAAGCCACTGAGGCAATTTTGGAGTGGTTTTTCTACCCCAGGAGGGTTTTCCACTCGTGCAAACTTGTGTTATGTCTCATATTGTTTTCATCTGTATGGGTGTATGCTAATACTTTGCTCATGAGGTTTTGATCTCTTTCTTCATTCTCAGTTATGAGCATATGTTTATCAATGATATCTTTCTCTTTGTATCTTGAAATTTAAAGTTTGCAACAAGATTTGAAAATTTACACAACACTGATTCACCCCCCCCTCTCAGTGTTGTCCTGGACTCCTACAATTAGTATCAGAGCCAGTTTCCCTTCTGCAGCTTAATCAGCTTGGGTAGGTCCTGTGTGTGGAGTTCAATGGGTAAGTGTAGAAGAAATAAGAACATGAGAAATGTTAAGATTCTTTCTGGTCAAAAGATACAAAAGAAATCATCCATATCAAATCCAGATTTTGATAAAAAATCAGTTGATAAAGTTGTTCTCCAAGTTGAATCTGATATTGTCTTAGAAGAAAATTTTTCAGATGTTCCTCAGTTTGATGGTTCAAATTTTTCAATTTGGTATGTTAGAATGCAAGTGTATTTATCCTCCTTAGGATATGATGTTTTAATGTCAATTGAGAATTGTAATTCTGCAAATAAAAAAGAAGCTCTTGAATGTAATGATATTGCAAAGAAGGCTATATTATCTGCTCTGTCTAATGATGTTATTTGTAAAGTTATGGATTGTGTTACAGCTCAGGATATGTGGAGGAGATTGAAAAGAATTTACCAAGGTAATGATAAAGAAGAGGACACTCTAGTGTGTCAAGAAAGTGGCAATGAAAGGCAATCACATGAAGAAGTTGAGACCCAATCAAATTCAGAAGATGATGATGATCAGGATTATGATGAACAAGACTGTGAGATTGATCTGGAAGGAGAGCTCATATATGCTCTAACTGAACTCAAGAATTATAAGAAGGAGAACAAGAAATTAATGTTGCAATTGCAGCAAGAAAGAGTTTTAAAAGACAAAGCTCTTACAGATCTTGAAGATGCTAGAAACCTGATTGTAGACTTGAAGAATCAAGCAAGTGAATCAAACAAATTGATTGTCAATTTGAAATCAGAAATTGAAGAAGCTAAGAGGATCGCTGATGTCTCAATATCTAACCTTGAAGTTGCAAGGATTGAGAATCTAAAACTAGAGAGTGATATTATCAATCTGAGAAAAGAGTATGATGGTCTCAAAGCTTTATCTAAGCAGTATAAGGCGTTTGAAGAAAGCACAAGCAAGCTACATAAGATGCTTGGTAAACAAAAACTATATGGAGACACCACTGGACTTGGTTTTGAAGAAGGAGAATGTTCAAAAGCTAGAGAGACTCCCAGAAAGAAGATTGATTTGAATGCTACCACTGAAAACAAAATACATAATCAAAGAAGAAGAAATTTCAGAAGAAATGCTCCTGTTAGACAAGCATACATGTACAGGTATAACTATTCTTTTAATGGTTATTGTTATACTTGTAATCAATTTGGGCACAAATCAGTTAATTGCAGAAGGAACACTGATATTATTTGTTACAAGTGCAATAATGTTGGACATATTCAAAGGAACTGCAAAATGATGAATAGAATGAATGAATCTGCATGGAAGCATAACATAATTGCTCAGGAGATGTCAAAAAGGTACTATCAGTCATTTGGTTATGATTACAACATAATTTGTTATAATTGCAACTCTCTTGGTCATAAAGCTCATAGTTGCAGGAAAGTTCCACCTGATTTGAAAAAGTTGAAATGGAAAGAGGGAGAAAAGGTTTGGAGAAAGAAAGCACCTGTAAAAGTGTGGAAGCAAAAACAGAGTCATGAGAAGGTAAATCCCAAACTTGTGCATCCAGCACAAGTTACATCATCAGTTGCATAACAGATAGCATGATGTGAGGGGGAGTTGTTCTTGTTCTATCTTTTATCCCCAAGAAGTTACAGGAGGAGATCAATTGATCTTGTCTGTCATGCTTACCTGATAATGTTAATTTCTGATGTTGTGTATGTCAGTGACATGTTTAGTGGTTCATAATGCATATAAGGAGTTCAAAAGTTCTCAGCACAAAGAGTTTGATAGTGTTGAGAGTTTGGTTTATAAATGGTCCTATTCATATTTTGTTCATAGCATGTTGTTACTGACAATGGTTGAGTTGTTATGATGTTGCAGTCCAATGGGATCTTGTTATTGAAAAGTATTGGTTATCATGGCAAAGAGCTTTAGTTGTTTCAAAGAGCTCTTATCAGATATTTGTCTGTGTTGGCTAAATGAAAGAAGTCAATTCATAACACTGTTCTCTGCATTTGGTTTTGCAAAGTGTTGTTTTAGAAAAAGCTTGATGGTGAAGGTTGTGTAATCTTGATACGCTGATTTGTATAATGGATCTTGGATATTCTCAAGAAGTTCTCTTCTAATGTTATCATGTGTTTGTTGATTGAAGATTGAAGTATGTTTCAGATGTAGTGATATATATATCAGATTTGACAGTGTGTTGTAAAAAGATGTGCAAAAACAGCAGGATGGTCTTCATTCTTTTTCATGTCAAAAAGGGTGTGCAAAAATAGATTGGTTGCAGGATAATAGTTCATTGACAAGGACATCTCTTGTGTGATATTCATCATGGATTGTGATTCATACTGATTGGTGAAAAGTGTAGTCATTGCATGAAATTCAAGTTCATATCAATGAAGTCAATTTGATGGTCATATCTACTACCTTGTTGGGTTATGTTTTTATGGTATATGTTTTGCATAAGTATTGAAGCTTTCAGGTGATTTGGAGATAGTGTTTCACTTGTTTCATTGATGATCTTCCTCACTAATATGTTTCAGACAGAGTTCTTCAAGCTATGACATTGATGACATTGATGGTGATATCCTACATCTCATCAGAGGAAGTTAAAGGTATGTTTTGAATCAGCAATAGCAAATGGTAATGTTCAAAAAGGTTTGTCATATGTTGGCTTCAGGATTGTTATCATCATAAATCATTACTTGTTGAAAGGTTAACAAGAGTTTATGCCTTCAAAGTGTTCATAATTCAATATGCTTATAATGGTTATGATCATGCTATAACATCTTTAAGTGGAGTTGTTCTCAGGGGGAGTTAATTAGAGGATTGAGTTGTCACTATCTTGGGAGATTTGAAAAGAGATGTTTTTTTCATGCTCATATTGGTATTTCTTGTCAGGACTAATTCAGGAAGTGGATAAGTGTTGAGTCGAGTTGAGTTATGTTGATTAGTCTTGTCAGTGTTTACCAATGGCATTTCTGAGCAGTGTTTTGTTTGTGAACTTTAACACATGGGAGATCTTGGAGATTTGTTATTTCAGGTCAAAAAGTGTTGGTTCAGGAGTTTGTTAAAAAAAGTAGTCAGAGGATCTCATTGATGTCAGTGTTTCATCTTCATCTACAAATTTGTGTTGTGATTAGAAGTGGTATAGTGTAGTCTATGGGCAGCTTGTAACAGTGGTTTGGTGCTTGGTTTGATATGCCTTACATGATTGTTTGATGTCTTGTTGCTCTCAAGTTTTTATGGTTGTTCAATATGCAAATGAACATGGAAAGAGCTCAGAGCTCTCAGGAAAAGTTTTGGACAGCAAATTGAAAAATAATCAGTGCCTTAAGTGGTATTTCAATTCTTGGTTGGTATGAAGGATGATAAGGCGGAGATAATAGCCTTTGTCATCAGATGTCAAAAAGGGGGAGAAAGAAAAATGTATCAGATAGTTTTGCCATCAATGACAAAGGGGGAGATTGATGAAAGTAGATTGTCATTGATGTCAAAAAGGTGTTGGTATTGATAGGAGTTGTTCATATACTTCAGGTTAATATGTTGCTTCATGGCTAAGTCAGGAAATGCTAACTTGTTTAAATGGGCACGAATATCTCATGCCATGTTTAAATGATGGTGAGCAAAGGCATGTTTTAAATATTCATTCAAAGGACTTTGTTTTATGAAGAACCTTATTTAATGGAAGCTCCATTTATTAAAAAGCATCCAAATATATTTGAAGATCAATATTTAATGGGAGCAAATTGGAAGGAGAGCTCAAATTGCTTTATTTAAATAAAGTGGACTTTATATGCTTAAAAAGTGGGGAGCAAAAACATTGAATATTTAAATATATAAAGTTTGATTTTTATCCTATTTTGTTGATCCCCTTTAAATGCCATATTTTATGACATAAATAAAAATGAGAAGTTACAAAGCTACTTTTAAGGAGATTATAAGGAGATTTTCAAAGCTATTTTTAAGGAGATTTTTGTGGGAGATTTTGTGGGAGTTTTTATGAAGATTTTTTTCTTCTTTCTATTTTTTAAACTCTCCTTCATGGCAAGAAGAATATTAAGGAGTAGTTTGTTTTTTTTTTAAAAAGAAGGGAAGTTATTTTGAGAGATATTTCTTATTTTGATGAGAAGGTTAAAAGTTTTTTTGTGGAGAATATTTTTATTTTGCAGATGGTTTTTTGGAAGAAGAAAATGAAGAGAAGCATGGAAGTTTTTTTTTGAAGATATTTTATTTTGCAGATTGAAGATTTTTATGAGAAGATGAAATTGAACAGGTGGAACATTTTTTTGAAACGTTGTTTGAAACAGATTGAAGAATTTTTTTTAAGACAGAAATTTGTATTACAGAGATGAAAAAATTGAATAATATTTTTGAAGAATATCAAAGATTGAAGAGATTCCGACAGGGAATTGAATGGGTATGAAGAAAAATGAAGACATTTTTATGGTGGACATCATTTATTTTCTTTTGCACAGAAGATGAATAAATATTTGCAATGCAAAGGAAATTGAAGGGTTATTATTTTTCTGTAGGTGCATTATAAATGGAAGTTTTCTTTAGAAGGCAGATTTGATATAGAATATTGTGAAGGAGAAGATTTTTCTTAAAGAGAAGAGAAGAAGTTGAAAAGATTTTTTATTTTGCAGGAGATTATCTTTTGAAGATATTTTTGATGAAGTTTAAGAGTTTTGTTTGAGAATAAGGCAGATTTGATACAAATTTTTTTTTGAAGACAACTTTTATGGATTGAAGAGAAAATAAAGAGTTTGATGATTAAATTTTCTTGCAGGAATATCAAGAGAAAATATTTTCAGGGCAGATTGGTGCAAAAATAAATATGATTTCTAACTCTTATTTTGCAGATTGATTGAAGGCTCATTTTGATATTATTTTGTAGATGAAGAAAATAATTTTTGTGTGAGATCTTAAAAATGGCAAATGATCAGGAAATTGAAGAGAATTGAAATGAAAGGTCTCAAATATGAAAAGATATTCTTTCATCTCTAAGAGGAAATATAAATGGGATTTTGGTTTCATGAATTTGGAGAATATGAAAGAGATTTTGTTTGAGAAGATGAAAGGATCTTCAATTTTTTATGAAGATGAATTTTTGTGATTGTTTTAATTTTCTTTGAGAAAAGGAAATTGAAAGGTCTCAATCATAAATCATTTTCTTCAGATCATAGAATATGAAGGGTTATTTTGATGCAACTTCATAATTGGATAGAGATGAAACATACAGGATATAAAAGTGAAGAGACATTCAAATTGTATATAATGGTTTTTCAGGTACATTGATGTGTGTGTGAGTGAGTGTGCAGATCAATGATAAAATAATACAGTTGAAATGGATGTGAATTCAAATAAAAATTTCAAGACAATTTGAATGACGCTGACGGGATTAAATACAGACACAGAGATTGACAAGATCATCAATATGCAATTGAATGCATCAAGTGAATTCTTATGCAGAAATAATCAGAGATCATGAGATTAATATGCAGATCAGATTGAGTGTAATTGAACAGAGATATACAAAAGAGAAGACAAGTTATATAATGGTGCAAATCAGATTGAGTGGCAATCACTTCTTGCACACTTCTCAGTTTGTTCTATATTAGGGGTTGGTGCTCCTTGAAGTTGGTGCTTCTAAATGGATTAGGGGTTGGTGCTCCTTGAAGTTGGTGCTTCTAAATGAATTAGGGGTTGGTGTTCCTTGAAGTTGGTGCTTCTAAACATTGTAATCAGTGAGATTTTTGATAAAGCCAGTGAGGCAGTTTTGTAGTGGTTTTTCTACCCCAGGAGGGTTTTCCACTTGTGCAAACTTGTGTTATGTCTCATATTGTTTTCATCTGTATGGGTGTATGCTAATACTTTGCTCATGAGGTTTTGATCTCTTTCTTCATTCTCAGTTATGAGCATACGTTTATCAATGATATCTTTCTCTTTGTATCTTGAAATTTAAAGTTTGCAACAAGATTTGAAAATTTACACAACACTGATTCACCCCCCCCTCTCAGTGTTGTCCTGGACTCCTACACTTCTCAGCCCTAAAATGATTTATGTACAGAGCATGTCTTATAAATTACAATGTGCATCCCAACTGTGTTGAGCACCACCGGTCACACGGCCTTGCAATCCTCTTGAATAACATTAGGTATGAACTCAATAGTTACAAGTTGAGACTAATAACTATATTCCACGAAGTGATTGGATTGACTGCCCCTGTTCTCGCCAAGAAGTGGAGACAAAGGAGCACTTTATTTTCAAGCATCCTACCTATTATGATATCAGAGGGAAACATCATTGTTTTTAGAGGAAGATCCCTTGCCACATTCTTACATTATCTAGACCAAAGGTGTCTGGTCAGCTTTAAAAAGGTGCTGATTTCAAACACCAACCTCTTCAAATTATTTCTAGGACCATCAAATTGCTTATTTCAACCAATGACGATGTCATGTGCTTGTTTTCATAGCATACCCTTGCCCAACTCAAACATACCCTAGCTACAAGTAGAAATCTCAAGAGAGACTACAGATGGAAAGAAAGCTGAAGAAAGTAGTTGCAAAATCCTCGAAGAACTGATGATTATAACTTTGGCAGTCAAGGATGATGTAACTTCTTGTATGAAAAGAAATAGAATGCTCAAAAAGTTTGTTCAAAGTTGAACATGTATGAAACACGTGATGCTACAACGATTATGTGTGCTTGAAACCCCTGATGCTCCAAGGATTGTGTGCTTGAAACACCTGATGCTATAAGAATTTTGTGTCTATGAAACACCTAATGTGACAAGAAACAAAGAAATAACTCTTGTTAGTGGTGTTGTGACCTAATCACACATCACCCCATTTCAAATGGGGACCCCCTTTTTTTTTGAGCTTTGATGCTTTGCATTTAGTTTTGGATGATGTCTTAGGTTCGTTTCCTCTACCAATCCAACAATAAGTCTCTCTCCTAGAAGGTTTTGCTTTATAACTGGAGGTCTTATCTAGTAATGAAGAGTCTTGATCAAATTCCATCCAAATAATGAACACTGAGATCAATCCTGATGTATGTTTGAGATCCTGAAAATGACTAAGTCTGGTAGCCTGATATCCTAAAAATCCTGAAAATTTGACAAGTCTAAAATCTGGTGGATCCTCCAAATTCTAGATTTTGCATGTTAAATCCGGTAGATTCGAGACCTATCTCCAACTTATACTTAAATATATTTTTCAATATACCTTACCCTGAGAGAGTTGAAAAATGGCTAAGTACTGAAGGGAGTGCAAAATCCTTGACCAGTGCAACAAGACATGAGGAGGGCGCAAAATCTTGATGAAATGCACCACTTTCAACCAGAGAACAAAATGATGAACCAATGCGACTCAACCAATGCGCCTTAAGCAATGCGCCAAAATAAAAGGATTTTGATCATCGAAGAAGAGATTTCAACCGGAGCTCAGAATCCAGAACCAATGCGCCTTAACCATTGCGCCATTTTGAAGAAGGTAAAGTGAAGATTTAGATGTCATTTGAGGAAGATCCAAAACATGAACCAATGCGCCACATCTAGTGCGCCCAAGATGAAAGGTTTGTTTGATTGCCAAAATGCATTTTTAAACCGGAGTCTAAAATCCTTAAGCAATGCTCCCAAAATAAAAAGTTTCTTTTGATTGTCAAAGTGATCATTCAAGCGGAGCATAATTCATGATCTAGTGCGCCAAGGGATGAGGGTGTTCAATTGCGAAATTCAAGAAGCTATTCAACTAGAGGATGAAATCTTGATCTAATGTGACCACCTTGGAGTGAAGTTAAATGAAATTTTGTGAAGACTTTTTAGAGAAGACCAAAATCCTTAACCAATGCACTCACTTTGAAGGAGGCTTAAACTTGAGTTTTATGAGACATTTCAAGAGGATCCAAAATCTCTATCTAGTGCGTCAAAGCAGGAAGTAATTGCATCTTGATTTTCATAAAGACATTTAAGAGAGGATCCAAAACCTTGATCTAGTGTGCTGTCTTGGAATCAAATGACTGAAATATGAGAAATGGCTAAGTTTTAACCGGAGCATGAAATGTTGATCTGATGCGCCCAGATGGAGAGGTTTATTTTGGAGGTTCAATTGCAATATTTCAAGTGGAGATTAGGATCTTATCCAATGCGCCACCTTTTGATAAAGTCAGATTTAAATTTGGTGAAGTGTTTTAAGAGAAGATCAAAATGTCAATGTGATGCACCACCATTTGGAGTAAGGAAACTCAAAATTTTAAGACAAATTTCAACCAAAGGTTGAAATCCTCAACCAATGCGCCAAGATAGGGAAGTCTTGTTGATCATTTAAACTGAAAGTTTAACCGAGATTAAAACATGTATCCAATGTGCCAGCTTGATGGAGTTAGATTGCAAGTTTCATAAGACTCTTTCAACCGAGGATCAAAATGCTGAACCATTGCGCCAAAGTATAGGGGGGCTGTTAGAATATCCAAAAGGTGTGATTTCAAACCAGAGATCAAAAACTCCATCCAATGTGCTCACCTAAGGTAAAGACAATTGCAAGTTTAGTATGAATTTTAAGGACTTGCCAAGGAGAGATCAAAAACTTCAACTAATGCGCCATCCTAAGAGGAAGTTTAATTTAAGTTTTAAAGCGAATTTCAACCAAAGATTAAATTCCTTATCTAATGCGCCCTATTTGCTGCGCTTCATCTAGTGCACTTAGGATAGGAAGCTTGTTAAGTACAGCAAATCCGACTCAACTCCAAAATTCTCATTTATTCAGCTAACATTAAGAAGATTTGAAATCTCCAACCATTGCGCCATCTACACCAAAAAAAAAATGAAGTTAAGTCTTTGATGAGTTTTAAAGGGAGATCCAAATCTTTGATCTGCTGCGCCAATTTAAGAGAAGGATCCAGATTTCATCAACTAATGCGCCATCATTGAAGGAGGAGTAAGTTTTGTTAAGAAGTCAAGAATTTCAAGGGAAATTTAAAATCCTATCCCATGCGCCATTCTTAATGTGATGATTAGTTTGAATTTTATGATTTCTTTCATGTAGAAATCATCAAATTCTTCATCTAATGCATTTAGGTTAGAAATGCATGAAATGATTCTTATGTGGTATCAAAAGGATTGATATTGTTTCTTTCTCTGTGTTGTAGGAGCTAAGAGGAGCAAGTGCTGGAATCACTTTCATGCTAGGAGTGAAGTCAACAAGTTGCCATATTGAAGAAGACGTCATATAGCTGTTCTAAGAGGACACTCCAAGTTTAACATGTTGACACTTTTCCTCAATGATATCATTTTGGATCACTTCAAGTATCAACTCGCTTCTTCATCAATCATCGCTCGAAGAAACATCATGTAGCCGCTCCAAAGGACCCTTTTCAAGATCATCGTGTTGGAACACTTCATCAAACATTCCAAGGCATTCATCTATTCAACTTCAAAGACTCTTTCAATCTTCAAGTCCATGAGAGATCATCTACTCTACATCAAGTTCAAGTATACATCATCATCATCTCCTACTACACTCTTCAAGAAGATGCATCCAAAGAAGATTAACTTACATCCTACAAGAAGAAGAAAGAATCACAGTGTTAGTCAAATGAAGCAACATGTACTCATCTAGTTTACAAGAAGATGAACAAGGCAAGATCTACAAGATACATCCCAAACATACAAGTTCAAAGCAATCAATCAAAGACATTACAAGATGATACAATTTGGGAATATGCTAAGGTGGCACCTACGTGACAGATACTCATCATCAAGCCAATCACAAGTCGCCACATCATCCAACAAGCAAGAAACTAAAGAGGACGTCCATGTGGAAGATACTCCAAAGATTTCATCTTATCTTATTTTCTTGGAAAGTGTGCCTTCATTGCCTCTCTTCTGTACTAAAAATAGCAATTTGTTGTAACTATCTATTGAGGTGGCATGATCTGAGCCCTTGGCTATCTGGATTGATCTAAGCCATTCATTGTAATCCTGGAGTTCTATATAAAGGCCTTGTTGCCTCATTTGTAAAATCATTAGGATATAGATATAGTTTTGTAGGAGTAGAGTAGAAGAGACTCTCGAAATTCTCTGAGAGGACTTGAAGTTGTTGTAAATATTTCTCAAGATTAATGCAAAGACATTGGAACTTATTTGGTGTTAAGTGTTATCTTGTGAAATAACATGGTTTCTTGTATCTTGATTGAGTGGAGAGATGTTTCAAAGAAAATTAGAAGTAGATTAGAAGCTCATTGATGTTATGTATGTTGTATGGAATATTTGATCAACTCTTAGCTCATGCTTTTAACATTCATCACCAGTGAAGTGTTGTATAAAGCTAGTCTGAGCCTCATTTGCTTAAGTTCAATTGCGGACACTTGTTTGAGCTGCGCCATCCGATGGGTGCTTACATAAGCCTTCATAATTTGAAAATTTGTAAACCATTTGTTTACCTTAGGAGATCGCACCAACTTCATGTAGTTGTAGGCATCCTTGGCGAGGTGGAGTTAGGTTAATTAAGGAGTTTGTCTATTCGTACATCATCATTGCTTCATTGACCTTAGATTAGCTCCCTAAACCCTATCTTTTTTTCCCTTTTTTATCATTAATGCATTGTATATACTTCATCCACACTCAAGGGAGAAATAAACTGAATGAAAGAAGAAGAATCCAACGTAAGTCCCTTTGTGATAATCAGCAAGATCACATGTAATCACTAAGTTCATCCATCATAAATCATAAGGAAAGGAACCTTGGAGTTGTCTCGATTGATCACTTTGTTTAGAATTCGAGAGACTTTTTTCAAGAGAGTGGGATACTCTACTGTTTTACTCTATTGTTGACTTGTCTAAAAACAATCATCAACAAGTGGATTAACCCAACATGGGTTTTTATACACTCTACACTAATGCTGTCTCTAGGAGGAATCCATGAGAGGCCGGCACTTGTGGCACTGGCAGAGATTATCAGGGGAAGTCAGTCTTCTAGTTTACCCAACCATGAATAACATTGTGGAAGCTTATGGTTAAACAGTATGGCATGAGAAGGGCTTATGAGTTGACTGTTACTAGTGGAGACGGATTCCCAAATCAGTATGACCATGGTAAAATCAAGAACAAAGATTCCAGATAGCTGTCAACTTTTCCCCTCTATTGCCGGTATTTGAAGCCTCCTCAACTACTTGAAATCAGTATTAACTACCAATCTAGAGAACAGAATGCAGCTAACATTCTGGCCAAATCTGGATCAAATATCTCAACCCAAAGCATCCATCGAGAAAATAATTGTTTGGAGATGGAGTGGATATAGAGCAGCATTCTTAAATGTCATGAAAAATTAACATACAAAAGTTTAACATTGAGGAAATGATGGAACCATGCAACGCCTTCATCCTAACTTATCCCCATATCCATGCTTTGCTTCTATCATTTTACTCCCAACGTCATTCAAATTTATATTTGTGAATTGATTTTTTAATGCATAGAACTTATGATGGCTCTCCGCTATTTTTTTCACATGAGCCAAAGAGAAAGGCAGCACCTTTTGTGCTCCGCCTCTATTTGGAACATGATGACAAATGCTCAAAAACCAAGATGCACTCCCATACCATATTTGATATTTACTATTTCCATTTTCCTTCCTCATGATGTTTCTGTTTGTCTGCTCAACTATGATTTCTGCGCCACTTGTGTTATACTGAGGCAAGCAACAGTTTTCCTGCCAAGTTTGGGATGAGTCTAAGTTTTCAGTCCCTATCCTTCATGAGAATCACTGCTGGCCAGGATCCTCTGTTTCCCTGTTCAGTCTGAGCAGCCTCGAACAGATTGGTCTTGCTCTTGCTTGATTTCCAGGTTTGTCTTCTTTTCTCTTGTTAGTCAGTGGTATTATTTGTCTTCTTTTATTGTAAACAGTAAAATGCGTCATGAGAAATCATTCAGTAGGGCTCTGCTTTGAGGCCTGTATCTATCTTTCCAGCCCAAAGCAAAGGAAATCAAAAGCAATACCCTTTGAGGTTTATAAGAAAATGGCCAGCTCCTCTTAAAGCATCAAAGCTAGTGGGAAGAGTGGTATAGGTTCTTGTTAGGCAAGAAAGAAAGTTCAGGCACGTGGAAAGAATTGAAAACCCAAATTCAAAACACTCTCTTCCCAGAAATTAATATCCTCAACCGTGCAACTGAATTCTTAGAGTCTATAGAGAGTGTTAAACATGTTGACCCACAGAATCTGACCACATTGTTCATTAATGTCATGGAACATAACAGGGGTAAACGGGCTAATTTTTCTGAGGACAGGTAGGAAACTCTGAATAAATCTGTGCAGTAGTTTCAGGACATGTAACTGACACTTAGGACATGGTGAGGTACAAGTAGCAACATATTCAATTCCTTAAGAATAGAGATGGACTTAAAAGCAAACTGTTCCAGGACTTGAAGATGAAGGGAGCTGGCTTCCGTCACACAATGGAGAGCATTACCAAATATGTACACTGGCTGTTTGGGTGCACTGCTGACATCATGAATCAGTTCCTGACACAAAAAAGATCACTTTCAATTTTCACAAGCATCTAAGGGATAACCAACTGATGATTCAATAGTAGACTTGCAAAAATCCTTGGCTGAACAGAATGGAAAATCAAGGCTGTTACTGTCCATCCCTTTTTTATTGGCGAAGTACTGTGGCGTGACCCTGAAGCCCTGCTGGAGTTGCTACTGCCTACTGGTATAGCTGCTGTTGAGAATAGAGAAGAAGCAGGTCCTGCCATAGTAGAATCATAATGCTTATTGTCTTTGTCATTTACTGCTACTGTTAAAACATAATGCTACTCTGCTATGGCTAAGTATCAGTTATTTTTAGAATTGAACCATGTTGTCATTATCAGCTGTTAATTTTCCAATGTCTGAGACAGCTAGCAGCAATTTTTTATAAACCCCAGTGATGTTTGAAGTAGGATGATTCATGTCTGTAGGTATATTGGTATGAGTAGATCATCTTGAAAGGCAATTTGGATTATCCTGGTTTTATTTGTGAATCCCTCTGTGCCATGTTCAA
Source organism: Cunninghamia lanceolata (assembly GCA_027924645.1). Lineage (NCBI taxonomy): Eukaryota > Viridiplantae > Streptophyta > Pinopsida > Cupressales > Cupressaceae > Cunninghamia > Cunninghamia lanceolata. Next base: position 2,619,780 of record BSBN01001394.1, on the reverse strand, counting down.
AAACATTGCACTGAAACACAACTACAACCACATATGGAAGGATCCATTAAGTTGTAACTTGTAATTGCTGTAACTAGTATGTCGTTAAATCAAGTATGCGAGTACTCGAGTCTATGCATAGAAAGTAAATATTTGATAAAGATTTAAAGATTTTATTATCAGCAAACTAAATTTCCATTGCACACGTTGGGGATTTCACAATGTCATATCAAATGGGAATTCCTATTTAGTGGTTTATTAGATCTAAACAAGCTGATGCATGCCTTTATGGACATGTTTGACTTTACGAAAGAAGGAATGAAATTTAGCATCCAAAGATGACCAAAGGAAGCCAAGGAGACTTTAAAAGTACAGTCAATTACAATAGTGCAACTTTCCCTATTTACCAATTACTCATACATACAGGTTAAAAGTGATCAGCATATCATTCCACATTAAAATATATACCTATGTCTGTTAAACAAGAATAATGCCCACCTTGAGACAGCAACAGAGAAATTATGTTCATGCTGATTTGTTTAAGATCTTGAGCACCAAGTCTTAGTGATTTGGCAATCTTCATGTCAGCATGCTACACAAAACTTGTACAGGTATTATGAGAAAGCACTAGATGTTTATGGGCCTTCTGTGCAAACCATGTCCACAATGGTTTGGTCCCCATATAGCTCATTCGAAGAAGCATAAATTGGGATAAAATTGCAAACCAGAGGCAGAGGCAATCCGATCCAGATTGGATCACCAAATTTTTTTAAATTGAGCACAAATTTCAAGACATGATTTAAATTTGATTATATTGCAATTTATTCAAGTCTCATGAATAAATCACCATTATTTGAATCATAGTTTACAGACTCACAGGGTACTCTACGAGTTGCCGAGTACTCGGCACTTTTTTTTCAAATCGCCTACTCACAAGAAAAACTCACTGGTTTTGCTTGCCAGGTTTTCGCCTAAGAATCACCGAGTACTTGCCACAAACTTGGCGAGTCCGACTAGTTAACTCAAGAGACATAGGACAGACGCAGAAACACAGTTTTGACACAGGTTTTACACTGAAAAAACACTCATTTTTTCCCTCTTTAACCCAAGACGCCATAGGTAAACATCACGCAGCAATTGTGCATCCTTGAGAGCAATTTGAAAGGATTTTTAGTGGATTTGAAGAGCAGAATTGAGGAATTTCAGTTTCCAGGTTGGTCATTTTTTTCTTTTTTTTTTCTTTTTTCTCAAGCATGTAAATCACTACTAGCACATTAATAAGAGATTTGTAAAAAATATTTACATGGTTCAAATGCTGAAAAAACATGGGTTTTTGCCTTCCAAAAAATTATGAAAATGGCATGCACCATGGAGGCGCTGCCCCTTGAACCCTCTAGGGGCATTCCCCTCAACCCCCCACCAAACTCATTTGATCCATTTTGTAGCTATATTTTGCATAAAATTTATGTTTTTGTTTAATTTATGTTTTTTTCCAAAAATTTAAGTATATTTTTGTGATGTCCCGATATTCAAACATTGTTTAAATTTAAGATTTAAACATCATGATAAAAGACGGTGAAGTTGCTTAGTCAATTTGAATGATAAAGACAATCGCGTTAGTATTAACGTTTAATACATATATATAATATTATTTATTTAATAAATAATATTATTATAGAAATATCTTAATATAATTAAATTATAATACATTCCTATTTTTAATTGATAAGATATACTATTATATTTTATAAATGTAAATATATAAATAAATATTAACAATTTAAATGCTATTATAATATAATTGTATATCCATTATAATAGATATATTGGCAATTACAAGAGAGGCCCGATTCCTTCATAAAGAGAGTTAATAAAAGTCAATAAAATAAGAGAGTTAATAAAAGTATAAATATTGAATAGTTAATAAAAGTTAATAAAATATTAAATGGTCAAAAGCTATGTAGGAAGGTTGTGTCTCATAGTGAGACAATCATATAAAGTATAAACCATTTCAAAGAGGTGAGGACAGAAAAGGAACAGATGGATTCATGAAAAAACAATAAACAACATTATTCCGGTATATAAGGCAGATCAAACAGCCAAAGAAAAAAGGAGAATATATTTGAATATAATCAGCATCCAAAAGAGATAGCAGACCTAAGAATCAATAAAATAAGATCTACATAATCATGGGAGATATATAAAAAAAAGTGATATTTTAGGGAGTGGAGAGAGGAATAAATATAGAGAATATTCTGAATTTTAAGGACACTTATATATTCAAGAAGAAATATATATATTTATGAGTACATGAAGAAGATAAGCAAGATGCAATACAGATTTATAAGCAGGTTTATGCAGACTTGAAAAGAAGAAGATCTGATATAGAATAGAAAAGATAGATAATATACTCCAGCAGATTTGAATTATAAAGATACAACAATATCTTGGTTGCAAAGAAGAGATCCGTAAGAGCTCTCAAGGGTACAAAGGCAAGAATCTATGCTCTTGGTATGATGTATCTAACCCTAGATTTCTTGTGATAAATGCCACATGATAAATAATGACAAATGTATATAATTGAAAGACTATCATTAGTGTCATAAGCATTGTTGAACTTGCTATGAAATATAGATTATATGCACAACACACTTGATATGATTGCTTGCAACTATGAAGTTTGATTAGTTTATTATGCATTAATGTGAATTCTTGTATGAATGTTATGATGAGGGAATTGAGGGCCTACAAGGAGGGGGAACGGCGTTGGGATCATCCTCTAAGTACGCCACCCCATGGTGGATGGTTGAGGCCTGCCACATGTGGGCCAAGGGGGCATGAGTGGCTGCCCTTGGGCTTAAAAGGAATGATTTCCAGGACACCCTGCTGTAGCTGCACCCCTAACCTTCCATCATAGAAATTAATTGAATCATAAGAGGAAGCAAAATTGATTTTGATAAGGGGAACGGTGATAGGACGCCTCACTAGGTCCCCCACCCCATATGGATGGCAAGAGGCCACTTGGGGCCAAGAGGGGTGAAGCACCCGCTCTTGGGCCTAGGGTAGAGGGTTTCTTGGGCACCCTATCAAACCATTTTGTTCCAAGAATTAGAAACCCTAACCCTAAACTTGTGGGATTTAAATTTTTAGGGTAAAATTAGTATTGTTCCAATTGGGGACATTACAATTTTGAGTTGCCGAGTTTTTGCGAGTCGGAAATTTTTGGTCTGCCTAGTCCAAGTCAAATCCAAGTTTGCGAACTATGATTTGAATAAATCACAATTTAATGGGTGATTTAAACAGTTTTATCATTTGTCAATAACTGTTTTTTTTGTTTTGTTTTCAATTTTCCCTTATTTGTATACTGCAAATTTGGATTTTCTTAGAGCACAAGTGCACTCAAAGATTTAAACTTGTATTTGAAAAATCAAGCACAACTTTTGAGAAGTAATTAATCCTGATTTATTCAAAAATCGCTATTGTTAACTTCTAATTACTATTCCCATGGCCTTGTCACCCACATTTTTTGAAGGATTTGGAGCTTGATTAACAATGGTAAAATTATGAAAAATGGCATGCACCATGATGATTCATGTGGCCGCAAAGGCCTTAATATGGGCTTGGTGGTGGGGGCCCTACCCCTAGATCCCTGCTCTGGTTTTAAAAAGCAAAAATTAAAAATTATGTTGACCTGTCCCGCATGGAAAAGCTTTAATTTTGACTCCATTGCCCAATGTATGGCTTCTGAGTTTAACACTTAGTAGGCAAGCCTTCCCCAAGAAGTCACCAAAAATGTAGTGAAATTTTCACTGCTGAGTAATTAGTTACATAATTTCTCAAGTTCTGGTATAAAGGATGAATTGAAAGGATGATGTATCGCGACAGGGAGTGCCCCTAGGGCACTACCCCTCGGCAAAGTTAAGCTTTTCCCATGTGGAAAATTTTTATTTTGTATAAAGGATGAATTGAAAGTTCAATGCTTTACCTTTATACTATTGTAATTTTGATTTTATAAGCCTCAAGAGATAGTACCTCTATTTAGAAATAGGGTGCATAAATTATAAGCTAAATCTAAGCCTAAAGTATTAAAAAGGGATGCACTGACCTCATAAAACAGTAATTATACCATTAAATCTATCTCTGTGCGATTATTTGGCATGAAATAACATAAAACAACATTTGTTTCCCTCTTTTTGTAAATATTTCAGCATTTCTTAGTTTGCTATTTTTCCCAAGTTTTTCCCAGTTTAAGTGAATTCTATTTATGCTTTTAGTTTGCTTAGTCAATCTCAAGTCCAAGAATTGCTACTAATAGTTTCATGATGTTTTAAACTTGTCGAGCTCTTTACATGATCTTCCAAAATATAGTTTGCAATTTACATTGCATTTGTGAATCATTTGAAGAAAGTTGGTTAGAAAAAGAGTGATTTCCCAAAGGAGAATATTTTTTAGGACAATGCAGTAAGAGAAACACTATAGAGAGCTGGTAGATATGATTGGAAAACCCAAAGATGAACTAAATGGCTTCAACCCTGATATTTCTGAACCTGGAAAAAATTAAGAAGAATATCAATCTGCAGCACAAAGATTAATTTTGAATATGAAGTTTCATCATAGAAGATATCCTACAAATTATTCAGCAAAGTTCAACCACAGAGGAGGCTATAGCAATAAGGATAATCATAATTTGTGCAAATCATCATCCAACAAACTTATTTAACCTGGTGTATAAGGCTTCTCCGGAGTTTATTAAGAACATAACAAAGCATTATATGCTGCATCTGTTAAACAAGAGTACTGTGTACCTTAGAAAGAAGCAACCTAGAGGTTTAGAAAATGCTGCTCATCTCTAAAAAATATTGTGTGCCAGATACAAATTTACACACCATTTTAGAATGTGCTAGGAATTAAAATCAGTTTCACTGCCAAATATTAGTAATTTGGTTCTTGCTCTTGCTCAATGTTGTTTAATCAGGCATTAAAGCAGAACAATTTTCTAATGGAGCAATATTAGGCATAGTAAGAAGACAAGACTCAAACTCACAACTTGGAAGGTCAAAGAAGCAACTTTAAAAATTAAAAAATCTGAATCAAGTCAGCTCATTAAACCAGGGTTGCTGCTGAATCATCCACACTCGGTAAATCTGCTGAGACTTATCAAGATACTGTGACTCTGATATAATCACTTGAAAACCATATTTAAAGCTTACAGAATCCACAGAACAGACTCGCAAGAAGGCAAATACATAGGTGTGAGAAAAAACTATGCCCATTTTCTCTCAGATATTGAAAAGAAATTCTGCAACAGGGAATTTTATGATTATCTGCTGCAGTACAATAGTAGAAGTCTAATAAAAGCCTATTTAATCCAATCCCGCTGTTTACTACTTATATTGGTATATAGTGCATAGTTACAAGACTCGGGGAGAGTCCCGAGGAGAGCAGGCCAAAACGATTCCTGGGGACTCGTGACCCGAGTACCCGGTGAAACCTGCTTTGAAGACTTGGCAAAGTCAATGAAAATCAGGGAGAAAAAAAGAATAAAAACAGAAAACAGTTAAATGTAGAAGTGTGAAAGTCAAGCACTTTTTGAAGGGTTTGGAACACTTATGAAGGACGGTTAAAAGCAATAAAATTATGAAAAATGACATGCACCATGAAGGTCTATGTGGTCTCAAAGGCTTTAATTTGGGCTTGGTGGCGGGGGGTCTGCCCCTTGACCCTGCCCTGTATCGCGACAGTGAGTGCGCCTAGGGCATTACCCCTTGACCCCGCTGGGGGCACTACCCCTCGATCCAACCAGAGGTGCTGTCCCCAAACTCCCACTCTAGTTTTAGAGAGCAAAAAACAAAAATCATTTAGGGCCATGCTGGATGGAAAAACAACATTTTTTTTGTTCCTTTGAGCTTTTTCCAATTAAATCCCAAGTAATTGAATTACATTTATACTTCGGGTTTGCTAAGTCAATCCCTATCCTAAGTAATGTTCCTATGGCTGTAGCAGCATTTGCAGACTTGTCTGAGATACAAACACATGACTTCACAAAGAGATAGCAATGTTGGGTTGAGTGATACAAGCTCCTTTCTACCATTCTACCATAGTTCACAACTCCATATTGTGATTTTTGTTTTTGATGCCATGGATATCATAATCCATGAGCTTTGTACACCTAAAACACTTAACAATATTTATATATCTAAAAATGTGGTTTCCTTCAGATAAAATCCGCTTCTATACTCAGGCGATCGATATATACTTGTGTATATGATCAAAGTAGTTTTTATTTGATTAGTTTATTGTGTCTTTAAAGTTTATTTATTAAAGAATGGTGAAACAAGCTTTAAATCCTTAAAAATCTCTATATTTCATGGTTTTTTTCAATTTGCTGAGTCTGAGCACCAAGTCTGAATCCAGGTCAAAAATCAGCTTGCCAAGTCCGAGCTGAGTCCGAGTCTTGTAACACTAATACAGTGTCCTTAAATTTAGTAGAATAAATGGTTAAAGTTCATGCTAAACTTTTTGAATTAGATTTGAACTCATTTATTTAGTGTGTAACTTAAACATACACTTTTCTCTCTATTAAATGTGCTAGAAATGAAAACATCACGATTTTTTGATGCAAGACCATCCAGGTCCAATCCATGTCTGTGAGTGCAATGTCTATTTTTCTGATTGGTCACCTTGGGACCCACATGTTGAGCATTACAAAATTAAGTGCTTCCTTATCATAGTAACTCTTGCTGGGAACCACCATTATTTTCCATGGACCTTTTAATTCTCCGTGTGGTTTCCTTGTTCCCTAGGCAGCATCATTATCCCTGAAGACTATTTTAATTTCTGCCGACATGGCACTTATATCCTGGTGGCTCCTATTATTTGGATCATGGGAGATTAAGTGGCAGTCAGAAAACCTTTCCTTGCTAACGTTTGGCTTTGTGGGGATGTGAAGAACATTCTTATCTTGGCGCAGCTGCTGGCTCAATACTGGTGATTAAATTAATCAATGTAATTGGTGGCGTTCAAGTTTTCCTAGGCCCACAGCTGATTTAAACCTTGGCGTATTAATTTATTAATGCAAGAGTGGTGGAGTATTAGTTGGCAAATTTGTTGGTGACTCCTAAAAATAGCATCATCATATTGAAAAGTAAATGTTGGCGGCTCCCTTAATATGGCGATGGCAGTTATGACTGGCATTGGCGTCTTTATTCACCTGACCATGGCAGCTTCCACTATCACTTGTCTAAATTTGGAGTTTTGTCACTCTTTATTATGGTGGTCGAGTATCTTGGCTGGGCAGAGGGAATCAACAAAGAATTATGAAACATTTCAGAAGGAATATGAAGTAATATGCATGTTGGTCAAGGTAGTTGGTCATGAGTTCTATTCCAGTTTAACGTAGGAGTTTTGTAAACAGTCAGTGACTGTAGCAGTTTATAGAGCTCAGCATGTTATAACTTATAAGTTGTTGTGGGATGTCTTTGTAGGTTGAAGTCGTAGTTTCTTCTTGATGAAGTCGTGTCTGATTTGAGAAATCAAGTTTTAGTTTCAAGAATTTGTTGTATGAGTCGAAGTCTCATGAAGTGGCTGCAAGTAGTGTTATTTTGGGGTTGTCTGTTTAGAGCCCAATACTAGTTCTGGATTCAAACTGTTACAGGAGTCTTATATTGTTTTGCTAGGCAGCTATGTTGCATTTATCTGTAAGTGATCTTCTAAATTTGCCGAAGTATATGTGCTAAGTTCTGTTGGTGATAAATTCTGGTGGAATATGATTTTATCTTACTACTGAAAATAAGAAACTATAAGGTGAGCTGCAGTTTCATCAGCCTTCTCAGGGCAGCATGAATTTGACTGCATCATTTTTTAATATCAACAGTTTTTTGTATGTTATGTGTAGATGGGTTGTCTAGGCTAGGTTCAGTCCCAAGCATGGTCATGAGATCAAGACCGTAGAGTACAAAATTTAAAGAATATACACAGTATAAAAAAGCGGAAGAGTCCATCTGTTTCCATGAAGAGATCAGTACAGATTTTATTAAATGAAGATCATTTGAAGGTATATCATGGTTGGATATTTTTTCTACTTAAGTAATAAGGAAAATATGTATTAAATGCTAAAATATGTATTAAACATGGGGTTTACTACTACTACACACATATTGTAATATACAGTAAAAATATCTGAGAGGCCAAATTGGCATGCTGGGACCTTAATAACAATAAAGTTTACCTTTTTCTAATTCAATACCAAACAAAATGGAAATTTATGGGGAATGCGATGAGCTCAGGTGGTACAGCGTGCCTGCGGCGCAGATGGTTGAAATACCCTGGAGATATGATACATAGTTGATATAGATGAAATAGAGTAAAATATTACATCCAGCTCACTGGTTATCACGTACCCCAACTGATGAGGCCAGATACAAGTGAATTTGACGGAGGAGATACATCTAGATCCTAACATCTAAGCCGAATGTCATCCACGAACGGGAATTTACCGAATTAAAAAAACAATTCGCGATTTGTGCACTTAAGAGTTTTACAAATTTAACAGATCTAAAAAATCTGAAGTTTATAATTGCAATGTGAAATCTAACCTTGAGTTGAGGACCCGCCAGGTACATTGCCAAGAGCTTCACGGCCTGCAGAGGCGTCGGTGCCGAGTCGTTTATCTCATCGATCACGAGCTTCATATCAACACAAAAATATCAGATCTGTGCACATTATCTTCAAGAAAAACAAAAAATAAAATAAATTGAACCCTAACACAAAGAACCCTAATTGACAGCGACCTAAAACAAAGATCTGTTAAAACAAAAAGATCGTGCATATTGTAATTTAGAAAGATCATACATATTGTAATTTAGAACGGATACCTGGTAGCTGCGGAGGCCAATGTAAGATCTGTAAACGAGGCAGTCTCTCTCGATGGATTCCTCTTCGGACAGGCCGTGGACGTCGCTGTCATTAATGGCGGCCTGGTATGCTCCCACGTAGAAATTGTTCCGCAGAGAAAACAGAGCATCTGGGCCGCTCATTTTTGCAATTTAAGTATTGATTGATACGAAAATGCAATCGAAAAGATTTTCTTTCTTCCTCCTTGCTGAGATAAATCTGCTCCAGATCATTAACAATTTAAATTGACAATAATCAAAACCCCTGACCGTGAATATATTTGGCTAGTGTGTGTATATATCACTCTCTTTTCGCAAATTGTTTGATTTTTTTTTTTTTAAATCAATTGCATTTAACCGAGCTCCAATGTGAATTCAGTACGCCTAGGCTTTGGTACCATGGGGTTAGCTTAAAAAAAAAATAGCCGGTGTTTAACGATCCATTTTTTTAGTTTCTTATTTTTTAGTCAGAAATTTGATGAAAGTTTGAAGTTTATATTCAAGAAATTATAAAACTGAAATGAAAATAGATTTTAAGAATGAAATGTTGTAATAGTAAAAATTGTATATCTTGTATGTTTTTTAGTTTTGGGTTGATTTTGACTTGATTGTCTTTTATATAATAACAAGTGTATAAGTGGTTTCTATTGAAAGTTAGCACATAGTTTAGATTCCATTTGCACTCATTCTAAAGAATCAATTTTGATCCTCAAATTAATTATTTCCCATCTAGATTTAGATTTAGATCTGTAATTTATGGAATTGACCCAAGTTAGTTTCTTTATTTCCAAAAATGAGCCCAAAACTTCTAAAATCTAAATTCAAATTTAGTGCTAACCCAACCCCTCCTAGTTGACTATTATGTGTCAACTTGAAGCACAAAACATTTCACTTGCCACCTTTGGTGTTGTATTTAAGGACATGTCTTGATGCATTTTTATCATCTGATATCTAATTTGACACATATCTAGAACCTAGCATCTAACCATCTTGAATTTTGAGCATCCATTCTACAAATCGTCTGCTTGCATCAATACATTGACATTTTATGGATGACTGCTTGTTCTACTCGATCATTTCCAAAAGTCATTGACTCGATATCCTAGGAGCTTGACCAATGAGAGAAACCCTCACTTAGCAAGCTCCCAAAGAGTGTCCCTAGACATAGCTCATTTATAGATTTAGATATTATAGACATAGGCGAACAATATCCAATTAATAGAAAGCAACGCAATTCAAATTTGCACACTTTAAGGCAAATATATGCACCAAGTCCATATTCGTAGTCACATAATACGATCCCACACTCACAAAACTGACCCAAAATGATAGATAGTCAATTACCCATTTTTAATCATTGGTCTAAACGCTTCTAATTATCATACACCTTGATAAATCAAGTACAAATTGTGTACATGTAGATATGAACATAAAAGGACAAAATAAACTAAGCTAATCTATCATATTCACAACTACAAACAACCTCAAGATTAAACTAAAGAAAGCTTATTACAAAGGATGAAAACACACAATTCTCACCCAAAGCCTCCTTGTTGCACACAAGCTCAAGTGCGGTTGTGTCCAAGGTTTGATTGTATGATAATATGGATGTCAAGTGCTTGCAATAGCAAAGTAACTTTGCATTCAAGTGAGTTATGAAAATGGCCAATGGGATGTATAATATATAGATTTTTTAGATAGTGGATGAAGGGCTGGGAATGATTGAGAGGATGGGAGGCATGAGATGCATCCAAGTGACACCATGTGAATGGTGGTCAAAAAGGGCTCTAAGAGTCAGGGAGAATCAAGGATCTAAATATGTCTTAGGTGGAGTGGATGGTGAGGTATCAAAAAGTAGGTTTTTGGAAGCTTGTGAAGGTCTTACCCATTCCCAAAGTACCTAGGATATACGAAACAATGACATACCTTTAACCCATGTGTACACATTTGGGACTTATGCAAAATTTACCTTGATTAAACATGTTTTGGAGTGTGTAAATGATTGTGGAAGGTTAATGATGTGATTTTGACAACTAATGAAAAGTGCACAAAATAGGGAATTAAATAAATATTTAAATTTATTTATTTTTGATGAGATGAGATGAGTTTAGATAAATAAATATTTGGATTTATTTATATGAGGTTGGACTATAGAGGAAGATTAATTAATTAATTAATTAATTAATTAGTCATGATTTATTCAATTAATTGCAAGTGACTAGTGATGAAGAATGGATGAATAGTGATTTTATTAATTAAATAATAAAAAATATTTAATTAATTTAGGAAGGGAAATTGGATAATTAGTCAAATAAATAGACATTTATTCTTTTAATTATAGAGGAAATAGCATGTGATGACTTGATTATAGATGAAATGATGGTGGGACAATTTTAGGTGTCTATATTTTGTCCCTCTTTGAAATGGCATTAAAATAACATTTTTTCAAAGAAAAATAAAATATAGCACTTTTTGATGAGGAAGGAGTGTCAAGATGCCCCGGTCGGTTGGAAAAAGTGAAGAATTATGATAGAGGGATGATGCCCCTTGAGAGGTCAGTCAAGCAAAAAAAAGCATGGGTGAGCTCTTGAAAGAAGAAATGGATAGAGGAGAAATGAGGATGGTCAAAAGGAAAAATGAAGGAAAATGGATGAAAAATGAAGTTGAGTCAAAATGAGTGAAGAGGGATGAAAATGTGATGGGGGGAATTAGGGCTAGGGATGTATAAATAGGGCTTGGGGGTGAAAAGGTCATTTTCACTCTCAAGCCTTAGAAGAATTGGAGTAGAGTAGAGCAAGGAGAGTAAAGGAGATTGAGAACGTGTCAGTACATACTCATCAGGAGGAGTGGGTTAAGCGATACAGGTGGTTGACAGTGAAGGGGGTATTAGTATGTTTGGTCTTGTCCATCTCTAGGCTAGGTTAGGCGCATGTATTGCTAGGTAGGGGGGTCAAAAATCCACGACAGCATGCATTTTGATCAGGGAGGGACATAAATTGATATGCACATGTGGTAAATGAGCACATTCATAAGTTGGATGAGCACATGCATTCATAAATCAATGCATTTGCAAAATAATGAAGTGTTTTGGATAGGCACGTGTGTGTTTTGGCACATGCATCACAAATGGGTGCATGTGTTAAAAATGAAGTGTGGGTGTTGGGAAGATTAGATATTTGGACAAGGTTTTTGGCTAGACACGGGAGTAGTTGGACCCTCTTGTGATGCGGGAGCAGAGGTCTAGAGTGCTCCAATTCATAGATTGCTCAGAGAAGCACAAGTGGGGATGTTTGGGCCTAGTAGGTGTTGGGTCTTGAAATCATTGTCGATAATATAGGTAGAGTATTTTATTACTTTCAGGGCTAGGGAGTTTTGTCAAGAGGGTAAGACAGGGGCTCATCAACAAACTATGGACAATTAAAGGTCAATTATTGAGAGTGGATAATCCTCCTTCACTTTGGGCTCAGCTAGACCCAAGAGGGTGTTCCTAAAGGTATCCTTAATAGGAAATCTAACTTATTAAGATGATTCATGACTAAAATAATAATAGCTATAACCAATGTAGGCTTGACCCCAACATTTATCACTAGGTCAAAGACTAACTAGCTACCTGTAAAACCTCTGATTAAGCTAATGACTACAACCTTGCATATGCACCTATAGATGACAACATTATTATAATCCCCATAGATGAATCCACTTAAATTTTCACATGAGTGTGTAATATCCCTAATGGGATATGCCCTAAAATTCTAATTTATGCCCTAGTTTTCTACACTTTTAGTTTTCTGTTGAAACCCTAATTTCTGATATGATTTTCTGCTCTTAATTAACTTATTTCAGCAAACACAAAACACATCCAAACATGGCAAATAATGATGGCAAATGATACTAAAAGTTGGCATTCATCATAAGCATGAATCACACCATGAAATGCATAATGTAGGGCAACCAAAATGGCAACACAAGTCTAATTTTCTGAATTAAACTTTTTTTGCTACAAACTAAAAATTTTGGAAATGTAATTACATCCAATGCATAGACCAAACATGCCAAAATACCAATCAGATCTCTGAAATTACAAATCAGACCTATAACTAGGTTTGTACATACCAAATTATGATGAACAAAATGCTCCAATACAAACCCTAGGTGGGCAAATTACATCAGCTAGACAATGTGGACAAATCACAAGTAAATGATGATGAATGAAGCTCCAAAGTCCTCTCCAAAGGTGGCGCTAGGTCTACTACAAATAAATAGGGTTTAGGAAACCCTAATCAAGATTAAATCTTCCCTCCAACTCTAAATTCACCCTTCACAAATCAAATTGCCTTCTCCTCAAGGTGACACTCAATCCTAGGGTGAAACCCTAAGCCAAAGGATGCACAAATATGCCACAAATTTGTTGCTCCTAATATGATCTTGAAATCTAAATATGAATTTTTTCTCTTCTCCTTCATAGATCTCCAATGAAGTGCAAATAGGCTTCCGTCATGAAACCTTCACAAGATGAATTAGGTTTTCATCCAGTTCACCTATAATTGCAAGGGTTTTTGTCCTTGAATTCAAGCCCAACTTTCATTGCATTTAAGAGAGACAAACTCCAAGAGAAAATTTGAATGCAAGGTATGATGAAATGCCTCCAATTGATCTCTTATTTATACATGATCTTCTTTCCTCTCTCTAGGCTGACTTAGTTAAGAAATTCCTTTTATTTTTATTATCTTCATCTCCCAAATTAGGTTGACTCCCTCCTCTAGACAAGATTGGCGCCCAAATTACAAATTGAATATTTATCTTTTTATTTTCTTTTTACTCCCTTTAGCGCTCACACAAGAGGTATCATCATTGTCACGTCCCTAAATTTTTACTGTGTTTTACTTTTTACTTGTATGCAACTAGTAGATAATTTTTGCATGATTTAATGATTTGATGTTATGTGAAAATGTCAAGATAAATCAATGATTTCATGAGTTTGAGTATATATTCATAGAATTTAGACATGTGATTATATGTTATCGTGATTATTTATACATGATGTATATGGGTTAACTAATGATACACTAATGCCAGTTGGTGATTGCAAGTTGTATTCAGGAAATAGGTTTTTGCACCCTTCAAGAAAGAGAGGGAGAGCATCATTGAAGAGAAGTGAATAGACGTGTGGAAAGAACAAGTAGTTGCCATCTAAGTCGTGTGTTGCACAATTTAGTGAACCCTATTAAGTTTGGTAAGTTGTGATGGGAATTATGTAAAATCTTTGGTCCTTCGCTAGGAGTTCTCCATTTTTGAGTGCTTGTTTGATCTGTGAGACTAGGGTTTATCAATGAGGTGTTTAGGGTTTATCTCAGCTTGTTGGAATTGCATGAAAGCCTTATTTTGGGTCATTAAGATAATTGTTCTATTCCTTTGTTGACTGGTTGTGCCTATCTCTCGGTCGGTCTAGTTACGACTTATGTCCATCTCTTCATGTTTTGACTAGCCCTTTGTGCCTAGCAGCATCGTCTAATCCCTTATCTTGAAATTTCTTTCAAATATTCGACTCATTGAAGTGCATGATTTTATCCCTATGTTTGAGTCATGAAATATGATTTATTGAAGGCCCCCGTTATTCGTCTTACCTAGTGAGTCCCCTTTTTAAAACAACTTTTGGCACATGTGCTTGATTGTCCATTTAAGTTCCTTCATCGCATCAGTTCTTTGCATCACATATGTGTTTTTGGCACTCCATGTTGAAATGTGATGTGTGATGGGGAGTTTCTGGTGCAAGTGTCCATTCTACATTGCATCGCATAAGGCCTTCGCATCACAAATTACGTGAAGAAGTAATATTGAGGAATGCAATGCGCAATGAACATATAAAGGTATCAACCAAGGAATATTCCTAGCCAGATGTCAGCAGTAGCGGTTCATCGCAATAGTTCTTCGTATCGTGAATTCTATTCACCAAAATTAAGTCAAAAGGCGATGTGTGATGGCCGCAAAGGTGGGGCTGGCGGTTGGGATTCTAAATAATGGGAAGGGTACGTGACAACATCTTGGCTCATCACAGGGACTCTTTGCATCACAATTGGTGTTGGAAGGCCTTAAGGCAAAGGTACAATGCGTAACAAATGTTGATCTTGTTTTAGACCGATTCCATCAATGGCCCATTTTCAAAATGAAAGAACAGAGCAGTGGCGCATAAGGATTGATGAGCCAGTGCAATAATGGGCTTTTTCAAATTTGTGCTAAGTTTTCTTCGCCGCCATTGTACAAGGGGATAAGCCTGTGAGAAGATTGACAGGATATAGAATCAGCTCTTGGGGATTTGCATCCAGACTTGAAGGGATCTTTTGCTCGCCTTGCAACAGGATTTGAACTGAGTGTGTTGTTTAAAATAGATAAATTGCTATGACCGAAGAGCCAAATTTTATTTTCTCATTATGGAAATTGACATTTCTGAGTTATGGGAAATCAACATGATGCAAAGTGTCACCTTCTTTTCCTCTTAAGGTAGCATTGGCAAGTTATTGAAGGATTTCCATTTATGACCAACATGTCGTGTTACTAGTTGAAGTGAATTGATAAGGTAGATTGATAGAGTGTGATTGCCCAAAGTGTAGGAACTTCTACAGTCTTGCTATAAATAGGTGCCTATGTTATTACTTCGTATACTATTCCTTCTGTGCAGATAATATGAATTTTCATTTTTTGAGTATGCTCTATTTACCCCCTTGTTCTATAGGCATTTCTTCTCTATTTTCATGGTCGATGTTGTGTTCTTACAAGATTAAGGAATTAGATATTGTTCTTCTATAGAATGGGGGGAAGTGGAAAGATTTGGGAAGCAGATTAGCAAGCATTAAACTCCTGTCATGCCCTAGTTTGTCCTTGTTTTCATCCTGGTGAGGGATTTGAATCCTAGTCTACCAACTCCATTAACTCCATACTATTGTGAGTTTATAGATTGGGATTTCAGGTAGAGAGGCATCATTATTCTCTTTTCCCCTCCCTCAGGACTATGGGTTATAACAGAGCAATTACTCTAGTTGTAGGAATGTTGTCCCCCAGGATGAAACAAGTGGAGGTGGGGGGAAAAGATTAAGTTGACAAGAACAATAAGTTCTTCGTCAAGCTTAAGCATACAACTGCTGTTGCTTCCTTTCTAGTTGGAATTTTGGCACTACCAAAGTCAGCTATATGTGGCTCCCTCAGACTTCTGGGTAGCTAAAGTGGTTAGAAACCTCTACTCATAAGTTGAGGGATAACATCCCAATGCCTGCAGGGTGGAATAATGAGTGGGACTCTGGTCTTGAGGAGTTCCTTGTTCTGTTGTTCCTTGCAGGTATTCTTATTTCGGTGTGCATGGTTGGAGAGCCAGAGCAGAGGATGCTTGTATTGGGAACAAGTATCTAGATGTGAAGGGCGGTTGAGCTAAAAGAGCATCTAGCAAACTGCCTTCTATCAAAATCATGGCTTATCTCCACGCTGAGAGTGGGAAAGTGCATACATGACAAAATTAGTTGTTCCTGTCTACTAAAGGTGATGATTTGCTACAGAGGACATGCCTTATTGGTTAAGGACAGTTATTTTGGCATCTTGCTATTTAAGGATTGTCAAATAAAAATGTGACACGTGTAAATTGGTCCGAAGCTTGTTGCTCCCTTGTATTATAAAGGGGAATTCAAGGTTATTTACAAAGGGTTTGGTTGTCTCTTAATAAATTTTGTAGTGAAGATGCAAAGAATAGAAATCTAATTTTGTTATAGGATTTGAGTTTGAATTGTATGTCTTTGTAAATTTGTTTGATAGTACTAACATCTAAATGAATACAATGACAGATTTATGAAGCCAATCGTCTCCTGATGTATGGTTTGTACAAATTATGAATGAATAAATCAAAGATTTTTTAGTTTGTCTCCATGAAATTTCTTGTGGATGTATCTTTCTGATTAAAGCTCTTATTCAAAGGATAGGTTAAATGCTTTAGTGGAAATATAGATTTGTGTGAATTTATACGAGGATTCATTAAGTATGATTGGTTAAGAATCCTGAGTATAATATTGTAAGACAGTATTATAAAGCTCTGTGATGCTTAGATGAAATGTTGTTACCAAGTTTCAATTGCATTTTGTTTGACTCTGTTACCCTAGGTTAAGGCACCAGTTTTTTGCCTCTATGTGTGATCTTCAAAGCCAGAATCAAACGAACCCAAATACTTTTCAATCTTTAATTTTAGTTGTAAGTGTTTGTAAAGTGAAGTCTTGTTTTGTTCTATGGGCTTAGGAATGTAAAATGCTTGATTGATTTAAGCCAAATCTTCTTATTTTTCATAATCCTCAAGCAATTATGCATAGAACACATCTGTTATTTACAGTATTTGTGATAATTGGCACAGGATATTAATAAGTACTATCAAGGGATCACCCTCCCAGATTTTGTAGAGCCTGAAGTGTAGAGGGAAAATTATTTTAACTTTCACCTATTTGTTGGCCAATCCCCCACAATAACTAAGTATTGAAAATGGCTAAATCATAGGTTATTCGTGAGATCAGGTTGGGTATTGAAAAAACACCAACAAGTTGATTTCAAATTTATTGGTCTTAGTTGTTTTTCAATCCGACAATAGTCAATTTGATGTCAAAATCCTTTATCATAGGTTCTGTCAAAAAACCAAGAAGGGTTAGTCAACCATCGACAAGATGTAGACAATAGTCAACATTTTTCCTAATATAGTTTATATTCGGGAGAGAATATATATGTTAGTGGTTCCAATTGAAATTCCTTTATAGTATCCTGTCAGGTTAATTATGCTTGTTTATTTTTGCTATAATCACGAGACAGGGAGGAGGAGAATACCTCAACCCCATTCTCATATCTCGTCAAGTGTTTAAAAACAACATAAGATATACGTTGTGTATGCTTTCTTTATGATGTAAGATATGTTAGGAATTAAGGTGTCTCAACATTGGTAATTCCTTGTATTATTTCATTGTATTTATTTATTTATTGCCTATTGTATAATTTGGATGCAAATCCTATGTTGTCATATTGTGGGAGTTGGCACGGTGATGTGTCATCCTACATGGCATATGACCACATGTAAATTTGTCCTCACATGAGGAGATAGGCGTCCCACTTAGTGGTAGGAATATTTTGCCATGTGTGGGCATCTTGGAATGTGTGTAAGGGAATATTGACCAAAACGGTCATGACAGATTCCTATGACAAAGTTATGACATGCAAGAGTCAGAAATAGAAGATGTTATGACAGGTATGGACATGTGTTGAGAAGCATCTTTGAAAAAGGCATCTTTGGGTGCCTCAAGGTGGACTCTGACATGTTGTAGAGAATATGCTATTTATAGCCTGTGTATGATAGATTCTCTTACAATTGTAAGTTATGACAGCTATGACAAATTCTACGACAGTTGTAAGAGTCGTAAGAGCATCTGTCATAGCCCATTTTGGAAATAGGCGACCTCCTTGGGATGGGGTGACTTGAAAAGTGTGTTGGACATCCTACAGTTTTGGACATCCTACAGTGTTGGACAAGTGTCCATAGGCGTGGGTTTTGGGGCATGAGGCCATATTGGATGCCCATCTCAATGTGGAGCCATTTTTGCCTTGTATGTTCTTTATAAACAGGTGCTTTGGAGAGGTGATGCATTATGTGATTGACAGGTACTGTTATGCTGTTGGATCATCTCCAAATACGAGTGTCGAAGACTCCTACAAGAGCATTGGCTATGTGACTATATTGTAACCTTCATTGTTTATAGAATACATTTGAGTTGTGTTTTGGAGTGTGGGGTTTTTCACTCGATAAGGGTTTTCCCCATGTATATCTTGTGTCTTTCTTCTTCTGTCTTACATTCTTGTGTATGTGTTTGTTGTAATATACCTGTTAGTGTGTTAATATAATTTGTAATTCTAAAGATAAAATTGAATTTGCACTCTCCTCCCCTCATTAGATTAGTGTAGGAAGCAATTTCTACACACCTAGCTTCCTTTCAGTTGGTATCAGAGCATGGCCAATTTTGGTTCTAGCTGCTGGGTAGAGGTTTTTTGAGCTAATCTTAGGTTGAGTGGGAGTTTGTGTAGAGTATTATGTATCTTGTTGCAAGAAGGAGATGGCAATCACATCCGAAAGATTAAAGGTGGAGAAATTTAATGGCACTAATTTTGAGTTGTGGAAACTCAAGACGGAATACCTACTTGTTGATCATGACCTATGGGAAACTGTATCCAGTGTAAAACCTACAACAATGTCACAAGCTGATTGGGACCTCAAAGATCGAAAGGCTAAGGGTCTCATAAGACTCTGTTTAGTTGACTCTGTCCTGTTGAATGTCCATGAGGAGAAGAGCACGAAAGACCTTTGGAAGAAGCTGGGTGATGTTTATTAGGCCAAGTCCTTGGTGAACAAGTTTTTTTCTAAAAAATAAGTTGTTTGCTCTGAAAATGGAAGATGGAGGATTTGTTGCGGACCATATGAATGCTTTCAACATGATTGTTGCACAGTTGACATCTATGGGTGTGAAAATAGAGGAGGAGGATCGATGTATGACCCTACTTTGTTCTTTGCCAGATTTGTGGTATCATCTTGTCATGGCTATCAGAAGCACCACTACCACCTTCAAGATGGAAGATGGAAGATGTCTTTGTTGTTATTTGAAGAGATGCAGAGAAAGTCTTTTGAGGCAGCCAAAGAGGCTCGTGCAGTTCGTGGAAGACCCAAAGAGAAAGGGAAGAAGAAGGACAAGAAAGGTGAAAAGGGCAGATCCAAATCTCCTGGAAAGTCCAAGGCTCTCTGTTGGAACTGTGGGAAAACTAGGCATTTCTAAATGGAATGCAAAGAGGAGAAGAAAAAGAAGAAGAAGAATGGTCCTGATTTAGATTCTGACAAGTCACAAGATGATGGTGATGCCTTCATCGCAGCCCTGGTCACCCATGCATCTGATGATGTGTGATTGATTGATTCTGGTGCATCATTCCACATGATCTCGCATCGAGACTGGTTTACGAAATATGAAGAGTTCGATGGTGGAAGAGTGTACCTAGGTGACGATTCTCATCTGAAGATTGTTGGTCATGGAAGAGTCTCAATCTGATTCCCTAATGGATGAGTGAAGGGGATCACTGGGGTTATGCACATCCCTGGCCTAGCACGGAACCTGCTTTCTGTAAGTATGTTGAATGATGCAGGTGTGCAGGTTGTCTTTTCGATGGATGGATGCAAGATGACTAGAGGATCTATGGTGCTTGTGAAGGGTACTTGGAGAGGTACTATGTTTCAGCTGGAGGCATGCACTTCACAATGCAATAGTTCTTCTGACTCGAAGAAAACAGTTGCAGTCACTTCATCACCACCATCTGAACGAGCAGTGAAGAAATATGTTGTAACTAGTTCTGATGGTAGTGCACATGCTTTGGAAGTTAAGCTTCGTGTTGAAAAAGACTATGTTATGGCATTTGAGATATGGCCACATTAGTGAGAAGGGTCTTAGAACCCTAAAAAATAAAAACCTCATTGAGGGGTTAAATGATTGTAATTTCGAGTTCAACTTTTGTGAACATTGTGTATATGAAAAGCAAAACCGTGTTTAATTTTACTCTAGTTCTCACAAGTCTTCTAGTGTATTGGATCTTATTCATTTTGATGTGTTTGGTCCTGTTAATGTTCCTTCGATTTCCAAATATGTATATTTTGTATCTTTCATAGATTATTATAGTAGAAGGACATGGGTTTATTTTATCAGAAGCAAGACTAAAGTCTTTAGTCAGTTTAAAAAGTTTAAAGCATTTGTTGAAAATTAGACTAGTAAAAAGATTAAGTGTTTGAGAACTGACAACGGTGGTGAGTTTTGTTTGACAAAGTTCGATAAGTTTTGTAAAGAGCAAGGGATTGCAAGACATAAGACAACTCCATACACCCCGTAGCAAAATGGAGTTGCAGAGAGGATGAACATGATACTGATGGAGAAGGCTAGGAGTATGCTTAGTGGAGCAAGCCTCGAACAAAAGTTTTGGGTTGAAGCTGTAGCCACTGCTTGCTATCTGGTAAACAGATCTCCTACATCAACTCTTGTTGGTAAGACACCCATGGAGGTGTGGTCTGGTAAGAAGCCTTCAGTTAGACATCTTCATGTTTTTGGTTGTGAGGCATATGCACATGTGCCTAGGGAGAAACGGTCTAAATTAGAAAACAAGGCTATTAAGTGTATCTTCGTTAGCTATGGTGTCGGTGTGAAAGGATACAAGATTTGGGATCTTGTGGCTGAAAAAGTGTTGTATAGCAGAAGTGTTATCTTTAAAGAGCTAACACCTTCTTCCGTTGTTCTACAGCCAAAACAGACAGAAAAGAAAGAGGATGCAGTTTAGTTTACTTCTACCCCTGAGAAGACTGAATAGACAGACCCTATGAGACTTGATGATGAGGAGAGCTCTAGCAACTCTGAAAGCTTAGAAGAAGAAGCAGAACCTCAACCTTAGCCATTGAGGAGGTCCACATGAATGAGAATGCAACCTGATAGGTTTGGTTATTCATTACTTGATTCTAGTTGTGCTTTTTCTTTACTTACTAACACTGATGAGCTTAGAACTGTGAAAGAGGCTATGGGCATGAAAGATGCAAGTTCCCAGAAGGAGGCCATGGAAGATGAAATGGCTTCTTTGGAAAAGAATAAAACATGGGACTTGGTGCCTTTGCCTGAAGGACGAAAACCTGTTGGATGCAAATGGGTGTTCAAGTAGAAATTCAGTGCAAATGGTAGTGTTGAAAAGTACAAGGCTAGATTGGTTGCGAAGGGGTACTCACAAGTGGAGGGAATTGATTATGGTGAAATTTTCTCTCCCATTGCAAAGCTGACATCCATTCATTTCCTGTTATCTCTTGCAGCTGCTTATGAATTAGAGGTAGAACAGATGGATGTGAAGACAACTTTCCTTCATGGTGATTTGGAGGAAGAGATTTACATGTCACAGCCAAAGCATTACACAGAGAAAGGTAAAGAAAAATTGGTTTGCAAGTTAAAGAAGTCTTTGTATGGTTTGAAGCAGTCTCCTAGGATGTGGTACTTGAAGTTTGATGCCTTTGTGTTGTCAATTGGATATCTGAGATCGAAATCAGATCATTATGTGTATTACAAATTTGACAATGATCGCATTCTCATTATTGCATTGTATGTTGACAATATGCTGTTGATTGGGAATGGTAAGAATATGATTTTTGATTTAAAGTCTCAGTTGTCAGCACAGTTTGAGATGAAAAATCTTGGGGCAACCAGGTACATTTTGGGAATGGAAATCAAAAGAGACAGAGCTAACAAAAAACTTTGGTTAAGCCAGAGTAAGTATGTGAAGACCGTGTTGTTCAGCATGGCAGATTGTAGGCCATTGTGTGTTCCTGTTTCTTTGGGGACAGAGTTGTCTATTAATGATTGTCCAAAATCTCCTAGTGAGGTGGCGGACATGAGCAGAGTACCTTATGTTAGTGTTGTTGGCAATTTGATGTATGCTATGGTTTGCACAAGACCAGACATTGCCCAAGCAGTGGGAGTCCTTAGTCAATTTATGGCTAATCCCAGACGAGTACATTGGGATGCAGTTAAGCGAGTGTTTAGATATTTGAGGGGTACTTCTAAGTATTCCATATGCTATCATGGTAATGTTACAAGACCTCTACATTTAGTTTGTATTCATGGATTATGATTGGGTAGGTGACATTGACAGCAGGAGATCCACCAGTGCCTATGTGTTCACTATGTTTGGTGGTGCAATAGGTTGGATGAGTAAGCGACAACCTGTGGTTGCTTTGTCCACGACAAAAACTGAGTACATGGCAACAACTCATGCTTGCAAAGAAGCCATTTGGCTTAAGAGATTGTGTTCAAATATTGGTGTTGATGCAGGACAGATTACGATTTGTTGTGACAATTAGAGTGTAATTTGCCTTGCAAAGAATCCAACTTTCCATGCCAGAACAAAGCATATTGATGTATAGTTTCACTTTGTGCGAGACATGGTAGAGGATGGGAAGGTAAATTTGGAGAAGGTAGATGCTTTGAAGAATGTTGCAGATGCATTGACAAAGCTAGTGGGCACAGAGAAATTCAGACGGTGTTCGGAGTCTATGGGCCTCTCGACCTATAGCAGTTAAATCCTATTATTTCTATTGGCTCTTACAAGGTGTTCGACAAGTGGGAGAATGTTGGGAATTAAGGTGTCTCAACCTTGGTAATTCCTTGTATTATTTCATTGTACTTATTTATTTATTGCCTATTGTATAATTTGGATGCAAATCCTATGTTGTCATATTGTGGGAGTTGGTGCGGTGATGTGTCATCCTACATGGCATATGACCACATGTCAATTTGTCCTCACATGAGGAGATAGGCATCCCACTTAGTGGTAGGAATATTTTGCCATGTGTCGGCATCTTGGAATGTGTGTAAGGGAATATTGACCGAAAGGGTCATGACAGATTCCTATGACAAAGTTATGACATGTAAGAGTTAGAAATAGAAGATCCAATGACAGGTATGGACATGTATCGAGAAGCATCTTTGAAAAAGGCATCTTTGGGTACTCCAAGGTGGACTATGACTTGTTGTAAGAGAATATGCTATTTATAGCCTGTGTATGACAGATTCTATTACAACTGTAAGTTATGACAGCTATGATAGATTCTATGATGGTTATAGGAGTCGTAAGAGCTTCTATCATAGCCCATTTTGGAAATAGGTGACCTCCTTGGGATGGGGTGACTTGACAAGTGTCAAGGACATCCTACAGTGTTGGACAAGTGTCCATAGGCATGGGTTTTGGTCCATGAGGCCATGTTGGACGCCCATCTCAATGTGGAACCATTTTTGCCTTGTATGTTCTTTATAAACATGTGCTTTGGAGAGGTGATGTATTATGTGATTGACATGTACTGTTATGCTGCTAGATCATCTCCAGATACGAGTGTCAAAGACTCCTACAAGAGCATTGGCTATGTGACTATATTGTAACCTTCATTGTTTACGGAATACATTTGAGCTGTGTTTTGGAGTGTGGGATTTTTCACCCGATAAGGGATTTCCCCACATATATCTTGTGTCTCTCTTCTTCTGTCTTACATTCTTGTGTATGTGTTTGTTGCAATATCTCTGTTAGTGTGTTAACATAATCTGTAATTGTAAAGATAAAATTGAATTTGTACTCTCCTCCCCTCATTAGATTAGTGTAGGAAGTGATTTCCGCACACCTAGCTTCCTTTCAATATATATATATATAAAGTTTGATATTTAATAATGTTCTTGTGTTTTAGGTCAATAACTTGTTAATGAAAGAGGTTAAGAGTTAATGCTTTGCTATTGCTTTGTGTTACGTGGTCCTTCGACCTCCTTACTCTCAACTATTTAAGGAAAGTGGAGTGTCCTGTGACCGAGTCTTGAGAGGTCATTTAATGACCATCATCTCCATTATTGCAAGTCGTGTAGAATCATGATGGGCATTAATATTAGAATGTTGGAACGTGATTGAGCAGTGGGTTGTATTGCGGGAGTTCTCTATAGAGACACACAGTTACTACTGAGAGAGAGAGAGAGCTTTGTTGGAATTCGGACTGATGAAGAATGACGTCAGAGGCGCATGGTTACATGTTGATTTCATAGGTTCTTCTCTCTTTTTATGTAAACATTATTTAAGTGGAGAATTCTTTGTTTTGTTGTCATCCTTGTAGATGTGTTTATCTGTGTTTAAGAGAAGTTGATAGCATAACTTACCTCATGTGTTTAAAGCAATTGATAGTGTGCATCTATCACTGTGAATATAAAGTCAGGAGCTATTCTTATATTGTTGTGTAGGCATAGACGACAACATTTTATTATTACTATGTTTTTAGGAAGTTAAGAGCTTAGGATAGCTTTGTATATGGAAAAGCCGAAACTTTATTCGTTCCTGTGATTTGAGAAGATGATATTTTATATTTATAGTATTGTGTTCTTGTTGTCGAAGTACTTAGTTATCATTGTGTTCTTGTTGTCGAGAACTTAGTTATCTCGATGTTTAGAGAAAACTGAGAACTTTGTTATCTCTATGTTTTGAGTAAACCAATAGCTTAGTCGGCATCTCCATGTTTTGTGAAGACGGATTCTATAAACATTGTGTTGATATCATATGTGCTTTGTGAATTCAAAGCTTGGTATATCATATCGATATAGGAAACTGAACAGCCTTACACTGTTTTTATTTAAGGTTGAAACCAGTAGAACTAAATTGTTTCAACATTGTTTTATTGTAAGAAGAGCTCTATAGCTCGTTTTTGAATTATAATATAGTAAGCCTGTGTAGGCCGAATGTTAGTAGAAACATAGTCTGTGATAAGCCGAAAGGCTAGTAACACGATAGGTTAACTCATAGATTCAGTTAACAAACTTTTTTCAGTTAGGGAAGTCAGTTGGCACTGAGCATTAGAATGTTTTATGCTGAGGATTAGTTAATCCAGTCGTGTTTAAACTCTTAGACAGTGGACTAGATAATTGCTATGGATGTCCTTAAGTTATCTTTCACTCAAGACAACAATTAAATATAATGTTGTCTATTTCTCTTAAACTTATTGGAATCTTTATTTAGACTTCAAGTTGAGCCTCTCAAGATTGTTGTTATAAATCTTATAATTGAGACTAGAAGATTTGATATAGATGTTCCTTTATCTCTTTAACTCATTTGAGTTTATTTTTTTCAATCGAAGACTTCGAGAAAGATTGTCTCTTATTATAAAGAGTATAAAAATGATTTAGATATCATTAGAGGCGCTTGAAGCTATGTTATATATTTATATATCAACCTATGTGTTTATTCAACTAGATTATGTATTTCTATTATGAAAAGATGATGTTCTATCATTCTTAATCTTTCTTATCGGTGAATGAAAGGTGACCATTAGGTCAACGACATCATTACTTTATTATTTATCTAGACTTATATCCTTTATCAGATTAAAAGATTGAACTTAGTCAAGAATTCATATGCTTTTATTAGTATGCATTAAGACTTGTTTTAAAGGAAGATAAACCTTGTGATTTATGAGAAAGGTGAAATTGATCAATGATCAAGTAGTCAAAATTTAACGAGTGGATATCTTATTCACGCAATATTATGGTTATAATTTTATTAGTTTTTAAGGATATTCTGATAATGCAAAATATTGGAATAGGGAAGTTGAGAACCCTAGATTTTACCCGAAGGGTTTAGAATTCTTTAACTCTAAAGTCATTTATGATATTGAATTAGTCTAGTGTGTACTTTGGTCGACAGACAAAAGGGTTGAGAAACCATAAATCAAGACATTATTAAGAGACTATAAGCACGTGTTGTTAGAAAGACAATATTAGTTATATAAACCAAGTGTGGTTATTATTGAGTAAAGAGAGAGTAAAATGACAGAATGTCATAGATCTTGATAAATTGAGGATATGCAATAAGGGACTCTCGAAAAAGATAAAATATCTATGTTTGTATATTGTATGTATATCCTAGATAAGGAATATTTCTAAGTCAGATGGACTAGGAATTGAGTGTAGATCAGACAAATATGCCTAGAGATACTAGCCAAATAAATCAAATTGTAGGATGAGATAGTCTTCAAATCAAGTTAGAGGTGTGTGAACACATGACTATGTTTATTGCAAATATTCATTTATATAGAAACTTTGGCCAAAGTGATGCATTTTTCTTTGCATGCATTAGTCAGTTCACAATGTCTAGATGACGCAACTGGTGAGAATGATCATGCTTAGCTAGAAGATTATCTAAAGTTGTATGGTCGGTTGAGTTACATAGGACACAACACTAGGACTCAGATGGCAACTTGTTAGATCCTCATGTATATACTCTTTGTGAAGGGTAGGGTCACTTCTAGGAAGGAAGGTATGCGAGGGACCGCCAGTCTGTGGTTGGATGTAAAGCACTCAGATGATGCTCTCCCTCTATAGCATAAGACTCACCAAAATTTGAATGACAAATATCAAGATTCCAGAGAGAGTACTTTTTATGTAAAATTCCATGTTTTGATTTGATGTAAAATTATTCTTGCCAAGAGCAATGGATTTGTAAATGTAAAGTGAAATGTTATCACTATAAGTTATCTTTGAATATATTGAATTTTAGGTTGAAAAATATTCAGAAAAAATTTACTTTTATTTCTTTGAAGTGTAGCAAATGTTTAAAAATAAAATATTTCACTCATGTATATCATGTTCTTTACTCTCCTAGTAAATTGTGTGTAATTTTGAGTAATATGAGAAGGCATGTTACATATGGTATCAAAGCTAATAGGGTTCAATACATGGACCTAGGAGCTCACTACGAGAAAATTTGTCAACATTAAGCAGATAGCTAATGTTTGAAATTGGTTTTATGCCAGAATGGCATGGAGAAGAACCAAGAAAACTGCCAGAAATTTTGTTCCCCAGCGTTTGTCTAAGTCAGTAGTTAAGAAAGAACTTACTGAAGAGGTTGAACTCAAGGAGCATATTAATTGTGCTGAGGGTTCATGGTTGGAGGATTCAAAAAGTTCAATTTACGCTCTTACGTGTATACAACTAGAAAGGAAACAACATATTAAACTAGACAAGAATCCTATTGTTCCTACTTGTGTAGTTAAACCAAGAAAACCATCTGTTAGTCATGACATACCATTTGGATGTGGTCGTGACGCTCCTGTTTTAGGAAAAGAGGTGATGGAGGAGTACCTGTGTGTACATCCATCCTCTAAGTTTATTTTATTGGATTCTGACGGGAAAGAGGAACCTCGAGAATATCCTTTAACCAATAGTGACATGTAGTCTTTTCATGTTAATTATCTAAATAAGGATGTAATTATACCCAAAATAAACTCTAATAAAGATGAGATTATTTGCCATTTGAGTTTTTGTGAATGGATTTTTGTTTATGAATTTTGAATTTTGAACTAATGAGATGCATTATTTTGAATTCTAATTTATAATTTGATACAAATATCAGGTGTGATATAGAGTATCATCATGTTTCGAACTTGAGAACTCAAATAACACTGGAAGATAGTCAAGGAGAGTCGAATCCTTCTGAAAACCCTATAGCTAAGCTAGATCAGATATTGACCATGTTGAATGAAACCAAGGAGAGGCTTGGAAACTTGGAACAATAGGTTAGGAGTCAAGGTAAATTTGAAGCAAGACATGAGGATTCACATCAAGGAGATGATGAATATGTCCATGAATCCAGTATTCATAGTGATCAAAGGGAGAATGTTGATAAGAATAAGTCTCAAGACGAGAAGAAAAGTAGACATGCCTCTGAGCTATCTAGAGATATGATGAAAGTCACACCATCAAAGTTTGATGGAACTGAAAGTGGTGATGCTTCTAAAGCTTGGTTGATAGAGATGGAAAAGTATTTTGAGATTCAAAATTACTTTGAGATAACCAAGGTAGTATGGTGTGCCTTTCAAATGGCAGGAGAAGCATCCATGTGGTGGATGAACAAGAAGATGGAACTTGGATTAAGTTCTTTCTTAACCTAGGAACAATTTGTGGTCTTATTTTGCCAAAGGTGGTTATCGCAACTTTTCTTTGACCAAAAGCTAACAGATTTTCAAAATTTGAGACAAGGGGATATGTTAGTGGTCGAAAATTAGGAAAAGTTCACCCGTCTCCTGAAATATGTGCCTCAATATAAAAAAGATGAAAGATTCAGGATCAGGAAATTTATCATGGGTCTAAATGTCTAGATAGGTGGAGAAGTGGATGTTCATGGCCCTTCTACTATGGACAAAGTTTTGGAGAAACCAATCAAGCAAGAGCAAAAATTGAAGTTAATTTATGTATATCGCGAGAAGAATCTCAAGAGGTTTAATAAGACACCAACTTCTTAGCCTTTCAAGAAAAAGGAACAACAAGAAAGATGTGGTTAAGAAAAGTGAAAAGGGTTCTAGAAATAGCAAGAGTGGACCCAAGAATGAGAAGAACAGTGGCAATGTTTGGAGGAATGATAATAATTCAGGTAAAACTACTAAGAAGCAAGAACTGCCTGGAGGATGTTTCACTTGTGGTGGAGATCACTATGCAAATCAATGTCCAACTAAGAACCAAGGAGTTCAGTAGCATGGTAATGCTTTACCCACTAAGCAAACAACTTTTCAATAGAGGATCCATGCAGCTTTGGACAATCGCCAGTTACAGTACCATATTACTCCCATTAAGACAATAGGTACTTTGTTTGGAGTTCCTATTTCTATTTTGATTGATTCTAGAGCAACTGAAAGTTATATTTCTCCAAGAGTATTAAGTAAATTTCCTAGAAGAGCTAGATATATGGCTAAACCCTGGTCAGTAGAATATGCTAATCAGACTAGAGCTCAGGTAGATCAATGCTTGTTTGAAGCTAAAATTGATCTTCCTAGTTTCTCGATTGAGGTGAATTTTTTGTAGCTCCCCTAAGTTCCTATGATGTTATCTTAGGGATAAATTGGCTATGGAGGCATAGAGCTAATGTTGATTGTTTTGTAAAAATAGTAGAGTGTCCAGACGATGTAGGAAACAAAGTCTTTTTGCAAGGCACTCAAAAAAAGTTAAGATCAGACCAATCTTTGCTATGCAATTGAAGAGAGCTAGGCACAAAAGTTGTAAACTTTTTATAGTCAAAATGGAGCAAGTAGAACAAGATCCTAGTAAACAAAGTGTATCTTTGAACAACTATCCTTTCCTTAGAGATTTTTAGGATGTTTTTCGAGATGAACTTCTAGGATTACCTCCGAAGAGAGCTTTCAATTTCTCAATTGATATTATACTTGGATCGGAGCTAATTTCAAAAGCCGCATACCATATGACTACTAAAGAGTTGATGGAATTGAAATCTCAGCTTCAAGAGCTATTGGCTAAAGGATTGATTAGACCTAGTGTTTCTCCTTGGGGAACCCCAATAATCTTTGTCAAAAATAAGGATAGAACATTACGTCTATGTATAGACTATCGTATGCTTAACAAAGCAATGATAAAGAATAAGTATCGTCTACCGCGTATTGATGATCTTTTGATCAGATGCGTGGTGCAACATTATTTTCGAAGATTGGTTTGCGATCTGGATACTATCAGCTGAGAATAAAAGATGAGCACACTCATAAGACAACTTTTAGAACTAGATACAGGCATTATGAGTTCATAGTTTTACCTTTTGGACTTACGAATGCCCCTGCTGCATTCATGAATTTGATGAGTAGTATTTTCTGAGATTGCTTGGATAACTTTGTTCTAGTGTTTTTATATGACATTCTTATTTACTCTAAGAATGAGGAAGAGCACTTGCAATATTTGTGGATAGTTTTGTAGTGGTTGAGAGAGCATAAATTGTTTGGGAAGCTTTCTAAGTGTACTTTCTTTCAGAAAGAGATACAGTATGTAGGACATAGTATTTCAGCTAAAGGAATATCTATAGATCTTGCAAAGATAAAAGCTATACTTGAGTGGCATGTGCCTAAGAATGTGCATGAAGTGTGCAGTTTCATGGGGTTAACACGATATTATAGGAAGTTTGTTTTGAACTTTTCTAAGATTGCAAGCCCAATCACTTCGTTGAACAGAGGAAAGGAAAGCATTTTGACTAGATAATAGAATGTCAGGAGGCATTTGACCAGTTGAAAGAAAGGTTGACAACTGCACCAATGTTAAAAGTTCCAGATCTAGAAAGTCAATTTGTTGTCATTATTGATGCCTCAGGAGAAGGTGTGGGAGGAGTGCTTATGCAGAATGGGTAAGTTGTAACCTATGAATCCAGGAAGATGAGAGCATATGAGCAGAATTATGCTCCTCATGATTTAGAATTAGTAGCAGTTGTGCATGCTTTGCAAGTGTGGTGACACTACTTGCTAGGAAAACCTTTTGAGTTGAAATCAGATCATCATGGTCTTAAGTACATATTTTCCCAACCCCATCTGAATGCTCGATAAAGAAGATGGTTAGAATTGATATTTGACTATGATTTTGAGATAAATTATATGAAGGGCAAAGAGAATTGAGTAGCAAATGCTATGAGTCAACAGAGACATATCGCATCGATTTCTCTATCCACTCGAACTTCAAAGATTTGGTATCACAAAATTTTGCAGGTGATGAATTTTATGAGCAAGTTAAGCAGGCTCTCTCTATAAATCCTCAAGATTCAAGGTATGATGGGTTCTGTTTTGAACCAGATGGGCTTTTAAGATACCAAGGAAGAATGTTTGTTCTAGATTCAACAAAATTAAGAAATCTTGTGTGGAAGAAAGTTCATTCCACACCATATTTAGGTCATCCAAGAGTAACTAAACTCCTAGCTAATGTGAAACCTCTTTATTTTTGGAAAGGAATGAAGAATGACACTGCAAGATTTATAGCCAATTGCCTAGAATGCTAGAGAGTCAAGGCTGAGCAGCAGCATCCAGCAGGACTTCTGTATCTACATGATATTCCAGAGTGGAAGTGGCAGGTTATTAGCATGGATTTTATGCAAGGTCTTTCAATGTCTCGAAATAGATATGATGCTATTTTAGCAGTGGTAGACAAACTCACCAAGGTAGCTCACTTTATACTTAGAAATTTAACAGATGGAGCACCAATCATAGCTCGCAAGTTTATGCAGGAAGTGTTCAGATTGCATGGAGTTCCTGAGAAGATTATCTTAGAGATGCGTACATGACGTCAAGATTTTAGTAAACTTTATTTTCAGCGCTAGGAACTCAACTCAATATAAGCTCAGCTTATCACCCTGAGATAGATGGTGACACAGAAAGGGTAAACCAAGTTCTTGAAGATTTGTTGCAAATGTATTGTATGGATCATCAATACAAGTGGGAAGAGTATCTACCACTTGTGGAGTTTGCTTATAACAACTCCTACAATTCTACTATTAAGATGTCTCCATTTGAAGCATTGTATGGGAGAAGATGCCAAACTCCTATAAGTTGGGATAAGCTTGAAGATATGATTAGCATTGGTTCAAAAATGTTAGCAGAAATCGAAGAGAAGGAAGATTAGTGAAAGAAAATGATAGACAGAAAAGTTACGTTGATGCCAAACGTACACCAAGGCAATTCTCAGTTCGAGAAAAAGTTCTTTTGAGGCTTAAGCCTTAGAAAAGTTCCATAAAGTTTGGGAAGTCTTCCAAACTAGCTCTTAGATATGTAAGACCCTTTGAAGTTCTTGAAGTGATCAATCTAGTTGCCTACAAAATCGCTCTACCACTAGCTCTTGCAAGGATGCATAAATTTTTTCATGTTTCATATTTGAAAAAGTATATAACAAGTGATAATCATATTCTTGATTGGAATGCTTTACAGGTGCAGGACCCAAGAGAGGTCATGATCAAGCCTCTCAAAGTGCTCAAAGTTTGCAAGCTCCGCTTGCCTAACAGAGAGGTTACTCAGTGTAAGGTCCAGTGGGACCAGTATACAGAGGACAACACTACATGGGAAGATTATCATGATTTTCAACAAAGATTTCCTCATTTGTTTTATGCTTTTCAAAGATGAACAAAAATCTTTATTATGTTATTATTTTTAGATACATTGGATCATTGAGGATGATGAATCTTATGGGGGGAGATATGTAACATACCTAATTTTTTACTATGTTTTACTTTTTACTTGTATGCAATTAGTAGATAATTTTTGCATGATTTAATGATTTGACGTTATGTGAAAATGTCAAGATAAATCAATGTTTTCATGAGTTTGAGTATATATTCATAGAATTTAGACATGTGATTATATGTTATCATGATTATTTATACATGATGTATATGGGTTAACTAATGATACACTAATCCCAGTTGGTGATTGCAAGTTGTATTCAGGAAACAGGTTTTCCACCCTCTAAGAAAGAGAGGGAGAGCATCATTCAAGAGAAGTGAATAGACGTGTGGAAAGAACAAGTAGTTGCCATCTAAGTCTTGTGTTGCACAGTTTAGTGAACCTTGTTAAGTTTGGTAAGTTGATTTTGACTTTATTGGTCTTAGTTGTTTTTTGATTCGACAATAGTCGATTTGATGTCAAAATCCTTTATCATAGGTTATGTCAAAAAATTGAGAAGGGTTAGTCGATCATCGACAAGATGTAGATGATAGTCAACATTTTTCCTAATATAGTTTATATTCAAGAAAGAATATATATGTTAGTGGTTAACTATCTCTTCTTTGGTAATTTCTGATTGAAATTCCTTTATAGTATCCTATTGGGTTAATTATCCTTGTCTATTTTTTCTATAATCGTGAGACAAAGAGGGGAAGAATACCTCAACCCCATTCTCGTATCTCATCAAGTGTTTGAAAACAATGTAAAGTATACATTGTGTATGCTTTCTTTATGATATATATATACGTATATTTATTAAGTTTGATATTTAATAAATATCTTTTGTGTTAGGTCGATGACTTCTTAATGAAAGAGGTTAAGAGTTAATGCTTTGCTATTACTTTGTGTTATGTGGTCCTTTGACCTCCTTCTTACTCTCAACCTTTTAAGGAAAGTGGAGTGTCCTTTTGAATGGGTCTTGAGAGGTTCTTTAATGACCATAATCTCCATTATTGCAATCCATCGTGTAGAATCATGATGGGCATTAATATTAGAATGTTGGAACGTGGTTGAGCAATGGGCTCTATTTATCTCCACGAGAGTTCTCTGTAGAGACACATAATTACTACTGAGAGAGAGAAAACTTTTTTGGAATTCAGACTGAGGAAGAATGACGTGAGAGGAGCCTGGTTACATGTTGATTTCATAGGTTCTTCTCTCTTTTTATGTAAAAATTATTTAAGTGGAGAATTCCTTGTTTTGTTTTCAGCCTCATAGATGTGTTTATCTGTGTTTAAGAGAAGTTGATAGCATAACTTACCTCCTATGTTTAAAGCAATCGATAATGTGCATCTATCACTATGAATATAAAGTTGAGAGCTATTCTTATATTGTTGTGTAGGCATAGATGACAACATTTTATTATTACTATGTTTTTAGGAAGTTAAGAGCTTGGGATAGCTTTGTATATGGAAAAGCCAAAATCTTTATATGTTCCTGCGATTTGAGAAGATGATATTTTATATTTATAGTACTGTGTTCTTAGTGTTGAAGTACTTAGTTATCACTGTGTCCTTATTGTCGAGAACTTAGTTATCTCCATGTTTAGAGAAAACCAAGAACTTAGTTATCTTTGTGTTTAAAGTATACCGATAGCTTACTTTGCATCTTCATGTTTTGTGAAAACCTAACGACTTTTATAAACACTATATCGATAGCATATGTGCTTTGTGAATTCAAAGCTTGGTATATCATATTGATATAGGAAACCAAACAGCCTTACACTCTTTTTATTTAAGTTTAAAACCAGTAGAACTAAACTGTTTCGACATTGTCTTATTGTATGAAGAGCTCTATAGCACATTTTTGAATTATAATATAGTAAGCCTATGTAGGCCCAATGTTAGTAGAAACATAGTTTGTGATAGGTCAAAAGGCTAGTAACATAGAAGTAGGTTAACTCATAGATTCAGTTAACAAAAATTTTTAGTTAGAGAAGTCAATTGGCACTGAGCATTAGAATGTTTTATGCTAATGATGAGTTAATCCAATTGTGTTTAAACTCTTAGACAATGGACTACATAATTGCTCTGGATGTCCTTAAGTTATCTTTCACTCAGGATAACAATTAAATATAATGTTGTCTATTTCTCTTAAACTTATTGAAATCTTTCTTTAGAATTCAAGATGAGCCTCTCAAGATTTTTTTATAAATCTTATAGTTGAGACTAGAAGATTTGATATAGATGTTCCTTTATCTCTTTAACTCATTTGAGTTTATTGTTTTTTAATCGAAGACTTCGGGAAAGATTGTCTCTTATTATAAAGAGTATGAAAATTGTTTAGATATCATTAGAAGCACTTGAAGCTATGTTATATATATTTATATATCAACCTATGTGTTTATTCAACTATATTATTGTTGTCACTTGGATTTGCACCTTATGTTGGAGCAGTTTAGTGCTGCATCAATCTAGTGAAACATTGGGATGATTTCCAGGTGTGGGACCCTGCAAGGAAATCAAACCTCCAAAGAAAGGTTAGTTCCTTTTCTGAATATAAGATTCAGAGTCTGCTGAGTCTACACCTAATCTATTCACTTTTGTGGAAAAGGGGAAGAAGGATAAACTGAAAGGGAAAAGGTGATACACCAGGTTTGAATGACCGGCCCTCGAATCAACCATGTATGCACAGAATAACAATAAACAACAGACAAGCATACATAGATCATAAATGAATTGCAGAGGTAAAGGAAACTAGTTGAGATCCAGAAAGAAAGAAAGATTCACAAATGGATACTCAAACAAAAGTATTACATAGAGCAAGAAGAATTGATGAAAAGGTAAAATCTCTTGTTTATTCTTAAAGAGGCATGGTTGCAGCTGATACAAGATATGTTTTTTTAGACCAAAACCCAATGATAATACATTTGATTTCATGCTTATATAGCATTTTACAATGAGGTGCCATCACCTAATGCAATAAATTCTCCCTATGGGCCTGTTAGAAGATATTTTACAAAGGAATGTCTAGAAACATCTATTTGTCTTTGACATAAATGCAAAAAAATATCTTCTCAGAAGTAGCTGAACAAACATCTGCATTTGAAAACTTGTGCTTGAATCTTTGCTTGCAACAATAAATGCCCAACAACAAATTCCAGTTGGAGCACTTGAATTTCACTCTAGCCATGACGGATCTTGAATTCTGCCTCTTTTCCCTTCATTTCTGAAGATCACGGAAGCCATCGGAGATCGGGCCTTAGGACTTCAGTGTTTCACTTTCCAAAAGAGAAAGAGAGGAGAAAGTTCACTTCATCGAGCTCCTCTTTACAAAGGAAGAATACAATATTGGTGGACTTCTGGCCTTAGGCCTTCGGTCTTTCACCTTCCTAGAGAAGGAGGAAGAAAGAAAGTCTGAACCCTGAAAGTCTAAGGACTTAGCCATTTTTTGAAAGTTTCGGCGGAGTTTGGGCCTCGGGCCTTCTGTCTTCTTCGGTCCATGAAAAAGAAGAAGAAGGAAGGTTTGATCCCTGCAATCCAAAACACTTAGCATTATTTTCACAAGCTTTCGACAGAAGTCATCCTTCGGGCCTTTCGCCTTTCTCCTTGCCCTTGTCCACGTGGCAGTTTTCTGTGGTTCCGCAATCACCTTTTGTCTTAATAAAATAATCTCCACAGAATGGAAGAATGCCTTAGAAAACTTAATACTCGTCGGGGGTTGGTGGTCAGGCCTTCCGCCTTTTGACTTACCAAAACGAGGAGAAAAGATGAACCCCCAACCTCTGACTTCCGCAACACTTAGAGAAATATACAAAGGGAAAGGATCAGACCTTGGACCTTCCACGTTCCACCTTCTAAAGAAAGGAAGGAGGAAGATGAAACCTCTAACCTTTGACGCTCGCCATACTTAGAGATTTTCAAAGGGAAGAAGGCAGAGTTCGAAGGCAACTAGGATGGCATAGCGAAGGGAGGAACTTTGAACTTCAAAAATCTAAAAACATTAAAAAACACAAGGAAAACTCAAGGTTTTTGGGACCTAGTCGATTTTGGGGGGTTCTTCCTTGCATTTCTAAAGGGGAAAGCACTTAGAGATTTTCAGTGATTTAGGCTATTTGGCTGGGAAGCAAAATAGGGCAACATTTTGGTGACTTCTTCGGGGTGTTTGCCAGCTAAATAAAAGGGAAACAGTGGCCTTAAGCATTCATTGGCCATAGAGTCAAAAGGCCTAAAGCATATTAGAACAACTAAAACTTTCCTCAAAACAACACCACAAAAAGAAAACAAGGCATGCATTCTCCTAATGAGAGTGTAGCCTGTGCAAGAGCACTTAGGAAACAAGAAAACCTAAAACAAAACAAACTAAAATAATATATACAAAATCTCATACCAACCTTAAAAGTAAGGTTTGAGATGGATTCGATTGACCAAGATCAGTAGAACTTCACCATCCAGCTTTAAAAGATTGAAAGCATTAGCTTGCTTGCAACTGGTGATGATATATGTGCCACTCTAGATTGCATCAAATTTAGTATGGCCTCCAGGTTTGGCTCTGTCAGCATCCCACTTTAGAACAAGATCACCCTCTTTGAAAATATGATCCTTGGCCTTCTTGTCAAAGTATTTCTTGGTCAACTTGTGGTGTTTTTCCAAGGTAGCCATGGCTGACTATCTATGTTCTTCTAATTTAGTTAATTTAGCCATCCTCAAAGACCTAGCATCTTCTCCTTCCAGTTCAAATTGTTGAGCCAATTCTAATGAAGGAAGCTCCAAAGATAAAGACAATCTAGCCTCTCTTCCATACACAAGAACAAAATGAGAATTACCAATGGTTCTTTTATAGGTGATCCTATCAGCCCAAAGAACAAATTTGATCTTATTGTGCCATTGTCTGTGATGTGTTTCCATGGTCCTCTTCAGGATTCTGATCAGGTTCTTGTTGGTAGATTCAACTAAACAATTACCTTGGGGTAATAATTAGATGAATTATTCAAGAACACATTATACTTCAGGGCCCAATCAACTATCTTGAAACCAGTGAAAGCTCTTGCATTATTAGAAATGATAGTGTGAGGAGCTCCAAACCTTGTCATGATTTCTTCCAAGAAATCCATGATTGTTGACTCAGTAGCCTCTTTGAGTGGGACTACTTCTACCCATCTGGTGAAGTAGTCTGTTGCAGTTAAAACTCACTTGTGACCAACACTAGATGTAGGGTTTATCGTGCCAATGAAATCTAGTCCCCACTATGAGAAATATTGATCTGTCTAAATAGGATGAAGTGGGAGGGTTGCCAATATTTTTTTACCAACAAAGAGAGCACACTCTTTGCATTTTCTTACCCATACATGGGCATCATTGAATAATGTGGGCTAAAAGTAACCTGCTCTCATTATTTTCATTGTTGTAGCTCTTGCAGAGAAGTGGCCTCCAGCTGGACCAGCATGGAATTCACTGAGTAGTCTGTCCACTTGATCTTCTTTTATGTATCTCAGCATAACTCCATCCAAATTTCTCTTGAAGAGAACACCATCCACCAAGGCATAAGGAATGGACTACAACCTGAAATGTCTTCTTTTAGTCCTATCCAATCCATAAGGATACTCACCAGTGGATAGGAACCTGGCCATGTGTGTTGTCTAAGAACTCACAACTATTGGGTTAGCTGTAGGTTCTGCCTCATTCAAGTGGTAGGATGAGTTCACTTCATCCACAGTAGCTTGAGCTAACTGTTCACACAATCCTATGCCTCTAATTAGCTTAGTGGCTTTGATAGTAACATAATATTCCAGGATCGTAGTGACCCAAATCGATCACTTTTCACTAATCTCAATTCCCATTATGTAATCTCTCACACTAGGATGAGAAACTAAGACTTTGATATGGTTATTTGCCAGCATATATCTAAACTTCTTCAATGCTCTTACAATGGAAAATACCTGTTTATCCATGGGATTGTACCTGAACTCATAATCCTTCAAAATTTGACTAAAAAAGGCCAAGAGCTGATCCATACCTTGGTTATTTTGTTGCATCAGGATAGTTGCAATGTTGCTCTCCTCCATGGGCATAAAGGACAAAGTCCTTCTCATGATTTGGATTCATGAGAGTAGGAGCTTGAGAAATTTCTTGCTTTATCTTCTCAAACCTATCTTTCCCCTCCTTGGTCCACCTAAAAACATCTTTCTTAAGCATTAGGGTTAGAGGTTTGACCAAACCAACACGGTTAGGAATGAATTTCCTAACAAAGTTAATCTGCCCTATAAATGATTATAGAGCCTTCTTATGAGCAGGTAGAGAAAGAGAAAGAAGAGCCAAAGTTCTTTCTGGATTGATGGAGATCCCATCCTTTGACACCAAATGGCCTAGAAGCCTTCCCTGAGGAACAACAAAAATACACTTTTTGGAATTCAGAGACACCCTAAACTCTCTGCATCTTTGGAAAACTTTCTCCAGATGCTCCATGTGATTTTATCCTTTCTTGGAGAAGACTGTGATATCATCCAAATATATTAAGATGAACTTGTTAATAAAACCTTTGAAGGCAATATCCATTGCCCTCTGAAAAGTTGCACCAGCATTGGAGAGCCCAAATGGCATTTTTGCATATGCCATGGTTCACCACTTAGTTGTAAATGTTGTCCTGAATCTATCCTCCTCTTTGAAAAATATATGGTTATAACCATAAAAACCATCGAGCAACGAAAATCTCTCTGCCCCTGCAACAATTTGCAAGATTTGGTCCATGGACGACAAAGGATAGTGGTCCTTCAAAGAGGCATGATTTAGGTCCCAAAAATCCATGCACAACCTTATCTCACCATTTTTCTTCCTCACTGGGCCTAAATTAGCTACCTAGGTGGAATACTTGATGGGAAAAATAATTCTGGCATGAATGAGCATTGCAAGCTCGTCCTCCTCAGAGGTTCAATTTTGGGATTTATGGGCTGCTGCTTCTGGCAAACAAGTTTGGCGTTTGGATCTGGTGGTGCCTGCATAAACATTCAAGTTTCAAACATTTAAATATGCAGGTCCCTTCCCAAAAAATCTAAAATCCTGACACTTTTGGCCTCTGCAGTTGTGAAAATGCAAGAAATTAGTTGTGCGCAGGTCGAAATGGCAGTGGCGGGTCAGGAGTTTCTATCGACCCTTTAAAAAAAAAAAGTTACATGCATTTAGGAATGCATTTTGAGCCACAATTTCCAGCTTCTAAAATGTTTCTAACAGTGGCTGAGAGGGTCTAATTATGCCAGTGCCGCGGGACCACCAAGTGTTATGCCCCAGTTTAAATCTGTGCCTTTGTTTTTGCTTCCCGCGGAGCGTGCCACGTGTCAACTGCGGAAGCAGTGCCTTAAAGTTTCAACTAGGCACGGAAGGTGCCACGTGTCAGTTTTCGCTAGAGCCTCAATGTAGTTTCTAAATGTTTCTGAGAGTGCTGCAGAATGCACCACGTGGAGGCACCTGAGGGACACAGAAAAAGCAACTAAAGGCCCGCGGGCGGTGACAAGTGGCAGCATCCGCCAAAGTTTCCGATTGACCCTTAATGTTTCTCAAAGGTAGCGCAGACGGTGACAAGTGGTAGCCTCCGCTTATGTTTCAGGAAAATTTCAAAAGGTTTCTAAGTTGCTGCAGAAACTGACAAGTGTCAGCTTCTGCGTAAGTTCCTATTTTGTTTCCTGCAATGCAAGTGAAGATGGGGGTGGGTCCCAGTGAAGAGTCTCAGTTGCTGTGGATTGTGCAGCGTGGAATGTATGTTTCTGACACAGTTTCTAAGTCACTTCCCACGGACCGCGCCACGTGTCAATAGCGGAAACAAGGTTCAAAAGTTTCATTGTGTCTACAGATGGTGCCACGTTTCTTTTGTAATGGACGCGGAGCTCGCCAAGTGTCAGCTTCCGTGTATCTCTCTTTGCCCCACGATGCAAGGTAGTGAATGATGGTGGGCCATAGTTGCAAGTCTTAAAATGCCGTGGAAGGTGCCACGTGGTGGATGCGGCGTAAATATTGCCTTTTATTTATGACCCTTCCCCGACCCCAGTTGAAAGTTTCTAGGCTTCGTGGAACCTGCCAGGTGTCAGCTTCCGCATGAGTTTCACATTGTTTCAAATGTTTCAAGAGATGGCCGCGGAGCTTGACAAGTGTTAGCTTCCGCGGACTTGCCCCTGTTTTCCTCTAACGATGGTGAGCGGGAGGTTGTGGGTCCCGGCACTAAAGTGCCTTAGGTTTTAGATGCCGCAGGTTGTGACAAGTGTCACGAGTGGAGGCCACTTGAGTATTATGACACAATTTAATAAAGTGACTCAGGAACTGCCATGTGTCAGCGTCCGTGTAAGTTTCAGAGGGGTCTCTTTGTGTTTTAAAGAGACTGCGGAGGATGCCACATATCTTGTTACCTATGCTACAGAAGCTGCCGCGTGTCCTTTTTTTTTGAAAAGCAAATGGAGGGAGCGATAAGTCAGCGATGGAAGTGTGAAGTGCCTATGTGGCACGATCTGGTTGGTTGGCAGCTTTTCAGCATTTTTTAGGGCCGTAGATCTCTGCGACTAGGTTTTTGATTGACGGCCACGTTTTGAACCTGTAGCGATGGGTTTTTCCTAAGTATCTGCGACTGTTTTTGGGCGGGAGAAACTCCAGAGGAGTGCCATGGCTGCATTCCAGAGGCTGCAGGTAGCTGAAACTTTAATGGCGATTGTTGCAGAGGCATGGGTCGAGTTGATAGCTCAACCACCATTTTTATGATGCATATCTTTGAGCGGCGGCCCAGATCTCGATTCCCACCTGCTCTTGTCCTTTTTGTCCCCCTGCAGCATTTACTGTTTTGAGTGCCATTTTTCTGATACTGTGTATCTGGCAAATTTTTGATGTGTCATGTAATTAATTTGTTGAGTGCACAGTTTTGCTATAAAAGGTAGACTATGTCACTCATTTGAGGGTTGTTGAAACTGGACACATCTGGCTCTGTAGTAAGATACAACTGGTTTTGGTTGCTCTGTGCAGGAGGTCTTGTGAGTTTATGTATCTCTTGTTGTATGTCTCATGCATGAATCTACTGATTTCATGATTGATTTTATATGAGTAATGTTGTATTTGCATGTGTTTTGTTAATTCTGTCTCCAGTATTGCATGTGTCCTTCTTCTGAATCTAGATGTCTAAGGGATGTCTGGGATTCTAGAATATAGAATTCCTGTATTGAATGCTTGATCTTTCAACTTCTGCTCAAGGGGTAGATTAAAGTGTTTTTAGATTGAGTATTGGGAAGGGTATACTGTAATAGGGATGTCATAAGTAGAGATGACTTAACACTCTGTATTGGGAGGTATCTGTAAGGCATATATCACATAAATCCCCTTGGAATCTAGTTTTATTGTGTTCATGCTGATCATTCACAAGTGTATGTCTACCGACTCCTAGCCCTGGATAGGCACCAATCTAGCTTTGTGTTGAGGTTATACGCCAGGTCTAGGTTTGCATCCAAACATCAAATCAAATCATTCCATAACTTCCACCTGTTAGTTGTAGGAGTAGGATTAGGATCCCCCTGCATACTCTCATACCCAACCAGACACATATGTCCAAGAATGTTGCCAACCTTGTGATCTATCATGCAGATCTTGGTCCATACATGAGAGTATTCTGCCTGTTGTTGTCAAGTTAGATCTTTCTATCTTTGAGCTAGTCAATGTTACATATTTAGCTATAGGGATACCCCCCTTGGTGCGGCAGAACTAGAAGTGAAGGGGAGGCAGCTCACACAACCTCCTGTATTAGTTGGCTGAATCTGCCCATGCATAGGAACTAGCAAACCCTGATGTTGATTTAGAAGAAAAAACCAACAGGATCAAGGTCTATGGCATGTTGGGCAACATTAGGGTCAAAACCCTTTAGGTCCTCATAATTCCACACAAAAACATCACTGTATTTATGAGAAAGGCAGATAAACTTTTGTTGTTTAGCATCACCAAATACCTTTCCCAGCAATACATCCTTGTCTTGGGCAATAGCAACCTTTTGATAATCCTCCTTTTTGAAGGTGATGTTCTTCTTCTCGCACTTGAATTCATCATCATGGCTGAAAATGGCTTCCAGCATGACCAAACACGTGGGCAACTTGTTTGTCTTTAATTGAATAATTTGATAACCGCACCCCTCTTGCAGTCTAGACTGAATAGTTGATGACAATTCAGCTTCATTTCAAATGAAGCTCACAATCTGTTCATTGTTGTTAAAAACTTGCCAGTTTGCATCATTATTGGGAACTGAGGGCCTGACGACTATTTTGACATGCCGATCAGGGCCTCGAAAGAGGTTTGTGGGAGGAGAAAATTGAGCACCAATTGTTGCCAATTGGTTAGCTTTAGAATTCAACTTTCTTAGGACTACCTGTAGGTTGAGAGGATCAAAACTCTCAAATAGGTCTCAAACTCTATGTTTGTAAGCTCTTAGGAGCTAATTCTTTGTTGCACACCTTTCTATGACTTGGTTGACCACCAATTCAATATCTCCAAAGATTTCCAAATTCTTGATTTTCTTCTTTTCTACTAACAGCGGGCCATGGACCTGTTGGAACAAAATTCTAACCCCAAATTTTTTTTTATGAAAAATCCATTTTCTGCCATAATATTATCCTAAAATACCATTCTAAAATCTCCCTGCTCAAAATAGCATATTCATTCGACCCAGAGTCTTAACCCTAATAAATTCATGCCTTGTCACTTTTACCCAAAAGCCAAAGTCATATCAGAAAAAAAAAAAAAACTTCTATGTCGTTAAAATCTACCCTAGGGTCCCTTCAATAAACTTATACGAAGGATATTGGTGGGAAACTACCATATCGGGTGGACTCATTTTGGAGTCTCTTCAATAATCTGAAGCGCTAAAGGGACATAAACATACAACTCATCGACATATCAGGCTAACATCAGAAAATCGAAGGGATTGACAGATCGAAGAGACTAAAGATTATCGGAGTAAGTCATTTAAGGGTTTCTTGATATTTTGAAGACATCAAAGTCATATCGAAGGGACCGATGTGTATTGGTGTGACACCTAAATGTGTCCCACCAATAAAGCGATATCACCTACAAAGGGTAAATAAAAGCATTTCAAAAAGACTTCAGAATATACGGGTAATACGATTTCCAGTCCTACCGATAAGCTGACACCATTTATGAATAAAAGAAAACATTGAAGGTATTTTGAAGTGACTTCAGAATATCAGAGTGAGGCGATTTCTAGTCCCTTAAAAAAGGCAAACAACATAATAAGCAAAGGGATATCAAAGAGACTAGTAAATATCGAAGAGACTTTTACTAAAGGGTATTTCGGGAGGAAACCATGTTATCAGTATGACACCATCTAAGGTCATTCTAAAATCCTGAGGGAAATAAAAAGAATAAAAGAATATCAAGGGCAAAGAGACATATTGATGAAATCATAAAGTTGATTATCTTGATGGAATAGTGAAAAGACATGTTTGGCGACGGTCAAACGACCCTTATTCCAAAATTAAATGTCCCTTCGATGATATGAGAGCTGCCATGAAACACCATTAATACACCAGAAATGAGTATATTGAGGCAAATATTGAGAAGATTGAACAATTAAGCAACCACGAGGAGCGAGGGCAGGGCACAACAACAATAATAATTTGAGAACCAGAGAAGATATCCAAGCAAGTACTTTGAGTATGGCTTAGAAATTTGCAACATACTAGTTCGAATTACATTCGCAGAAGTAGGGTTCTTTTACATAAGTTTTAATCATGGAAGATATGACCGAAAACCCTAAGGGTAAAAGGCAAAAATCATAAGAAAGGCACTTAAACCAGGATTTGATAGATCAATGCCCAGGGTCAGGACAAAGATCTAGGAGAAATGCCCAGTTAAACCCCCCAAGCCAAAAAATTGGAGGATATATATAAACAAATAGGGGACACATGGACCCCAATAATGGGGTATGATCTTTTTCTCTATCACTATAGGAAAATGCATAGGCATAAACCCGTCTCCAATCCATGGAGACTAAACCTGTGAAAACTCATAGTGCCAAATGTATTTGTCAATGTGGAGTTATTAAAAGCTTTGGCAAAGAAATACAATCCATAGACCTGCATAATTGAGTTAAATGATGGGTCAGGTTTCATCCCTGTCACCAAAGACTATATATCAATGGTGTTTCAGTTGGACACTAACTTTGATGTGAAATTCAGAATCAGAGACCTGTTGAATGAGTACTATAATTTGAGCAATAATTA
Organism: Cunninghamia lanceolata; assembly: GCA_027924645.1. NCBI lineage: Eukaryota > Viridiplantae > Streptophyta > Pinopsida > Cupressales > Cupressaceae > Cunninghamia > Cunninghamia lanceolata. The sequence goes on along the minus strand of BSBN01001394.1, from coordinate 2,575,100 downwards.
CAAGAGATGGAGGCTACCTTTACATAGGCCCCTAAATGAAGGAAATAGGTTGAGTATTCTCAGGAGTTGATCCACCTTATTTTGTAGAGTTATTTGAGGAATTCTTTAGATGCACCTACTATTCTATCTGTCAATTGCTTGGTTTGGAAGCCTCTCTATTTATGGAAGTTGCACCAATGGTTCTAATTGCGGATGTGCAAAGCCAAGATGCACGGTATCTAGATTATGCTGAGTACCTTGCAATAATCTTCGTAATGATTTGGTTGCTATAAAGAATGGAGGCAGTAAATTTAGGCATTACTCTTTGCTCATGCATCTTATCTTGTATGAGGGACAAAATATGTGTCTGTGGGATGAATGCTTGAGAGTAAGAGATTTGGATAGAAATGGAGACATTAAACCTATACAGATGTGAACAGCTATCGGGGATAGTAGGTGTGAGAGATCCCATTAGCTATATTTTGAAGAATATTTTGTAAAACTTGTGTATAAATTGCTAGGCCATCCCTGTGATTACAACCTGTCAATGGAAGTGTAGAAATATCTGAGGCCCAAGGACAAGAATGAAAGGGGAAGATTCAATCACAACTAGGGTGATTGGTATGCCTATAAGACTGTACAAAGAGTAGAGTATTTGGGTATGAAGGACCACCATTTTTAGTGCCAAAAACCTATCTAGACAGAATTGCCTATTTAGATATTATGAGGTAGTTAGCTTACTCTGACTTTGTGCACCTTAAAAGTAACAATAAGTAGTCCCTGATGCCTGGTACTTTGTGTTTTGGAGACTTTATAGTTCTTGTTGAAAAAGGATATTAGTTAATTGATAAAAAATTATAACAATTCAGAATGCCATTAGGAAATGCAAGAGAAAACTTTGACCTTGAACATTTCATAAATAGTGTCAAAGTTAATAAAAATTTGAAAAGATATCACCATGTGCTTTTTGTTGATGATGATTTTGATCAGAAATGTTGATGAGAATAGTGTAGTTGAAAAATGAAATTTGTATCATAAAGTAATGCTAGCTAAGGCTTGGAGGATAGCCAAAAATCCCACTTATAAAGGAGCTTTTTTGGAGGACGATGATCCTATTGAAAGGTTGGACATGTTAATTGCACATGCATCAGAGTTAACTATGGACGTTCCTCCTAAGGTTTTTGAGAAAAGAGGTAAAAATATTAGGGAGACACAAGCTGAGTGTGAAGTACATTTAGGTCATCTTTCCCCTCAACCTACACTAGACATCAACTTCTTTGTTGACACCAATATTCTAGAGGACGAATAGTTTGAAAGTGGAGATGATGGTATGCAGGGCTTTGAGCCTGTAATTGAAGAGTATGATCCTCCCGTGGATTGAGAAATAATCATGATGGAAGCCCCTGGTGAGCTATCAAAAGATATAAAACATATGGCAAGAAAAATTTTTGTTTCAGATGATGATTATATCAAAACCCCTGAATTCAAGGCCTTTTTGTATGAGTACAAAGGCAAACAGGCTATGGAGAAAATGAACGACATCAGTCCCGAAGTGTAGGCTAAGGCATTGAAGGAGCTCCAAATAGAAATTGACAAAGCAATGGAGACTATGACTCCAGGAAGGGGAAGAACATTGCTTGAAGAAGCAGGGGCAATGCTAGTCTCTGGGTGGGATATGACCTCGGCTATTATTTTTGATACCTTTAGAAGAAATCAGGATAAAAAAAGTCCAGCTAAGTATTGAAGCACTAGATAAGATTAAAATAGGGTCAGGATATGATCCTGATAAGGCGACATTACTAATGTGGGCATTATACCCCCTAATAAGAGACCTGAAATCATTGACAACCTGAATGAATCATTTGGTCATCTCCTGATATAGGGAGTTGAGAACACAGATGGACTATTGAGACCGTTGATTTAAATGTGAATGTTGCTAGATTTACAAAGGCTCAAATTGAGCAACTGGTAAGAAATAATAATGCATACATGGCAGAGAATGCAAAACTGAGGCAAGAAGTTGCCAATTATAAGGATAGGTTGCCATCATCATCAAGCAGCTATTCACCTTGTCTAGAATCTGAAAAAAGAGTGGTGGAGGCCAGAGTTGATACCAATTATTGGAAGATTAAGGCATAAAATTTTGAAAAGAAGAGTGATCAATTGGAAACTAAAATAAAAGCTATTAAATACAAAATGGCTTCTGAACTGATTCAGAAAAGATTTGAGGAAATGATGGGGAAAAGTGATAAGATATGGGAATTGCACAATAGGATACACAGTGCCTACCAGGAGCATAAAAGATTGCACCTCAAGATGCTGGAGAAGAAAGGGGAACTAAGAGCCAAAACAAGTGTTGATAAACAGGTGTTTAAGGAATATGATGATCTAATTAGTGAGCATGAAAGGTTCAACACTTTATTAGCAGAGGACCTTGGTGATTTTGATCAACATCTGGATATGGCATTCCCTAGTTTCTTTGATAATGAAGGCAATTTACAGGAAAAGGGTATTTGGAAAAATGAATTAGCTCAATTGTTACCAATAGCTCTTAAGAAGATCAATGATGAAGATAGAGTAATAGAAAACTCACATATATGTTTAGACAGAATTTTCACTCTAGAATTTGTCATGGATGATATAATCTCTGCAAAAACCTATGCGACTCAAGAGTATGTTGATCACATTGCTAAGATTAATTTGTTCATTGCCAGAGCAACATAAAGGGTCAGGATGCGTTGTACCAGCCATGTCTACATCCTCAGCGGATTAAAAAAATGGAAGACAATGGTTAAGAAAGAAGCTAAAGAAGCTAGAAAATCTACAGAATCTTTTGATCCTTATGAATTTTGCCAATGCTAATTCAAGAATTTTTGTGGCAAAGTACAAAAGAAGAAATTTACAACAGCTATGGGCAAATCATATGCATCAAGACTCTGCATCATTGGAGAAGAGAACCTTGCCAGATCGAGATGATCACGGGTTCTCTATGTTGATTAATGGACTCAGATCCTGATAATTGTGAATGTCCATACTATTGCCTTTTTTATTTTCTAATTATGTTCTAAATAATTGTTAGTTATCACAAGAGGCACAAGTCATGAAGTGACACCCTCTTTCGGCCTGAAGCTTGTTTGCTTCCCATATATATAAGGGAAACCAAGGCCATTTTATCATGATCAGTGGAAGAACAATTATCATATAATATTATTATTTTTCAGTTATATTCACAGTACCAAATACAAAGACTTCTATGAAATATTAAATTATATAATGGGCAAGATGGTTTAATCAGTGGATTTACCTTTGGTGTTCAATTGCTTTGTGGATATTTATTTTATGAGTTATTTGGCTGTCTCCATATTGGTTTGTTCCTGTTATTTAAATCATTTTGATTTATCAAGGCACACTTGCTGTCTTTGTGTGGTGTGTTTGATTGGTTTTTGTGAGAAGTTGATTTAAGTCCTTCTAAGTGATTTCTATTAATTGGTCTATGCCTAGAGTTAAAATCCTTTAAATAGATAATCTTAGTTGGTTTCCTTCAAGCTAGAATTAAAATCCTTTTAGGCAATCACAATAACTTGAAGAGGTATCAATGGGATTTTAAAGAAGAGCCTAATAACCAACAGTCTTGCACCTTTATATAAGGTATAAACATTTAAACCAAGTAGCTAGAGTTAAAACAAGTAGCTAAAATCTGCAATCATACAACTCTTCACCCCAATCACCCAATAAAATTAGGCACTGGTCACCTTCTTCATAAATCAACATTTCAAAATCTTATTCATATATCCAAAATCTCACACATTAGTAGTAGGAATAACTCTCAGCGTTATATCTGTCTCGCATCTACATGCCACTGCGAATAGATCATTAAGGTCACACAAATCTGCATTAGCTATCAAGGTACACCTGCCTAGGTCTGGCAGAGCCTAAAGAGAAGGGGGTTTTCAATCATATCAACCCTATTTCATTAGCCAAAAACATCAAGAGAGCTTGGCATCCTATTAAGGTTTACAACCTGCATTTTTGAGACCTAATAGGACCAATGCCTCATATTCTGCAACATTGTTTGTGCAAAAGAAATGAAGTCTATGAGCAAAATGCAATTTCTTACCAGTCGGAGAGATCAATAATACTCCTGCACCAGCTCCATTTTTGCTCTTTACACCATCAAAGAACATTTTCCATGGGCCATCAGAATCATAATCTGGTTTAAGTATAGAGGGGACAAAATAATTCCCCCCGTGGATCATGTAGGTGCCCAACCCAGTTGTTTCAGTGGTGTCATAAGGATCAAAATCAAAATGTTCCTTTTGCCACTCATCAAGGAAAAGATCTGGGGTTGGAATAGGTGAAGACATTGTTTCAAGAGGTCCTGATTCATGCACTTCCTCACCTTGGATCATACAATGAGGGTTCGCCAAGCTATGATCATAAACCTCTACATGATAATTTGAAAATGGTTCAGCCTTAATGGTGAACCTTGTGCCATACCTTGTTCTCAGCAGCATGTGAGACCAATCAGAAGAAAGGTAGCCCCCTACCTTAGCAATGAAGTCTCTTAATAAACAAATAGCAAAGAAAGGAGGAAGATCAATGACCAAAATGTCTTGACTAATATTCAAGTTTGGACAAGCATGCAAAGTCAGACCTAGTCCTTTGATCACTCCAACAGTGTTGGTAGAAGTGTCATCTAGCTATAATACACCTGATAAAATAGGGGTATATTTTATGCCTAATGCATTTGCTATCTTTTTGGGCATAACTAAAACACTAGCCCCTTAATCTATCATGCAATTGTGCACTAGGAATTTCCCAATGATTAGGGACAAGTATAAAGGGGATGGCTTCTTTGTTAGACCCCCCTTCTCTTCACCTTGTTGAACAAGACTAACCATGCTATTTTCCATATGCACTGCTGATTCAACTGCTAGGAATTGCCTTAAGGCATCTTGCAACAAATCCCTTTGAGAACAAATTGACATCACCTCCCACATTGATACATTTATGTTTGTCTTTTTCATTTGTTCCACAATGTTCAAGGGAATAATTGTTTTATGCATTGAAGGGATCCATGTTCCCCTCTTTGACTACTCTACAACTTGTTTAGGTACTTTTGAAGGTGATGGAACCTCTTTTGCAGTAGTAGGTCTGTTGCTCTGAATTGAACTTGCAGCATTGGCCCCTTTAGCCTTTACTACAGATTCCTTTTGTAATATATTAGGCATAGGGGTATCCTCTAACTGCCTCTTTTTGAACCTTGTGTTGTTTTCAATACTACTTATAGGCATGATCACGTTGTCCATATGTTGATTGATGGCGCATAAATCCTCAGGAGTCCATATCATCAAATTGGAACCAAAAGCAACCTCATTTTGTACCTCAGGGTTGTTGTTGGATGCTTCCACCATTGATGCTTGTTGTGGGTGAAAAAATTGTACCATTAAGGCTCTTTCTTGTGCTCCAAAAGCACAAGTGGACTAATTGTGAGGTTGGTTGTATGGGTAACACCAATCTGTTTCTTGGGCCAAATTGTTTTGAGTAGGGACCAAGGCCCTAACTAGATTAACAACCGGTATTTGTTGGATAGGTTTGACTATTTGCAAAGGCTAAGCAGGGTTATTATTTGGGTACCTATTTGGCTAGTAACCCTAGTTCCAATTTTGGTTTCTATTGGGATTATAACCCTGATTCTAATTATGATTTGAAGACTGCCCCTGGTTATAATTTTGATGGGGTTTGGGGGCAGTTTGAATAGCTATGCTATTAACTTTGTTGGTCAGATTGGCCATTGTGGTTTTGAGATCATTCTCTTCTTGGGAAAGAGAAGATGTTAAGGCTTTAGGCTCTAGGATGGGAGCAATAATAGGTTATTGAACTAGTGAAGGCAATTCTGGGAAAATGGGTACAAGGGGTTTGGGAGCAATTGTCCCAACCTTTATTAAATAATTTTCTGCCTTCAAGGCTAGCTCATATGCATCAGGTAGGGTATCAACTCCCATAGATTGCATCATAATAGCTATATTAGAATTTAAATCTCTTAAGAAATATAAAAAAGCACCTTGTGGAGACGGTCTGAGGAGAGTTGGGATTTTCTCCCACATCCTCTAAAATATGAAGTTGTAGTCCGCCATCATCTCACTAGGAACTCTCTTTATTGTTTTCAGTTGTTCAAGTAGAGAAACATTGTTTGCCTTCTGTTGATGATTGTTTTTACACAGTCATAACAATAGTTAAAATTCACGTAAAATGAACCTAACTGACTTGAAAGATATGAAGAAATTGATTAAGATTTGCTTAATCCTAAGTTTAATATGGTCAGGTCTTGACCTGTTGAGACAATTCACTAGGTTGATGTGAAACTGTAATATGCAAGGGGCCTTATGTGATTTAGGGTTTCTTGATGATTTACTGGACTCAAACTATGCAAAAGATCATAAATATTAGCATGTTGTTCATTCTTTTGCATAAACTTGCTATTGTGTTACAAAGCTCTATATGATTTATATTATTACAAGCTTTTCCTTTCAAATATTATGAAAACTATCTACTATCAACTCAGTTGCCTGTGCTTTTTTTTTTAGTATGAGACAATTTCCTTTAAATTTCTATGTTTAAGCTAAGTATTTTTAGATGGGTTGGGGAAAGTTAGAGAAATCTAAACTAAACTTCATTCTTACTACATGATCTAAATGTTCTATTATGCACTTTGTAAATAATGCAGCAAATTGATTAAATCCACAGATTAAATCTTAAATGTGAGTTCTGAGTATTTTCACGAACATACATCCAAGATTGCAAGCTTTAAGAGATATTGTTTCAAGTACAAAGAAGAGCTAGAAGACACTCAGAAATAGATGTAGAATTCCAGATTCAGTTGTATTCAAAACACACAGTCATATATGATTTACAATGTATGAATGACTCTTAGCTTCATTAATCAAATTACAGAAAACTTACAAGCTTTACAGATACAGTAAGGAAGCAGGATGTTCCACACGTTCCTTATTGCAGACATAGGCGACCTCCTTCTACTTCTAAACTAAAAAGTCCCTCTATTCTAAATACTGAGATAAATTACAAATGCTAGCTATTTTCTAAAAATCCCTGAGTAACCTTTTTACAATGTAAAGGGGCACAATATATAGATTTGACTGTCCCCAATACAGCCCCAAAACCCTAGTTAATCAACGGTCCACACCTCGAGTTGCAGCATCAACGGTGAAAAAAAAATCCCACCCAAAATATATCTCAGAGCAGCATACATTAAATTTGGGCGTAATATGGCCCTTTGGAAACCTTAACAGCTCAAAATGTCCTCTGTTGTCTGTTGTAATAATGTTTCCATCTGCATTTTGTCTTCATCATTGAAAGCCTTGACTTCTTGCACTCCCTCCTTATCTCCTTTCACTTCCTCTGAGATCTGATTTCCTCTTATGTGATGTCATTGCCATTAAGTTCCAGCTTCTTCATACCTGCAAACCTGCAAAATAGATAAAAAATGGATTAGAAATATATCAAGTTGCTTCGTCAATTTATTACCTAGTCAGAATGTTCGATGGGCACTAGTTGCAGTAATCAATGTGCTACCAACTCGATCTTTAGTTGCAGTATTGGCGTGTTCAATCTTTCCTCTAATCGGCTATGTATATCTTCACCATCGGCATGACCTACTTAGTCGGGTCGATTAATAAATTTCCCACCGATTTTACATTTCTGGCCGATGTCCCTTATATCAACATTCATTTCTCTTTCATCGGTGTGAGTCACGCTAGTCAGAGCGAGCCTAAATTTTCACATCGATCGCCTTTGTTTGGCCGATATAGCCTTAACGGCTGAGTCATTCTTTTCTATCGGCCTAAACATCTTCTATTGGCACAGCAAGGAAAACTTCCACCGATCGTCTTTGTTTGGCCGATGCAATCTTTATTTAGCATGCATTTCTCTTTCATCGCGCGTGAACTTCTTCCATCGGAGCGAGTCCAAAATCTCCTATCGATCGCTCATCTTACGTCGATGCCTCGTTCAATTCTTTGTATAACGTTCCTTTGCATGTCGGCCTGTACATTGCCTGCATACAAGCGCCAAAACATGCAAGGAATTTACTATTTTTAACTTCCCTTCTTGTTCACTCATTGTATCATTTTAATTTGCATCTTTCGCTTGTATATCGCCTACATACATGCAAACTTGATATACAAGCGGTAGGGACCACATTTCTCTCGCCTCTTGTAACCCTACACTTGTATGCATCTGATAGTATATGCATACAAACCCGGAAGCATACTACGATTAAACCAACTTTTAAAACTTTTCAGGTCCGCAGCTTGTATGTATCCCTTGTATATTTCGCTTGTATGTTATTTAAACATACAAGCGCACACATACAACAATTTAACTCTATTTCGCAACTTTTGGATTCCGCGCAATGTATACAATGCCTTATATATTTCGCCTTGTATGTTTCGACCTGCCAAACATACAAACGTAAGATACATGCAATGGACACAAACATTTATCCATTTAACTAAAAAAAAACTGTTTCGGGTCCGCCCTGTATACAGCCAATGTATATAAGATACATACAAGCAAAAGATGCATGTATGAATAAAGCGCTAGTCGAAGGCATACAAGACCCTTTGTATATAAACTCGACATACAAACAGACTTGTATGTGCAACATACAAACAGACTTGTATGTGCAACATACAAGGACCCGACATACAAGCAACAATGTAAATGTAACCCGAATACCTATGCGACTAAGTATAAAAATGACCTTTGCACATACAAACGACCTTGCATATGGGAAGTGATATACAAAGGACTTTGTAAATGCAAACAACAAACCCTTCCCTTGTTCATTTTACCAAAATGCCCATATCTTCCAAAATATGGCAAATTTTAAGATGGTTCAAAAATGAACCCTAGGTCATTTTTGACAAGGAATTCACCCATATTCTGCCCTGGTATTGAAATGCATTTTTTTTTCTAATTTTAACAAAGTTTGCAATTTTCACCCTCTTTTTCCCTTTACCACCAAACAGACCCACACAAACAAAACAAAAACAAAGCCACAGCAGGGGTCCTCATTTTGCTAAGGAGTAAAATGGGGCGTGTTGTGAACATCACAACAACTAGCAACCATACAAAACAATTAAATTCAAACCATTAAAGAAAACCAAATGAAATAAATTCATAACTTCCAACTATCTTTCTTGCAAATCATTATCCAACTTGAGACCTAAGGTTTTCAATAAGGTGCATGAATTTTCTAATTTCAGTTTAAGTGGGTGCACATGATTAATAATCCTCATCTTGAAGATCAGTTGAACAAACCAGTGACTGATATTAGCCTACGTAGGTGAGGTCATTCCCTCATAGCCAACTGGATAGAGCCTTGCTGCCAGCGAGCATCCATAGCCTCGGCAAGGTTATCGTTACAATTCTCCTAAGTAGAGCCCCACTGCCAGCGAGTGTCTATAGCCCCGGTAGAGTTACTTAGATGGATTAATCTAGATTTTCAGTATAATCAATTTTATTCATTTTTATATTTTTATATTTTTTGATATTTAAAAGAGATTTCATAAGATATTGCAGTTGTAACTTCATGATGCAAGGGATGGTCACTTGCTAGAATTAAGCTGAGAATTGTAATGGTAGCAAGGGTGACCTCTGATTTTTCACCTAATATCTACACTGGTAGGTTCAACAAACCCAAGGATTTTAGTTGTGTCATTGTGAGAAACCTTCCTTGAATACTCAACCCACTATTATTGAATACAAAATTTAACAAGTAAAACAACTTTCTACATTCATGACAGTCACAACAAGTTATGCATAAATTGCAAATAATTAACCTAAATGTTTTGAATTTCCTACTGCTTTCAATGGTTGTTGGTTTGCTCCTTCATACTCTAAAGCAAAATAAAGACCCAGCTGAGGGAACACAATAAAGCAACCAAACAAAACAGGCAGACTGTACAAACAACTAACCTATGAAAGGAAACAACACAAAGCAAAAAGAAAACAAAAGAGCAAAACAAAAAGAAAACAAAAAACAAAGAAAAAAGGAAAACTGTACATTATTTACACTATGATACATAGAAACTAACTGCCCTTACCTCAAGCCTGGAAGTAATGTTTCAAATGCTGGCCATTAACTGGTAATGGCACATCTTCCCCAGTCAAGGTCTTGAGTCTAAATGCATTGTCTCCTATTATTTCTGAGACCTGTAATGGACCTAACCATAGTTTATCAAATTTTCCATGACGCCCTTTCTTTTCATGTGCTTTATCCCAGCACAGCACTAAGTCTGATATCCTAGACATCTTGACTCTTGCTCTTTTATCAAACCATCTCTTAACTACCACTTGATATTTGGCAAATTTCTCAATGGCCTGATCTCTTTTCTCATCTAACTGTAACATTTGTACTATCTTGGCTTCTCTATGATCATCAAAGCCTAAATACTCATTAGTGAACTTCCAAATTAGTATTCTTAAATTCACTGGAAGTATGGGATCAGTCCCATAAACTAAGTGATAAGGTGCATTGCCTAAGGCCGACTTAACTTTAGTTCTATCTACCCACAACTCATATTTCAACAATGTGTTCCACTCTCTAGGATTCTTTTCAGTTAGCTTCTTGATTATATCCAATAAGATTTTGTTTGTAGACTCAGCTAACCCATTCTCTTGAGGATAATAATTTGAAGAAAACTTTAAAACTATCCCATATTCAAATGCCCATTTAGAAAATTTCAAAGAGGAAAATGCAGGGCCGTTGTCACATACCAACGAATAGGAAGTTCCAAACCTGGTTATGATGTTTTCTTCAAGGAAATTGATAACTACCTCAGTCATAGAGAACTTGCAACATGTGGCTTCAGTCCACCTCGTATAGTAGTCAGTCACTGTCAATATAAACTTGTGTCCTGTAGAAGATGGAGGATTGATGACTCCAATGAAATCCAGGCCCCATTGTGCAAATGGTCTAGACTCAATCACTGGCTGTAATGGATTGGTTATCTATTGCAGTCTGACAGGTGTGGCAACAATGTGACTCTCTATATCTTTAAACATTATAGGCCAATAATATCCTGCCCTCAATATCTTGTGCGTTTTGGCTAGATGAGAACCATGGCCAGTTTTGTACTTATCATGCAATTCTGTCAACACCTTATTCGCTTCATCTCTGTTTAAACATCTCAAATAAATTCCTTCATGGTTCTTCCTGAATAGAAGACCTCCTTGTACCATATATTTCTGTGCTTTAATCTTCAAAGCGCTCCTCTGAGAAGCTTTCATCTTACTTGGGTACTTCCCTGATATTAGAAAAGTGTTTAAATCATCATACTAGCCTGATGCATCACAAGAGTTCAACACATACTATTGTTTTATCAAATCTGGGTCTGTGTTTGCTATGGTCTGTACTAACGCTTGCCCTCTAACCAGCTTCATTGGAATGATTTCCAAATCAAACTCCTGCAGCGTGGTGATCCATTTGGCTCTTTTCTCTCCAAGCTCGTTCTGCATCAACATCTTTACTGCTGCGTCTGGTACTATGGCTTTGACGTGGCTGCGCAAGATATAATGTCTGAATTTTTTTACGGCTCTCATCAGCACAAATGCTTGTCTTTCCGTATCAAGGTATCTCAGTTGTGCATCCTTTAGCGGTGCGCTCATAAAAGCTATGGGCTTTTCTTCATTGTCTTCACCCTTTTGCGTCAAGGCAACTGCAACTGAATGGGAGGATGCAAAGGAATATATGTAAAACGGCCTTGTGTAGTCTGGACTTGTCCACACAGGAGCATCATAAATGGCCTCCTTAATATCTTCAAATGCAGCTTTAGCTACTGGCGTCCACTCTATCTTCGCATCCTTCTTCAACATGGCGTTCAATGGTTGCACAATTTCTGCAAACCCTGTAATGAACTTCCTGACAAAGTTAATCTTACCAAAAAATGATTTTAATTCTTTCTTGCTACTTGGTAATTGCAATTTCTTTATTCCTTCTATTCTATCAGGATCAATAGATATTCCATTTTTAGAAATGTCATGTCCTAATAATTTACCTTCTGTTACTCCAAATGAACATTTCTTAGGGTTAAGAGAAATCCCGTACCTCTCACATCATTTAAGTATTTTTCTCAGATCCTCAGCGTGAGTGGATGCATCTTTAGAATACACGATCAAATCATCCATATAAACAACAATGCACTTACCTGATAATCCATGAAATGCAATGTACATGGCTCTCTGAAAAGTGGCACCTGGATTGATCAGACCAAAAGGCATTCTTCTATATGCATAATTTCCCCATTTACAAGTGAAAGTGGTCTTTAATCTATCTTCTCTGTCTATTAAGACCTGGTTATATCCTGAGAAACCATCTAAGAAAGACATCATCTTTGCCCCATTCACTACTTGCAGCACTTCGTCTATTGGAGGCAGAGGATAATTATCCTTTTCGGATGCTTTATTCAAGTTTCTAAAATCTACACATAACCTGATGTCCCCACTTTTCTTTCTCACAGGTACTAAGTTAGCTACCCAGGCTAAATGTTTGATTGGGAAAATTAGTCTGGCAGACAATAACTTCTTTACTTCTTCGAAGATCAAAGGCTCTAAAATGGCATTCACAGGCCTTTGTTTCTGCCTAAATGGTTTAAGATCTGGTCTCAAAGGTATCACGTGAGTTATGATGGACGTATCATATGTTTTCAAGTCTTCATACGTCCATGCTATTACGTGTTTGTATTCTTTCAGAACATCTATAATTTATTTCTTAATTTCTCAGAGCAAGCCTTTCCAATCAGCACATTCTGTGGACTTTGCTCTGTTCCTAAGTTGTATGAATCATACCTTCCCCCTTTAGTTTTGGGTAAGTCCTTCTATCTTACCACCCCATAAAAATCAAAGATTTGTTCTAGCTCAATCACTCCTTTAGGCAAGAAATTGCTTTTTAAGTTGATTATATCTTCTTCGTCCCATGTTACCTCAGGCCTTTCTTGTTCATCAATGATTTGAGCTTCAAATACCTCATTGCATGTTAGAAAATCTATAATTTGTTGATCCCCTCCAAATACCTAAAAATGTGTAACATTATCTGGGATACTGGGAACATTAACTAATCAACAGCAAATCGTTTCAATCCTGACAGTGTCAAGGGCTCTAATGTGCTAGCAGCAACTGCCAGTGCATTTGGTCTATGGTTCAATTCTCTAGGGATATGCTCTATGTTGAAAGCATCAAATGAATCAATCAAACCCCACACCCTATGCCTATAACAAATCATTTTCTTGTAGTTGCATGCATACGATTTTCTTATTTGCCTAACTACTAGTTCAAAGTCTAAAAATACCTTGATCATTTTTACTTTCTTCTTGATAGCCATAACAAGTCCGTAAACCAAAGGCTCATATTCTGCAATATTGTTAGTACAAGAAAACTGGAGCCTATATGCTGCTAGATATGACCTGCCCTGAGGATCTATAAGCTCTACGCCTGTGCCTACACCTTGTTTTGATTTAGACCCATCACATTTTAGTGTCCACATGCCATCTTTGTTCTTTTGGCCCTTTACTTTGGCATGTTTCGCTTCTTCTATCACATGTGGGGTGCTATCCTATTTATTCATAGGCAACTCATGTTGATCAACTTGCATATTTATATTTTCAGTTTGTAAATCAGAAAGACAACTACCCTTGTCTCTTGTTCCTCCTTTTAATTCTGGGATCAATGTACCTATGTTGTTTTGAAAGTACCTCTCTGGTAGATTAGGATTGACCCCTCCCTCTTGTAGCCCTACTCTCTTTGTACATTTTGTGTATTGATATTCAACAATATCCTTGCACATTCCACAACCTTCCTCAGAATGTGGCCTATTATGAACTCTGCACATGTCTTTATATAGTTTGCATTGAACTGGCAGATTTTGTTCAATGCATTTTTCCATCTCTTGTCTAATGGCATGACCAAATTTGTTCATTGCACTGTTTTCTTCATCAGAAGAATTTCCATCAGACTCAACGAATAATGCTGTTTCATTGTTGACATGTTTTTCCCTAAAGCTTAACATCTAGATTTCCTCAATTTGTACTACCTTGTTAGTAATCCTATAAACACCAGGCTCAACAACAACATATAATATTTCATTAGTCCTATTATACTCAGGGTCTGTTTGGTGGTAAAGGGAAAAAGAGGGTGAAAATTGTAATCTTTGTTAAAATTAGAAAAAAATGCATTTCAGGACAAGGGCAGAAAATGGGTGAATTCCTTGTCAAAAATGAGCTAGGGTTGCTTTTTGAACCATCTTAAAATTCGCCATATTTTGCAAGATATGGGCATTTTGGTAAAATGAACAAGGGAACGGTTTGTTGTTTACATTTACAAAGTCCTTTGTATATTGCTTCCCATATGCAAGGTCGTTTGTATGTGTAAAGGTCGTTTTTATACTTAGTCGCATAGGTATTCGGGTTACATTTACATTATTGCTTGTATGTCGAGTCCTTGTATGTTGCACATACAAGTCTGTTTGTATGTCGAGTTTATATATAAAGGGTCTTGTATGCCTTCGACTAGCGCTTTATTCATACATGCATCTTGCTTGCTTGTATGTATCTTATATACATTGGCTGTATACAGGGCGGACTCGAAACAATTTTTTTTAGTTAAATGGATAAATGTTTGTGTCCGTTGCATGTATCTTACGTTTGTATGTTTGGCAGGTCGAAACATACAAGGCGAAATATACAAGGCACTGTATACATTGCGCAGAATCCAAAAGTTGCGAAATAGAGTTAAATTGTTGTATGTGTGCGCTTGTATGTTTAAATAACATACAAGCGAAATATAAAAGGGATACATACAAGCCGCGGACCTGAAAAGTTTTAAAAGTTGGTTTAATCGTAGTATGCTTCCGGGTTTGTATGCATATACTATCGGATGCATACAAGTGTAGGGATACAAGAGGAGAGAGAAATGTGGTCGCCACCGCTTGTATATCAAGTTTGGATGTATGTAGGTGATATACAAGCGAAAGATGCAAATTAAAATGATACAATGAGCAGACACGAAGGGAAGTTAAAAACAGTAAATTCCTTGCATGTTTTGGTGCTTGTATGCAGGCGATGTATAGGCCGACATGCAAAGGAACATTATACAAAGAATTGAATGAGGCATCGGCGTAAGATGAGCGATCGATAGGAGATTTTAGACTCGCTCCGATGGAAGAAGTTCACGTCGATGAAAGAGAAATGCATGCCGAATAAATATTGCATCGGCCAAACAAAGACGATCGGTGGAAGCTTTCCTTGCCGCGTCGATAGAAGATGTTCAGGCCGATAGAAAAGAATGACTTATCTGTTAAGGCTATATCGGCCAAACAAAGGTGATCGATGTGAAAATTTGGGCTCGCTTCAACCAGCGTGACTCATGCCGATGAAAGAGAAATGAATGCTGATAGAAGGGACATCGGCCAGAAATGTAAAATCGATGGGAAATTTATTAATCGACCCGACTAAGTAGGTCATGCCGATGGTGAAGATATACATAGCCAATTAGAGGAAAGATTGAACACGCCAATACTGCAACTAAAGATCGAGTTGGTAGCGCATTAGTTACTGCAACTAGTGCCCATCGAACATTTTGACCAGGTAATAAATTGATGAAGCAACTTGATATATTTCTAATCCATTTTTTGTCTATTTTGCAGGTTTGCAGGTATGAAGAAGGTGGAACTTAATGGTGATGACATCACAGAAGAGGAAATTAGATCTCAGAGGAAGCTAAAGGAGATAAGGAGGGAGCGCAAGAAGTCAAGGCTTTCAATGATGAAGACAAAATGCAGATGGAAACATTATTACAATAGACAACAGAGGACATTTTGAGTTGTTAGGGTTTCCAAAGGGGCATATTATGCCTAGATTTAATGTATGCTGCTCTGAGATATTTTTTGGGTGGGATTTTTTTTTCACCGTTGATGCTGCAACTCAAGGTGTGGACCGTTGATTAACTAGGGTTTTGGGGCTGTATTGGGGACAATCAAATCTATATATTGTGCCCCTTTACATTGTAATAAGGTTACACAAGGATTTTTAGAAAATAGCTAGCAGTTGTAATTTATCTCAGCATTTAGAATAGAGGGACTTTTTAGTTTAGAAGTAGAAGGAGGTCGCTTGTGTCTGCAATAAGAAACGTGTGGAACATCCTGCTTCCTTACTGTATCTGTAAAGCTTGTAAGTTTTCTGTAATTTGATTAATGAAGCTAAGAGTCATTCATACATTATAAATCATATATGACTGTGTGTTTTGAATACAAATGAATCTGGAATTCTGCATCTATTTTCTGAGTGTCTTCTAGCTCTTCTTTGTACTTGAAACAATATTTCTTAAAGCTTGCAATCTTGGATGTATGTTCGTGAAAATACTCAGAACTCACATTTAAGATTTAATTTGTGGATTTAATCAATTTGCTGCATTATTTACAAAGTGCATAACAGAACATTTAGATCCTGTAGTAAGAATGAAGTTTAGTTTAGATTTCTCTAACTTTTCCCAACCCATTTGAAAATACTTAGCTTAAACGCAGAAATTTAAAGGAAATTGTCTCATACTAAAAAAAAGCACGAGCAACTGAGTTGATAGTAGACAGTTTTCATAATATTTGAAAGGAAAAGCTTGTAATAATATAAATCATATAGAGCTTTGTAACACAGTAGCAAGTTTATGCAAAAGAATGAACAACATGCTGATATTTATGATCTTTTGCATAGTTTGAGTCCAGTAAATCATCAAGAAACCCTAAATCACGTAAGGCCCCTTGCATATTACAGTTTCACATCAACCTACTTAATTGTCTCAATAGGTCAAGACCTGACCATATTAAAATTGGGATTAAGCAAATCTTAATCGATTTCTTCATATCTTTCAAGTCAATTAGGTTCATTTTATGTGAATTTTAACTATTGTTATGACTGTGTAAAAACAATCATCAACACCTTCTCTCCAAACTACTTGTAGAGTGCCTCTCCTAGCTCATTCCAATCATGTATTGAAGTGGGGATTAAACTCCTGAACCATTACGGAGCTCTCCCCTTGAAGGATGAGACCATGGGCCTAACAACCACATTTCATGTTGTATATGGTGGACTAAACATACATTTGATATGTTCAGCAGGAGTAGTAGAACCATCACCCGTAAAGGATGAAATACTCTTTAGGGATGAAGTGGGTATATCATTATGTGCAGCCAAGTCTAAAGGGCTACCTCCATTGAAGGTCACAAAAGGCAAATTCCTTGCCATACGGGGAATATTCAAATTTATGCTTGGTATGTGCAAGCCTCTTCTTGTGTATTGAAACCTAATAGGAGGAGGTGTAGACTGAACTCTTTGGTGAGATGGAACAACATTGTAATTTCTTCTTTTAAGAGACCTAGATAACCTAGTTCTTCTTCTTAAACCAACAATAGACAATTCAACAAACTTATAATTACCTCTTGAAGAATCTCGCATCTGCACAGACATATAATGTTGGATTGGTCTAAAATAGGAGTCTATAGAGTCGCTAGGTGCATGAAATTGGTCTACCAAACTACAGAGTACTAAGAACAACACCAAGTCCTCAGCCTAATTCAGATTAAAATTGGTCCCACCAGGTGTGTTAGAAATTGTTCTCACCTGGATTTGTACCCTATGTTGGAGTGGTTTAGTACTACAACAATCCAATGAAACATTAGGATGATTTCTAGGTGTGGGACCCTATAAGGAAATCAAACCTCTAGAGAAAGGCTGGTTCCTTTTCTGAATATAAGATTCAGAGTGTTCTAAGACTAAACCTAATCTATTCACTGTTTTGGAAAAGGGGAAGAAGGAGAAACTTAAAGGGAAAAGGTGATACACCAGGTTTGAATGATCGGCCCTCAAATCAACCATGTATGCACAGAATAAAAATAAGCAACAGACAAGCATACACAGATGATAAATGAATTGCAGAGGTAAAGGAAACTAATTAAGATCCAAATGGAAAGAAAGATTCACAAATGGATACTCAAACAGAAGTATTACACAGAGCAAGAAGAATTCATGAAAAGGTAAAATCTCTTGTTTATTCTCAAAGAGGCATGGTTACAGATGATACAAGATATGGATTTTTAGACCAAAATCCAATGATAATACATTTGATTTCATGCTTATATAGCATTTTACAACAAGGCGCCATCAGCTACTGCAATAAATTTGCCCTATGGGCCTGTCAGAAGATATTTTACAAAGGAACGTGTGGAAACATATGTTTGTCTTTGACATAAATGCAAAAAAATATCTTCTCAGAAGTAGCTAAACAAATATATGTGTTTGAAAACTTGTGCCTGAATCTCCACTTACAATAATAAATGCCCAACAACAAATTCTAGTTGGAGTTAGACGCTTGACTTTCACTCTGGCCATGGCGGATCCTGAATTTCACCTCTTTTCCCTTCATTTTTGAAGATCGCAGAAGTTGTCAAAGATTGGACCTTGGGACTTCAACGTTTTGCCTTCCAAAAGAGAAAGAGAAAGGAGAAAAGTCCACTCCACCGAGATCTACTTTACAAAGGAAGAATACAATATCGAGGGACTTCGGGCCTCGGTCCTTCGGTCTTTTGCCTTCCCAGAGGAGGAAGAAAGAAAGTCTGATGCCTGAAAGTCTAAGGACTTAGCCATTTTTTGAAAGTTTCAGTAGAGTTCGGGCCTTGATCCTTTCATCTTCTTCGTTCTATGAAAAAGAAGGAAGGTCTGATCCCCAAAGTTTGAAACACAACATTATTTTCACAATCTTTCAATAGAAGACGACCTTCGGGCCTTCCACCTTTCTCCTTGTCCTTGTCCACGTGGCAGCTTTCTACGGTTCTACAATCACCTTTTGTCTTAATAAAATAATCTCTACGGAATGGTAGAATGCCTTAGAAAAATTAATACTCGTCGAGGGTCGGTCGTCGGACCTTCCACCTTCTAGATTCCCAAAAGGAGAAGTAAGAAAGACAAACCCCCAACCTCTGACCTCCACAACACTTAGAGAATTATACAAAGGGAAAGTATGAGTCCTCAGACCTTATGTGTTCTGGCTTCCAAAGAAAGGAAGGAGGAAGACGAAACCTTTAACCTCCGACACCCTCCGTACTTAGAGATTTTCAAAGGGAACAATGCGGAGTTTAGAGGTGACTAAGATGGCATAGCGAAGGGAGGAACTCTGAAACTCTGAAAACGTTAAAAAAAACACAAGGAAAACTCAGGGTTTTTGGGACCTAGTCGATTTGGGGGGGGGGGGGTTCCTTGTATTTCTAAAGGGGAAAACAATTAGAGATTTTCAGGGATTTGGGCTATTTGGCTAGGAAGCAAAATAGGACAACAATTATGTATTTCTATTATGCAAAGATGATGTTCTATCATTCTTAATCTTTCTATATCGGTGAACAAAAGGTGACCATTACGTCAAAGACATCATTACTTTATTATCTATCTAGACTTATATCCTTTATTGGATAAAAAGATTGAACTTAGTCAAGAATTCATATGCTTTTATTAGTATCTATTAAGACTTGTTTTAAAAGAAGATAAACCTTGTGATTTATAAGAAAGGTGAAATCGATCAATGACCAAGTAGTCAAGATTTGACGAGTGGATATCTTATTCACGCAATATTATGGTTATAATTTTATTAGTTTTTGAGGGTGTTCTGATAATGCAAAATACTAGAATAGGGAAGTTGAGAACCCTAGATTTTACCTGAAGGGTTTAGAATTCTTTAACTCTCAAGTCATTTATGATATTGAATTAATCTAGTGTGTACTTTGGTCGACAGAAAAAAGGGTCAAGAAACCATAGATAAAGACATTATTAAGAGACTATAAGCACTTGTTGTTAGAAAGACAATATTAGTTATATAAAACAAGTGTGGTTATTATTGAGTAAAGAGAGTAAAATGACAGAATGCCATACACCTTGATAAATTGTGGATATGCAATAAGGGACTCTCAGAAAAGATAAAATATCTAAGTTTGCATATTGTATGTATATCCTAGATAAGGAACATTTCTAAGTCAGATGGACTAGGAATTGAGTGTAGATCAGACAAATATGCCTAGAGATACTAGCCAAATAAATCAACCTATAGGATGAGATAGTCTTCAAGTCAAGTTAGAGCTGTGTGAACACACAACTACGTTTATTGCAAATATTCATTTATATAGAAACTTTGGCCAAAGTGATGCAGTTGTCTCTGCATGCATTAGTTAGTTCACATTGTCTAGATGCATTAGTCAGGTCACATTGTGAATGGATTTTTGTTTATGAATTTTGAATTAATGAGATGCATTATTTTGAATTCTAATTTATAATTTGATAAAAATATCAAGTGTGATATAGAGTATCATCATGGTTCGAACTCAAGAACTCGAATAACTCTGGAAGATAGTCAAGGAGAGTTGAATCCTTCTAAAAACCCTATAGCTAAGCTAGATCAAATATTGACCATTTTGAATGAAACCAAGGAGAGGCTTGGAAACTTGGAACATGAGGTTAGGGGTCAAGGTTAATCTGAAGCAGGACATGAGGATTCACATCAAGGAGATGATGAATATGTCCATGAATCCAATATTCATAGTGATCAAAGGGAGAATTTTGATAAGACTAAGTCTCAAGAAGAGAAGAAAAGTAGACTTGCCTTTGAGCGATCTAGAGATATGAAGAAAGTCAGCCACCAAAGTTTGATGGAACTAAAATTGGTGATGCTTCTGAAGCTTGGTTGATAAATATGGAAAAGTATTTCAAGATTTAAAATTACTCTGAGATAACCAAGGAAGTATGGGGTGCCTTTCAACTCCCAGGAGAAGCGTCCATGTGGTGGATGAACAAGAAGATGGAACTAGGATTAAGTTCTTTGAGCTTAACTTGGGAACAATTTGTGATCTTATTTTGCCAAAGGTGGTTACCGCAACTTTTCTTTGGCCAAAAGCTAACAAATTTTTAGAATCTGAAGCAAGGGGATATGTCAGTGGTCGAATGTTAGGAAAAGCTCACCCATCTCCTGAAATATGTGCCTTAATATTAGAAAGATGAAAGGTTCACGATCAGGAAATTTATCATGGGTCTTGATGGGTTTAAACATTGGCCTCTTTTGTGTTATTTTTTATATGCTTTCAGACCTTTTGCACATGATCTTCTAGATACTTTTCAAACATTACCATCATGATATACTGTCTTTTTATATATTTTGCAGAACCTTGAACCTATTTTGTTAATATGAAATATGGTGATGATATTTAGTAATTGAATGATTTGAACATGAGTATCTATGCAATATAGATGAGATTATATGGTTTAATTATGAAGGTTATTTGCTTGCATATGTTTTGTGGATTAACCCTTGTGCGGCAACAAGCACGTGGCATCAAGGAGAGGAGAATTTGTAGCAAGTCGCAGAACAGGGGGATTGAAGGAAGTTGAAATCAAGCCGCCAAAAAGTGTAGGTATCTAGAAGCTAAACGTGAATCATTATGGGAAGAAATAAATGCAAAAGAAGTAGACTTATTCCAAGATTCTAAATACAGCTTATGTGTTTCTCATATGAGTCATTGCATAGGAATTCTTATTTGAATGGGATTCTCATTCCTCTCTTCAGTTAGAATTAATAAATCAATCTTAACTCTGTATCCTAATATCTAGGAATGGATTAATGATTGTAGTTAGTTAATAGTTGAATAAGACTCTCCTGTTTTGTATAAGTTAGGGGATGAGATCAGAGTCAAGTTAGTTACTCATTTGTTAGTTATTTTATTCACTATTAGAAGATACATGAGTTAGTTATTTCTCCAGACATGAATTGTTGAAATGCAATTATTGAATAAAATCTGTAAAGAAGCTTCTGTTTCAAGTATTTTTGTGATATGGAATGAAATGAACTATGTGTTATGTGGATGCATGAGTATTTGAGTTATATTTGATTTCCAGCTAAGTGAGTTAGTCCCCTGAGTCAGCCACTCAAGGTACTGATCTTCACTTCATTTATTTTCTTATTCATTTATGCATTCTTGTTAAAGTTGTTTTTTGTTATTCATTGTGAAGTTAAGTAGAATACTCTTGTTGTTAATTACAACAGTTGTGGTTCATGAACAAATGTATAATTGATCCATCTCAGTCCCCCATATATTAGCATTAGCTTTTTCATCATTTTGAATGGTTTTGGATTAGTTATGTACTTTTCTGTTGTTAGCAGTTATCTATAGCTTATACTATAGGTACCCGTAGCCACTAGGTTCTGTAACTATTTTTACTGTTCTTACATTTCTGTGAATTTCAACAAAGTAGAATAGTCTAAGTTTGAATTGGATAGTTTGGGAGAATATGAGCCCCTAAAGGCACATATAGTGCAGTGCCATCATAAGTGTTGTTATATGGAGCCTAATCAGACTAGGAGGTTAAATTTACCCCATTTTTATTGGCATGGTTTCCCCCAAATTCCTACGGGGTCCAGGGGCAGTACCCCTTGCGGGGTCTAGGGGTAGCACCCCTGGTGCACTCCCTATTGCGATACAGGGCAGGGTCGAGGGGCAGCGCCCCCGTGGGGGCTTGGGGGCAACGCCCCCAAAACTTCACATGGTTTTTTATTATTTTATTAAGGCGTCGGGAGTTATTTATTCATTGGCTGACATAAAAAAAACCTTATTTTGTAACTGATAAAAGTCGTGATAAAAACAACTAAGGGTTAGGGTTTTCGTTGATATTATATTGTAGCATTTTGCAACGGTATTGAGTTGCAGGGATTGTTGGTTGTAATCAGTTTGATTTACTAGATAATAATATTAGACTCTCTGTTGGTGGATGTAGTCTGAGTTTGGGTGAACCACGTTAAAACTTGTCTCTCGCTATTATTATTTCTGTGTATTTTTATTCCTCTATTTAATCTTTATTTGCATTTAATTGATATCTTCTGTCGTCTAATCCTAACAAGTGGTATCAGAGCGGGTTGTGTTTGATTATCATCTGCAGGAAGGTCTCAAGGTTGAGTGGGAGCAATGGCGGATGAGGGTATATTGAAGGTTGATAAATTTAATGGACAAAACTATCAATTATGGAAGATACAGATGGAGGATTATCTCTATTAGAAGGATTTATGGAGGTCGTTGGAAGGAGTATCAAAGAAACTAACAGGAATGACGGA
Source organism: Cunninghamia lanceolata (assembly GCA_027924645.1). Lineage (NCBI taxonomy): Eukaryota > Viridiplantae > Streptophyta > Pinopsida > Cupressales > Cupressaceae > Cunninghamia > Cunninghamia lanceolata. The sequence continues at coordinate 2,551,916 of BSBN01001394.1, read as the reverse complement.
TGAGGATTGGGAACTTCTAGATAGAAAGGCACTAGGAACCATTCGGTTATGCCTGGCACCATATGTGGCATTCAATATAACAGAAGCGAAGACAATAAGTGAACTGATGAAAGATTTGGCTAAATTGTATGAAAAACCCTCAGCCTCAAATAAGGTATTTCTCATGAAGCGTTTGTTTAATCTAAAAATGGTTAAAGGTGGATCTGTGACAGATCATTTAAATGAGTTTAATATGATTACCAGTCAGTTAACTTCTATAAAAGTGAAATTTGATGAAGAGGTGAGGGCTCTCTTGGTTTTATGTTCTTTGCCAGAAAGCTGGAATAGCTTGGTAATGGCTGTAAGTAACTCTGTCTCTGGTTCAAACACTTTGAAACGTGATGATGTTTTTGGTGTTATCCTTAGCAAGGAAATGCGATGGAAAATCTCAGGAGGGTCCACATTAGGTAGTGTTTTGAATGCAGAAAGTAGGGGCAAATCAAAGGAGAGAGGAAAAGGTTCTTGAGGTCATGGGAAGTCATGAGGAAAATCAAAGGATAAGAGATCCCAATCCAGAGGACAGAAGGATTGCTGGTACTGTGGGAAACCAGGTCATCTGAAGAAAGATTGCTGGTCTCAGAAGAATAAAGAAGGAGACAAACAAGAAGGTAATAAGGAGGCAAATGTGGTAAGTAATAAATCTGAAGATGATGCTTTGATTCTCTCCTTAGATAATGCTGATGATTCATGGGTTTTAGATTCAGGGGCCTCATTTTATGCTACGCCCCATAGAAGTTATTTTCTTGATTATGTCCAAGGAGATTTTAGGTTAGTTTATTTGCGAGATAATGAACCCTGTCAGATTGTTGGAAAGGGAAGAATCAAGATTAAGTTGCAAAATGAGAATCATTGGCTACTACAAGAGGTAAGGTATGTTCCAAGGCTCAGTAGGAATTTAATTTCAGCAGGACAGCGAGCTGAAGAAGGTTGCATTGTTACATTTACATATAAAAATTGGAAGGTTTCAAAAGGTGCCTTAATAGTAGCAAAATGTGTGAAAGTAGGCACCTTATATCTTTGTAAAGGTCATACTATTCCTTTTACTTTAGTTGTTGCAGAGAAAAAACAAACAGGTTCACGAACAATTGTTGCAAGTTCGTAGGAAGAGACTGAAACAGTTGCTGTAGGTTCTGAGACAACATTGTGGCATAACAGACTTGGGCATATGAGTGAAAAAGGTATGAAGATACTTCATTCTAAGAAAGTTTTACCAGGTCTGAAAATGTATTAATATGGATTTATGTGAAAGTTGTGTGTATGGAAAACAAAAGAGAGTCAGTTTTCTCAAGGATGGGAAGCAAAAGAAAGATGAAAAGTTGGAGCTTGTGCATACAGATGTATGAGGACCAACTCAGGTATCTTCTCTTGGTGGCTCTAGGTATTATGTTACATTCATAGATGATGCAACTAGGAAGGTTTGGATTTATTTCCTCAGGTGGAAATCTGATGTATTTGAAACATTTAAGAAATGGAGGAGCTTGGTTGAGAATGAGACGGGTAAAAGATTAAAATGTCTCAGATCTGATAATGGTGGTGAGTATTGCAGCAAAAAATTTAAGGATTATTATTCCTTTAATGAAATCCGTAGGTAGAAAACGGTTCCAGGGACTCCATAGGAGAATGGAGTGGCTGAATGCATGAATAGGACAATAATGGAGCGTGCAAGGACCATGAGATTGCATGCTGGGCTGCCTTTAAACATGTGGGCTGAGGCTGTCAACACTGTTGTATATTTAATTAACAGAGGTCCTTCAGTTCCTTTGGGCTGTGGTATTCCAGAGGAAGCATGGACAGGTAAGAATGTGAGTTATTCTTTTCTCAAAACCTTCGGATGTGAAGCATTTGCACATGTAGATTCTGAAAATAGAATCAAGCTGGATGCAAAATCAAAAAAGTGTACCTTTGTTGGATATGGCATTGATGAATTTGGTTATAGGCTTTGGGATTTTAAAAATTAGAAAATTGTGAGAAGCAGGGATGTTATATCCAATGAGAAGGTGTTGTACAAAGATTAGTTGCAGCAGCATGAGAAGAAAGAAAAGGATTATGTGGTGCTGGATGATACTTCAAATAGTGATGTTCTAGTGGTTCCTCATGCTCCTCAATAGCAACAAGAAATACCACAAACTCCAATGAATGTTAGATGGTCAACAAGACTAAGTAGACCTCCTGAAAGATTTTCTCCCTCTTTGTATTCTATTTTGTTAATAGATGTTGGTGAACCAGAAGGGTATAATGAAGCTATGTAGATGGATACACAAGTTTAGTGGGAGCTTGCAATGAAAGAAGAAATGGACTCCTTGCTGAAAGATCAGAGTTGGGAATTATGTAAGTTGCCTGCATGTAACAAGGCTTTACCAAACAAATGGGTTTATCGGTTGAAAGAGGAAGATAGAGGTAAGAAAAGATTTAAAGCCAGGTTAGTTGTAAAAAGATTTGCACATAAAAAGGGCATTGATTTTGATGAGATATTTTCTTTGGTTGTCAAGATGACTTCTATTCGTGTTGTTTTAAGTATTGTGGCTGCTGAAGATTTGCATTTGGAATAGCTAGATGTGAAAACTGCCTTTCTCCATGGTGATTTAGAGGAGGAGATATACATGGAACAACCACAAGGATTTGAGGTCAAAGGTAAGGACAAATAGGTGTGCAGATTGTAGAAGAGTTTGTATGGCCTAAAACAAGCACCTTGGTAATGGTATTTGAAATTTGATAGTTTTATGGCTGAGCAAGGCTACAGCCGGTGTAATTCTGACCATTATGTTTATTTTAAGAGGTTAGATAATGATAGCTACATTATTTTATGTTTATATGTTGATGACATGCTTGTAGCGGGGTCTAACATGGATCACATAAGAGAGTTAAAACAAAAGTTAACACAGTCATTTGCTATGAAGGATTTGGGGGCAACAAAACAAATCCTTGGTATGAAAATTTGCAGAGATAGGAAGAACATAAAATTAACTCTATCTCAGGCTGATTATGTTGAAAAGGTGTTGCAGAGATTCCATATGGAGAATGCAAAAGCTATCAGCACACCTGTGCTTAGTCATTTGAAATTGACTAAGAAGATGTGTCCTAAGACACAAGAGGAAGAAGACAAAATGTCCAAGGTACCATATGCTTCAGCTGTAGGAAGTTTAATGTATGCCATGGTATGCATGAGCCCAGATATTGCACATGTTGTAGGAGTCGTAAGCAGGTATATGAGTCATCCCGGATTGGAGCATTGGAATGCAGTAAAATAGATTCTCAGATATTTGAGAGGTACATCTAATAAACACTTATGTTTTGGGGCTCTTTTACTGATTTAGCAGGCTATGTAGACTCAGATTTGGCAGGGATATTGATACCAAGTGGAGCACTACATGTTGTCTTTATTGTAGGTGGGACAACGATGAGTTGGATTTCCAGGTTGCAAAAGGTGGTTGCTTTATCCACCACAAAGGCAAAATATGTAGCTGCAACAGAGGCAAGCAAGGAGATGATATGGCTACAATCTTTCATGGAAGAATTAGGCAAACAACAGGTTAACAGTTATTTGTTTACATATAGCCAGAGTGCCATACATCTTGTAAAGAATTCTGCCTTGCATTCAAAGACCAAACACATACAGTTGAGGTATCACTTCATTCGGTCGGTGTTGGATGATGGACAGTTACGACTGGAAAAGATACATACAAATAAAAATTTAGCAGATATATTTACAAAGGCAGTGATAAGGGAGATGTTGAGCTCCTCTTCAGCTTCGGTTGGTCTTCAAGACTGAAAACAACAAAAACAAAATAGCAGAGTCCAAGGTGCTTATTTCCAGTGGGAGCTATAGGGTTAGCGGTGTTATGATCAGTCTCCAAGTGGGAGATGATATGGTGTGGAGTTTGATCAATCTCTAAGTGGGAGATTGTTGTTATATGGAGCCTAATCAGACTTGGAGGTTAAATTTACCCCACTTTTATTGTCGCAGTTTCCCCCCAAATTCCTAAGGCATCAGGAGTTATTTATTCATTGGCCAACATAAAAAAAAATCCTATTTTGTAACCGACAAAAGTCATGATAAAAACAACTAAGGATTAGGGTTTCCATTGATATTATATTGTAGCATTTTGCAATGGTATTGAGTTGCAGGGATTGCTGGTTGTAATCGGTTTGATTTACTAGATAATAATATTGGACTCTCTATTGGTGGATGTAGCCCGAGTTTGGGTGAACTACATTAAAACTTGTCTCTCGCTGTTATTATTTTTGTGTATTTTTATTCCTCTGTTTAATCTTTATTTGCATTTAATTGATATCTTCTGTCGTCTAACCCTAACAATAAGCTTACGCTCCTTGGTTGATAATTTAATGTAGGTGTATAATGTCAGGTGGACTATTCAGATAGGTTTACCCCTGAATTTTGTCAAGTCTACAACGCATTAGTTAGCCTCTACATTTTTGGCATCATTGCTGGGGATGGTGCTACCTTCATATGCTCATTTTACATGTTTTCGTAGCTTAAATTTTGATTCCAACATTAGGGTTGATAGATTCACTCTTCAAGAAACACCAGAAATTGTACTAACATTGTGCAAGACTGCTGATATAGAAAAGCTAAATCCACTGTATGCAAAGGCAGAGAGATAACTGAGGTAGATTCCTCCCTTCAAATTATCAGGATGGAGAAGATACTGCTGACTTTATCAACTATACAGTAGGAATTGCTGAAGGAGAAGCACCTATTCTTCCATCTTCATCAACACCTTCTACATCTTCATCAACTTCTCCCACAAGTACAGAAGGGACCTTTAGAGCCATGGCAGATGCGGTGGTGAAGGATCCACTAGAGAAAGCAATGTTTGAATTTCCTATCACTGATCAGGAGAGGGCTACAATGCTGAAGAATATTCCACCTTCAGCATTACCAGTCTTCTATGGCCTAGTGACAGAGGACCCAGATACATTTCCATTTGAGTTTGATATCCTATGTAGGAGCTATGACTACACTTTAGACACTCACAGGTTTAAACTCTTTCCTTCCACTCTCAAGGATGCGGCCTTGAGATGGTTTATGGGGCTAGGAAAATATGTCATTCCAAACTGGGATACAATGAAGGAGAGATTATTGGAGAAATACTAAGATTACTGCAGAGGACATGATAGGAGGAGAGATGACATCTTTAGGATGTCACAAAAAGAGGAGGAGCCACTGGAAGATTACGTTGAAAGATTCCAGTTTGCCTTGAAGAAACCCCCCAAAATAGATTATCTAAAGAATCACTGAAGCTGGTCTTTTTGAGAGGGGTTAATGACGATTGCATGGATGCCCTGAATCTCATTGAGCAAGGTGATGTTTCTCAATTACCTATTGACTCAATCTGCAAAGTTTGAAGAAATTATTCAAGAACTTTCACCAGGCGACCAAGGGGAGAAAGGACATCCATTACAAACAAAGCAACCAATGGGGTTTCAAGAGTGGAAATTAGTAACTTGCTGTCCAGCATGAAGGAGGATATCATCAACCATATGGCTACATAGCTGGACACTCTTCACATCAAGAAGAAACAAGAAAAGGTGGAAACAATGCTTACTGAGTACTACCCCAGCTGTAGACAAAGGAAGGCCAATTGTAAATGCAAGAGGGTGGCCAGTATCCAGCAAGAGAAGGTTGAAAGGCCCAAATTTCAGCCATTTGAAGGAGAGGACGAGTAGCTGTTCTACATAGCTCAAAGGAGACCTTAGCAGTAGAGACAAGGTATGCCCTTCGATCCACTTAATTTTAATTCACCCTTTCCTACTGCAAACTAACATTTCTTTGCTTGGAATACTAAACCATGGCCTAGAAATCAAAATCTATGGCAAAACCCACAATGGCCTACTCCACAAGCTAGTTGGAACCAACAACAGCCAAACCCATGGCCCCAACAAAGTTTCCAAGGTTCCAACTATAATCCCCAGTGGCCTACATAGCAGCATCAGTGGTAGCCCCAATGGAACAAGGGCCAGTAATGGCAGCAAAATATAAATTACCAGCAACCTATGCTTCCATCTCAGCCCCAATAGCCAATACTAATACCTCCATCCACTCCTCAAACTCAACCTCCTAGACCTACCCAACTCCATGCCCAACCTGCACCTAACCCTAACAACAAGCCTGTTCAACAGGCTTATACTAACGAGGTGATGCAATACCCCACCTATGGGGTAGAGGTGAGTAATGTTCACCTCAGATCAGGGAAGCAACTTGCAGGCCCTTCATCTCCCCAAATTACAAAACTTGAAGATGAAGAACCCACAAAGGAAGCCTCAAATAAGCCACCTTTAGAACCTAAATCAAATCAGGACCCTCAAACCACTTCACATTCGAAGCCTCCTTTCCCTAAATGCTTGGCTATCCAGAAGCAACTAGCACAAGCTGAAACTGACCTTCTAGGCCAGTTAAAAGATATAAGCATAAAGAGTCCCTTAATCCAAGCCATTAAAGATATTCCTATCTATACTAAGACTATTAGAGATCTCTGCATAAAGAAACTAGGAAGGAAGAGAACGAACCCAAAGACAGTCCAAGTTTTGGGTAACCTTGCTGACACAATGTTGGGGAATATAACTATCCCCAAATATATAGATCCAGGTAGTCCAGTAGTGGATGTAAAAATCAATGGGACTCTAATCAAGAATACTTTGAAGAGACAAAAGGATGTAAGGAGTTTCCTTGGACATGTAGGTTATTACAAATGGTTCATTCAAGATTTTAGCAAAATTGCTACCCCTTTGTTTACTCTATTGAAAAAAGACATTTACTTTGAATGGACCCCAGACTGTCATAATTCATTTGAGAAGCTAAAAGTAGCCTTGACACAAGCTCCATTTCTATGAGGTCCAAATTGGACACTGCCCTTTCATATCCACACTGATGCATCAAACTTTTCCATTGCAAAAGTCTTAGGCCAGCAAGAAGGAAATAAAGAGTATGCAATATACTATATTAGCAAAAACCTACAGGGACCTGAGTTGAACTACATTGTGACAGAAAAGGAAATGTTAGCCGTTGTTTATGCCATTAACAAATTTAGACACTACATTACTGGCTATAAAGTGTTCATACATATATATCATACAACAATCAGATATTTGATGAATAAGCCAATAGTGGGCGGAAGACTTGTAAGGTGGTTGTTGTTATTGCAAGAATTTGACATAACAATAGTTGACAAACTAGGAAAGGCTAACGTGGTTGTTGATTTTCTATCTAGACTACCTACATAATCAACATAAGGAGCGGTTGATGATTCTTTTTCTGATGAGCATCTATTTGCTCTAAACATACACACTCCATGGTATGCAAATATAGCTAATTATTTGGTGACAGGGCAGATTCTAGGTTACTTTTCTCCAAGGGAGAAAAGACAGTTAGTTCACAAATACTTCCCTTACTCTTGGATTTCTAGATTCGTATTCTACACTGGCCCATATAACATTATGAGAAGATGTATAAGAGAGGATGAAGTGTTTGACATATTGAAGGCATGTCATGATGAACCATGCAGTGGACATTTTGCAGCCAAAAGGACAGCCTTCAAGATCTTGACAACAGGTTGTTACTGGCCAACACTACATAAGGACTCTGTCAAGTATACTAGAAGCTGTGATTGGTGCCAAAGAATGGGGAGACCTACAAGAAGTGATGAAATGCCTTTGTAGCCCCAAATAGCATTAGACACTCCTTTTGATAAGTGGGGGTTGGATTTTGTTGGACCTATCTCTCCCACTTCAAACAACAAGGAATATATACTGGTATGCACTGATTACTTAACCAAATGGGTAGAAGTTAAAGCTTTGCAGTTTGCTAGAGATGTCAATGTAGCAAAATTCTTATATGAGGAAATCTTCACTAGGTATGGTGTACCTAAGGAGATAGTGACTGATCAAGGACCACAATTCACATCAGACTTAATCACCAAACTAGTGGAGGAGTATCAGATCAGACACAAGAAGTCCACCCCATATCATCCTCGGGCTAATGGTCAAGTCAAGGTTATAATCAGGGAGATTGAGAATATATTGACAAAAATAGTACAGCTCCACAGAAGAGATTGGGTTTCCAGATTACCAGAAGTTGTTTGGGCATACAGAACCACATGGAAGACAACTATAGGATTCACTCCTTATGAATTGGTTTATGGCATGACAACAGTACTGCCTATAGAGTTTGAATACAAAATTCTGAGAACAACAATGGAATTGGGGATGGACTTGAAAGAGGATCAAAATGAAAGGTTACAACATTTGAATGCTCTTGATGAAATCAGATTAGAGGCCATACACTATACAGAGGTTATTCAGAAGCAAAGAATTAAATGGCATGATCGGTATATAAAGACTAAAGAGTTCAATGTTGGTGATTGAGCCCTTCTCTATGATTCTAGATACAAAGATTTCAAAGGCAAGCTTCAATCTCGATGGCTGGGACCATATGAGATTCACCAGGTATTCCCTAATGGTGCAGTCCAACTACAAACCATTGATGAGGTCAAATTTTCATTACGTAAATGGACATTGGCTGAAACTTTATAAGAAACTGCTTCAAAAAGATAATTTTATTATCTCTCTAACAAACAAGTATGGCTCTCACCATGGTATTGATGAAGGCTCTGAAACACACAATGATGTACCAACAGAAAGTGATCCACCCATCATGTCTAGTGATGCAGAGATTGAGTTGTATGACTCAACCCTTGTCACTGAGACTTAATTTTTATTGCTTTGTACTTCACATGCACACACAACACACTACCAATGGTGAATACAATTAGCTCCAGAGGGACCTCTTCTTAAGTCTCAGTCGGGACCTGCAAATGTTGTTTCTGGAGTAATTCTGGCAGCATAACAGTACCTGTACAAACACTATATGTCTACTACTCCAAAATAATGCATTATATAGAGTTACAAGAAGCTTCTAGAGATAGGCGTCCATCTTGGCCACATGGCCATTTTCTCGCATCAAATGACACTTGTCCAAGCTATAATTACCTTTCTTATATCTATCATACATGGTAGATTTGACTTCCCAAGAATGGAGTGCTCCAAGCTAAGAATAACTATGATAGATGCTCTTACGCATCTTACAATTGTTATAAAATCTGTCCAACATAACAACCTTAAATGTTGTAAGAGAATCCGTCATACAAGACTAAATATAGCATATTCCTCTTACAGCATGTCATAGCCCAACTTGGGCGCCCAAAGATGCCTTCTCCACATGCAAAGATACTTTACGACACTTGTCTTCACTTGTCCCGAGAATTTCTATACTTGGCTCTTACGCGTCATAGATTTTGTCATACACAATAACACCTCTGTCATACCACAAGATGGCGACACATGGCATATTAGTGCCACCTCAAATGGGACGCCTATATCCACATGGGATGAGTTGACCATCCTAGTCACCTTCCAAGTTGAGTGACAACTCACCATGCCACTTCACACTAAATGACAAAACAAGATGTGTAACATAAATTACATCATAGGCAAATAAATAAATTAATAATTAATAATCAATGCTAGGAATTGCAAGGTTGAGACACCTTAATTCCCAACAAATAGGGCTCTCAACATCTTCCTATTGAATCCAAAAGGATGGAAAAGTTATATTCATGACATTAATTTGTATTGGTATTATGATAGAGAATCTCTTAACAATTCTACTCCTACATTATTATATTCACCAAGGAGGTGGGGATTGAGGTTAATTTTCCTTTCTTAGATGTCCTCCTCATTCAAAAGTAAAATGGTTTTCTTGCTCATTATATCAATAAAAAAGGGACCCACCAAACCCATTTTTACTTTTTTTTTCATCATAATTCATCATACAATGCATGAATTTTGAAGACACTTGCCACTCGTGCTTTTAAAAATTGTAATAAAGCACATGGAGCAAGAGATTGAACATATATAATTGGTGCTCAAGACAATGGCTTTAGGGGAAAATAGATTGCAAGGGCTATGTGCAAGTTAGAGAATTTCATGGTCAGTGACAAAGATAGGAGGATTTTATTGGTGGCACAATGGCATTTCTACCTTATATTAAGGGGATCTCCTATAAGATCTCTAGAATCCTAATATTTCAAAATAGAAAAATTACTTTCCTAATTAAAAGTTGAGAAAAGCTCCTAGGTCAAGAAAACATCTATTAGAACTAAGTTTAAAAGGTGGGGTTTATAAGATTGAGTGCTCTTGTGAGGTTCCTTACATCCACAAAATAGGGAGGTCCATTCAAACCAAGGTTAAAGAGCATACTAATGACATTTGTATGGAGAAGAAGAATAAATTAGCTTTAGTACGGTACTTCTTTAAAATTAAACACTCCACCCTCATCTAATATACCAAGAATATTTCAGTGGAGAATCATTATTATAAGTGTTAGTTGAGAAAGGATTGAAAGATTCTAGAACATGCTCATGAATTGAACAAGAGTTGTAGTGCAACCAATTTACTACTAAAGATGAAAAGGTGCTTAGAAAATTTGATGGTCACATCTTTAATAAAATATTTTCAAATTGCTAGAATGTGGCTTAGTTGCAAGCTTTGTGTTTATAGTTTTACTTTTGGCCATTGTGCTTTGATTACAAAGGGTTCCTACATGTATTGTGTAAATAGATTGAATATTACTTTTGTCCAATTTCATTGGATTTACTATATTTTGTGGTTTGAAATATCCTCTTTAGCACCCCCATCTTATATCAATTTGAATGTATTTTACTTAGTTCCATGTACACTTATAAATTTTGGTAGTACACATGTCATTACTAGGGTGAAACAATCAAATATTGTAGTGCATTTAACTTACCTTATGAGTTTAATCTCCATATGTTTTTCCTGCACTGTCAAATTAGGTCATAACTAATTGAACCTTGTTGTATGCACTTTTGTTATGTTTTTGTGTTGACTGGTGATCATAGGTTTCAAGTTCTTAAGTTGTTTCCTCATAACATAAAGGTGACTACCACTTCTCAACATTATGGGCATTGGTTTGGCCGGTCTCCTATATCCTTATCAATGGTCCAATGGCCTAATTTTCATAGTGTTGTATGAGCCTAATATGTGTCATGATTTTATTCATTATGGCCTAACAAGTGAGTGAACCATTTTTCACTTTACTCGCCAAATGATGTCTCAACACTATTGATTCAAAGGTACACAAACCTTGACTGTCGAATGTGCCCTAGGTTTAACAAAGTTAAAATCAGGTATAATGTAAGTGTTGGTTTTATTTCTTAAAGAGTTGCTTGATTATATGATAAGTAGGTTTAGTCAAGTCATTAGGCACAATAAAGCATTGGACATAATATGAATCTACATGTCACTTTGAGGCTAAAATGACATTACTAAACCATGCATAGGTTATTTCGTGTGTTTGATCCTTGAGTGTCTCATTTCATTGGCTTATCCCAAGCCCTACGATCATATCCCTATTTGATAGTCTAGTTGTGTTTGAGCCATTAATTAATTTAATTCATGCGCCTACCCTAATCTTGATCAAAATAAAGGAGAACCTAATGAGCTTCAATCTTATTGGTTGAGAGTAGTGAAAGTATAACTATGACATGGGAGTGTATAATAAAGAACCAGTAATACTTTGAAATGTTGACTTAGATAAGTTTTGGGTTTTGCTCATAACCACATTAGATATCAACTAAGGAGGGTTCTATCTTAAGCCATGTGTTGGGTGTGGGCTTAAACAACAATAATAAATCCCATGCAGCTTCTCTCATACATTTATTCCTTGACCTTTCTCCATACTATATGGAATATTTAAATGTGTATGAGCATGTCAGCACCTATCTAAATGTGGCATGAAGGTAGAGAACCACGAGTCTCGTAAACAAAACCCACCCTCTCAAGATTTTGAAGTTTGTGTGGAGTGGTCTACTTGATTTATTTTTTTGGGGGCAAAATGTTGATTTTCTTAGCTGGAAGGTGGGCCCGTGTGGAGGGTGGAAGTTGCTTAAGGGCAACTTGAGTTGGATATTTAGCAACAACATGATTTCTTTTTTTATTAATAGAATGTTTCTGGAGTTGTGAGGTGGAGATAACACCAAGAGTGATTTTATGTGTAAGAAAGACCAAGTTATGTAAGAAAAGTTTCTTTTCTCTTACATGTTGATGAAAATCAGCAGGGCTATATATGTAAGATTGCTATAGCAACAAGTATTGTATTTTGTGAGGAAGGTTTGTTGTTGAGGTTGAATAGAAGATCCAACATTTGCAGGCTTTTCCCCATATTGGGGTTTCCTGGGTATATTGTGTTATTGTCTATTTGTGATTGGCTTCTTGTTATTTTTGCTTCTACTGTTATTAGCTGTTAATTAACCCAGAGTATTGATTGTTAGTGAGTATTGATTGTTAGTGAGAGGCTCTATTCTGTGAATTTATTGTGCAATTAATCTGTTGCTGGGTTATAAGAAATTAACACAAAAATAGGCTTATAATCACTAGTGGAGGTTCGTTTGCTTTTGAAATCTATGGCCTTGATGCGTCATTTCAGTACCTAGATGTATGGTTCTTTAATTCCCCGATGACCTGCAACCATGGATTTTGCTACTTATTTTAATGTGTGTTATTCGATCACCTTATTCAATAGGATTTAGCTTCACCTGTTACATATTCAATGGTTACGATTCATTTTCTTTGAAATCTTCGACATTAGAGCAACAAAGAGGGGATAAAGTGCTTGGCAATTGCTCAGTCAATGAGCTACAACGACTTAACTTTTGTCATTTTAAGTTTGTTAAACCCCATGCATATCCAATAGCCAAGATTAGTTCCCTTTAAAATCAATGGTAGATCTTAGCAATAGGAAGGGGACAAACTGCTAATCTGACCTGGTTTCACTTTCTAAATCTACGTCCAGAACTATCTATCTAATTGATTAGCAGCTCGGGTCAAGGGCTAAGCTTACAGTTTAGATTGGGTTTAAGATTATAGTTAACCTTTGATGTTCATAGTCTGATAGGGAAGCTCATAATTATAATTTATGATTTGCAATTGACAGTGAACTTCCCTATTGACCAGGTTTTTCTTCCTATTTTATTTTGGTTCACAGTGTCATGATTTCACTATTAAAATTGATTCCAATATCATGTTCAGATTCGTGTTATAATTTGCATTCAAGTTAATTTCATAGTTATAGTTGCAGTTTATTGCTTACAGTTCAAAGTCATAATAATGAGTGTGAATCATAGTTCAAATCTTTTTATAATTCATGGCACACAGACTTGTAGTTAAAAATTTCTTCGAAGTACATTGGAAATGGGCCTATAGAACATTTTTCTTATATACAAAGCCATCAAATTTAAATGCCTTTAATGTGTTAAACATCCATTGAGAATCAACAATTCAGAAAAATGCTTCAACATTCACAACATTGAGGCGTCAAGAAGGTGCCAAAGTGTCTACTCATGGTTGGTCGACAACATGTCTTAATCAAGACCATCCGTCAATGTTTTATTTAATGATTTACTTCGCTTAATGACTTAGCTAAACTAATTAATTATCCCACATTTAATTAGTTTATCCCACATTCATGATATTAACCAACTCATTATGAAGTAATTCCAAGTTTATACTGTAACCATATAATGTCATTAAACATGAGACACATTCAACAATAAAGATTGGATCTATTTTAAATCAATGGTGCTAGGACACTGGTTGGGGACTGAAGCGTAGGGTAATTCACCCACCTGTTTGGTTGAGACTACAGAGTCATGACATAGTAGGCTTAGGTAACATTTTAGATAAGGCCATCAAGCCATTGGTAAGGAGATAGGGAGACTGGCCAAGTTAGTGCTCGTGAACCCACTAATAGGTAGTTGATAACATTTTAATTATGGGAAATGACTTAAAGTGCTATGGGAACCAACAATATCTAGTCAACACCGAAATAGAAAAAGTGCATGAGTATAAAGCAAAGAGCTAAGTTGCGCCTAAAATGTTTGGTTGTCACTAAGTAACAAACAAATTAGATAGTGGGGAATAATCCTACTCACTTATCAATAGTCTTGGAGCATCGAAAGGGTGCCAAGGTCCCTACCAATGGCTCAAGTGATGGTTCGCAACCAATGAAAATTGGTTACATCACTTTTAAACTTCAACACTTTGTGGGGTATATGATGAAAGATCCCTGATGGATCCCTTTGCTGAAATGAAGTGCTGTTGCTGAAATGAAGTGCTGTTTTTTGTGATTTAATTTGTTTTATGATTTTTTATTATTTTTTTTTTTTGTTTTCTTTCAGACTAGAGAGGAGATGCAGAAGGGGTTTCAATTTTCTTGAGATGTGTATTTGCCAAGATGGCAAATAGAAATACATACAGCTGCAATCTCAAATAAAATGGACTAAAAATAAATAATAACTGATAGAAAGATAACACATGAGAAATTGAGGCACATACCCATCAGATCTGTATTTTAATATTCAATGGAAGCCTGGTTTGCAACCCTACTTGCATACAAAGGCAATATTGGCCTAGAAGAGGCTATACATGCAACTGAGAATGAAGGATCTGAAGGATAAAGCTGATTTAGCACTGCTGCAAGCTTAGATCTGCAATAACATGCCCTGGAATCTGTCCAATGATGCACAAATGAAGACCCAGAGTAGGCCTCCCACAAACAAGAACTGGGTTATCGTCCAATTCACCAAAATCCTTGAGAGTTTTCGTTCCCAAGAGTCTGAATGCTGCTGCCCCCTTCCACAGAGATCAGAGCTGCCATGAAGCTTCAAAAGATATGCAAAAAGATAGATCCAAATAGCACTTCAAAGTCACTTTATGCACTTCCCAAAGTGGGCGTCCACTTTAGGGTTCCAAAAGGGATCAAAATTAAGAATCTTTAAAAGATCCTTTTATTAATGAAGTCTTCCCAAGTTGGGCGCCCAAGTTGAGGGCCCAACTTCATTATTAAAAGCCCACTTTTTAAACACAACGTTGTGTCAACTAGGTGGGGGACTTTTTAATAACTTATTAATATAAAGTGACATGTTATTCACTTTATTTTATTTATTTTTATTAAATATTAAAGCCACACTTTAATATTCAATAATTATTCCAAATCCATCACCTGGCCATCCTGAACTGAGAACTTCTGAAGCCCACGCTACTGGTGATGTCGCCACGTGTCACGCCAACTGACAGTGCCTCCCTAAAATGTAGGGATACCTCCTAAAAAATAG
This sequence comes from Cunninghamia lanceolata, assembly GCA_027924645.1. Classification (NCBI taxonomy): domain Eukaryota; kingdom Viridiplantae; phylum Streptophyta; class Pinopsida; order Cupressales; family Cupressaceae; genus Cunninghamia; species Cunninghamia lanceolata. Next base: position 2,536,668 of record BSBN01001394.1, on the reverse strand, counting down.
GAATTTGACCAAAACTCCAAAAATGCTCCTGGAGGTCCCCTGATGCCTCCTGGTCAACTCTCGGTCAAACCCTAAAAAATAGGAACCCTTCCTAAAAAATAGGAAACTGTCAAAAACTGACTGGAAAGGCCTGTAAAGCTCTGTGCCAAGCTATACTGCCTCTGGATAGGTCCCCTAACCACGCTGCTGACCTACGGGAACCCGGATGATAGGTCAACTCTCATGTCTCTGCTAGACAGCGCTAAAGAGGGGACATGACAGTCCTCCCCTCTCGAAGATGCTTGCCCACAAGCAACTGCAAGGTCGGATGCTGTAAAATGGACTCTCCCTCCCAAGTGGCGTCCTCTATAGGGAGTCCCCTCCAACGAATCAAGTACTCCCGAATCACCCTACTTCTCAGCCGTCGTTCCCTCTCCTCCAAGATCTCCTCAGGAACCAGAGTCAGCTTACCTTCCTCATCCAAGGGAGGTAAATCGGGTGATGCTACAATATGTTGCCCCAGTGCCTTTTTCAGGCAAGATACATGGAACACATTATGAATCCGACTCTCAGGTGGTAACTCAATCTCATAAGCAACCTCTCCCACACGCCTGAGAATCCGATATGGTCCGTAGAAGCGAGGCTTGAGCTTCTCAGCTCCACCCCCTTTAAGGGTACTCTGTCGGTAAGGCTGCAACCGCAGGAAAACCATGTCATCCACCTCAAATACTCTCTCAGTCCTATGCCGATCAGCGTAGACCTTCTGCTGATTCTGTGCCTGCTGAAGATTCTCCCTGAGAGATCTCATGATGTCCTGGTTCTCCTGTAACCAATCTTGTGCCAAGGGCACCCTGCTGTCACTTACAGCCAAATCAACAAAAGATAATGCCTCGTAACCATAGAGGGCTCTAAAAGGTGTCATAGCAATAGACATATGGTGTGTAGTATTATAGCAATACTCTCCTAGATATAGCCAACGCACCCATGCCTTCTGCTGTCCTGACACATAGCTGCGCAAATACCCCTCAACCCACTTATTAACAATCTCGGTCTGCCCATCTGTCTGTGGGTGGTAGCTGGTACTGGGTGTCAACTCCGTACCTGTGAGCCTGAAAAGTTCTTGCCAGAAAGAACTCATGAACCTACTATCCCTGTCACTCACTATGGTCTTGGGAAGACCGTGGAGCCTGAATATCTCTCTGAAAAATAACTCCGCCACCTGAGATGCTGTGAAATCAGCTGCAATAGGAAAGAAGTGGGCGTATTTAGTCAACCTGTCTACTACAACATAGATACAGTCTTTCCCCTGCACCCGAGGAAGACCTGTAATGAAATCCATGGAGATCCCTGACCACTTCTGCTCCGGTATAGGTAACGGCTGTAATAAACCAGCAGGGAAAGTATGCTCAGACTTATTCTGCTGGCACGTCAAACACTCACGAACATGACGTAAGATATCAGCTTTGAGACCCTTCCAAGAGAATCTCTCTCGAACCGCCCTGTAGGTCTTACCATAACCTGGGTGCCCTGCTGTCGGAGTATCATGATAAGCATGCATAATTTGTTCCTTCAACTGAGAACCAGGAACCAGATACACCCTGCCCTTGTAGTAGATGACTTCATCTACCACAGTGTACCTATCATCCAACACCAAACCATCCATGACCTCACAAGCATGCTGATTTTTGGAGTACTCAACTAAAAGTTGAGCCTTCCAATCTGCTGAAATCTCGCTCAGTGAACATAGGGCAGCAAGTGATGGTTTTCTAGAAAGTGCATCAGCCACAGTATTATTCTTCCCCTTTATGAATTCGATGTCAAAATCATAAGCCTGAATCTTGCTCACCCATTTTTGCTGACGATCATTGAGCTCTGTCTGATCAAGGAAATATTTCAGACTGTTGTGGTCTGTTCTTACCACGAATTTGCTGCCAACAAGATACTGTCTGAACTTGGCTAATGCGTGCATAATAGCCAACATTTCCTTATCATATGTAGAATACAACCTCTCATTATCCCGCAGCTTCCGACTCTCAAAAGCAATGGGGTGTCGGTTCTGCATCAAAACCGCTCCTATGCCCAAACCGGAAGCATCACACTCAAGTACAAAGGGCTGCGAGAAGTCGGGAAGTGCTAAAACTGGGCAAGTACTCATAACCTCCTTGAGCCTGTCAAAGACTCCCTGTGCCTGCTCTGTCCATCTAAAAGCCCCTTTCTTTGTGAGGTCTGTCAAGGGAGCTGCCAACTGAGAGAAACCCCTCACAAACCGCCTGTAATAAGCACATAGACCAAGGAAACCCCGTAACTCAGTAATGTTCCGAGGGTGTGGCCAATCTCTAATTGCCTGAATCTTCTCCTCGTGCACCTTCACCCCATCAGCACTAATCACATGACCCAGATATAGGACCTCTCTAAGTCCAAACTCACATTTGGACAACTTAGCAAATAGAGACTGACTCTCCATGATGCTAAGTACCTCCTCAACATGTCTGAGATGGTCCTCCCAAGTACGACTGTAGATCAGAATATCGTCAAAGAACACTAGAACTGATTTCCTCAACTGCTTGTTGAAGAGATGGTTCATACATGACTGGAAGGTGGCTGGAGCATTGGTAAGGCCAAAAGGCATCACCAGAAACTCATAATGCCCATAGTGACAACGGAAGGCGGTCTTGTGTACATCCTCTGCTCGTACACGAATCTGATGATAGCCTGAACGAAGATCAATCTTAGAGAAGTAGATGGCTCCATGAAGCTCGTCCAACAACTCATCAATGCGCGGAATAGGGTATCTGTTCTTGATTGTCTTCTTGTTCAAGGCCCTGTAATCTATACACATCCGTAGGGTCCCATCCTTCTTCTTAACCAGTACTACAGAAGAAGCAAAGGGGCTAGAACTGGGGCGAATGAAACCCATATCTAACAGCTCATGAATAGTCTTCTCAATCTCATCCTTGTATGCTCTAGGATGACGATACGGGGTGGTGATCACTAGCTTAGCTCCATCCTCCATCTCTATCCCATGCTCAAACCCTCTATCCGGGGGTACACCAGGAGGTATGTCACCAAATACTCGGCCATGCCGATCCATCACTGTCTGTATGTCAACATGAAATGCTCTAGCATCCTGAGGAGTGGGTGTCTTGGATTTCACAAAACAACGTGTGGCCCAAAGCACATCATCATGTCTGATAATAGACTCCATCCTGCGAGAAGATACCTCCTTGGGTCCACCGTCAGAGGCTGCCCTCAAGATCACCTTCTTCCCGCCAGATAGGAACTCTAACTGCATGCGGTGGTGATCAATAATATATCTCCCAATACCCTGTAACCACTGCATACCCAAAATCACATCATAATCCTCTAGGGGTAGGATATAAAAGTCATCCGTCAAAGTAAATTCACCCATCTGAATGCTGAGCTGTGAGATCCTCTGAGTACAACCCAACACTGCACCATCTGCAACCTTAACTCCAAAACCCTCGAACACCTCAGACTGTAATCCACGCCTCTCCACCAATTTCTGATCAATAAAATTGTGCGTGGCTCCTGTGTCAACCAAACTCATGACTCGCTGTCCCTGTAAGGTTCCTTTTAACCGAAAGGCATGGAACCTGGGATAACTGGATAGGGTAGCCATAGTCACTTTGGCTGCCGCCGATGAATCAGGGATGTCTATCTCTAGCTGGGGTCGCTCCTGAATAACCTCCTCAGGGCTGTCCTCAATGTCGGTGTCTGGTATCTCCTCATCCCCAAGCTCAGATGTGACCTCAACCAAGTGAACTCTGCCCTTACCCATACAGCGGTGTCCGGGCTCCCAAGGCTCCTTGCAGGAGAAGCACAATTTCTTCCTCCTCAAATCATTCCGTGACTCCTGATCCATCCTAGGAGGTCTAGCTGACTGTCCATCTCTGAACTGTGGAGTATTGGCCTTCTGAAAAGGCTGTGATTCCCTGAATGGCCTCTTATCCGACTGATAAGTGGGAGTGGTGTCCAATCTCAAGGTCACATCAATGGCATCCTTAAGAGTGGCCGGCTGGAAGGCACGTACCAATCCCTTAAGCCTATCCTGTAACCCCTCAATGAATAACATCACGCTACGCCTTTGGGGCATATCAGGTACCATAACTGCAATACGCTGGAACTCATTAACATAAGCTTCAGCATGTCCTGTTTGTCTAAGATGTGCCAACTCCCTATAGTAGAGTTCTGTGTCCTTACGGTCAAACCGGGTAATGAGTCGTTCAGTGAACTCTGCATAGGAATGAATCAAGGCATGATCCTGGGTGACCAGTCCATGATGCCACCAATCATAGGCAACCCCATCTAAATGTAAGACAGCAAACTGGATAGCCTCACGCTCAGGCATGGGTCTCAAGGATAAATATATGTCCAGCTTGTGCACCCAAGCACGTGCACTCGTACTACCCGTACCAGCATATGTAGCCAACGTGATCTTCCCAGTAGCTCTACTGAGGTCATAGTTCTGCTGCTGTGGTCTAGTGCCTCGGTCTCCTCTAAACCTGGTAGAATCTCTGCGCTGTGCACAATACTGTGGAAAAGGAAAGACATCCCGGACCTCAGGGGGTAAGGCTCGCCACTCAGCTGTAGCCGCCATGACTGAGTCCTGAAATTCCACCTCTGGTGGCTCTATCTGTGCTGGCCGTTCACCTGGTGCAAACTGAGGAAGTAAGGGTCTATCCCTGGCCTGTCCACGCCTAGGGGAATGATGGGAACTCCTAGCTGATGCGTGTGACCTGTGACTATGCTGGCTTCCCGCCACTGATACTGATCTGCTCCGTCTGCCTCTATCTAACTCCAATCGTTCCAAGGCATCCTGTATCCTGTCAAGGGTCTGAGCAATCCTAGGTTGAGTGTTGATGAGGGTTCTCATCATCTCTCTCTCTTCCTCATCCTGATCTCTCCTGGCATTTCTCTGTTCTTCAGCCATTACTGGTTCCTCTGCTGTACCAATCCCAAGCTCGTTTTGGGCTGTCCTGCGTGTGTAATACCTGTCTGTATGCATAGAAAGCAAATCTCTAAACCCCACAGGCTGGCAGGTCAAAGGCTCTGATACCACTGAAAGATCCCTGATGGATCCCTTTGCTGAAATGAAGTGCTGTTGCTGAAATGAAGTGCTATTTTTTGTGATTTAATTTGTTTTATGATTTTTTATTATTTTTTTTTTTTGTTTTCTTTCAGACTAGAGAGGAGATGCAGAAGGGGTTTCAATTTTCTTGAGATGTGTATTTGCCAAGATGGCAAATAGAAATACATACAGCTGCAATCTCAAATAAAATGGACTAAAAATAAATAATAACTGATAGAAAGATAACACATGAGAAATTGAGGCACATACCCATCAGATCTGTATTTTAATATTCAATGGAAGCCTGGTTTGCAACCCTACTTGCATACAAAGGCAATATTGGCCTAGAAGAGGCTATACATGCAACTGAGAATGAAGGATCTGAAGGATAAAGCTGATTTAGCACTGCTGCAAGCTTAGATCTGCAATAACATGCCCTGGAATCTGTCCAATGATGCACAAATGAAGACCCAGAGTAGGCCTCCCACAAACAAGAACTGGGTTATCGTCCAATTCACCAAAATCCTTGAGAGTTTTCGTTCCCAAGAGTCTGAATGCTGCTGCCCCCTTCCACAGAGATCAGAGCTGCCATGAAGCTTCAAAAGATATGCAAAAAGATAGATCCAAATAGCACTTCAAAGTCACTTTATGCACTTCCCAAAGTGGGCGTCCACTTTAGGGTTCCAAAAGGGATCAAAATTAAGAATCTTTAAAAGATCCTTTTATTAATGAAGTCTTCCCAAGTTGGGCGCCCAAGTTGAGGGCCCAACTTCATTATTAAAAGCCCACTTTTTAAACACAACGTTGTGTCAACTAGGTGGGGGACTTTTTAATAACTTATTAATATAAAGTGACATGTTATTCACTTTATTTTATTTATTTTTATTAAATATTAAAGCCACACTTTAATATTCAATAATTATTCCAAATCCATCACCTGGCCATCCTGAACTGAGAACTTCTGAAGCCCACGCTACTGGTGATGTCGCCACGTGTCACGCCAACTGACAGTGCCTCCCTAAAATGTAGGGATACCTCCTAAAAAATAGGAATTTGACCAAAACTCCAAAAATGCTCCTGGAGGTCCCCTGATGCCTCCTGGTCAACTCTCGGTCAAACCCTAAAAAATAGGAACCCTTCCTAAAAAATAGGAAACTGTCAAAAACTGACTGGAAAGGCCTGTAAAGCTCTGTGCCAAGCTATACTGCCTCTGGATAGGTCCCCTAACCACGCTGCTGACCTACGGGAACCCGGATGATAGGTCAACTCTCATGTCTCTGCTAGACAGCGCTAAAGAGGGGACATGACATATGAGTAGGAATAAAATAGTGAGGTTTTTTTAAGTGAATATAAAAGGACCGCTAATGGTTATTGAAATTGTCCCAGAGCACTGAGCATTTGGGATTGACAATAGCAGGGTAGCAGCAGGGAAATGAAGATCAAAAGAACAGGTTGGCCAAGAGGCCAATGTCGTTGATAGTACCACTAGCATTGTTAATAGATAAAGTTATTATTGAAGACATGATATTTCCACAATCTATGGCATGAATGAAAATTTTTTGGTTTAAACTGTGTGTAGCTTTTTTTACATCAAAGCTATAATCCCCATTCATGGCAACAAATTACTATGAAGTTAAGTACTTCATGAAGATGGAGAATCACAAATCTCGTAACAAGTGGAAGATTGACAAGGCAATAGGACTAGTGAAACAACATGTTGCAAGGTTTAATCTTATTGTCTTTTGACAATATATAGAGAAAAATAAGATCTAATAACAATACAAAAACTAATCCCCGTTCATGGGGCTGCTCAGGATAATCCGATGAATTGTTCAAGAGATGATGCAAGGTGGGTTCCCAAGGAGAAGGATGGCATGAAGTTAATTTTGATGGAGTTTCTCACGAGAATCTAAGGAGATCAGGAGCTGGATATATAGTGAGAGACTATAATAGAGTCATTGTTGGAATGGCAGCAAGGAAACTTCCTATTTGCACAAACAATGATGCATAAATACAGGCCACACTACTTGGAGTCCAAATTTGAAATAGATTAAAGTTGAAGAAAATCAAATTGGAGGGGGACTCACTCATAATTATTAATGCCTTGAGGAGGAAGGATATTGATACCATGGTGGAAAATAAATCAATATATAGATCCAATTTCGAGCCTATGAAATAATTTTGAGGATTTCAATATTGAACATGTCTATAGGGAGGCAAATGAGTTAGTGGACAAATTGCCGAATAAGGTGATTGAAATGGAAGTAGAAGATGCCTTTTCCAACTTAGCTAATGAATGACCAAATTTGTGGAAGGACTCGCATATGCTTGAAAGCACATGTCATTAATTATACAATGATGATAATTTAAGATGGCGAAGATGAGTTGTATGCAAGGATAGTGGAAAGGACTAGTTGCATTCATGATTCCACAGTATGTAGAGGCGATGGAAGTGCTTTTAAGAAGGCCTAGAGTTGTTTTGACACAAAATTGGAAGAATGGATAGAGCTATATGCTTGAAGGCAAAGTGAAGGTAGATTGCCTTCATTGGTCAGATCTCAGAGTTAAGAATGAAAATAGTCTTCATGACCAAGGTGATGGTAATCCTGCATGCCATAAAAATGATATTAGGGGAAGCATATAAGACTGCCAAACATCTATACCACGTCAACTTAGATTTAGCTTCCATGTTTGTGGCAGTATTGTTGGACGTTGGAGAGGAAAAAATATAATTCACACAATGACTGTTGCATTGGTGAAGGCAAAATGGAGAGGGGGATTCAAAAAAGTGGTAGACGACACTGTGTTGGGTTTGGGATTTCACCTAGAGAATGGCAAATGGCCACAGATTACTCTTGGGTATACAGGGCCCTAGGTTTCCTTCATTATCCTAGTGTTTGGAGATAGTGAACAAGCTAGACGTCATGAAGCTAGATGGGGGATCAAACTTTTGAAGGCAATAACTGGAATTGCTTCAAGTTCAGATGTTGATTGGTTCTTTGCACTCGAGAGACGAGATCGGGGTTAGAGGAAGAAGTAGAGGGAGAAGTTGATGAGAACAGAGACACTGGTAATAACTTGGTATAGTGATATCTGGAGATAGGTTTAATTTGCATGTTTATCGTAGAAGATAGCATAAGGTCTTTTTTGAGACAAGACATGCATTTTTCAACACAACCCTGTCCAATGTAATAGATATATGAAATTGAGGTTGATATAGGCAGAATAGTTGATGCATATGAAGTTACTATTTCAACACTAACAGAAATGCAGAATTTAGTAAAGATCATAACAATGTATATGGGCCCTCCTATAGAATAGCTAAAAAATAATATAATTAACCTTTTATATTTTTTCTTTATTATGGGTATGGCTCCCTAAAACCACTTTCACCTCCTAATTTTAAAAATATTTTTACATAAAAATAGACATCTTAATTTATTTAAACATTAGAATAAAAAACCATTTTAAATTTAAAAATAAAAAATAAAAATTTATTGATAAGAGATACACAATTATTCACCATTTGTTAAGTGAACAATCAATATAATTCTTTCAAAACTAATATATTGGTTAGGTTTGAGTTACTCTTGAAAACCGCTAATAAAAAAAATGATGGATGTGTGGCTTGCTTTAAAAGGTGAGCATTTGATACTTTTAAATTATTTAGTTGCAATTTTTTTAAAAAATAGCATATTTATATTTTAGATGCAATTTAAATTTTTTAGGAAAACAGCTGGTCTGGATACCCCGGGTTCTCCTATGGGCGGCTGGGAAGCTCCAGATGTGGAGATGAGAGGTTCTTTTACAGGCCTGTCTTCTAACTTCTGCCCCTTTTAAGTATCCATTTGATTCTTGGTTTGACGGCTTTATGGTTGTATTGAAATATTTTTATTGTGTATTGTATGAAAAAGAAGATTAGATAAACTTTAGTTTATATATTTTATCATTTGAAAAGTAATTTTAAATACATAACTTAAAAAATTGTTTCAGAGACAGGGTTAAAATACTAATGTAAACTGAATTTTAATATTATATACTTTGTCACTTGATGGTGTATGCAAAGATTGTTGTTTCATGTTTACAAATAGTAAAAGATTACTATGAAAAGTTTGTAAACAAGAATAAATAATCCCTTCATAATCATCAACAATTTTATAAATATTTGTCTTGTGTGGAGCTTGAGGACTAGGAATGGGGTTTTTCACTTTGATGCATGCAAATGAATCTCAAAGAATTTGCTATCAACACTCACTTGGATGCTGTAAAATCTTCTCTAATTGGGCTTTGCTTCAAATCCATGCTTATCAATGACCAAATGTAACATAACAAGCACTTTTATAAAGATAGGAGAGTGCTTTTCTTATTTTTAACTTGTCTTTTCCCTTTTCTCTCTCTCCTAGGCACACCTTTAGACCTCCATGACCAATTTCCCATATGCTTTCACTTTGAAACTTGTTCTCAACACCTCTAGGGTGTAGTTTTATCACTTAATGCACTTTTTCATGTTTAAAATTTGCAATATTCTCATGGGCATTTTTCCCTTATACATTGACACTCTACTTAAATATCATCCACTTCAATCGTCAAACACTCAATAACAATTTTACACCTCATTCACAACAAAAAGTGGTAAATATTTCTCCTATTTTTATTGGTCTAAATTAACCTTTGACTATTGAAGTGGATGATATTTAAGAATAGCAGTACATTGATGATATTCGAGTGCACTCTATTTAAATATCATCCACTTCAATGGTCAAACAATCAATAGGGATTTTAGACCTCGTTCACAACAAAAAGTGGTAAATGTTTGTACTATTTTTATTGGCCAAAATTGACCTTTGACTGTTGAAGTGGATGATATTTAAGAACAGCCATTTGAATGAATAAGTGCCTCTTTGAAGTCGTTTAACTTTTGTTCTGATTTGTGTCATTAATATAGAAAAGTCTGACAAAAAATCCCCCTTCCATTATGCTTTGATGGATGTCCATAACCTGTTCCAAAGCTCCCATTTTGACATAGGCAAGAACGATGTTGACTTTACAACTACCAATTTCATTTGCTTGAAAATTCCTCTATTCTTTATGCATTGATGGATGTACATACCCTGTTCCAAAGCTCCCGGAACAGCTCCCACTTGGCACAAGCTGAGAGGGTGCTGGCAAAGGTTTCTGGCTTTACACCAGCCAATTGCATTTGCTTGAAAGTTTCTAAATCCTTTTCAACAAAACCATTTTGTGGATATCCTGCAATCAGGGAATTCCATGATAACACATTTTTCTGAGGCCTTCTGCCAAACAGTTCATGTGCCTTGTCTACACTTCCACATTTTGCATATCCTACAATCATGGCATTCCATGAGATGACATCTCTTTGAGATATTCTGTCAAACAGTTTACGTGCCTTTGTCTATACTTCCACATTTTGCATACATGTCTACCAGGCAGTTGCAACTACATCTGACAAAATTCTTCTTATCATTTATCCTTCGATGGATGTCCATATGCTATTCCAAAGCTCCCATTTTGGCACAGGCAGGGAGGATGCTGACAAAGGTTGCGGAGTCTAGCTTTACACCTGCCAATTGCATTGCTTGAAAGTTTCTAAAGCCTTTTCAACAAATCCATTTTCTGCATATCCTACGATCATGGTCGTTTCTGTACGCTGCACTAAACACATTCGATGATGAGTTTGAATTTGATTTGTTGGGCGGGAATCCAGTAGCTGTTAAGGAACAGAAACGGGCTTATAGCTTAGAGTGTGCTGTTTAAACCCAGCCATATTAGACATGACATTTTCTTTAAAAAAAGGAATTCGACGCATCCGTCTACTATCCCAGGCCGGAATTTATATGGGCGTTTACCTGAAAGCACAACGATTCAAGCGAATAACGTATTTCAGAGGCTTCTGTGTTGCGTTCATTTGAAGGCTTGTAGTAGGCGTACGCTACCAGATAAAAACGTTGCCCCATCCATTTTCTAAATAATAGAGTAGCTGCAACAAACTAAAAGCACACACAATATTGCACGAAGAGGCACAATATTGGAGGAAGAGGTTTAAGATGAAAACCCAACAGCAACCATTCTTCCATTCTGCTCAATCCCTTCCTACTTTGAACCCTTCTTTTTTCCCATGGCTGACTGTCTTTTTCTATGCGGCAAAGATTAGTTATGGTGAACTGCAACGTGAACAAGATCAGAGTAGTTAATTTTATACTTATCCCATGGTCCCATGGGGTTGCATAAATCAATTTTTTTCTTAAAATTAAGTAGTTTGGAGAGGTGACATGCAAATTTTTAATTATATACAAAGGATAATTTAGAATCTTTCCCTAGTTTAGTGGAGCAAATACTTATGCCATGGTCTCATGGAGCTACATAAATCAATTTTTTGCTTAAATTTAAGTAGTTGGAGGGGTCCCATGCAAATTTTTAATTATGTAACTAAAGGATAATTTAGAAGCTTTCCCTATTTTAGTGGAACAAATACTTACCCCACGGTCCCATGGAACTGCATAAATCATTTTTTTCTTCTTTAAATTTAAGCAATTGGAGTGGTCCCATGCAAATTTAGAATCTTTCCCTATTTTAGTGAAGCATCTATTACTTAGGAAATTAAAATATGCTATGGAAAAAAAGGGGGCTAAAAATAAGGAACACTTGTATAATTAGAAAAATGCTGCACACATTTCTTTCCCTCCTTTTTCACATTTCCCTCCAATTTTTCCCTCCAAAAGATTTATGAAAATTTTATTTAAAAAAAATTATACAATCATCTTAAAATTAGCATAAAAATTAAATATTCATAGGACCACTAGCTCCACAAATAACTCCTTAAAAAGTTGAGCAGTGTTGCTAGCCAATTTGACAATGATCAATGGCCAAATTATATAACATAACAAGAACTTTTATAAAGATAGGAGAGTGCTTTTCTTACTTTTAACTTGCCTTTTCCCTTTTCTCTCTCTTAGGCACACTTTTAGACCTCCACTACCAATTTCTCATATGCTTTCACTTTGAAACTTGTTCTCAACACCTCTACGGTGTAGTTTTATCACTTAATGCACTTTTTCATGTTCAAAATTTGCAATATTCTCATGGGCACTTTTTCCTTAAACATTGATGTTGAGTTTTGACATTTGAGTGAACAAGTGCTCTTTGAAGTCATTTAAGTGACTTTTGTTCTAATTTATCATTAATATAAAAAAGTTATACACTTTTTCAATTAATATCTAACAAAAATCCCCCTTCCATTTTGATGGACATCCATACTCTCTTCTAAAGCTCCCATTTTGGCACAGGCAAGGAGGATGTTGGCTTTACAACTGCTAATTTCATTTGCTTGAAAGTTTCTAAAGCCTTGTCAATCAATACATTTTCTGCATATGGCATTCCATGAGACCACATTTCCTTGAGGTGTTTTGTCAAACAATTCACATACCTTGTCTATGTTTCCACATTTTGGATACATGTCTACCAGAGCAGTCGCAGCTATAACATTTGACAAAATTCCTCTATCCTTAATGCTTTGATGGATGTCCATACCCTGTTACAAAGCTCCCAAAACAACTCCCACTTGGCACAGGCTGGGAGGGTGCTGGCAAAGGTTTCTGGCTTTACACCAGCCAATCACATTTGCTTGAAAGTTTCTAAATCCTTTTATAATAAAACCATTTTGTGAATATCCTGCAATTAGGCGATTCCACGAGAACACATTTCTTTGAGGCATTCTTTCAAACAGTTCATGTACCTTGTCTACACTTGCACATTTTGCATATCCTGCAATCATGGCATTCTATGAGAGGTATTCTATCAAATAGCTCATGTGCCTTGTCTACATTTCCACATTTTGCATATCATGCAATCATGGCATTCCATGAGAGAGATTCTATCAAATAGTTCATGTGCCTTGTCTACACTTCAACATTTTGCATACATGTCTACCAAGCAGTTGCAACTACAACATCTGACAAAATTCCTCTTATCATTTATCCTTCGATGGATGTCCATACGCTATTCCAAAGCTCCTATTTTGGCACAAGCACGGAGGTTATTGACAAAGGTTGCGGAGTCTAGCTTTACACCTGCTAATTGCATTTGTTTGAAAGTTTCTAAAGCCTTTTCAACAAATCCATTTTTTGCATATCCTGCAATCGTGGTATTTCATGAGACCACATTTCTTTGAGGCCTGAGGTTTGGCGCAAGCTCGTAGTATGCTGACAAATTTAAATTGATAGAGTTGGAGACTTGTTTGTTCTGTATGCTACACTAAACACATTCGATGATTTTGAATTTGATTTGTTGGGCCAGAATCCAGTGCTGTTAACTACAACGGAACAGAAACGAGCTTGGTGAAAGAAAATACTAAGCGGGCCCACATGTGCCACCTAAGCGGTCAAAGCTTAGAGCTTAGAGTGTGTTGTTTAAGTCCACTCTACTTAAATATCATCCATTTCAATGGTCAAATAATCAATAGGGATTTTACATCTCATTCACAACAAAAAGTGGTAAATAATTGTCTTATTTTTATTGGCCAAAATTGACCTTTGATTGTTGAAGTGGGTGATATTTAAGAACAACTGTTTAAGTCTAGCCCTCTTAGAATAAGAGTATTTCAGAGGCTTCTGTGTTGAGCATTCATTCATTTGAAGACTTGTAGTAGGTGTACGCTATTAGATAACAGTGATTCACCATCCATTTTCTAAATAATAGAGTAGCTGCAACAAACTAAAAGCACACACAATATTGCAGGAGGAGGCACAATATTGGAGGAAGAGGTTTAAGATGAAAACCCAACAGCAACCATTCTGCTCAATCTCTTCCTACTTTGAACCCTTTTTTTTGGCCCATGGCTAACTGATTTTTTTATGCAGCAAAGATTAGTTATGGTGAACTGCAACATGCCACATTTTTTGTGATATTTCTTTCATGTGAGTACAACTTGTTAATTTGGTAGAATATTAATCCCATGGTTCTATGGGGGTGTATAAATCAATTTTTTGTTTAAATTTAAGTAGTTGGAGTGGTCCCATAATTATAAGTCTAAATGATGATTTAGAATCTTTCCCTATTTTAGTAGTTATTCTTTAAGAAAATAAAATATGTTGTGGAAAAAATAGGGGCTGAAAATAAACAACAATTGCATAATGGGAAAATTGCCACCTAGCTGCACACATTTCTCTCCCTCCATTTTCACATTTGCCTCCAATTTTTCCCTCCAAATAATTTATGAAATTTTATTTTTTTTTAAAAGTACAAAGTTACACGTGGTGTGGTGTGTGTTTTATCACTATGCACATGAACAAGATTAGAGTAGTTAGTTTTATACTTATCCCATGGTCCCATGGGGTTGCATAAATCAAATTTTTTTCTTAAATTTAAGCAGTTTGGAGTGGTGCCATCCAAATTTTTAATTATATATAAAGGATAATTTAGAATCTTTCCCTATTTTAGTGAAGCAAATCCTTAACCCATGGGGTTACATAAATCAATTTTTTACTTAAATTTAAGTAGTTGGAGTGGTCCCATGCAAAATTTTAATTATGTAACTAAAGGATAATTTAGAATCTTTCCCTTTTTTAGTGGAACAAATAATTACCCCACGATCCCATGGACCTACATAAATCATTTTTTTCTTAAATTTAAGCAATTGGAGTAGTCCCATGCAAATTTAGAATCTTTCCCTATTTTAGTGAAGCAGTTATTGCTTAGGAAATTAAAATATGCTATGGAAAAAAGGGAGGAGCAAAAAATAAGCAACAATTGGCACACATTTCTTTCCCTCCTTTTTCACATTTCCCTCCAATTTTCCCTCCAAATGATTAATGAAAATTTTATTTAAAAAAATTATATAGTCAAGAAATGACTACTTAAAATAAGCATAAAAATTAAATATTCATAAGACCACTAGCTCCACAAATAACTCCTTAAAACGTTGAGCAGTGTTGCTAGCCAAAATAAGCTAAGCAACCGCATGGGACCCTGCCCTTACTCTTGACAATGATTGCCCAAAAGATGAGATAATCGCAACACCCTCCTCTCCTATCCTACTCAGATGTCGATTACCCAAACTCATCACAAATATTTACACACTAAACACTAGTCGATATGAAAATGAAAACTAGGACAAACTTATATCATCTAAGAAAACTAGGACAAACTTATCAAGGCAGTCTCTGAAAATGAGATTCATGAAAGTGGTTGGTGCATTAGTCAACCCAATGGTAACACAGTAAACTCATAATGACCATATCTTGTTCTAAATGCAGTCTTGTGAATATCTTCATCTTTTATATAACTAGCTCTTCTAGGAAATTTACTATTAAACTTGGAAATGGGACAAACTACACCATCCAGTCACAGTGAACTAACAATGCACTAGATGCAGGTGCACTACCTTGGCCAAAGGATTTGAATATGATTAGCGTTGTGTCAATGCAAATAGTAAGTTCACCCACCCCAACTCGACTTGAATTAATCGCAATCCTACAGTTACATATGTATATGTATAATATAATAACCATGATAATCTCTTGGTTTTCAACTCATCATGCTTTAACGCATGGCAGTTAGGTTTACTTCTCACTTTTGGGCTCTTAGAGTCACTTCCGCCCATGTGTTAGAGGAATGGGATTCTAACTTAACGGTTAATCGGTTAATGCTATTAGTTTATCGGTTGAGTTTTAAGCTGGTCCTCTGCTTAAAATTATCCGGTCAAGAGAGGACACTAAACTAACAAAATAAGCTCAGGAGTGGTTTATCAATTAACTATTTATCGAGTTCCAGTAATCATAGACCCAGTGTTAAAGTTTAAGTTCTCCTACAAGTCTTCTTCGACCTACCGAATCCTCGACATAGCATAAACTTAATATTCTTCCAATCATTTAGCAATAGAACACCACACAATCCTAGACTTCTCAGCAGTCATTTACTTGTTTCCCTAGAGCGTCATACGTCGGATGACTAGACCTATGTAGCTATGTCCACTTACCATAAGAAATAAATTGGTTGAGTGGAGAGAACATTACAGTTTGAGTCTTGGTCGACTGTCAGCAAGAAAGGTATCCTCAACTATAGTTGTCTATTGTCGGTCGATGTTAGAACATCACTGCTTAGCTTGCCGACTATATGTTTGGTCTTGTGATATCAAATAGTAACTAGTTATATGAAAGACTTAAAGAATGTGTAACCCGTCGATAAAATGGGAAACAATGGTGAGAAATATATGTCGTTTGTTGTGTAACTACTCGGTCTACCATAAGTTAAGAGTCTATAATAGCTTAGTGAAATAGAGATATTCCTTTCATGCTGTGAAAGTTAACTTGTTTTAGACCATCTTAATAGTGAATATAATTCATTCTGCTTTAATATCATTCATATTGATGTGTCACTGTAAGAGGGTTTTAGAAACGTTATATGGTTTAAAACATTCGACATGTTAAGTAATGAAGTTCTAGAGCAGACTCAATGGGTCAATAGTTAAGTGTTAAATTAAAGCTTACGTGCTTTCTTCTCCTAAAAGAAATAACAATTTAGGATTGTTAAATGATTGGAATGATATTAAGTTTATGCTATGTCAAGGATTTGGTAGGTCGAAGAAGACTTGTAGGAGAACTTAAACTTTAACACTGCGTCTATGATTACTAGAACTCGATAAATGGTTAATTGATAAACCACTCTTGAGCTTGTTTTGTTAGTTTAGTGTCCTCTCTTGACAGGATAATTTTAAGCAGAGGACCAACTTAAAACTCAACCGATAAACTAATAGCATTAACCAATTAACCGGTAAGTTAGAATCCCATTCCTCTAACACATGGGCAGAAGTGACTCTAAGAGCCCAAAAGTGAGAAGTAAACCTAACTGCCATGCGTTAAAGCATGATGAGTTGAAAACCAAGAGATTAGATGGAGCTCATGTTTTGGCCCATAAGTTTGTTCAAGAAGTGTTTAGATTGCATGGGGTACCTGAAAAGATTATATCCGATAGAGATGCTCGAATAACCTCCTAGTTTTGGCAAACTTTATTTTCAGCACTAGGGACTAAACTCAATGTGAGCACCGCTTATCATCCTGAAACTGATGGACAAACAAAAAGGGTTAACCAGGTCCTAGAGGATCTACTAAGAATGTATTGCATGGACTAGCAATACAGATGGGAAGAATATTTACCTCTTGTTGAATTTGCCTATAATAATTCCTATCATTCTGCCATTAAGATGGCACCGTTTGAAGCATTATATGGAAGGAAATGCAGAACTCCTATAAGCTGGGACAAGCTGGAAGATAGGATAAACATTGGTCCATAAATGCTAGCAGATATGGAAGAAAAAGTGAAAATGATTAGGAAAAGGTTGGCGGAAGCCAATGATAGGCAAAAAAGTTATGCAGATCACAAACGGGTGCCTAGACAATTTTCTATTGGAGAGAAAGTTCTTTTGTGAGTGAAACACCATAAAAGCTCAATCAAGTTTGGTAAATCATCAAAGATGGCTTCCTGATATGTCAGACCTTTTGAAGTCCTTGAGATTATCAATCTAGTGGCCTACAAAATTGCTCTACCTCCAGCCTTGTCTAAAATGCATAATGTTTTTCATGTTTCTTACCTAAAGAAATATTTTATAGGTAATGACCACATTCTTAAATGGAATTCTTTACAGATACGAGAGTCAAGAGTGGTTGTGATCAAGCCACTCAAGGTACTCGAAATGAGTAAACTCCAGTTGCATAATCGACAGGTCTTACAATGCAAAATTCAGTGGGACCAATATGGCAAGGATAGCGCTAGTTGGGAAGACTATAATGACATCCACCAAAGATTTCCTTATCTTTTCAAAAACATTAATGTAAACTATAAAAGCTTGTTTTTATGTTAAAATTTTGCTTGATAAACTCAATCATCGGGGACGATGATTCTATAGGGGAAGGATATGTTACATCCCCTTTTTGGATTCAGTATTACTATTTACTTTTTTCTTAAATAGTGCAGCCATGTGAATATGTTTAACATCATGGAAAATGATATTATGATTAGAAAAGATTAATTTTATGAAATCATGGATTTTTACTTGAGTATGATCAATTTGATGTTATGAATTAAAAATGTCTTTTCGATATGAAAATGAAATGATTTGATGTAAATGTGTTTTGATCAGAACATTGGTACTCTGACCACAAATTGTATGTGAGATTGTTAATGGCAGGAATAGATGGAACATGTTCACCAAGAAGCAAGAAGAAGAGAAGGTATCTTCGAGAAAGAGAGAATAGACTCTGGAATACCAATGGGTGTTTGCCACTAAGAATGAACATTAGGTAGATAAACCTAGTTGCCTTGAGATAAGTATTGATTTTGGTTAAGTCAATTTTGGATGAGAATGTCAAGGATTATAAGAGTATGTCACTCTTCCTTACGTAGTTGTCGTGATGAGTTTGGGTAATCGACATCTGTGTCGTAATACTCTGAATCATGTCACCAAATATGGACAACAGATATATATATACACTTGAGAATGAGTTGTATGTTGTGTCTTGTTTAGTGGTTCGATGTGAAAGTTGATAGTAGTGCATAAAAGTCGACCACAAACTTCGTTATTGAGTTTGCACTCCAATCGTCGTCATCATCATAAAGCTCTATGAGCGTATGATGTAAACGTTTAATTACAGATTTCGAAGGATGTAGAATTATTTCTATTGTGGGATATCGTCATATAATAAAAAGGTTTAAATAATGTTTTAAACCTATGAGATCGTCAAGTGTAATACCATTGGTCATATTGTAATGGTAATATATAAAATCATATTTATATATTTAAATAGTCATTAAGAAACAATTCTTATATTCTTTAATGGTGCTAGTAAACGGGCAATAGCTCAAAGGGTTTTACTCAAGTCGTTATTTTATGGTGTCTTTTGTTCCATAACGTTTTATTCATTCTCGAGCTTTAAACTAAAATGATTGATCGTCAGCTCAACAATCACCCCATGTCGTGCAACCAATCTCAGCTCAAGAATCTGATAAAGATAGTGTGGCATTATGTCTAAAACAAAAAACTGCCACCTCATCAACTGATAGCTCTACCTTGTGAATAAGCTGCAAGGATAGTGGAGGATAAAACTAATTTTGTGTTAGTGGTCGCGGGAAGGAGGATAGATGGATAGCCGAGCTTGGTAGTTACCAAGTAGATAGCCATGCGAATTAGTTAGGGAGAAGTTAGTTTTCATTTGGACTGTTCTAAAGGGTAGAGAAAGACAGTTTTAGAAGACAGTGAGGAGGAGCTGATAGGAGGCAAAGAGGAAAGAGCATGTGTTTGAGTGCGGACTGAACAAGCTTTGGACCAGGTTTAACAGTCACCGAAATCTTTCCTACAGGTTTCCATCTGTTCTCTCATACTACACTATCATGATCAAATTGGAATGCCATAATAAGAACGACACCATCATGTAATAAGAAGAATTTAGTGTCTTTTCTAATGATGTATTGTGTGGTCTGATTACGCTTTAAAAGACTTGTGTTTTACACTTTAAATAAACGTAAACAATGTTATTTCCTTGAGCAATAGAACACCTGTAAAAGCCCTCAAATCCATCACAAAAGTAAAACAAAGTAAAAAGAAGTAATAATTCACTTAAATACAACATCACAAGAAACGAAAGTAAAATGATGTATACAATCCGCTTAATTACAATATTTAATCAAAAACAATAACTTCATCAAGAAGAATCAAGAGTCAATAAATCTTCACAAAGAAAATCTCATCGATATCAAACAAATAAGTCTTTAAATCTTACATATTCACGAGCTAAATCCAGGTAATATGCACTATGAATCAATATACATAAATCCTTTGGCAACATGTCATAATACATCCAAATAGGTACAACAGCAAGTACATCAATGAATAACAAATCAACACTCTCCAGCTGCACGAACCAAGTGGTCCACCACCTACAAGCTGAGAGACGGGAACATGGCTCAGGTGCTTTTCCACCCAACCATGAAGTATTTACACTTCCCCGGATCCCTTCATGACATGAAGGAAACCCAGCCCTGCACGAAATGTATAGCTACCTGATAACAACTGTAGGAGGGAACACCCGATGCAAGCCTGGTCTAAATGTGCAATTCTAAAATGAAAAGCAAATTGACTAACAACAGGATGTGGCAGAGATATACATAATAAGTTTTGCTAGACGAAATAAACATCTTTTTCAATGGCATTCCAATTAGATCTAATCATTTCAGGTAACCTGGACAATTCCCGAAAAGAGGAAAAGCCATCTTTGATATATCCACAATGGCATCCAAGACCAGAAAGCAACCTAATACATTATTATCTACCTCTTTCCCAAAGAAGCAATAAAGGAATAAAATAAAGGAAATAAATCGAAAATCACTTATGACCACCTCTAATCCCTTTCCAGCATTAATAAAGAAAGAACACTTTTCGATCAAACAGAAATGAAGATCACAATGAATCCTTTTTAAAAGCAATAATCTGATTATATTCTCAATCATATTTCCATGGTTTAAATAAATTGTTGAAACTAATGATTTACTTCACAACCAAATACTGTTTCATAATCCAAGCAATAAAATAAAATGGTGTTTGACTACTCCACACTCATACAATAAGGTTTCATACATACTTGTGTCAACTTTTATTTCTATCTTTCCTCCAGATCAAGTAAATAAATAATAGAATAGAACAATCAATGTTTCCCTATAAATCATTTCACATTCCTTTTAACAAAACATCAATCAGGAAATATAAGCTATGAATAAATCCACTAATTCAGTCATTCACTTCTTTCAATAATAATCAATTTAATTCACAATTTTGCCTTCCTGTCATTTATGTGATAGGAGGTTTCTAAAACACCTTTAAATAATTAAAACAGTCTTCATGTCACTTATGCGACAGGAAGTTAATTTAAACGTAATAACACTTCAAACAAACTTTCTGTCGCTATGGTGACAGGAACTGCTACAAAAACTAAAACAACGAATAGGAACAAGTAATTCATTTGAACTGCATGCTAAAGAATAAGACTTTTATTCTATCGACTTGATTTTGCCAATATGTTGTTTATTCAGTTTAACAGTTTTGTTGTCATTTATTTTTATCTATCCAAAGGAACATTATTGTTGTCTAACTTCGGAAGTCTACTATTCAATCATACAGAGGTCGTTTTTTTTTGTCTATTGTTATCTCAGCTAATGCATAAATGCAAAATGCAGTCATAAGATAAGTTTACCAAAACAACAGAAAGCTTATTTCAAGAGGTTCATTTATCTAACAAAGAGGAGGTCGATTTACTTAGTTTTTCTCTCATTTCGGCCAGCATGATAATAAAATACAGTCACAAGATCATGCTACAGGAACCTACAATTTTTGTCTAAGTTTGATCTCAGCCATCATACAGAGAAGAAATGCGAGTTGAATCATTTTATCAGTCATTTAACAACGATCTATTAAGTAATGTAAGCATAAGAAAAATACCCGGAGTTTATTCCTGAAAGAAGATGGCGATTCTGCCTTGGTTGCTCACGTTTTGCTCCATTCGCTGCCCCATCCAAACACGTCATATTCCTCTGTAAAAACACTTAACCAAAACTACGAATTTCTTAAAACTATTTCTGGGTTTTGTTTTTCTCTTCTCCAGCTTTTCGGAACATTTTTCAGTTTTAAATTTTGTTTTGATATGAGCAAGTTATCGCTATTTTTTTATCACTGTTCCTGATTGGCTTTGAAAACGTTTATTTTTTTTATTTTTTATTTTTCCAAAATCTCCTCTTGATTTTTGGCATGAATTCTTTTAGGTTTTTAAATTTCTTTTTGATAACTCTAGATTGATTTGTTTTGCATGAGGTTTTCAATAAATAAAATACTAAAGACTCTTAATTTTTCTTATTTGAAGTTAGAGTAAACAACTTAATTAACCTACTGTCACGTGCATGACAATAAGTTATTTTTAATTCTCTTTATTTAAGACTCCAAATATAATAATGATATTATTAATATAATTTAACTATTTAAAACACAATTACTTCAAATAACTCAAGAATTGAAATAATAGAGCATTATATCTATCATAATTTAATATAATTATTTAAATCTAATTAATATATTGTCTCCCAAACATCCATACTCATTAAATAGAAAAACATCTATTATTATTTATTTGTATATATAAAATACAACCATAGATACATATATTCACTATTTAAAAATACAATACATTATTTAAAATATAATTCGAGAAGATAGGAATTTATGTAATCAAATCATGCATTCGAAAAAGATTTCATAACGATTGAAAACACAATATTTTTGAAATATTAAACCATCAATCACACTTATTAACCACACATTGATGCATAAAATAAACCATTCAAAAATGCATATGAAACTACGTGAGTGTGTGATTGCATCGGAGTTAACCATCCCAAACAGTTCTTGCCAAGTGGCTAGAACATTTCTACCTCAGCCATGCTCTCGTCTTCGACGAGTATCTGCATCTAATTGCACTCAACTT
The DNA here is from genome assembly GCA_027924645.1 of Cunninghamia lanceolata. NCBI lineage: Eukaryota > Viridiplantae > Streptophyta > Pinopsida > Cupressales > Cupressaceae > Cunninghamia > Cunninghamia lanceolata. Next base: position 2,514,063 of record BSBN01001394.1, on the reverse strand, counting down.
GACGTCAATAGGTTAGTATCTCAAAACATAGCCGAAGCAAATCACTGCATTAATATTCCATATTAAAAATAATTCTAAATTTCGTCAATTAACTCATAATGATTACATCCACGTAAGAAAAATTACTTAGAGTAAAATCAATCACGATAATTGTTCACTAATCTAGAATAATTGTATTGTCCATAAAAACGAGACGTGACAACACCACGCAGTCCTAGACTTCTCAGCAGTCATTTACTTGTTTCCCTAGAGCATCATACGTCGGATGACTAGACCTGTGTAGCTATGTCCACTTACCATAAGAAATAAATTGGTTGAGTGGAGAACACATTACAGTTTGAGTCTTGGTCGATTGTCAGCAAGAAAGGTATCCTCAGCTAAAGTTGTCTATTGTCGGTCGATGTTAGAACATCACTGCTTAGGGCTAATGAGTCCACTAAGTTGATTAAGAATCAACATTATGTAGGTAGCTAATGATTTGATTTACTGTGCCAGGATGGTACGTCTCAAGAAGACTGCAAGGAAGTCCTTCCTTGGTAAGGAACGTTACCTACAAGCTAAGCAGAGACGTCTTGCGATGATTAAGACTATTGAGAAAATGAATGATGAAAATGACATTTGGCTAGATGATACGAAAACCTTTGCCAATGCCCTGACACGACTCAAACAAATGAAAAGAGAACTCCTAGAGACATCTAGGATGGCAACTCAAATTATGGTCAATTCCTGCCCTATTAGTGTACTAATGATCACCAGGGATTCCTGTATACCACCTAGAGCTGAAATCATTGTACTATCATCTGATAGTGAATCTGAGGGTTATACACCCCGTGAATATGTGTCGGACAATGAATCCGAAGGTTACAACCCTCTTGTAAATACTGAGTGAAACATGAAATGTGTTTATCCTTAAAGAATGTACATACTATTGTGCAAAATATTATAAAGACAATTTTGCTTGAGAATAATTATGGTTATGAGCAAATGTTATGTTTTGATAATATTTTAAATGATAAATCAAAGAATTGATTAGTACTTGTTAAAACAAGTGAGAAAATAAATAAACATGGATCAATCAGAGTTTAATGAGAGAGAAGATCGGGAAGGTCACAACTCTCAGGCCAACTCCACCGATAAATTGGACAGAATTCTTAATATGCTTGCCAAAACTAAGGAAAGGTTGGGCAAATTGGAAAAGAAAGTGAATGAAACTGGGAATACCGAGGGTGAAAATGAGTATTCTAATAATGCGAGTAAAAGTAGGCAACGAGATCATTAGAATACTCATTTTCACCCTTGATATTCCCAGTTTCATTCACTTTCTTTTCCAATTTGCCCAACCTTTCCTTAGTTTTGGCAAGCATATTAAGAATTCTGTCCAATTTATCGGTGGAGTTGGCTTGAGAGTTGTGACCTTCCTGATCTTCTCTCTCACTCTCTCATTAAACTCTGATTGATCCATGTTTATTTGTTTTCTTACCTATTTTAACAAGTACTAATTAGTTCTTTGATTTATCATTTAGAATATTATCAAAACATAACATTTGCTCATAACCATAGTTATTCTCAAGCAAAATTGTCTTTATTATATTTTGCACAACAGTATGTACATTCTTTAAGGATAAACACATTTCATGTTTCACTCAGTATTTACAAGAGGGGTGTAACCTTCGGATTCATTGTCCGACACATATTCATAGGGTGTATAACCCTCAGATTCGCTATCAGATGATAGTACAATGATTTCAACTCTAAGTGGTATACGGGAATCCCTGGTGATCATTGGTACACTAATAGGGCAGGAATTGACCATAATTCGAGCTGCCATCCTAGATGTCTCTAGGAGTTCTCTTTTCATTCGTTTGAGTCATGTCAGGGCATTGGCAAAGGTTTCTGTATCATCTAGTCAAATGTCATTTTCATCATTCATTTTCTCAATAGTCTTAATCATCGCAAGACGTCTCTACTTAGCTTGCAGGTAACGTTCCTTACCAACGAAGGACTTCCTCGCAGTCTTCTTGAGACGTACCATCCTGGCACAGTAAATCAAATCATTAGCTACCCGCATAATGTTGAATCTTAGTCAACTTAGTGGACTCATCAGCCCTAGTGCTGAACCTGGTTAGCTCTGGAGGCACTTTTATTAAATTTTTTATATTTATGCATAGTTATTTATGTAAATTGAAAATTGATATATTTGTTAAAAGACAAATAATATTTTTATCTATGTGGATGATGCATAATTTAAGTGGTTTTTTAATTTAGTGAAAAAGTAATGTGCCTTGAGCATTATTCATTGGTAAACTTTAATAGCATTTATTATTCCGCCTCTATGAGTCAATAAATAAACCCATATCAATGCAAGAAATTATTTTTTCTAAAGTCACCAATACAATCATAATTAAAATCATAGTAATTCTTAAGCTTTGAATTGTGGATGGTATTTCTATGCATTTAGATAGATACAAAGAGAAAAGTAATGTCCCTTTGAGAACATTGTATCAATCCTAGTTTGATTTTTATGTCACTAAGAGACTTGTAGTAAAAGCATACTTTTATAAATAAAAATTGCTCTTCAGGTAAGCTCCTATGACTAGGGGAATTAGTTCATCAAAGTCACATGGGATCAAACCTAGATGAGTAAGCATACAGTTATAAATTAGAAGTCATTCTTTGGTTAAGTTGCTATGAGTAAGGGAATCACTGTCAAAATCACACGAGGTTGAACTTGGCCCAAATCAAAAGTCATTCTTCGGTTAACCTACTATGAGTAGGGGAATCAATCCATCAAAGTCACACATAATTGAACTTGGATGAATATGCATACATTTATAAATTAGAAGTCTTTCTTGATTAAGCTACTGTGAGTAGGGCAATCAGTTTGTCAATCACAATACAACATAGCAGGCTACGTAGAGTGGTTTGTGCACAAGTTGTTCCATCTCTCTATTTCATGTTAAGGAAATTAATGAAGCCCATTTCTTTCTTAAATATTGATTGAACTAGCTTTCACTTAAGGAACTCAAATTTTTAAATTGTGTAAGGTGTAGATTTATTCCCAAGAACTTGGAGTGCATGTACACCATGTACAAGAGAACTATTTGAACCACTTTAAGCATTTTTACATGGATTTTAATTCCAACACACCCATAAGGTATATTCATGTTGAGATCAAATATGATACCATAATTCAAACAAGATAGAATTTAGTTCAAATAAATTATTAAAGATTTAGTTCTAATAAATTTCAAATGGATAAAATTTCAGCTATGATACATGAATTTTAGTTCCAGTTATTCTTCAACTATTTTGCTATAAAAATTATTGCACTAATATCCATCCTACAAACAATTCATTAATAAATTGCATGAGTTTTGTATCATTTTCCATGTAATTAAGAAATTGACTATGGAAAAATTGTCTACCTCTAAAGAGTTTTAATATATATATGAATGCACATTGCACTATGTGCAAGTGAATGTACACCTATACAAACAAGCTATACTAAGCATAACCTATTCCATTTACTAACAAAAACAACATCAAGATTGAGCATAAGGATTAAAACAAAGCTAATAAAAGCATAAAAGAAAGCTCTCACCAACACCAATCCTTGTTGCACCCAAGTGGTGGTTGTGCACAAAAGGATTATTACGTCGAGAGGTGTTCCTACATTCACAACATGGGTGGAGTTGAAGAGTTCAAAGATTCTAAGATTCTGTGTAATTTTATAAGATTCCAATCTAAAATTAAAATAAATAAGATTCCAATCTAACAACAAAACAAAAAATTAAAATTTGGTTTTTATTTTTTTATTTTTTCCAATTTCATTTTTGGTTCCATAATTTTTATGATTTTCTTATTATCAATTTCTTTTTAAATCACCAAAAATATCAAACAAAAAAAATTGAAAAATAAAAAATAAAAAAGATGGAAAAAATATACTATGGAAAAGAGATATCCCTGGGCGTACTCAAGAGATATCCTTCTCAAGGCGCCTATTTTTTTAATCAATTTATCACACATAGGTGGAAATATGCACCTCGGAAGGATATCTCTTGATGTACTTTAGATATATATTTTTAATATAGGTATACTAGTTATTGTTGAGAGATGTTAAGTGCTTAAATTGGTAGCATAACATTGCATTCAAGAGTTGTGTTGTGAAGGGTCCAATTTATAGATTTTTGAATGAGTGGATGAAGGAATATGATTGATTGGAGAGATCAATGGTTTAGGATGCTTGAGAGGATTGGAGGAATGAAGGACTTCCAAGTGGCACCTTGTGGTAGGTGCACAAGTGGAGGTCCAAGATTCAAGGGGAATCAAGGGTGAATGATTGTTTTGGAGAAAGTGGATGGAGGAGATCCAAAAAATAGATTTTTGGGGTGTTATGCAAATCCTTGCCCATGCCTAGGTACCAATCATGTACAAATTAAAAAATTGACCCATGTACAGTTTAAACCTTGTGCAAGATTTGCCTTGATTAATCATACTTTGAAATGTGCAAATGATTAGCTAGGTTGATGATTAAAATTAGTCAACTAAAGATTGGGTGGATAACATAGGAATTAAATAAATAGGATGTATTTATTTAATTTTTGGAATGGGGAGGATGAACCTTTGGACTATAGATGAACTTGATGAGAAGGATTTATTAATTAAATAAATAATTAGTTTATTAATTAAATAAATAATTAGTTTATTAATTAAATAATTTAAAATTATTTAATTAATATTAGTAGGAAATATTAGAATAATTAATTAAATAAATAGGATTTATTTAATTAATTATAGCATAATGATAAGGGGATGAGCTGGTGATGATCATTTAATGGTGTGAGATGATTTTAGGTGTTTATATACACTAATCACACATTCTCATGCCATATCTACTTGTAGATTGCAAATGACAATGGTCATATAGAGCCTCCAATCACAAAATGCCTAGATGGGTTCAAATGGAACATGATTTTCATTTCTATGCTTGATTATAACTTGGATATTTCCATTAGGTCTTAGCCATGAATAGGTGCTATTCTTTCTAATCTTTGTAAACTTTACACCTAGCTTGGTGGCCATGACATGGGTAAGTGGCATGAACTTAGGAGTTTCATCAATCTGGGAAGCAATATGCATTTAAAACCTTGATGACTACATAACTAATTTTCAAGTAGGAAATCAAACAAACAGAATTGTTGCTAGACTTGATGGGTTCTCTTAAGCAATTGAAGCTTGAATGATATCCTATTTACAAATAAGAAATACTAGATGTTGCTTGTGGCCACCAACGTAATGCTTAATACACAAATGATCTTGTGGTATTTGCAAAGTATAATTAGAAAAAAATGGTTCATTGGCCACAAGTCTAAAGATTATCATGTTGCGCTCCCATAGTTTACAATCAACTCTTTTAAATGCTTCATTTCAAATATGATAGGAACTTAAAACATGCTCACTAGTAGTCATCATGTTAATATCAAAAAATTATCAACATGCCTATTGAACCTATCGGTCCAATTGCTAGTTATTGTTACATTTGTGAGGCTTTTGATGTAATAAAGATATAAGATCACATTTATTAAAGGCATTTATTTATGTTTGACGACTCTACCTTGTCCCAAAGCTTCCATTTTGGCATGTGTTGGTAGGACATTCACAAAGGTTGCTAAAATTTGGATTTAAAACTATCAAAAACATTTAATTTAAAATATTCAATGCCTTTTGTGCATTTCCAACACATTATTGTGGTTAGTGAGTTAACATTTCATGAACGTTGATTATTCTAAGACAATCTGCATATGCAACTAGAAACTATAGTTTAACCCTAGTTCTTTGTACACTAGCACTTCAAGTGCTTAGATGTATGATTAAAATCCATCCCATATATTATTTATGTATAAATGGGATTAACAAGATATTATGTCAAGGATGATGTTTATGTTGAAATTCTCACTATCTAAATTGATTTCTAGTTAGATGGTGGGATTTTTAAGTGGACTTGCAAGTCAACAATTAACTTGTAAACCTGTCTCATGTCTAAAAATAATTTTACTTTGCCATTGAGCCATCTTTAGTGCACCATAAATACATCTTAAAAATAAAGTATATTTTTTTAAAAAAATGGTTGATAATGTAACTTGGGAGGCAAGAAACATATTGATGATCCTTGTGGTTTACTATAATGAGTGAACCTAGCCCCAAATTCCCATCCTTAATACCTTCACCTAGAAATAAAGATCTCTAATTAGACCATTGTATCCTAAATCCATCAAATCAAGCAAGAGTCCCATTAATAGTATACAAGAAAGACAAACAATATCTATCTGTAGAATTAAAAGTGAAAGGGTTTTCTACAATGAAAGCAACCACAAACAACATTTTCACATTATAGAAGCATCATTTTCTTTTCGGAGGGAAATTGCATGGGCAATGGAGGATGGAGTCTTTAATTCTAATGAAAGAGCATCTAGGCCCACATATAATCTTGCACACCCAAAAATATTGTCTAGTCAATTTTTGGCTTTTTGTTCTAACCATTGTGTGTTTCAAGTTCTTTTGTCTTTTGCTAGGTGTGGGTTTCACCTACATCTATAGAAAATTCTTTTAATCTCCTTGTTTGCTAGGACCCAAACAATTGTCTTTTTTTCCTAGAGATTTTTATTGTTGGTTGATTTTTGGGGCCCACATATTATCTTATTCCTTAGTGCTAAACGTGGAGACAAATCTCAAAATTTGTTTTTACCCCTTTGCTAAGGGTTGGTTTTTCTTGGGACTCACCATATTTTTGGTGCCACTTTTTAGTATTTGTTGGGTCCCACAAATCTAAGTGCTACCGAGATTTCTTATTTACTATCCATTTATGATTTTGGTCCCCTAAGGGATTGTCATAGGACCCACTATTCAAATTGATGCACTAAGAATTTTTCTATCCTAGTCAATAATTGATATTCCTCCTAGGTGGGCAATACCATTTAAATCATAGGATTTTATTATTCCTTGCTAGGCAGCTGCTATTATAGTCATCATTAGTGGCAGTTACAAACTCTTTTTGGCAATATTCAAGTTGGCACTAGTAGTTTCCTCATTATTGGGCATTTTTGGTTTATTTAACTCAGGAAGCAATTATAACTCTAACTATTCTTGGCAACTAGATTGTTACAATTCCTTGTGCAACTAGGTTACACTTGTCAAAAACACATAATGGGCATTGTAGTGACCACTCTTAGGACAATATCTATATATTTTCACTCCCATGTATTGAAAATGAGGTAACAAAAAGAAGAATAACAACATGGTGGAGTGTAGTAGTGGGTGGAAATAATATCTTCCTCCACAAACCAAGATAAGAGATAAGGAGATAAAAGAATGTTTGTTCAAGAGGAATTGAAGTGGAATAGTGCAAAAAAATCTCTTGAAAGGCTAATATGAAAGTCTATTAATGTGTAAGAAAGAAATAAGAATTTGTGAAGGTCCATGTAGCTGGACATTATGCTTGTGAGACTAAGATGTATCTAAAAAAAAATATTAATAAAGTTAAGGTAGTCCATTATTGTTTCCATAATAAGTTTGTGTGTGGATTTGGCTTCAAGGGTTAGCTGCCTTTCATTGGGTATTTGATCCTCGTATGCATCAGATCCACAAATGATAATGATAATGATGGTACAATAGATCTATTTCTAGCATAACAAGGGGATGGAGCCACTCAACGATAGGGTTGTTGTTGCACAAGTGTTGACACTTTACATGGGCAAGTATGGAGATGCAAGTGTAAGCTAAATGATGGCACTCCTAACCTAGGGCGAAGGCCAAAGTGTACCTCTCTACAACTATTTTTCCTCATTCTTAGGGGTATATATGAGGTAGAGAAGATACAATGCAAGTCTATGTCTCTATTGCACAACTATAGTGTAAACAGTATCATTGTTTCTCTATCATTAGCTAAGACAGAAAGAGATTACCTTGACCTTTCAACTCCTTTTGAATTCCACATAGTGTAGGTAGAAAAAATGCTTTATAGAGTCAATACCCATGTAGTTGGTAAGATCAGCACTCACATCGTTGGCCTCCCATAAATGAAGAGAAATGGATGCATTCAAGGATAAAATAGTAGGGCATCACAACATCATTGCCTATTGGAAGCTTATATCAATTGCCAAAAGGTAAACAAACCTACCTCCAACCTGTGCAAAAACATTGTGTAATCAAAATCATGGAGATTTGTTTCAAAACCCTAGAATGTGGGTAACTTTCACAGAAACAAACCCTCTTAACATACTTTTTAATTGCAAGCTTGGATTTAGAATGGAGCTCCTCCAAAATGTTTGACTCGCATAGATGTAATTTGTAAAGATCAAGAAAATCAATGTCTAAACAAATATGAGCCCAGAATGGGTCTGGCTAGATCCAAGTCATCTTTCCTATTTAAATATTCTTTCAATAATTCCAAGTTCATAGATAAAGGAAAAGGGCTTAGTGCAACTATTCATTACAATGTAAATACTTAACATCTAAACAATATTCAAATTCCTTCCTGGATGCCCTCTACCTTTTGATTGAGGGGAGACCTTTCTGGCATTCCTTCCTTAAAAATAGGACCCAATTCATTTATATACTTTGTTTAATCCATGAATGTCCAGTTCACAAAATAAACAAATTGGTGTCTTTCTAGTTCTATGGTAAGTATTTATTGGCCTCCAAGGAGCACTATTTGTTAGAGATGCTATGAGGGTGTTGAGGTTCTAGCATACAAAAGTGTTTTGGCATGACCACCAACAATGGAAAAGTTTGTAGATGTGGGATGCAACTAGCAGACCAATCTTTGGAGTGAGGGTCGACTCCCTGCTTACTCCAAGATAACTCTAACCAAAGGGTAAAAGGGAAGAGGGAAACATGTTGAAAGTAAAATACATAAAGCATGAAAGGCTATAAGCCAAGAGTAGGCATCTTACCACCATTTGACCAAAGCTTAGTAAATCATGGTATCATAATCAACAACAATGAAACTAAGAGCACGCACAACAATCACAAGACTTTATGCACAACAACGATGAGTCAAAACTTCTGGAGTAGTAGCCTCATAAATTAATGTCATGGTATGATTTTAAGATTACAAATGGTGCAACATAGCTCATTAATGGAAACAAATACAAAGGTTCCCTTGAAGCCAAACAATAGAAGGACAAAGGAAAGAAAAAGAGAACATTCACAGATAAAATAGAAAAACCAGAAAAAATCATATCCCAATCCCCAAAGAAAATGCACCTGATAGTAACACAAGAGGTAAAGAAAGATTACTCATTTGTATTAACCATCATGAGGTTAGAGAGATAAATATAGTTTCCCACAAGCTTAGAGTAACACAAAATAACTAGCTTTATCTAGAAAGCATTCACCCAATTAGGTTCCTGTGTGACTAGAAAACCACAATAGTATAGGGTTGTTGCAAAAAAAATCCAACCAACATCATTTTTTCATTTTTGAGCTATATATAGAATAGGAGAGAAAGAAGAGGGAAAAGGAAAAAGAGGGAAGTTTGTAGTAAATCAGGTGTGACTACAACTTTCAATGCTCTGCTATAGATGTCGGTTGCTCATTAATTTTCTAATGTTCCTTGTCTGAGCACTCTTCTCTAGATATTTTGGAAATCAAATTGAAATTTTTCTGGCAAGTAAGCAATACTTTTGATCTTCTAGATTTATTTCCCTGTGAAGATATCTTCTCTAGCACTTGAATTATTTGTGGCATACTTCACCTCTTGTGAAATCTTTTTCTCTTTATTGTTGCACATTTCTCTTTGTTGCACACTTTACTTGACAATATAAAACATTTCTCATGCTTGAATTAAATGCCTAACCACTTATATTTTAATAATTTTTTCCTCTTTGAGTTTTATGTGCATTTATTTCTCTTTTCCCTTACCTATGTGTGAACTCTTTCCTATAGCTTTCATTTGCCTTCTTTTACTTTTTCTTTCTAATTTATGATATATATTCAACCTTTTTAACTTTCCCATCACAAATACTCCTTTGTAAATGATTTTTACTTTTGCATTTTACATTTGATTTTCTTTTAAATCATTTCATTCACTCTAATCATTAAAACCTCAAGTTTTAATTACATTAAATAGGACCCCTTTAAAAATATTTAATATTAAAGTAAACTTTAATATTAAAATAATACAATTTTAATAAGGGCAAACCTTCAGAGAGTGCTAGACACTTGATCTGCATAAGCTAGCTTAACTAGATGTGGATTTTAGTGAAGTGGCTTTGGGATGCAGAAGTATTTTAAATAATACATAAGTATTAATTAAATGATACATTATCTATCATGATGGGTCTTGACACTTGGTTTTGGCATATTAAAATAATGCCATAGCTTGATTTATTTTTATGCCTCCCATACTTACAACTCTCACATCATTTAAACTAGCAGTTGCACGGGGTGAACGCACAACGGTTTTGCCGATAGGCTATTTGTAAAGTAAATGTTTTTTGAGAAGTGTTTGTGTTTCATGACTTGTTGGCATTGCATTATTTGAGGAAGGTAGTGTAATTTGTGATTTATAGGCATTGCAAAGGAGTGTCTATTTGTAAAGTAAATTTTTTTTAGAAGTGTTTGTGTTTTATGACTTGTTTGCATTGCATTGTTTGAGGAAGGTAGTGTAATTTATGATTTATAGGCATTGCAAGGGAGTATCAATTCTCAGAATATAGTGGCTCCTCTTGTGTATATTCATGTAGCCAGTTTTCTGTTGCATCCTTCTTGAAATTGTCTATGGCATCAACTGTCATGCTATGTTTTACAATTTAGAAATATGGTTTTTCAACTACATTAGGTTGTGTAATAAATAGCTATGTAATAGTTTGAGTGACTACATACTACTACTATGACAAACTTTGGCACAAAAGTGGACGCACTGAGTGGATTGTTGAACATATTTTTGGAACTTCCAAATAAAGCATTCGAGACTGTAAATCCTTATTCTATTAACTTGCCCTGCATAAAAATGGAAACATGGAACCATAATTATTAAAAGCTAACATTGGGTTTACTCCACAAATGTCATTTGAAAACTGCTCAAACTTCAATTAGTCCCAACTGTCATGCTATGTTTTGCAATTCAAAAATATGTTTTTTCAACTACATATTATTGTGTAATAAATAGCTATGTAATAGTTTGAGTGACTACATACTACCACTATGACAAACTTTGACACAAAATTGGACGCACCAAATGGATTGTTGAACATATTTTTAGAACTTCCAAGCAAAGCATTTGAGACTGTAAATCCTTATTCTATTAACTTGTGCATAAAATGGTAACATGGAACCAAAATTACGGAAAGCTAACATTGGGTTTGCTGCTTAGATTTCAATTAGTGTCATGCCTCATGTATATTGGGAACAATTTAATCTACGTACAATTATTGTTTGGGAATGCACTGAGAGAAGAAAACTTATGGATTGACAAAATTTCCTTGAAAAACAAATAGCCATAAAAGGAGTGTTTGAAAAACACAAGATCTGTTCAATAATATGCACAAATAGATAGACTCATTAAGAATGCAATTTAAACAAATCATAAACAAGTCAGATCAGTAAAAATAAAATTAAGTTGAATTAGTTCTATATTGTACCCATGCCTACATTAATATAAATATATAAAGCACAAAATATAAAGTATCACATGACCCGAGATTAGTAATTAACCTTGTTGCCATTTGTTCAACCAACAACTCTAGATTTTCAACATCATTACCATAAACCCCGTGAAGAAATTTAATGGCTTCTTTATCATCAATAAGGTCTTGCCACTTTGTGATTGGAACCATGAGCATATTTCTTCTAAATTTGTTATATCTTGGCACACTCCTTTCATGATCATGATAAACTATGAACCAAATGAACAAGGATACTTATGAAAATGTTAGTGCCAATTTGTATAATTTTTTTTTAAAATTAGGGCACTAAGAGGGCATGACAACAATAGATAGAATTCCTTACTTTCAAGTGCAGCCAAATCTATGGGATCGGCTCTCTCTTGGCGATCTGGGTCCTGAAATATACGATCTCTAATCCATGTGGGACAAACTTGAGGCCCCATAGATACCATCATCCCCTCATTTCCAATCTTTGATAATATTTTTTCTACCATTTGTTCAACTATCAAGTCTAGATTTTCAACATAATTACCATAAACCTTGTGAAGAAATTGAATGACTTCTTTATCATCAGTAAGGTATTGCCACTTTGTAAGCAGAACCATGAGCATATTTCTTCTAAATTTTTTGTATCTTAGTACACTCCTTTCACAATCATGATAAACTATGAACCAACTGAACAAGGATACTTATGAAAATGTTAGCACCAATTTCTATAATTTTTTTCAAAACAAGATGCCAAGAGGGCATGACAACAATAGATAGAAATTGCTTACTTTCAAGTGCAACCAAATGTATGGGATCAACTCTCTCTTGGCCATCTGGGTCCTGAAATATAAGATTTCTTATCCATGTGGGACAGGTTTCATGCCCCATAGATACCATCATCCTCTCATTTTTTATTTCTGATAATGTTTTTTCCTCCTTGGATTCCTATTAGCTCCCTTAGACCCACCCTGTCATACCTCTCCTAACCACACCTCTATCTCCTCATGTATGCCCAAGAATCCAGGAAAATGTTGCACTACATTGTGAGGAGACTAACTCGAAAGGATAACAAGAAAGGCGATAATGGATGGGAGGTTTGTGATGGATGGTTGGAGGAGTTTAAAATGTGACGATAAGGCGAGGTGATACTTAGGAGGATGCATGATAGGGAGAATGCTTGGAAGGGATGGGTGAACTTTGTAGTATGTCAAGAGGTGTCTAAAGCATGCTTTAGGGAATCACAATAAGATCAGGAGGAAGATACAACATGGATAGGATGGATGGGAGACAATAGGATAGATAGGGAGATGGTGGATAGGAATATGATAAGGATACATACTGGACTGGATAAAAGGATGTTATGGATGGATGGAGGAAAGGCATGATTTGCCCCCAAATATAGTATACGAATGGATAGAAAAGGGACTATGCATGACACCCACAAGAGGTTTTCATCATGGTACTTTCCCAAGGTGCCACAAGGAGTGGTTTTCACCATTGGGCGGATTTTTTTCTTTACTATTTTTTTCATTTTTTCATTTTTTTGTTTTTGCTTTTTTGCTTTTTGGATGGGATGAGGACTCAAGTGTTTATTTCCATAGTAGGGAGGATAATGCCTCATGTTGGATATTTGTTGCACATGGACCATGTCGAGTGTCATTATGCACATGGATGTTGGTAGACGATTGCATGAGATGGAAATGGAGGATAATGGATTATGATGTGGATTATGAAATGGATTATGAGATGGATTATGAGATGGATTATGATGTGGATTATGTTGTGGATTATGCAAAAGCATGGACCATATGGATGTGATGGGGGAGATATGCGTGATAGGAGATATATGATAGGGAGATGGGTGCATGAGGGAATGCCATGGGGTGGAGGGGGATCATGACTACTGGTTGCACATACTGAATTATATTTTGAAGCTTTTGATTGGGAGGGGGATGTGGGGAGTAATGAGGATTGTTGATTTGGGGATTTAGGGACCCAAATAGACTTAAGAGTTATGGGATTTTTAAATAGGGAGTGGGATGTCTGGGATTTGGGGTTGCCTTGGGATTTGGATGCTTCATTTGGATGTATTACTTTTTATTTGGGTACCCATACCATTTTTGTTTAAATTGCTTTTTTGTTTTGGTGGCGTGGGCTTTGGTAGCCTTTTGGATTTTCCATGCTTGTAATAGCACATATAAACATAACATCACTTTATGACTGCTTGTAGTACCTTGTGCCATCTTATAGAATAGTATACTGCTCTAAGATTGTGTTGCATGAACTTTAGTTCGACCACAAATGCTCTTGCATTCTCATTCATGCTTCCAGTGATAATTTTTCATATGTGGTTGTGAGTTCTTCTTAAAACGAGTTGTGGTTACAATGACAACATAACCACATGTAAACTAACATGTATGTTGTACCACATCTTACTACCACAACATCACCACATGTAAGCCAACATGTATGCTATATTGTATCTTATTACCACAACATCGCCACATATGAACCAACATGTATATACCATACCATCTATAACTCATCCCATTTCATTGCATTGTATTCTAGAAGCCCTTCCTATAAGAACTCTTTGCAAGTGAATATCACTCGAGTCCCGACACACATGACTCATAAGTCTTTAAACATTATGAATTCGAATCCCCTATTATTAAAATTTTGTAATCCTATGGATGTCTCCCATTGTGTTTCTTTAAAATTCTTGTAGACCTAATCCTTTTGAGTTTTAGTTGTTTTAAACCTATTGTCACTCCAAAAACTTATGAAAACCCTTTTTAGTTCTCTCCCTACCATTTTAAAACCCTCGTCTCATTCGTATCAACTTATAAATTTCATCATGCACAATTTTATAATACCATTAGTTTGCAATTACAATACAATATAAATTGTGATTTTATTTTTACATATAAGAATATTATTCTCTTCTTTCTAACATCAATTTACAATCATCATTCTAAGTTTTTCAAGTGCCATGTATATCTGCTAATTACAACATAAATATAATTGTAACTTTTTTACTTCTTCATATATAAATTATAATAATTAATTTCTAAGTAAAATCAAATAAAGTGAAATCCAATTACATTAAAAAGTATTTGTGAATTTACAAATCTATTAACCATCTCACTAAGCAAGGCATGTGTAGCAACATTAGAAATATCTAACCATAAATTATAAAAAAAATCTATATCCACTTACATAAAACTACATACCTAATATGGCATGTGTAATTTAATCTCAAATGATCAAGCTAACATAGGCAAAAGATAACACAGTTAATCCAAACAAAAGAACTATACAACATGGCTAGGGTAGATTGTGAGACCTCCTCTCCCATTTTTTGCTGATAATGGGACTTTCCATTTACTTGTAGTGCTCCTTACCTTTTATTTTTTCCCCATTTTCCACCTCCTACAACTTTTCATTTCATACATATACAGGTTCCCTGAAAACAATTCAATGAAATGTCATTGTTATCATAAAACAGGTCTTTGACAAATATCCCAACAATGTGTATAAGCAATGACCTCTATTGCACTCTATGCATCTATTTTTACAAAGCCAACAACATGGTCTAGATTTCCAGATACTCGCAAAATAAAAAAATAAATAAAACTTTCTAGAAATTGAAAATAAAACATTGTCTCTTCATGCACATTATTATAATGCAAGCCTATTATTCAGATTGCTTCATTTAGCATCACCAATCATCTTCTCAAGAACATTGTCCCTGTTTAAAATGATGGAAACAATTTGCATCTATCACAACAATTTCTCTTGCAACAAACTTGGAGATAGATTTTGTAGTGTGGCAATCAACACATACTTGAAAGTTCTTACAACTCTAGTAGTTGTTATAGGGGGCGTGTTTAACAAGTCAAATGCAACTGCCAAATTTTCACTATGGTGGCAGAGATAATTATTTTTCCTCCTTCCACATCATTTAGTAAATGTCCTGAATCTAGAAAATGCCCTCCTGCCTTCATCTCCCAAGCCAATTTCCACAAAAAGAATTTACCATTTTATGGCCTTCAATCCAACTACATCTAGTAATATTTTTAACTCCTCTATCTTTCATCAATCTTCTTAACATTTGAACCTCATCCCACCTGCCCACTTTTGCATAGTTGTTTGAGAGAACATAAGTTGCAACATTTTTAGGATCCAAATTAAGAAGCAGCATCGCTTTAAATACTCCTAACCCTACATTCATTTGTGATCTACAAGCACCAAGAAAACACATCCACACAACCACGACAGGTTTAAATGACATCTTAATGATATAGTTTAGAGTATCCTCAAGATAGCCAACACGAGCAAGAAGGTTAACCATGCACACATAATGATCAATTGTAGGTGTAATGCAATAACTTGGGTTACTAATCTGATTGAAGTATGTACAACCCTCATCCACTAAACCTGCATGGCTGTATGCACATAGAACACAAGCAAAGCTTACAATGTAGGATATGTTCTGGAGTGCTTCATTAATTCAAATATTTTGAGAGCATCCTTGCAAAAATACATTTTGTACATATCCTGCAATCATTGCATTCAATGAGATGACATCTCTTTGAGCCATTCCATCAAACAGTTCACGTGCCTTATCTATACTTCCATATTTTGCATACATGTCTACTAGAGCATTTCCAACTATAATATCTCACAAAAATCCCCCTTCCATTATGGTATGATGGATGTCCATACCTTGTTCCAAAGCCCCCATTTTGGCATAGGCAGGGAGGATGTTGGAAAAGGTTGCCGAATTTGGCTTTACACCTGCTAATTGCATTTGCTTGAAAGTTTCTAAAGCCTTTTCAACAAATCCATTATGTGCATATCCCACTTGATCATTCCATTCAATGAGATGCCATCTCTTTGAGGCATTCTGCCAAATAGTTCACATGCCTTGTGTTGTACCCAATCAAAAATTTTGCTTCATTAAGGCATTTTGAACAAGTCTAGAAATTTTTTTGTCAAAAAGTCAAAAAAGCAAAATTTCTAAAAATAGACGTTAGATTAGGTTTTATGGATTTCTTGAGATATGGATGCTGGCAAAATTTTCTAAAAATAGAATCTCCAACTCAAGTGTCGCACTTGATTCTCATTGGTTGATTTTCCTTCACAATCAACGCGGTCCAGACGGAATCTTCAAAAGGTCAAGTTTTCTCTACTGGGTCATTTCTACTTTTTCAGAAGGTGAAGCATGAGCTCGGAAGTCGTCAACAGAGAAAGTTCATCTGCCAGAGCTCATTGACAAGTTTTCAATGTTGTTCCAACGACGCAGAACTTATGAACAGTCGTCGACTCGACGAGGCACACAAAACAAAGCAGGATGGATCCAAGGTGAGATGAAAATCTAGAAATCACAAAATTTGACTAAGGCATGAGATTTCAAGCGCCCCAGATGACTTGGGGCACCCAGTCCCACCAGTGATAGAAATTTTATGTGTTTTTCAAGAAAATGCGAGAACTGTGTCCGTCGGTCAGTTCCAGGGGGCATAAAAGCAGTCATTTTGGTCATTAGGCTTTGAAAAGCTAGAAAATTCATCAGATGTACCCAGGCTATGCAATTCATTCACCATTCAGTGCCAGTTGATCGACGATTCATCGAAATTGACATCAGGAAGCAGCTGACGGCACGCAAAACGAAGCAAGTTGCAGACAAGAGTTGGAAATTAGAAAAATGGCTAAGTATGAAGAAACCAAGCGCCCCAGGTTGATGGTGACTGGTTGTCATTGATGTCAAAAAGGTTGGTTGTTGAGTGGTCTTGCAGAGAATGTTTATCAGGGATGCAAAATGCTTGATAGAGTTGTGTTTGGTCTTGTGCAAATACTTCATGAATAAATCCTCAAGAATGGTGCAGTTTTAATTCAGGATGTCTTCAAGTGGTAGTGATTTAATATAGAGACAATATATTGTTTGTTTCTTCTTTTGAATCCTTAATGTCTTGTGATGATCACATCATGTGAGTCTTGCAGATGGTTTATCCTTCTTGGTGCTTTAGAAGTTGATATGTTGATCATGATGCAAAGTTGGTTGACAAAGTAAGTTCTCAAGATTGGCATAGGTCGTTTAGGATGATGTCTTTCACAATTGTTCATTCTATCAGGAATGCCAAACAGGAGTTGTTCATTTGGAGATGATTTCTTGATGTTACAGGTTGATAATGGTGATTATAACTAGATTGCTATTGGTAAAGTTTTTGGTGTCATCAACATGTTTGTTCAGAGGTGAGCAAAGGTGAACAAGAGTTTACAAGTGGATCATCCTTCTAGTAGTATATTGTTGTTGGATTGATGTCAAAGTTTGTGATTGAGTTGCTTTGAAAAGTACGTCTTCAGGAGTTGAGGAATTGCCTTATTTGGTAATAATGTTGTTTATGGCAGAGGCATTTATAGTGAAATCTTAAGTTTTTATTTACTAAGATTTAAATGAATTTCAAGGAGGTTTGGTTGAAGGTTATGTTGGAGGCTTAGAAGATAATTATTATGCATCTAAAACATATTCTATGTTTACCTTCTCTGCCCATCTAGTGCAAATTGCACTTTTCTTATATTTTGAAAGTGACTTACAATAGCAGGTTTGTAACTTATATGACACCGTTTGAAGGGTCCTCTAGTCATGGTGGTTACCGGCCCTCTCTCTAGTGCTACCGGCACTGTCGGTCCATCCTTCGTTGCTTGGGCGCCAAAATGAAATCAACGGCGTAAGTTTAATTCTTGATAGGCGGGAAACTTTAAATCAATGGATGTCTTTGAAAACCCGACCACCTCCTCTGTCGTTCAAATTTGAAGGTCTTTGAAACGTCATGAATGTTTAAACTGCTGTCAAAACCTAAATTTTAGCCCGATTGGAAGGAATTTCTTTGGGATTCCTATATTTGTTTTTAGAAGTTTTTTTTGTGAGATTTTAAAAGGAATTCTTTCTAAACTTTTATATGTCGTGGCAGAGTTTTTATTAAGAGATTTATTTCTCAAATGAACATAAAGTTTTCTTTATGCAATGGCAAATGATCAGGAAATTGAAGAGAATTGAAATGAAAGGTCAATTTTTTTTCAGATAGAATGAGAAGTTTTTTTCTTGAAAGATTTCTATAGGTGGTCACATGAAGATCTTGCTTCAATTTTTGACAGAGAATATAAAGAGATATAGAATGTTTTTTCTTGAAGAGGATCAATTTTTGAAAGAGATTTTATTCTCTCACAAGGGCAGATTCAAATATATTATTTAAGATTTTAATTTTGTTTGAGAGAGAAATATATTTTCATTGTAAATTAGATTTTCTTCTTGCAGATGGATTTTTTATTATGCAGATATTATTTTTGTGAGATGTTTGCAGAGAAAAAGAAAATGAAAAGACATTGAAGAAAATATGAAGAGGATTCAAGTAAAAGAGACTTTATTTTCTCTTACAGGGCACTGATTTTTTATTGAAGACAAAATGTTCAGATTGAAATGAATATGAAAGGTCAATGAATTTTTGAAAGGTTTTGAAAAAGAGGATAATGCAAATTTGTTTGAAGAAATTTGTAGGCAGAAAAGATAATTAGATTGAAATTTTTTTTTGTGTTTTGGAGAATATGAAAGGTTATTGATTTTGCAGTATTTGGAGAGGTTTCTCATATTTATTGGATTCACATTGATAGAGTGTGTGAGTGGAATTGAACAGAGAAATGAAGACATTTTCTAATAAATCCTTTTGAAGAGAAAAGAATAATGATAAGATGATACTGGGTTTGTAATGCAGAGATAATCAGATGAATTGTTATGCAGGTGTGAAGGAATTGAGAATTGAATGGAAACAAAGTATCCCTCTGATTTGGTTTATAACTTCTATTGGTGATTTGGTTTGCCAGTGAGGCCTTGTATTAGCCAGTGAGGCTTATAGGTCAGTGTGACCTTAATATTTGTCAGTGAGACATGTATTGTAGCTAGTGAGGCATGTTTTATCAGTTAAGCTAGTGAGGCAGTTCTGGAGTGGTTTTTCTACCCCTGGAGGGTTTTCCACTCGTGCAATTCTTGTGTCTTGATTCATATTGATCGTCTCTCTATGGTTGTATGTTTTACTCATGAGTTTTTGTTTTCATTCTCAGTTATGTGCATATGTGTTTGACAAAGTTATGTGCACATGTGTTTGACAATTCAATGATAACTTTCTCTCCTTGTGCTCTCCAAGTTAAAGTTTGTAAAAAGATTAGAGAATTCACACAACATTGATTCACCCCCCCTCTCAGTGTTGTCTTTAACTCCTACACAAGTGACTTGGGGCGCCCAACCTCTCTAGTGTTAGATATGCTTCCATCAGCTTATTTCCAGTTGGTCAAACTTGGTCAAATATCAGTCAAATTTGGGATTTCATCACAAATATGTTCAGGCTGCTCAGATCACCCTTCCCCCTACCTCGACAATCATCCAAACGATTGAAAATGAAGATCAAACAGAGGTTGTCGGCACGAAAAACGAGAAACGACATAAAATTTGAATTTTTTAGAAAATTTTCTAAGGCATTGAAAGATAGGCACCCCAGGTGACTTGGGGCGCCCAAACTCACTAGAGTTAGAATATTTTTGAGTTTTCCTCGAAAAACATGAATCTCCCTCTGTCAGCCTGGTCTGGTTCAGAACAGGTCAGTTTGGTGCGTTTCTTGAGGCAGATAGAAAGTACAGTCAGCTCAGTTTTCATCAGGCCTGCATATCTACCAGATCATCAGACTCAGTTATGCCTTAGCAGACAGAAATCAACAGCCAAACATGGGTCATTAGCCATCAGAATGCGCACGCAAATCAAAAAAATGAAAAAGTTGTAATTTTTAGAAAAATGGCTAAGGCATGAGGATCCAGGCGCCCCAGGTGACTTGGGGCACCCAACTTGCCCAAAGATAGAAAATTTCCTGATCTGCCAGTGTTTTCTGGCAGTTGTTTCCAGATCTTTGCCCGTTGGCAGTTTTTCAAGAGGTCAAACTTGGTCAAATAATGCCAGATCGTCAGTCGGAGGCTAGGGATGGAATCTCAGTTGATAGGTCTCTAAAATGTCAGGATCAGTCAACTTTTTCAATTAATGGTGACATTTCACCATCTTGTTGAAGTCGGAGACAGGCCATACTCGAGTCAAAATGAGTGCAGAAGTGTCAGAAAATAAAATAAAATTGGCTAACACTTCTTTCAACTTGCGTGTTTGATGACATCATCAAAAGAAGATATTTTCGTCATCTTGCACGTGAAGCCATAGGCAGCTACAAAATAGGGATTCTTCCTATTCGAAGATATCCACTTGGATTCGTGCTTTTAAAGTTGCTTTCTTCATGGATGAGGTCCAAGTTTTATTCTCTCACAAATAAAGCTACTTTTTCGCCCTAAAGATCTATAAAGACAAGCATTTGGCTTCTTTATTCATTATCTTTTGTAGGTTGCATTAGAGGAAAGATTTTTATTTTTCTTTCAATGAAGATTCAAAGACCCAAACGAAGTGCTTTTTCAGCATTCTTCATAGTTTCGGGTTGAGGAAGCAGGGAGGCTTGCTTTTTCAGGATCCTTTTTTCGAGGGGATCATTTTTCAGAAATTGGACCGAAGCTTTTTCAGTTTTTATCGAGATGGGTCCATCCAGAATTTCATCCTCTTGAAGATTGGGAAATTTGCTTTTTTCAAGAATCTGCTTTTTTGCTGCTTTTTTGAGAAATCCTTCGCTTTTCCAGAATCTGACAAACTAGGTTGGCTCATAATGGAATTATCTACAAAACCCATGTGCCAGCTTTTTTGCTCAGAATCTGCTTTTTAGAATAAATTAGCAAAAAATATCAATGGATGACATCACCATAAAGCAAGAATGTAGATGAGAACGTGACTCAAATGAAAGCAACTTTAAATCAGATGCTTTTTGTTTTAAAGCATTTGCTTTCATCGTAAGCTCATCCATTCTATTTTTAGAAAGAAATCACTTTGTGTTAGTTGGAGTTTTCTTTGCTTTAAAGCAAATCACTTTAAAGTGTTTGTTTATTGTATCTTTGTCTTAGAATAGTAATAAAGCTTGTGAGTTGGCAAGTTAGGGTTAATCAAGGAGATTTTAGGGTTCCCTACTCCTTTGATTTTAGTATAAATAAGAGCAGTCTTGCTCATTGTAGGTAATGGTAATTGTGATAGCAAATTTGTTGTGCCTATTCTAGCCTGCAAGTCTTGTTATTCCAAGTGTCTATTCACTCTATGTTCATTGTAAGATTGACTTTTGTGATAACTAATTTGCTGTGCCTATTCTAGCCTGCAAACTTTGTTATTCCAAGTGTTTGTTCACTTTGTGTAACCTATTCTCCGGTGTTTGATCGCTTGTTGTATGCCTACCTTTAGCTATAGTATTACTGCCCTGGAGTTGTACCAACTTTGTGATATTGAATAGAAGTCTCATGCCTATTTTGCTCTGATATTCTATCTCGATTCATCAAGTTTTCGTTGTCAGATGTGTGGCTTTTGTAGCTTTCATTTCAGCTTTCATCATTAAAGTACTTTAAGTCTTGTGATGTAAATTTGGGGGAAAATTGCTTAAGTTTTTGTTAAAACAATCATTCCTTGTCCACTTTTAATTTCCGTTGCTCTGAATTTACTTAGGAGATTAAAAGCGTCGTTAGTCTATGCTTAGTTGTAGTGGAAGTTTTAAAAAAGGAAAAAACCTCTTCTGCAGTGTTTAGAGTTTTATAACCTTGTGCTTGCACCTGAGGATCAAAAAGAAGATAGGCGAAGTTTAATTTATCTTTTCAACGAACATTAGAAAAAAGGGAACTCCCCCTTCCAATAGGAGAGTAGTTTATTTGTGCATAGCTATCCGTTTCCAACTCGCATTCCAGAGGTGCGAATTGAAACGCCAACACCTTGTCAATGCTTCCACATTTTTCATACATGTCTACCAAGGCAATTGAAACTACAACATCTGACAAAATTTCTCTATCCATTACTTTTTGATGGATGTCCATACCTTGTTCCAATGCTCTCATTTTGGCGCAGGTAGGAAGGATGCTGGCAAAGGTGGTGGAATTTGGCTTTACACCTACCAATTGCATTTGCTTGAAAGTTTGTAAAGCCTTTTCAACAAATCCATTTTGTGCATATCCAGCAATAATTGTAATCCAAGAGATGACATTGAGCTTGGAGGCATTATGTTCAACTGTAATATTTGACACAACGTCGCCACATGTAAGCCAACATGTATGCTCTATTGCATCTTATCACCGAAACATCACCACATATGAACCAACATGTATGTACCATAACATCTATAACTCATCTCATTTCATTGCATTGTATTCTAGAAGCCTTTCCTATAAGAACTCTTTGCAAGTGAATATCACCCAAGTCCCAACACACATGACTCATAAGTCTTTAAACATTATGAATTTGAATCCCCTATTATTAAATTTTGACATGAAGCAAAAACAAAAATTCAAAATTCTTAATGTAGTTGTGATTAAGGATTGTAAACAAACCATAGATGTGAGATATGAAATTTAGTTTTCACTAGCATTTGCTAGCTGTGCAACTAATGCAAAATTATTTAATTCCTATCTTACCAAATGGTATATAATCTTTACTTCAATTTGTTTGGTTTGTCACATGTAGATAAAGTGGGCTACTTGACCATATTATGAATATAATTGTACTATTCTTTGTAATCCTATGGATGTCTCCCATTGTGTTTCTTTAAGACTCTTATAGACCTGATCCTTTTGAGTTTCGGTTGTTTTAAACCTAGTGTCAGTCCAAAAACTTATGAAACACCCTTTTTAGTTCTCTCCCTACCATTTCCAAACCCTCATCTCATTCATATCAAGTTATAAATCTCATCATGCATGTAATTTTGTAATACCATTAGTTTGCAATTATAATGCAATATAAATTGTGATTTTATTTTTAGATATAAAAATATTATTCTCTTCTTCCTACAATCAATTTACAATCCTCATTCTAAGTTTTTCAAGTGCCATGCATATCTACAAGTTGCAACATAAATATAATTGTAACTTTTGTACTTCTTCATATATAAATTATAACAATTCATATCTAAGTAAAATCAAATAGAGTGAAATCCAATTACATTAATAAGTATTTGTGAATTTACAAATCTATTAACCATATCACTAAGCAAGGCATGTGAAGCAACATTAGAAATATCTAACCATAAATTAAACAAAATCTATATCCACTTACAAAAAAATACATACCTAATATGGCATGTGTAATTTAATCTCAAATGATCAAACCAACATAGGCAAAAGATAATACAATTAATCCAAACAAAAGAACTATACAACATGGCTAAGGTAGATTGTGAGACCTCCTCTCCCATTTTCTGCTAATCATGGGACATCCATTTACTTGTAGTGCTCCTCACCTTTTATTTTTTCCCCATTTTCCACCTCCAACTTTTTATTTCATACATATACAGGTTCCTTGAAAACAATTCAAGCAAATGTCCTTGTTATCATAAAATAGGTCTTTGAAAAATATCCCAACAATGTGTATAAGCAATGACCTCCATTATAGTCTATGCATCTATTTTTACAAAGCCAACAACATGGTCTAGATTTCCAAATACTCACAAAATAAAATAAAATAAAAAATTTCTAGAAACTAAAAATAAAACATTGTCCCTTCATGCACATTATTATATTGCAAGCCTATTTTTTAGATTGCTTCATTTAGCATCACCAATCATCTCCTCAAGAACATAGTCCTTGTTTAAAATGATGGAAAGAGTTTGCATCTATCACAACAATTTCTCTTGCAACAAACTTGGAGATAAATCTTGTAGTGTGGCAATCAACACATAATTGAAAGTTCTTACAACTCTAGTAGTTGTTCTAAGGGGTGTGTTTAACAAACCAAATCCAACTGCCAACCTTTCACTATGGTGGCAAAGATAATTATTTTTCCTCCTTCCACATCATTTAGTAAATGCCCTGAATCTAGAAAATGCCCTCCTGCCTTCATCTCCCAAGTCAATTTCTCCAACTTTGCATAGATCCCATGTATGTGGATGTGATATGTCTCCCACACAAAAAGAGTTTACCATTTTATGGCTTTCAATCCAACTACATCCAAGAATCTTTTTAACTCCTCTATCTTTCATCAATCTTCTTAACATTTGAACCTCACCCCACCTGCCCACTTCTGCATAGATGTTTGAGAGAAGAACATCAGTCGCAGCATTTTTAGGATCCAAATAAAAAAGTAGCGTCATTGTAAATACTCCTAACCCTACATTAATATGTGATCTACAGGCACCAAGAAAACACATCCACACAACCACGACAAGTTTAAATGACATCTTAATGATATAGTTTAGAGTGTCCTCAAGATATCCAACACAAGAAAGAAGGTCAACCATGCACACACAATGATCAATTGTAGGTGTAATGCAATAAGGGTTACTAATCTGATTGAAGTATGTACAACCCTCATCCACTAAACCTGCATGGCTGCATGCACATAGAACACAAACAAAACTTACAATGTTAGGATAAATATTTTGAGAGCATCCTTGCAAAATCCATTTTGTGCATATCCTGTTATCATTGCATTCCAAGAGATGATATCTCTTTGAGCCATTCCATCAAATAGTTCACGTGCCTTATCTATACTTCCACATTTTGCATACGTGTCTACCAGAGCATTTTCAACTATAATATCTGACAAAAATGCCCCTTCGATTATGCTATGATGGATGTCCATACCCTGTTCCAAAGTTCCCATTTTGGCACAAGCAAGGAGGATGCTAGCAAAGGTTATCGAATTTGGCTTTACATCTGCTAATTGCATTTGCTTGAATGTTTCTAAAGCCTTTTCAACAAATCCATTTTGTGCATATCCCGCATTCATTGCATTCCATGAGATGACATCTCTTTGAGGCATTCTGCCAAAGAGTTCACATGCCTTGTCAATGCTTCCACATTTTGCATACATGTCTACCAGGGTAGTTGAAACTACAACATATGACAGAATTCCTCTATCCATTACTTTTCGATGGATGTCCATACCTTGTTCCAATGCTCCCATTTTGGCGCAGGAAGGAAGGATGCTAGCAAAGGTTGTGGAATTTGGCTTTACACTTGCCAATTACATTTACTTGAAAGGTTGTAAAGCCTTTTCAACAAATTCATTTTGTGCATATCCAACAATAATTGCAGTCCAAGAGATGACATCTCTTTGAGACATTATGTCCAACTGTAATATCTGATAAAATCCCCCTTCCATTATGCTTTGATGGATTCCCATTCCCTATTCCAAAGCTTCCATATTGGAACAGGCAGGGAGGATCCTGGCAAAGGTTGTGCAGTCTGGGTTTACACCTGCCAATTACATTTGCTTGAAAGTTTCTAGATCTTTTTCAAAAAATCTAATTTATGAGTATCCTGCAATCATTGTAGTCCAAAAGACCACATTTTTTTTTGAGGCATTCTATCAAACAGTTCATGTGCCTTATCCATGGTTCCACATTTTACATACATGTCTACCAGGGCAGTTGCAACTACAACTTCTGACAAAATTCCTCTATCCTTCATGCTTTGATGGATGTCCATACCCTGTTCCAAAGCTCCCATTTTGGGATAGGGAGGGAGGATGTTGGCAAAGGTTGTGGAGTTTGGCTTTACACCTGCCAATTGCATTTGCTTGAAAGTTTCTAAAGTCTTCTCAAAAAGTTCAGTTTGTGCATATCCTGCAATCATTGCAATCCATGAGACCACATTTATTTGAGGCATTTTGTCAAACAGTTCACGTGCTTTGTCTATGTTTCCACATTTTGCATACATGTCTACCAGGGCAGTTGCCACTACAACATCTAACAAAATTTCTCTATCCTTTATGCTTTGATGAATTTCTATACCCTGTTACAAAGCTCCCATTTTGGCACAGGTTGGGAGGATGTTGGCAAAGGTTGTAAAATTTAGCTTTGAACCTGTCAATTGCATTTGCTTGAAAGTTTTGAAAGCCCTTTCAACAAATCCATTTTGTGAATATCGTGCAATCATTGCATTCCATGAGATTACATCTCTTTGAGGCATTTTGTCAAACAATTCATGAGCTTTTTCTATACTTCCACATTTTACATACATGTCTACCAGAGTATTTCCAACTACAGTATCAGAAAAAAATCTCTGTTTCATTATGTTTTGATAGAGGTCCATACCGTGTTCCAATGTTCTCATTTTGGCATAGACAGGGATGATGCTGGCAAAGGTTATGGAGTCTAGCTTTACACCTGCCATTTGCATTTTTGTGTGTATCCTGCAACCATTGTATTCCATGAAACCACAATTCTTTGAGGCATTTTGTCAAACAGTTCACGTGCCTTCTCTATATGCTTCCACATTTTGCATACATGTCTCCTAGGGCTTTCGCAACTACATCTATCAAAATTCCTTTCTTTTATGCCTTCATGGATGTTCAAACCCTCTGGAAATAATAAATATGTCAAAAATAACCTGTAAAGAATGTGAGCACCAAAATGCGGAGGGGACGTATTAAATAAAAACTGACGTAATAAATAAAAATTGACGGAAACGATGGAAAAAAATAACAACAAATGGAAAGAGGAAATTCGGGCCGACGTCGGACAACTTCTCGGCGTCTGACAATTTTCAGGGACAAAAATGTCCCACATATAAGCCTATCGGCTAAATATAATTTCCCTTGTTGCTAAGTTGGAGAGCTTAGTCAATAGTGCTCTTTTCAATTTATCTTTCCTTTCTATCCTTTCACAACTTCTGCCGATCATTTGATCAAAGGAGATCGACGTTAGCTATGCATTTTGCAATCAAAACTCAATTTCCTTTGTAAATAATAGGGCAACCTTCTTTGTTTATCAAATTTCTACTATAGAATGTTGAGTTCCCCATGTATTGGCCACCATATTTTCTATTGATTTTGTCTTGACTAAAATAGAAGGAGAAAACTCTACATATTGTTCCTTGTTTGAGGATATTTGCAACTCCTAATATGAATAGAGGTGCCTTGTTTGAGTGTCTGTGCTTCATATTACTTTTGGTTATTCATTTATTTTAAACCCATAATTTTCCCTTTTTTTCCCTTGATGTTGGTCGCCTTTTGTCATTGACCGATATTTTAACTTGGGAGAGAATCAAATAATACTTATCACTCCTTTTGCATACTCCAACATTCAACATGTGAAAGAAGGCACCAAAAGTGGATTGTTGCATGCCATTTTATAATTTATTTGTTTGATTCCTTTAATGTTCCTTTGATCTCCATCTTCTATAGGTTACCATGCTAGAGACGTTGATTGCTCTTTAATAAATTTTGAAGGAGAAATGAATATAGTGTGCCTTGTTTGTGGAGACTGCAACGCCATAGTTGAAACAAAGGTGCCATAATAATTTGCTTTGGTTGGAGGTGTCATTTTGGAGTATTTTTAAATTGGCATTTAATTATTTATTAGAGGCAGATCAATTGTTATGGTGACCATAAAATGGTCAACAAGTGTTAGGTGCATCTGGGCTCTCACATAAAAAATGGAAATTCCACCTCAAGAAGAAGTAGAGGAAGCCAAGGAATATGATCAAAAGGTTAGTAATGAATTCTTTTGAATTTTTGGGATATATAATTCATAAACTTATATTTCATTGAATTCTTTGAATTGCAATTCATAAATTTATTCCTCTGAATTTTTAAGAATTACATTAGCCAAGAAGTATTTGAGTATTGTAACATTATGTATTGAAGTGACACCCAAAGCATTGTACGTACTATTGCACCCTATGATGAGTCCTCATACATATAGCCACTTTAGTAGCATGTTGATCAACTCTTGTGTGGCATTGATTCATTATGTAACTAAATGCCACTATGTATATAAGGATTGATTAGAGAGTTCTCAACTCTTAGTGCTATAGAGATAACAACCATTATCTTATTCTTCAACTCACTATGTGAGCTAGATTCTAATGGTTATTTTGTTTCTATTATTTGAGTCAGGGCTTTCATAGGCTTTCAATTAGTTGAAACAATTAAAGTAGTTGGATGATGTTGTTGAGAAGTATAATTTTGTAGAGGTGTTAGGCATTACTTTTCATCAGAAATTATATACAGATGTGGAACTTGTTCCCAATGACAAACCTTTAGTCCATGTTCATCATATTGTTATGGTCTATTTTATCTCCTTAATTTGTAAATGTTTTTAGTATGTAATTTTTTGTTTTCTCTATGTTTCTACCTTCCTAAGATAATGGC
The DNA here is from genome assembly GCA_027924645.1 of Cunninghamia lanceolata. Lineage (NCBI taxonomy): Eukaryota > Viridiplantae > Streptophyta > Pinopsida > Cupressales > Cupressaceae > Cunninghamia > Cunninghamia lanceolata. Next base: position 2,485,155 of record BSBN01001394.1, on the reverse strand, counting down.
TTATTCAATTTGAGAGTGGGAAAATAGGATTAGGTCATTTGCTGAAGATATTCTTTAATAATAATTTTAGAGTGGAAATATAGGATTAGGTCATGGGCTAAAGATATTCTCCAAAAACTTCTCAAACTAATAGATACTCTTGTGAAAGTTTATTTTAAATATTATATAATAAGAATCCTATAATTGTACAATATCATCTTAGTTGTTGCTTAAGATGACATTAGCATACATAGATATGGAGGGCAGATATAACCAACTGAGTCTATCATACTATTATAGCCAAAATACATAATAGAAAGAAAGTCATAACTTTGCTATTTGTAAATTTGGATCCTTCCTAAAAGACCAAACTAGGGTTTTCAGCAAGGTACCAACTTTCCTAGTTATTTGAGATTAGATGAGATGACTTAAAACCTTCAGGAAAAAAATAGAATGTACAACCTATCAAAGCATTTTTACTTGTTTAGAAGATTGCTTCCAATGGTGTTTGGTTTAAGAACAAATTTTCCAAAGTTTAATGGCATCAACTTTTGAAATAATTTTTTTAATATATGTTTGATAAATTGCACTAGGTCATTACTGCAAATATATGTATAGCCGATTGTCATGGATTAGACTTAAATGGTTGTGTAAAAGACACCAAAAATTGGTAAGAATAGAACTTGTATAGGTTATTAACATAGAAAAGATTATAGTGGTTGTGATTCAACTCACATGAAAATACAAAGAGCAGGATAAATTCTAAGAATTATCTTTATGTGCAATAAATAGATACCCCCAATCTAATTACTCTTTACAATTGAGAACACATCAACAATTTTGTTCAAATCTATTCTTCCTAGAATTGTATTGAAGGTGGCTTTTGATGGTTTTTTATATACCCACATGTGTATTTATTATATGTATATGTAACATGGACTCGCTTGTATTTGGGCACCAAGTGTCCCCCTTGTTGATTACTTTTAACTATTTATGGGTGTGCTTGTCATGCAACGATAAATACCACTTGGGTTTAGGGTAGTGTTACTATGTAATAAGATAGCTAGTGAGGCAAAAGCCCCAAAAAAGTACAAATAAAATAGACCATGAAAACTAGTTTTGTTTCTTGATAGAACAATACAAATGAATATTTAAGCCTTCATTTAAAGGTTTAAAGGAGTGGCTCTTAGAAATATTTTGATTGGTAATTTATTTTTGAATTTGTTCTTTCTAAGGATTATTTTGCAATCCTTTTTAAATTTGGCGTATGTTTTTGAATTGGAGGCCATGTGTTTATTTATTCATTTTGTAGGGTATAGGTAATGTCTTTTTTTCTAATTTATTTTTTACAATTTGGTCTTTAATATTTATTTTATTTATTTACTTCAACAAAACTTTAGTTGGGTACTAATCCTTAAAATGCTTGACTATCTTCTATGCCTATGAAAATTATTGCTAGTTGTCTTCATTCTTCCTCCTAGAATGGTAGATATTTTCACTTGACAAGACTATATGTTTTCTATCCAAAAGATTTTCTTTCATTTTTTTCCTATTTTCATAATAAAGGTGCCTTTCTCATCAATTTTCAAAAAAAATATTCTAGGTATTCATCACACAATTCCTTCTATTCCTTCAATTCTTGCTAATCTTCTTAACATTCCCTCGAATTTCCTATCGGTGCATCCCTTCCACCTCCTGAAGTTGCAAGTGCTAGTTTATAAAGTTCCCTAGTAAACGACATTGGAGATTATAAATATGTGAGATTTTTTTAATGGTTTAGATACCATTCTATTAGTTGTTGCTTTAGAAGTAACATTAGCAATTTCTCTTTTGAAGACTCGATTCTTTTACGTGTTTTTGTTGATTATTATGGATTGATGATGGCTAAAGTTTTTCTATTGTTCCTTATGACAATAATTTAATGTTAGCTTTTTAAAAGTGATTTACTAATTATAAAATATTAGGATTACAATTACAATAGTGAAAAATATTTTAGAAGGTTTATAATAGATTTATCTAATGTTTTATATAAAGACTATCATGGCTTTTCTAACCATATGAACACTAGATTTATATGGAGAAACCCTTTTGGGTTAAAACTCCACCACCAAAGAGATACCGAGATTGTATTAATCTTACAGACAAAATTACACCAATATAATCATTTAAGCTTCTTTAGTCTAACAAAATTTTGGCTACTTAACAATACATCACCTACATAACACTATTCAACCCCCATCTCATTCACTCAATATATGGAGCAAAGAAAATAGGAAATCGCCAACTGGTATATGTAAACTAGTGGCCACCAAAACCATGGTCTACAACCAAAAACCCATGCCCCACCATATATTGGAACATGAACCCAAGATAGAGACCAACTAATGACAACATATTTGACCCCATAACTCCTCATAGGCACCACTCCCAAGACTAGCACTCCATGATAAAGATGCCAACTACCATGGATACCACCAATTATGACAAGGTGCTCTATTCTTCTCAATGTAACTCTCATTGTTAATTGTTTATCATGACCTCCTTATTCAATGCCATTACAATAATATCTCAAGTCGATGTCTTAGCCTTTGTGTTTTTCTTAAGTATTGCACACTTTCAACCAACTTATCAACACAAGTGAATTTAAATATTTCTAACTAAAAATCAATTTTGGTCAAACATATGATCTTGTTAGATATGTCCACAACTTTTCCAACTAAAATTGTTGGCTAAATGCATATGTAGCACCACAATGAGGCCAATTTACCAAAAAAATAAAATTATTTGAAAAACTTGATATTTCAACAACTTCTACTCGTGTAAATAATATTTTTTAAAAAAATATAAAAATACCCTTTTGTAGATCTATATGTTTAGTTTTTAAAAAAAATTGAAACAAATATGATGCACTAGATAAAAGAATCTATATCAAGATGGTATATTTTTTTTTTCTATTTTAGATAAATAGTTAATATGAAAGTTAACTTCCAATGGAAACAACTATGTTTTAATACACACATTTTAATATTTATTTAAAATATATATTTATCAAAATTGGAGAAAAATATATCCATGCATTAAAGTTTCAAGTTATAAATACACACAAAAAAGTTGAAGAATTTTTTTTTTATCAACAACTAAATTATAGTGTCAATTTATTAAAAACTATATTCAAATAATTTTTAATTTTTTCAAAAAAATACAAACATAAAATATTATTCTTGAGTGCTTCAGGTATTAAACTATGTGTAAGTTTTTTACTCAACATTTCGGATCACACTCCGTGATCCAGAGAATTGATCACGAAGTGTGATCCGAAACGTTGAGTAAAAAACTTACACACAGTTTAATTCCTGAAGCACTCAATAATAATATTGAATAATATTATGGACTGTGGAAATCTGATGACTATTAAACATAAAATATACTAAAAAATAAATATTTTATTACTTTACATCATTTCAAAATTTAAAACATATATGTCACTTTTTACTGATTCAAGTTTAAAAGTTGGATCAGTGTTGGTCGTTTCCTTTATAAATGTGTGACACAACTTTGTACTTTTACCAGCATCTTGTTTCCTCAATAGTCCCCTAAAATATCTAACCCATTGTGTTACCTCCTGTGTGACCGTTTGGGTTTAGGGTTCTTCACATACACCGGGGGGCTCGCGAGTGAACCTTTATCCCTAAATGAGTCATATGCTTGTTGCCCCCATGCTTGGGGTGGGGGAGGTGACCGGTTAAAGAAAAAGGTTGGGGTGGGGGATGCCAACCTAACTATCCAAAGAACTGATGTCGGTAGTTTGGCCTTACTTTAATCCTCCCTCCCCTCCTACCTACCAAACAAACTGAAAGTGTCCCCAACGAAAGGAGGGGGTGCTACTTAACATGGGTGAGGGGGGTCGGTTGTTTGGCCTTACTTAAATCCTCCCTCCCTTCCTACCTATCAAACAAACTGAAAGTACCCCCAATGAGGACCCCTTCCTTGAAAGAAGGGGACCTCAAGGAGGGGGTGCTACTTGACATAGGCGGGGGAAGGGGGGTCGGTTACCGTAAAGAAAAAAGGTAGGGGGTAGGCATTGACTGTCTGAAATAAATGTTGTCAATCTCGGGTGGGGGACACTACCTTTTTTTCCATCCACAAAATTGAAAAGATATATGTAATATGCCTCGATCTTACTCTTTTTATTAAGGGCACCCATTTATTGCCCCTCCCTCTTGTCTGATCGAAATTAGAATCAATTATGTGAATATCCCCCACCTGACCCTTTTTCATTTTTGGAGGGATAAAATGACTCCAAAACGTTCTATCTATCCAACCTAAACAAAATGCTTTTAGGTCATTTACTACCCGCTCTTCAAAATTGTTCACATGAGACCCCATCCACTCAAGGACCCCTACACGTGCACGACCAACACAACACCAACGGATTAACGGATGCTTGAACTCTCCCTCTACCTTTGCCTCTAACTAATATCTGTTGAGTTGCCATTGAGTTGTCGTTGTTCTGCTTCCAGAAAAAAAGGGTGGGAATGGGGGTAGTAACCGTGAAGAATAAATGTTGTTGGGGGTGGGGGCTTGCCCTAAAGAAAATAGATCTCTTTGAGGTGGGGGGCATGTTACATACTAATAATCTGATGAAACACCTTGAATTGACACTAGATGGGCTCTCTCTCTCCATAGGGAGAGAAAAAATTTCCCCTTGAAAAGCTCCATTGCTCCTCCTTTTGGCTTTTGGGAGGACTCTCTCTTTAAAAGGCAGGAGAGAGACAATTAAGTTTGATATCAACTATATTTTCAGTCCATTGCTCCTCCTTTTGGCTTTTGGGAGGACTCTCTCTTCAAAAGGCGGGAAAGAGACAATTAAGTTTGATATCAACTAAATTTTCAGTCCATTGCTCTTCCTTTTGGCTTTTGGGAGGACTCTCTCTTCAAAAGGCGGGAGAGAGACAATTAAGTTTGATATCAACTAAATTTTCAGTCCATTGCTTCTCCTTTTGGCTTTTGGGAGGACTCTCTCTTCAAAAGGCGGGAGAGAGACAATTAAATTTGATATCAACTAAATTTTCAATCCATTGCTCTTCCTTTTGGCTTTTGGGAGGACTCTCTCTTCAAAAGGCGGGAGAGAGACAATTAAATTTGATATCAACTAAATTTTCAGTCCATTACTCCTCCTTTTGGCTTTTGGGAGGACTCTCTCTTCAAAAAGTGGGAGAGAGACAATTAAGTTTGAAATTAATTAAATTTTCAGTATTTAAAAAATAAATAATGGCAAGCTCGAATCAATACAAAAACAAATTGAAACTTGTATTTTTGAACTCATTTAAAATAATATTTAGAAGTGGCAAAATAGAGAACGAGGAGCACACTCAGCTGGTGCTAAGATTTCCCCTAAAAGAAGCAATTATTTTTCTGAAGCCATCCCGACGCTCGTCATGTTTTTATTATTTTTGATCACCCGCAATAATATGCGCAACGAACTGAAAACTCGAAAACCGCACGCCTATAACACCTCGGCTCTTGTAGCTAAAACTAAACAAATATTAAGTAATAATCTATCCCAAAAAAAACAAAAAACCGTAATCGGTCCACAACGACAGAGAAAATATCTAAAATGTATTTGTCCGAATGTATTTATTACAAAAACCCTCAACAGAATCACCACTACCAGAAATTATCGGGCTTTTCGTTCGTTACGTAGTAATGTTCGTAAACCCTTTGATGCGTATCATTATTTTCGAATGTCTGGTTAATTATTATGCGTGCACTCAAAGATTATGGTCTGCGTCTACTTAAACCCTTGAAAATTACAGATGAACCGAAGAAATTGTTTTTTTAATAATTTGTCCGGGCTTCTCGTTATGAATCTGTAAGCTTGCCTTTTAGTATTCTTTGCTTTTACGACTCGGTTTGTAAGATTTTTATGCCTTTTTGTTTATCGAATTTTAAATTTCAATTTGTGGCCGTCTTTAAGATTTTCTCTAGCGATTAGGAAATTAAATCTTTGAATCAATGTTTTGTGGACTGTTTACCCTGAATTATTGAGAGTCAAAATTTTGAAAATTTCCAATCAATATTTTGTGGATTGTTTAGCCTGAACTATTGAAATTTCAATGAGATCTTCGAAATTTTCTATTTTGTGGATTGGAATTTTAAGGAAATCGTTGAAGTTTTCAATCAATATTTTGTGGACCGTTTAGCCCGAATTATTGAAACTTCAGGGAAAACTTTAAAGTGTTCAATCAATGTTTCGTGAACTATTTAGCCTGCAGCCATTTCTTTGAACTCTTGGAGGTTTTCCTTAAGAGGCATTTTGTTGAAGTTTGAACTGATTATTATTATTTATTTCAAGTGTTCTGTGATTCTCTGTTTTTTTTTTTTTTGCTACTTATGAAATTATCGAGCTGAACTTACACATTTATGGACAAAACAATCAGACTGCGTGTGATTTCTGTATCTACATTGGATTGCTGTTTGTGAAACAGACTGGAGTTGGAAGGTCAAGAAAGAATTGAAAGGGCTTTTTCGTGTTGAAATGGATAGACCTGCATTCAGTTCATTTTTGTTTGTATTTTATGCACTTATACCCTGTTTTCTTTGCAAAGAATGCACAAATAGCCCTTCTCAACTGGCCTCCCATACTTTTCGACACACTCTTCTTTCTTCTAAAAATAAGTCATGGCAAGAATCAGTGTTTTCTTCTTATAAGAACCTAATTCCCTTTGATGATTTAGCCCGTTTTAATAGCCCTCATCCCACCCCTATGTGGCTACTACAACAAGAGCAAGCTCATCTTGGTGGTGAAAATGAGCTCAATCTATATGCAAGAAAAAATTCTCCACAAGACAATAGAAGGATCCTAGATGAGATTTCGTTACACAATGTAAGGCTGGACGCTGATTCTGTATATGGGAAAGCACAACAGACAAATTTGGAATACTTATTGATGCTGAATGTGGACAGCTTAGTGTGGAGTTTTCGAAAAACAGCTGGGCTTGACACTCCAGGTTCTCCTTATGGTGGCTGGGAGGTTCCTACTGGCGAGCTCCGTGGTCATTTTGTAGGTCTGTGTCTTAACCTATGTTCTTAAAACAGAAATCTGCAGCTTTCTTTCTCAAACTTGTGCATTGACAATAATTAAGTAGCCATGTTCTTTACATGGGTTTGTTCATGAAAACACAGCAAAGGAGAAACGTAGGTTTGTGTCTTAACCTATATTCATACATAGAAATCTGCAGCTTTCCTTCTCAAACTGTTGTATTAACAATAATTAATTAGCCATGTTCTGTGTATGGGTTTGTTTACGTACAAAGAGTAAAGTAGAAATGTCGGTCTGTTCCTTTACTCATGTTCTTACATAGAAATTATCAATATTCCTTCTAAAACTGGTGCAATGAAAATAATTAGGTAGCCATGTTTTTTCTATGGATTTGTTTATGAAAAAAGAGCAAAGTAGACAATCTAGAAAAATGCAGGACATACTTTCAGTTCTCTGGTTTCCAAGTTCTGTTGTTGTAGTTTCCAGGGTTTTTTACTGGTACTTCAAACTTGGGAAATATGATGGAGAGATAGAGGTTCTTTGTGTGTTGTGGTTGGGTTTTATTTTTATTTTTATAGAACATGTCAGCTTGTGATTAAGCTTGAACATAATTTTTTTGTAACAGAAAAGTGAAAAGATTAGTGACGTTAAAGTTCTCTTTCTATGTGTCATGAAATCTTGCAGTTATTTTGAATCCTTTTTTGCCAATGTTAAGTAGGCTTGGGAACCCTAGATCCACAAAAAAACTTTAGTGAGATTCTAATAGCTTAATGCTCTTTGGCACCACATTAAAGGTGTTGTAACACACACAAGAAAGAAATTGTTGCCCTCCATGTCACCAGCCTTCTATCAGCCGCTTGGTTTAACTTATCTTCTTCAGTTGCTTGGTCTAGTCTCCTTTCTTTCCACTTTTCTGCATTCCTTATCTTCCTTTGTACAAGCACAGGTTATCTCACAGTAATTCATACTCATTGGAAACTAAAGATTCATATTGAAAGAGAGAAACAGAAAGAGAAGTAATAGTAGCAAGTAACATTATCATTAACTAAACCTTTGTTAACTGTTCTCAGAGCTTTCTACATCCTTCTGCCTCCTTTTTCTTTTCATCATGGCAGGAATACCAAAATTGACCATATGTCCAGTCAGCAGAATGTACCAATAATGATCTCATTGAGTATTTTCCATAGGATTTTTAAAGCTTTACTTTTCACTGACCACCCCTCCACAAGATGCTTGACAGAGGCAGGTATAATCCAAACTATATTCCATTTTTGAATGTAAAGATACCGGATTTCTTGGGCAAAGGGGGAATGTATAAAAATGTGGTTAATGGATTACTTGTTTTCCCCGCATAATACATAGATTGAGGGTCTATGTAATCCTCTTCTCACTAATTTGACAAAAATCAACACTCTTTTTTGAACTATAATACATACTGAGTTAGCCTTCAGGAACCCCTTAAAAGTCCATATCTTTTTACAAGTTAAGTGTTTACCATCTATCTGATTCCAATAAAACCTCCTTGTATGCGGCTTTAACTGAGACTGCCCCACTTTGACTTCCATCTTACCTTCCCTACTCCTGGATGGGAGAGGCCAACTAGCTAAAAGGTGGTTTAAAGCATACACCTTCTCTTCTGTGTAAGATCCTTGTCTAATTTTGCCCTGAATTTTCTGATTTTTAGTGCTCTTGACATTTCATCAAACATTTTGCATGCAAGCTGTCTTGTTTGTTTTCTGAGTGTGTTTGTTTTCAGAACAACAGATAAATAGTTCCAAACCAGTACAAATAATGCATGAACCCATAAAAGAAATGATATGGCAATTTAACAAACACTTGTCATACAATATAACAACCAAATAGATAGCTTTAAAACTCAGATTTCATCATATTATAACTGCTGTTACAAATCAGAATGACTGCTGTTACAAAATCAGAAGTTCTGAACTGAATAACTTCACATTGACAATGCTTATCATGCCCAAATCTAACTCAAATGCTTGCTGTTCATGAAAAGAGGTTCCAAACCTCATTCTAAACTCACACCTCCTTCTCCCAGGTGCTGCGAATCCCCCCTAGATGCCAACGTCGCCTTCATTAGGGCTGCGAACTCTCCAAAAGGGCAGTGACTCCAAGTGTAAACCCTCAATATGAAGCACCAAAATGTATCCTCTAGGTCTGCTACAAAATCTGATATAAAAATCTGCAATGACAACCTCCACAAATCTGAATATATTGCCCAATTTGTATTTGGAACAAATCTCACAAATTGGCAATCAAACCCTCCACCCTAAACCTGCAAAATAGCTCCACACAAAAAAACCTTGAAACATCACACCAAAAACTAGGGCACTGATCAATGAAGCTCAATTGTGAATTTTAAAATGAATCCACCTCAAGATGGAATTGGGTTTTCGTCCAATACACTAAAATTCCAAGGGTTTTTGTCCTAGGAATTGGCTGAAAAACAAGTCAAGGATATGAAAATGATTTGCCTTCACCTCTTTTTAAAGCCACAAGTGAATTCTTCTTCTTGGCTGACAAAGCTTCACTTCTAGAAGATTCTCTTTTTCTTTATTTTATGTTTTCCTTTTCAAAAGTGACTTATTTTATAATTTCCCAATAACTTATTATAAAGTCACTTTTTACAAATAAAAAGGGCCAGCTAATTAATTAATTATAAATAACCCAAAAATGACTTAGAATTATTTAACATTTAATTAATTAAATTATTCCCTTATATCTCCCAACTTAGCCTATGGGAATAAAGAATAGGCTAGTGGACCCCACTGGATGATCACTCGGAAAAATGGGACATTACAGTCCTCCCTTCCCAGAATTCCCTGCCCTCAAGCAATTGCAAACTTAGATGCTGCAGAATCCGTTCACCTTCCCAAGTAGCATCCTCAAGAGGCAAGTCCCCCATCTAATCAAATACTCTTTGATCACCTTGTTTGTCAATCTGTGTTCCCTCACATCTAGGATAGCATCAGGAATCAATATCAACTTGCCCTCCTCATCTAATGGTGGAAGCTCTGGAGAAGATATAATGTGTTTCCCAAGTGCTCTTCTGAGGTAAGATACATGGAATACATTACGAACTCTGCTAGCTTTAGGCAACTCTAGCTTATGTGCAACCTCTCCAACCCTCCTCAAAATCTTGTAGGGGCCATAGAACCGAGGCTTTAGCTTTCGCATGTCTTGGCTATCCTACATCAACTCTCTCGCTCTGGGAGCTCTACTGTCATCAAATGCTAAGTCTACCAAAGACATAGTGTCATACCCATACAACTTGATCCAAGCCTTTCGCTGCTCCACTCTGATACAACTGTCATTCAACAAAACATTGTTAAGCAAACCACCCATCATATGAATTCTTGGATTCCGAAGTACTGCATCATCACATAAATTGAAAGTGAAAGGATAAGCAAATCTCATCAAATCACCATCACTCAATACTATCAAACATCTAAACTGTATCTCTTGGAATTGAATGATGTTCATTATGTGTGCATAATCAGGCATACATATCCTCTCTAAGCTATTGGTACAAATAATGACAACACTATTAAAACTGAAAATCAGATCTATAATTACCCTGGGAATGCTTCCGCTGTCATAAAGTGATGTGACCTCATCAACATTCAACCTCCAAGTGCTAAAGTGACAATCCCGTGCACACAAATCCATGCAATCAGCTGCCATCATCAATGCAAAGCCTGAAAATTTCATGATCAGCATTATAGAACAGCAACTAAACATTAATGTATACGCTGAAAACCATGGAACCAAGTTTGAAATTTCTTTCTCAACTTGTTGCATATTGCTGAAATTCAACCAATTCAACAATCTTAAGATATGAGACACTCTTTCATTGTTTAATGATGAATGTAGAACAGCAGGTTCAAGGTTGGAAACTATCAATGTTTCATTTGATATCCATCTCAAAAGAGTGTTGCCTTTGACAAACCACACATTATCAAAATGCATTATTTTCCCTAAAGGCAATCTCTTAGTTTTCATAATCAGCTCTTCAATAAGATGTATCCCATGCAAATTCAACATTCTTGCTAGAGTCATGATTTCAAAATCTTTCCATACCTTGTGTCTTTCCCATGTGATAACTAATGGTGATGTGTTCAGGAAACAACGGGTAGCAATTCCATTATAGAATGACATACCTTGTATGTAGCTTGGACCCACAAACACCATCTCATGCTTAGATATAAAATCTTAAACATCAACAAGATAATGCCTCTTACCAATGACATCCACATATAACTTTTTTATCACCTTATGATTAACAAAATCATGTGAAGATAATTGACTGCTGTTCACAATCATATAATCAGCTTTTGCTTCATACCTTTTGTTGGTGTCTTCATAGTCCTTATGCACATCTTCTTCAATTGATGGATACCTATCATTATTTGCTGGTCTAAGAAGTGTATCATGCTGCAAATGTCATATCCCCTATATTGGCATTATATTATACATTATGACTTACGTATATCCGAGTATATACTTTACCATTTACAGATGACTTTCATATATTTATATGATGTTGTGAGATTCAATTGTCATGCTTTCTTGATCATCTAACAAATATACATATGATAATAATATATATATGATATAATAATAATATAAGAACAATCACATATTATACATATATATATATATCATCACAATATATATAATATAGAATTAATTATAATACATATAATTTATAATATAATATTGATTATTACATATATATATATATATATAGGATGATAATATAAATATAAAGTGAATATTGAATAATATATATAATATACAATATGCATATTAAATAATAAATAAATAATATTTATATGGGGATGAGGCCCCCACAAAGAGACCCGATTCCCTTAGGATTAACAACAAATTCCCTAAGGGAATCGCTGCCCACCAAAAGCTGTGAACCTTATATTATAAAAGAGTCCCTACCAAACAGCAATTAAGTCAGTCATTAAATATTAACAAATGGTAATAAAAGAGGTATGTGGAAAGGCTGCGTCACCTTTCACAATGGACAAGCCTTTAATAAAAAGTTACAACTGTTCATAAATAGGGGGATATAAGGGGATTGATGGGCTTTAGGGAAGGGGGCATCAACGAATCAGCGGTATTTATCTCTACAATATATAATAAGTAAAGCATACATTCAATAGAGAAGTAAGAATACATATATTTTCAGGATTAGAAAAGAAAACATAGAGATCATAAAAATATATATATCTGAGCATAAAAAGAAAATATTCAGGCTTCTAATTACATAGATATATTGAAGTATAACAAGAAAGAAGTAGAATAATATATATATATATCTGAAATCTGACTGTGGTAAGCATGTAATGTATGGTTTAAATCTAGATCATGCATAGTATATTTATTGTTTATAATTCATCTTCATAATTCATTATGCATTGCTGATATGATTATTTGAAAATATGGAATTGATAAGAGTTATTATTTATAAATCTATACCATGATAGGAGGAAGGGAAAGTACAAAGGGAATATAGGACTCTCTTAGGTACGCCACCCAAAAAGAAATGTAATGAACTCACATGAGCCAAAGGGGTTCTGCCTTTGGTTGAAGGGTTCTGCCTTTGGGTCTAGAGAGAGATGTGCTCTTCTAGATATGCCACTCATGATAGAAATGAAATGTTCACTTGGGCCAAAGGGGTTTTGCCTTCTAGTTGAAGGGTTCTGCCTTTGGGCCTAGGAGAGTTGAGTCACTAGGATATACCCTTTTGAGACCTCACTCCCCTATCATGGGTATAGTGTTATAAGGAGGCCAATCATGAGGAAATAAGGAAAGATGGCAAGATGAGGGGATAACAGATAAATTAAAATCCTCACTAGGTACGCCACCTCATATGAATGGCATGGGCCACATGAGGCCAAGGGGGTTCTGCCTTTTAGTTGAAGGGTCTTGCCCTTGGGTCTAGAGAGGCTAAGTCATCCCATCGAGTCACTCTCTTCCATGCTTTCCTATGATTGATCATCCTAAGGTAAGATTCAATTGAGTTTATTAATTGTTATGGACTTACTGATGTTTAAGATTTCTAACTTGTTGCAAGGATTAAGTCAAGACAAGGTACTCTCTAAACCTTTGTTTACTTGGAAATTGATAATTTAGAAAAAAATAGTGTTGTCCCAAAAGGGGACATTACATATAGGTAATTCAATAGTAAATGCATATAGATAATTCAATAGTAAATGCACAAGTGATTGTCCAAAGATTGTCTTCTTTGTGTTTGTTACCCTATTAGGATGGGCGAAACATTTGCCAAGTGGTTTGCCTAAAACCCCCCCCTCAGCACATAGGCCCAAGGCAAGGTTTTGGCCATAGAAGGGTTGGGGTCCCACCTTAGATTCTACTAAGTAGGGGGGTGGTAGGCCTTAGGCCACTTGGTCTTTAGGGTTTCCCCTTCTCCTAATAGAGTGAGTGTCTTCCGAGGTACTTGTTGATGATTGTTTTTAGACAAGTCAACAATAGAGTAGAATACTGAGCATCCAACTCTCTTTTGAATAAAGTTTCTCAAATGCTAAACAAAGTGATCAGTCGAGGTAACTCCAAGGTTCCTTTTCGTATGATTTGCAGTGGATAACTCAATGACTTGATATGATTTTGCTGATGAACACAAAGGGACTTGCACAATTGTTTTAACAACTTGATCGTTTCACTTATGGGAGGCAAACACTTGGAATTTCTAAGTACTACAACTCTTCAACGTATGATATAACAATAAGGCTCTTCAATTCTAATTCCTAATGATGATGAATAAAAAAAATGCAAAAGATATAGGTTTAGGATACTACTCTAATCCTAGATGCAAGAGATGATTATTGATCAGGTGGAATCAACCAACTTTGTTTCGCCAAGTTGAAACAACTACACAAGGTTGATGCAATCTTCTAAGGTTTATATAAGATATTCAAATCACTTATGTTCATGAAAATTCAACAAACATAAACGATCAAAGTTAAGTTCAGTTTGTTTAGACCAACCATACACTGCAACTTGCAAGCCACAAATCACAAATGGTTTGAACATATGGATTCCACCACGAAACAATAACAAAATCTTCCACCAACTAACATAACACATAAAAGAAAACTTAATCTAATTTAACATTCGCTTGAAGAAATCAGAAACCATGCAACACTTAGAAACATATAGAGAATCACCAAACAATGAGTCTTATATTATCTCAAAAGAGCTCTTGCAACAATTTTCAGAATCTTCAACCTTACAAATGAGAGCAAAAGGAGCCCTAATATAGACCTCAAGAATACATAAATGGCCAAGATTGATCGGTAAAGCCAATGGACCAGATTATGCCACCTAAGCAGGCGGTTACAACAAACTCCTATTTTTAGCATATGAAAGAGGGAACAAAGGCACGTTTCCCAAGGAGATAAGGATGATACATCAATAGCCTATGAGGAATCTCCATGTGAATAACCATCACTAGTGTTATGGAATTCAATGAATCTGGACACCACTTGTTTGATATCATCAAAAGGTACACTTAGCGTATTCCTAGTGGTCCCTTCGGCTTCAAGCACATCAACTGCATAAGGGCCAAGTGTCTTCTCCCAATCAGTCATTCTAGCTTTGTTGGCGCCAAGGTGGATAGCAAGTGAAAATATACTATCAAGCTTATCATCAGAAACATCATCCTCTTGGAAGTAGAATGTTTGAATTTGTTCTTTCATACTTTCAATAGTCATCTCTCCAAAGGGATTGCATATCTTCATCAAGGATGCATGTATTCCATCTTGGATTCTTTGAATCACATTCCTTACTCTTGACATATCTATTTCCACTCTATCAAGTAGCTGTCCTTTATTGCGAAAGCAATAGTACCAGGAAGAGAAATCATATGTTACTCCTTCAATCACCTCAGCATGTGTCAACTCATCTATTGAAGTCTCCATCAAACTCTTCAAATGTGGCATATATTGTTCCTTGATAGCCTTAAACTCAGCACAAGCTGTCAACAATGCAAGCACTCTTTCCTTGAGATTAGCAACCTTGTCATACACTTGCATAATATCTTCAAGATGGCTATATGTTGTTTGCCTTGACCTTTTCATCCAATCCTTCAACCTATGAGATGAAGACCTCAACCCCTCAAGATGTACAACTGTTTCTGGAGGAAGAATAGGTGGAGGTGTAGAAACTCTTTCCTGTCGATGGATAGGATGAACCATAGTTGAAAAACTCGCCAAAAACAAAGACCCGCTAAGCCCGAAAAATTCGACTCAGCAAAAACTTGGCAAAAAACTCGCAAAAACTCGGCAAAAAACTCGCAAAAACTCGGCAAAAAACTCAGCAACTTAAAAAATTGTTTAAATTTCATTAAAAACACATTTTTTTTGCAAAATTCAATGATTAGATGCATCCAACAAGTCAATAAATGAGAAACAAGCTGAGTCTAGTTGTATTTGATTGATTTCAAAGTAAATTGGGTACAAAATGGCATCCTCATGAGGAATGCGCTGATACTGATAGTCTGAAACAAAATGGAAATAGCAAATTGTTTTTGTAAAACTGAAAGTAAATACTAAATAGTAAAATACTACATCTTCCTCTTCCCCTTCCCAAGTCTACTGAAAACTAGGGGAGTGGTAGAACTAGGTCTAGTCCTAGGAATCTGCTGTGGCTTCTCCCTCCTCGGCATGACAAATCGTGGCTCAACCACCATCCTGGATGTAGATATTGGTAGTGGTCCTGGTGGCAATGTCTCCTCACCCTCCTCATCCTCATCCTCCTCATCCTCAATGTCATCCAATGAGAATCCCAATCCATCGATTCCAGCGGCAGCCCCCTCCTCCATTGCCTGTCTCTCCAAATCATAGATCTCATCCTCAGAAAACAATGAAGGCTGCTCATCCTGCCCTGTCCAATCACTGTAAGTGTTGAGTTGTTTGTAGCTTCGATCAGATAACGTATTTATTATGATCATAATAAATATGAATATATAAGTAATATTAAATATTACTTATATATTCATATTTAATATATAAGGTATGTTAAAATAAATAGGAATTTAGAATGATCGAATGATATATTACTAAAGTATAAGCACCGACTATAATTCAAACGGTGATTAGTAATTGCTAAAGCAATGGAAAGGTGACAAAGTCACCCCTGTGATAGGCGTGACTCCTTGAGGAGTCACGTCTATCACAGATGTGACTCCTACCGTCACTCATATATATATCAACGTCTTTGCCCTGCAATACCATGAAAAAGATACAGAAATCAGAAGTGTATGAGAAGTGGAAATTGCATCTGCAAAATAAAAGAAAGTAATAAATTAAATCTGCAATACAAATATCCAACATTTAGAAGTTATCCAAGTTAGAGATCGTAAGTTCGATTTGAATTTACATGGTATCAGAGCCAAGTTAAGCAGAATCCGGGCAGAAAATTGAACTTGAGAAATTCAGATTTAATACATCTCATTTCTCAAATGGCAGCAACAATTCGATTCGAAGACAGATTAGAAGGAGGAAATAACTTCTCATCATGGAAATTCAGAATTATGATGATACTAAAAGAAAATAAAGTTGATTCATTTGTGAGAGAAAACAAAACGGAGCCAGAGAATGATCTTGATAAAACGACATGGATTGAAGGAAATGACAAAGCCATGAAAATCATAGTTGATGGAGTTAGAGATCATATCGTGCCGATTCTGACAAAATATGAGACTGCATATCATATGTTTAAGTCACTTGAAAGCAATTATGAAATTAATAACTCCAGCAGAACCTTAGCCCTAAAAAGAGAAATAAATCATATAAGTATGAACAAAGGAGAATCTATCAATGCATACTTTATGAGAATATCTGCACTAAGGGATCAACTATCAACACTTGGGTACCAAATTGAAAGCAAGGAACTAACACTTATTGCCCTAGATGGTCTCCCAAATTCCTGGGAGACATTTGTTCAAGGCATTAGTGCAAGGTCTAAATTTCCAAAATTTGACCACCTAAGATCAGACTGTCTTCAAGAAGAATCTAGACAGACAAAGAAAGGGTCAAAACAAAAAAATATAGATGAAGATCTTCATGTTCTAAATACAAACTCTCACAAAAAAGAGAAGAAGAAACACTTCAAGAAGAGGAAAAATCATCACGGGAAAGGTTCATTCAAGAAAGACATTTCTCGCATCCAATGTTTCAGATGCGACCAATATGGACACTATGCACTTAGATGTCCTGACAGAACCAAGCAACAAGCATCTTATGCCAAAATAAAGGAGCATGAATCTGAGAAATATGTATTCTACTCTGCACTTTCAAACCAAGTAACAAATAAATCCAACACCTGGGTCATAGATAGTGGTTCATCAAGACACATCACAGGGTTCAGGGAACTATTAGACACCATGGTAGAAGAGACTAATGAAGAAATAACAATTGGAGATAACTCTGTACATCCAGTCAAGGGTGTTGGCACATGCACCCTCAAATTAAAGACTGGCATCTCCATCCAACTTACTGGAGTATTATTTGTCCTAGGCATAAAAAAAAATCTAGTCTCCATATCTGCACTTGAAGATAATGGATATAGGGTGACCTTTATGGATAGCAAAGTATTGGCATGGCCAATGAATTCTACTATTAAGAAAGCCAAAACCATAGGTCATAGGCAAGGGTACTTGTACGAGTTATGTACGGAACCAAATCTAGCCCTAATTCATGAAATTGCAGACTCTAATGAAATATGGCATAGAAGACTAGGACACCTAAATTTCCGTGCCTTATCTTCCATGGAAAGACTAGTTATAGGGTTACCTAAACTCAAACAATGTAATTCAGGGGTATGCAAGGGGTGTGCCTTAGGGAAAAATACAAAGGGGTCTTTTCAAAATAGTTCTAGCAAAACAAATAAAGTATTAGAACTAGTCCACTTAGATTTATGTGGACCCATGTCTGTACCCTCCTTAGGTGGGTTTCTATACTATGTAATTTTCGTTGATGACTTCTCCAGAAAGACATGGATCTATTTAATGTAAAGAATCACAGGAAATCCTTAAAAGATTTAAGGAATTCAAATCCATTACTGAAAACTCTTCCGAGAGAAAAATCAAAACCTTAAGAACAGATAATGGGAGTGAATACACTTAATACATTTTTAAAGACTCTTGTAAAAACATTGGGATTAAGAGGGAGTTCACTGTACCTTATAATCCTCAACAAAATGGAGTTGCAGAAAGAAAAAATAGAACCATTGTAGAAGCTGCTAGGGCTATGTTACTTGATCAGAATATAGACACTTCACTTTGGGGCAGAAGTATCTAGTACTGCTGTCTATATACAGAACAGATGTCCTCACTCTCATATTGATGACAAAACTCCTGAAGAAGCCTTCACTGGCACAAAACCAGACATTAGTCATTTAAGGATATTTGGTTTTCCTGTTTACATTCATGTGCCCAAAGAGAAAAGAACTAAGCTAGAACCTTCTGGGAGAAAAGGCATCTTTGTAGGCTATAGTGAAACATCAAAAGCTTATAGAATATATATACCTGGTCAAAGATAGATTGAACTAAGCAGAGATGTGATTTTTGAGGAAGACATAGTTTTCAAAAGAGCCAGAAATTATATTGAGTCAGAAATCCAAACTTCCAACTCAGGCATAGAAGAGGATCCTCCACCTGAGTTTCAGAGGGAGTATCTCGAGGAAGATGTAAACCATGAACAAATCACATCACTAGAAAATCCCAAGAAAAGACCACTCTGGGCCACCAAAACAATGGAAGAAGCTAAAAATTATGCCGCTCCATCAGGGAATTTTAGGGAAACCACAAGACCTAAGAGATTCTCTAGTTATGTAGCTTTAATAAGTGAATTCATTAAATCAGAACCTTCTAGTGCTATAGAAGCAGAGTTACCGGATACGGAACCCCCTTGTCTTGGCACGCGTATCAGCGTACCTGGTACAGATTCGGGTACGGTACGGCCTGGGTACCGTGCCCATCCGTGCCCTAAAAAATAAATTCTTCTAGCCGTGCCGGATACTTTAGGATTCGGGATTTTCAGAAAAAATGCACTGTATCCAGCTTAAAACCAGTTAAAATTGCATCGATTCATCCCAAAAAACAATCCAATGACTTCATTCCTTGATTTTTCCCGGCGTGAGAACACTATTGTGAGAACACTGTTTGTCATAGGATTATTTCTCGGCGTGAGAATCACAATTTTTCCCGGCGTGGGAACTCTGTTTCTGAGAGGATTTTTTACTCGCATGAGAACAACGATTTTTTCCCAGCGTGAGAACAACCGACGAGTTTAGAAAATTTCCCGGCGAATGTTTTTTTCCGTGTGAGACAAATTTGCGAGCACTATAATGCTCACGTATAAAAGCCGTATCCAAAGTTTTTTAAACTTCAATTAATCTTTGTAAATTTTTTTAAACTTTAATATTTTATTAATAATCTATTCAAAGTTTTTTAAAGGTTAATATTTTATCGGCTAAATATATTATAATCTATTCAAAGTTTTTTAAATCTTTGTAAATTTTTTTAAGCTTTAATATTTTATTAATAATCTAATCAAAGTTTTTTAAACTTTAATATTTTATTAATAATTAATCTTTGTAAATTGTTTTAAACTTTAATTAATCTTTGTAAAAATTTTAAACTTTAATATTTTATTAATAATTATAATGTGTATTTAAATTAAAATATATTTATAATATGTATTATAATTAATATTTAAATTTAATACATTTTAATATTTATTAATACTTATAATATATATATATATATATATATATATATGAAATGTATTATAATTAATATTTAAATTTAATACTTTTAATATTTATTAATACTTATATATATATATATATTATTATTTTATAATAGCATATATATATATATAGTCGTATCTAGCCGTATCCAGCCGTATCCGTATTGGGGGGTCTCCAAAATTAGCTGTATCCGTATCGGATACCGTGCCCGTATCGGATACCGTATCCGTATCCATGCAACATTGTATAGAAGCTCTTAAGCACCAAGTATGGAAGGATGCCATGACAGAGGAGTATCAATCCATCCTGAAGAATGATGTGTGGGATATAGTACCTAGACCAAAAGGGAAATCTGTTGTTTCTTCAAAATGGCTATTTAAAATCAAACATGCTGCAAATGGCAGTATAGGGAAATACAAAGCAAGATTTGTAGCCAGAGGATTTTCACAAAAGGAAAGAATTGATTACGACGAAACCTTCGCTCCAGTTGCTCGATATACATCAGTCAGGGCAGTTCTAGCTATTGCAGCAGCCAAAGGGTGGAAAGTCCATCAAATGGACGTAAAAACTGCTTTCTTAAATGGAACCATTGAAGAAGAGGTTTACTTAGAGCAACCTGAAGGATTTGAGATTCACAATGCAGGATCCCATGTATGTAAATTAAAGAAAACTCTATATGGACTTAAACAGGCCCCCAGAGCCTGGTATGAAAGAATTGACAGTTACCTCTTGAGATTAGGCTTCTCAAAGAATGATGCAGATCCAAATCTCTACTGCAAACAAAGCAAAGGTGATATGTTAATATTGATATTATATGTTGATGATCAATTGATTACAGGAGAAGATCACCTTATTGATCAGTGTAAGAAAGATCTAGCTTCAGAATTTGACATGAAGGACTTAGGTCTATTACACTACTTCCTTGGACTGGAAGTATGGCAAAAATCAGACTGTATTTTTCTAAACCAAGGGTAGTACACAATTGATATATTAAAAAGGTTTGGTATGATGGAATGCAGACCTATGTCTTCCCCCATGGAAACAAATCTTCATAAATTGAAGGAAGCAGCAGAAGATTCTTCGTTGGCAGATCCCACTCTTTACAGACAGATAATTGGATCCTTGATGTATTTGGTCAATACCAGACCTAATATTTGCTATGCTGTAAATGCTTTAAGTCAGTTTATGTGTGAGCCCAAGGAGATACATCTTGTGGCTGTGAAGCATATAATGAGATACCTTCAAGGTACTCTAAATTATGGCTTAAAATATGAAAAGGTTGACTTAGATCTACATGGATTCACAGATTCAGATTGGGTTGGAAATGTAACTGACCGGAAGAGCACCTCCGGATGTTGTTTCAGTTTAGGGTCAACAATGATATCATGGATCAGTAGAAAACAATCTTCAGTTGCTCAGAGTTCTACAGAAGCCGAATATATTGCAGCTTCTATGGCTGCTAGAGAGGCAGTATGGCTTAGAAAACTCTTGTAGGATTATTTGGTAAACCTCTGAAACCAATTATCATCCACTGCGACAATCAAAGCTGTATTAAGCTATCCGTGAATCTAGTATTCCATGATAGATCTAAACATATTGAGATTCCTCATCACTATGTGCGTGATATGGTGGAAAGGAATGTGATTCAGTTGGAGTATATCAATACAAGAGATCAAACTACAGATATTCTTACCAACCCACTCCTCAAGGTGAAAGTTGAATACTTCAGGAAAAATCTTGGTATGATTGAAATGTAAGATTTTAATTGATTTGTACTAATATATTAAAGAAGTTTAATGTGTAAACTTCTTGTGTCATATGTGTGACTCTATGACATTATGGGCCTACCCATTTTGTGTTTATTTCTAAAAAATGACGATTTTTTGGGTAATCTACACTTGTAAGGTGACGATCTTATAATGTTCATTAGACTAATATCATGTGACTTGATATTTGTATGAATCATGGAGTTATCATGATTAAGTTATGGTAGACATTATGTGACTTAATGTCAGTGCACATACTATAACTAGGATATATAAGGAGAATGTAATGTTTTCGAGCATAGTATATCCTTTAGTATCACGAGGTAGGTGATGCTACGTATCACGAGATAGGTGATACTATATATCATGAGTTATGTGATATTAAATTACTCTGAGTAATTCATTTCAGATTAGATAATTGATATTCATAGAGATTATTGTGATATTGTTATCTTCCCGAGCTAAGAGGGAGTGTTGAGTTGTTTGTAGCTTCGATTAGATAACGTATTTATTATGATCATAATAAATATGAATATATAAGTAATATTAAATATTACTTATATATTCATATTTAATATATAAGGTATGTTAAAATAAATAGGAATTTAGCATGATCGAATGATATATTACCAAAGTATAAACACCGACTATAATTCAAACGGTGATTAGTAATTGCTAAAGCAATGGAAAGGTGATGAAGTCACACCTGTTATAGGCGTGACTCCTTGAGGAGTCACGTCTATCATAGATGTGGTTCCTACCGTCACTCATATATATATCAACGTCTTTGCCCTGCAATACCATGAAAAAGACACAGAAATCGGAAGTGTATGAGAAGTGGAAATTGCATCTGCAAAATAAAAGAAAGTAATAAATTAAGTCTGCAATACAAGTATCCAACATTCAGAAGTTATCCAAGTTAGAGATCATAAGTTCGATTTGAATTTACAGTAAGGATCTGTCTCATCCAAATCAATTGGATCATCTGATATTTCCTCTACCCTTCTTGTGCACAGTTGAAGATTATATTGCACATAGACAAGGTCATTGAGGTGTTTCTGAGCTAGCTTGTTCCTCTTCTTTGTGTGGATGGCCTGAAATAAGCTCCAGTTGCGCTCACAATTGGATGAACTACATGGTTGGCATAAGACACGGAGGGCAAATCTCTGGAGATTTGGGGTATTTCCACCCCAATTTGTCCACCAAACCTCTACAAAAAAAATATTGAAGAGTTAGAAACTTAGAAAGGAAAGTGAAAAGTTCAAAACATATTAAATATCAAATTATCAATAGTTGTAACTTGTAAATTTGTAACTTGTAAATTTGAAATTTTATACCTAGTGACTGATTGTTTATTGCTCGTGTAGCCAAGTCTGAAGAAAAGAGCCTACCCCTTCTTTCCCCATAAGCTTGCAATTCATCAACAATGAGGTCTGCCACCTCAGCCTGGGGTGTCATCCTCTGAATGCAAGAAGTGAGGCCCTCCATAACCTCTCTAGTAGGATCTGAGAAGCTACCTGAATGGAAGAAACGGGGGTTCAAAAAGTACCCTGCTGCATAGATGGGTTGGTGGAGTTGATTGTTCCACCTCCTATCAATAATCTCCCATATGGGATCAAATTTGAGGTTGTCCCCCTTATAATAAGTTCTTATAGCTTCTTTGGCCCTATCCATGACCTTATAAAGATACCCCATTGGGGTTTTATCCCCATCTACCAAGTGGAGGACTCTAACCAAGGGCTCTGACACCTACAATATAAAAATGCAAAAAGATTAAAGGTACTAATTTACAATGAAAGACATATTAAAAATAAATAAATATTCAATTTAAATTTAAATTCGAAGTTTTTAAGTTACCTTCACAATCTCTGTAGCTCTTTCTACAAATACTTTGTCGAAGATAATGCATGCAACCTTGTCTCCTTCTGGCTTCTTCGCATAAGATGATTCCGTCCATTTTGGGCACACAAACATTTGTTTCAAAGCCCCCAATGCACCAAGAATGCTTTGCAACATTAAGAAAACCGTTGCAAACCTTGTCACATCGGATCTCACCAACTCTTTCGTTTGGGTGTAATCCCTCATCATGTGAAGAACCCAAGGGTGATTGTAGATAAATTTTGTGATCCTCCTTGCATCCTCTACAATTGGTGTGACCCAATCAAGCTTGCCTATGTCCTCCAAAAGAAGGTTAAGGACATGTGCTGCACAATGTGTCCAAAAAATTGTGTGGTGTCTCTCTTGGAGGATTCTACCAGCTGCCACATATGCTGCTGCATTGTCAGTAATTATTTGCACAACATTTTCAATCCCAACCTCCATGCAAACTTGCTCCAACATTTTAGCCAAATTTTCTGCATTTTTCACTATGTTGGAGGCATCCACTGATTTCAAGAACACTTCATTCTTGCAAGCTACCAAAAAATTAATGATGGTGCGGTTTTTACCATCCGTCCACCCATCGGAAAGAATAGAGCAGCCATATTTTTTCCATTCATTTTTTTGGTTTTCCACCACTGCCCTTGCCCTATCTCTTGCATTTGTAAGCAACCTACAAGTACAAAGTGAAATTAAGTACACAAATTTTGTTTGTAAACAAAAAATAGCTTAAATTCATCATAAATTTCTATAAATAAAGAACATAAATTTATCAAAAACTTAAAACCTAAAAGATTAAATTAACTAACCTCCCACTCAATTCTGTGCGAGAAGGTGCCTTGAAGCCCTTTCCTGCAACCGTCAGTGTAGTAACCAAATTATGCTAATAAGGAGAATTTGCCACATTGAAAGGGATGTTGTTGAAATACCAAAAATCGGCACAAGCAATGTATGCATGGTCATGCACCTCCTTATTCCACCCAGTTGCCTCTAAGGAAGTTTGTGATCCAGGTGTGTTTCTAGGCATAAAAAAATATCTACTGTGCGTGTAGGTGCTGATCCTGGTGCTCTACTAGAAGTAGATGAAGGGCTCGCAGTGGTGGTGGGTTGCCTTCGGTTACGTGGACCACGAAGAGAGCCCACTATACTTGAAGTGCATCATCATCCGACTCAAGGTTGATTGGAGCACCTTGAGAAGAAGCTATGGATGCTTGCATGGCTGCCTTTACCTTCTCCCTTTGTAATTTTCTTTCTTTTGTGGCTGCAAGTATGGCATTCATTTGTCTTTTTATTTCTTCCATGGTTTTAGTACAGGCCTTCTTATCACGACAACTGATGCCTGCAAGATGGTATTTGAGGCGGTTAATGCCTCCACGGTATACGTTTTTGCATTGGATGCAAAAAAACTGAGCCAGGCTACGATCCTAGATAGGCATATTTTCACGCAGGATCTCTAGCTCCTGGAGGACGTTTGCCTACAAATGATGATGATGCAACAGGGCCTGAGGCTGAACCGGATATAGAAGCATCTCTATTTGCCATTATAAATTAACCTGCACATACAAAGAGAAAGCACAAGTTGTTAGTTTTTTAATAGAAAATTAAAAAACAATCTAAATTAGATTTCTACTTGACAGATTAAATTTAAACTAATGTAAAATTCTAAAGTTAAAACATTTTGTTCCAAAAAAAATGGATTCAACAAAAAAAAAATAATTAGGGTTTGGAAAAAATATGAAAACAATGAAGAAATAAAAAAATTATTCTAAATTACTAAAAATGCAAACTAATCTAAGACTTAAACAAAAAAAAATTGGATTGAAATAAGAAGAATAAAGAAAAATGAAAAAAAAAATGAAAAAAATGTGAAAAAAATGAAAAAATTGCAAACAAAACAGTGATGAATCTTGTTTTTATGAATATAAATCTTGTTTGGATCAATACAAATCCATTTAGACTACATTCATGATGTTTTTTAAACTTAGATGCTTCAAAAATGAAGAAGAAATTTCAAAAAAAGAAAGAGAAAGAAAAAAAACAAAAACCTACTTGAAAATCTGATTTGCCTTTCAAATACGATTTGAATCCGCCTCAAATCTTGTTTGATCGATGCCAAATTGCTGCAAATAGGTGTAAAATTGTCATGTCCCCGTTTACGGCTTGATCATCCAGTAAAGAATGGATTAGCCTATTGATCATTCTCGGAGGCTAATTCAGAATGATAAGGGAATGAAGTGGTTTTTGACTAATTCAATTCTATTGTTTTGTAGGATCCAAGTCAGAAACTTAAAGTTTGGCTAAGTTTGAGAGCCATTTCATCTGTTCAAGTTGTCAGGGCATGAGGCAAGGAGTGGCGCTATCTGTGGAGATGATATTAGCAACTTTTGAAACATCATACATTTCAAAATTCACAGGAAATTGGCTAAGTCTAGCTAGGCGCATTTTCCATGCCAAATCCTCCCAAATGTGCGCCTAGTAATAGCTACTCTGATATGCGCCTAAACAAGAGTCCAGGGGGTGAATGTTACTCAAGCTCCTCAAGAATGCCAGGGCGCTTGCTAAGACAACTGGTTTCTTGCATTGCAAAGACATCTAGTATGAGCGCTCTCAAGGAAGAATTGAGCAATTCAAGACTGGGCGCCAAACTCATATCAGTTCATCTCAAAATTGCGCCTCATGGATAAAATGGACTTCAAATCCTCCAAATCATGTAGGCGCTAATAGCAGTGATGTTCTGAAACTTACTTCATGCCTCCGGAAGTGAACATTTGCATGGAGATGAGCCATTCAAGGGAGGGCGCCAATTCACCTTTTCACAGACACCATGATGCGCCTAAGCATGAAAAGGTCTTTCAATTCACTCAACATGAAGGGCGCTTGGCAGAAGTTGACTTAGATATGGCTTGAGATGAAGATTGTACAAGAAAAAGTCACATCCTTCCTAAGGCGCCCACTTGATTTGATTTTCCAAGTTCAGAGTGTGTGGAGAATGCTCTAGGCGCGAATTCCTCTTGGTGCAAACCAGAATGAGCGCCTAAGGCGCTAGAATAAGATCCTATGGATTGGCGCTTCAGGATGGAAAGTTGATAAGCATCTAGAATGAAGGGTTCTGAGTGGATTCCCTCTAGGCGCTAGTGTCAAGTTGTAGCATTCTATAATGAGCGCCCAGAGCAACAAGGCGCCCATGTATGATTCCAGGGACTCCATTTGAGCGCCTAAGCTTGGATGAATATAGTTAAGAGTTTGGAAGTATCAAAACTTCATTAGGCGCAAATCCAAGCTCTTGCCACCTCAAAACGGCGCCTAGGATCAAGATACCTCATTAAGGCATAATTCAATGACCCTGTTTGGCGCCTTAGGTTGAAAACACTTTGTAGACGTGGATTGAGCTCTCCAGAATGATAGGCGCCATCTCATAAATCCAGAGCCTTGAAAATGCGCCTAAAACTAGACTTGGATGTTGAAGATCCATTCATCTTGCTAAGGAGATAGAATGTTGTCTAAAGGTCACTTATCAAAAGTAGATCAAATGACAAGGAAGAGCATACAATTGCCTAGGGCGCACTTTGCCTCCTGTACCACCTTGGAACTGCGCCCCACCTCAATTCTTCATTCACCTACAAGAGAACATCACAGGACAAGTGGTTGAGTACAAACAAAAACAAGTATCATTGATGAGGCGCACTTTCTGAGTCTTGGTTATCTCTAGGAAGCGCCTAACTTGGGAAGGCGCCTATCCTGGTTTCTACCTCTTTCAAGTTGGCGCCTAGCATGGAGGACTTTGCAATATGGCGCCTAGTCAGAGATAAGGTAGTTGTAACTACCTAAGCTCTCATTGGTCCACAGAAGGTCTTCGGGATCCGTGTCAAGGTCTCTGGATAAGCTTGCCAACTCAGAATGAGTCTTCAGATGGAATATTCCCTTGGATATGCTTCTTGGGAAACGTGCCTTCATTACCTTTGAAAGGCCTATAAAAGGAGGAGCTCTCTCATTCATTTGGTATCTATGCATTTGACAAACTTTTCTCTGCAAAGCTGTTGAGCTTGTAATCTTGAGGCCTGCGAGTTTCAAGTGTTGGGGTGATGCTCCCTCAACTAACAAGGTGATGCTCCCTTGTGATACTGTGAGGTGTTGACATTCAGTTAACATCATTGGGTTCAATTTGAGTTGATCAAGTATAGGCGCCCATTGTAATCATCAAGGCTCCAAGGCCTGCTTTGTAATTCCATTTGAAATAAAGTGTAACTTCATGCCATTGAAAGCATTACTCATGTAATAAGACATTGTGAGTTGATTGAATCAAGTAATAAAACAAGTACCCAGCTAAAGGTTGATTCATTCAATTAGTTATCTTTGATATATATCTTTGTGTTGTTGAAATAGTTGATGAGTTGATAGCAAGTAAAAATTGTCTAAGTAAGGAAAAATTTTGGTAGAATTAGTTGGGTATCTTACAAAAATGCTTGGGAGGGTTTTTTTTCTCATTTGGAGCAAGTAGAATGACAAAAATAAGTCACAAAATACCTTTAAATGCTGTTCAAATCGCACTTTTCACGCAGTTTTTCTGAAAAACTCTAGTTTTTTTTTTTGGCGAGTTTTTGCATGAAGTACTCGTGGCTTGGAAAAACTCGCAAGTTTTTCAAAACTCAGCGAGTTAACGGCGAGTCTTGCATCTAGATGAACTAAGTGTTGAATATACTGTTCCAATGCTTGACACGTTTGCTCAACATTAATCCTACTTTCTATTTCCTGCCTTATGATAGCTCGAGCATTATCAATTGAATCTTGAAGTTCTTTTTCTACTTGATTCTCCTTGTGTAGATTCAAGTTGTTTTCTTTTCCTTGCTTGGCTTGAATCCCATTCATTATCCTTACTTTGTGAACTTCTGCCAGGTGCACTATATTGCACTTGCTGTTCAACTTCTCCCATCTTAGTGTAAGTGAGCTTCTTTCCTTGATCTACCAGTACTTGTACTTGTTCTTTTGCATGTTCCTTAGTGATAGCAATGATAGGTTCTATCAACTCTTCATCATATACTCTTTCTCTATCAGTCCAGTCAATGTCATATGGCAGGTTCCGTATCTTATTGTATTCATCACCTGAAAGAGTTCTATCATCATCTAGTTGATCAGGAATCCTCAACACTTTTGTAGCTCTCACCGAATCCCATCTTAACCTTGAACATTTCTGCATCCTTATATCATTGTCATCAATAGCATTTGCCCAATGATCTTGAAGCTGCTCAACATGCTGGTAGGTAGGATATGATTGCTTAACAGCTCCATATGGATCGAAGTTCTCCCTCCTTGAATCATGAAGATGTAAATGATATGCTTGAAGCTCAATCTCAGAATGCTCGACTGCTTGAAGTGATGGACATGAATAATATCTCCTCAGCTTGAGAGCGAATTGAACTCTGGCCTTCTTTCTTGTCCTTTGCATCTTATGGAACTCCAACAACTGTCTCGATACTTCCAACAATACCATCCTATTAGTAGGATACCTTGGCAATCTATATGGAAAGGATGTGAAGCCCTGAATTCTGATCTATGTTCCACGGGGATGCGTCCCCCCCAGAAATTGTGCCGTTTCGGAGACGGGGACGTTTCGGAGACAGGGAGACGTTAGGGAAACGTCCCCCCGCCGTCCCCCCTCTGCACCCCTGTCCCCCCGCCGAATTAGAAACGTCTCTCTTGGGGGG
The DNA here is from genome assembly GCA_027924645.1 of Cunninghamia lanceolata. Lineage (NCBI taxonomy): Eukaryota > Viridiplantae > Streptophyta > Pinopsida > Cupressales > Cupressaceae > Cunninghamia > Cunninghamia lanceolata. The sequence goes on along the minus strand of BSBN01001394.1, from coordinate 2,455,981 downwards.
GACGTCTGGACGTCCTCGAGACTTCCAGGCGTCCCCTCGTGAATGCATTGAATTTTTTTTTTAAAAAAAAACATCAAAAGTTCTTAGCCCGAAAAACCTAAATGTTGTATTTTGTTTTCATTTTGGACTATTGGAGGTTAGTTTTTCAGTGTTCACCGTCTGCTTCTGAGTTGCACTGAGCAGTGAGCTTCAGCTGGGCGTCGAATCACACAGGTGAGGGCATTTTTATTTTTAATATTTATTTTTTTTATTTTTCATTTTGGTTTCTGCGGCTCTGCGTCTTTCCCGTGGGATGTTGAATGCCTCAAAGAGATGGCATCGCGTGGGATTTTTTATTTTTCATTTTGGTTTCTGCGGCTCTGCGTCTTTCCCGTGGGATGTTGAATGCCTCAAAGAGATGGCATCGCGTGGGATGCATCCCACGCGATGCCATCTCTTTGAGGCAGTCAACATCGGTAACTTGTAACACATGTTAGCTTCCTATCATACCCGAAGGTAGTCCATGGTGATTCTACTAAATCAAGGCTTATCCCTAAAGACCAAAATTATTGTGCACCAAAAACTTGTTTTCAGATGGGTCCGATGAGGAATAATCATGATGAACATCTCAATTCAGTCACGGACCCACTAATAGTTTTAAATAATAAATATTAAAAAATTAAAATAAAAAAAAAGTTTCTAAAGCCTTTTCGTCGTTCGACATATCCATTTTGTGCATAACTTGCAATCGTTGCAGTCCATCATATCATGAGACTCTGAGAGTCAAGACTCCCTGCCTGCGTCAAAATGGGAGCTTTGCCTACGTCAAAATGGGAGCTTTGGAATAGGGTATGGACATCCATCTAAAACATAAAGGATAGAGGAATTTTGTCAGATGTTGTAGTTGCGATTGCCCTGTTAGATGTGAGGCATTTTGTCAAACAGTTCACGTGCCTTGTCTATTCTTCCACATTTTTTTGAGGCATTCTGTCAAACAGTTCACATGCCTTGTCTATGCTTCCACATTTCTTTGAGGCATTCTGTCAAATAGTTCACATGCCTTGTCTATGCTTCCACATTTCTTTGAGGCATTTTGTCAAACAGTTCACGTGCCTTGTCTATGCTTTCACTTTGCATACATGTCTAACAGGGCAGTTGCAACTACAACATCTGACAAAATTCCTCTATCCTTTATGTTTTAGATGGATGTCCATACCCTATTCCAAAGCTCCCATTTTGACACAGGTAGGGAGGATGTTGGGCTGGCAAAGGTTGTGGAATTTGGCTTTACACCAGCCAATTGCATTTGCTTTAAAAGTTTAAAGTTTAATATTTCTAAAGCCTTTTCAAGTTTCAACAAATCCATTTTGTGCATACCCTGCAATCATTGCAATCCATGAGACCACATTTTGATTTTTTTTTTTAACAATGAAGTTGAACATTGTTTTAACTTTTTTCAATTTTGATTTTCTTTTGCAGGCTGCAGCATCATCATCATAATGAGCTCACAGTCACACAGCATAAGTGACAATCAGGATAGAGAGGTTGAAGTTCACAGTGAAAATGACTCATCTCAATTTGATGATCGGGATCCTGATTTTGAAATGGGAGGGGAGGGTGAACATGCCTCAAATACTCAATCTCACTCTCAAACTGACACAAGTTCCGTTGGGAGTAAAGCTCGTGATAAGTGCCCTTCACGATTCCTTCAAAAATGGGCCAAGGGCCCCTTTGATCCAAAATCATTTTAAAACAATTTGCATCTAAGATAGAAGCAAACCCTGTGGCAAAGGGGGGCACTAGAAAATGGAAGTGCAACATATGTGAGTTTACATGGTTTGGAAGCATTACAAGAACTAATGCTCACTTTCTTCTTGTTCGAGGCAAAGGTGTAGATGTATGCAAAGTTGTGGATGGTAACTTGAAGTTCAGGGCTGATATGTTAAAATTATGGGGTTGTAAAGAGGATGAAGCACCACCTTCTGTTATATTGTCACAAAGGAGTAGGGGTGATCAGATTTCTAGTACTACTTTGCAGACTCTAAGGCCACCAAAGCCATCCAGTTCAAGTGCAACACAGCCTAAGGGGAAACGTAAGATGGCATCTTCACAACCATTGGCAGATTTATTCAATGTGCAAGCAAAGGATAAGGCAGATGATGCCATTGGCAAATTCTTCTTTGCCAATGGCATTCCATTCCATGTGGCTCTCTCTCCTTATTATAAGGAAGCTGTGTCAAAGATAATAAGGGCATGATAATCATATGTGCCACCAAGGGAGACTAAATTGAGGACAACAATCTTGGATCAACACTATTCCAAGATTAATATTTGATGGAGAAGATGAAGAGAACCTGGATCACAAGTGGATGCAGCATAGTCATGGATGGGTGGACGAACATTAGGCACCGTCCACTTATCAACATCATCGTTACATCTACAGCGGGCCCTTATTTCCTTAGGGCTATTGATTGTTCTGGGCATAGCAAGGATGCCCATTATTAGTTCCAGATCCTCAAGGATGCTATAGAGGAGGTTGGGCCACAAAATGTGGTGCAGGTAGTTACAGATGTGGCCCATGTGTGCAGAGCTGCAGGGAAGTTGATTGAGGCAGCCTATAGACATATTTGGTGGAATCCTTGTTGTGTGCATGCTATGAATAATGCACTTAAGGACATGGGTAAAATCAGTTGGATCAAATCAATTGTCAGTGATGCTAGAGATGTGCAGATGTTTATCTGCAATCACCATACTTCACATGCACTTTTCAGGTCCTTCTCCAAGAAGGAATTCCTGAAGCCTGTAGAGACTCGGTATGCATCATACTTTATTCTCTTGGAGAGGATGCTTGAGTTGCAAGAGCCATTGCAACTAATGGTAATGACAACAGAATGGAACCGATGGCCTGAGTCAAAGACACAGAAGGGATTGAGGGTTAAGGAGGTGGTGATGAATGATGTCTTTTGGGCTGATGCCAAATATATTATCTCCATCATTCAGCCAGTCTTCACAGTTATTAGATTTGGGGATTCTAATGCACCTTCCCTTGGAGAGGTATATGAGTGCATTGATTCCATGCTTGATCAAATGAAGACTATTGTGCGAGAGAAGGACCCCACAATGCAATTCTACACCGAGCATATTCATCCAATCATTCAACGTAGATGGGAGAAGCTCAACACTCCCTTACACATGGCTGCCTATGCATTGAACCCAAAGTGGTACATACATAGGCCCGGTAGAATCACACTTATAGAGGATGCTGAGGTGAAGGAAGGGTTCATGAAGGCTATTGACAAAATGTATGATTCTATAGAGGCCAGCTTGCTTCGTACTGAGTGGTCAAAATTTGCCACTCTTTGGGGATATTCAGAGGCAACCCAGATAGATTTGGAGACTGTCACAGGAGGACTCCAAGTTGTGGTGGACTATGCATGGGCCTAGATCTTTGATTACTACTCTAGCCGTTCGTTTGCTGTCCCAGGTTTCTAGTTTTTCTGCTGCTGAGAGGAACTGGTCTACTTATAGCTTCATCCACTCTATTAAGAGGAACATGCTTACTTCTAGGAGGGCAGAGAAGCTTGTGGCTGTACATAGTTCCTTGCGTCTCATTGACCGCACCACAACTACATACAGGGAGAGTCCAACAGCCAGATGGGATGTAGAGCCAGAAGAGCCATCACAGATAGATGAGGATGCTACACAGACAGGGCTGGTTGGTATTGGTTTAGATGAGCTTGAGCATTTGGGGTCTAGCAGTTCTAGTGATGACGAGATCGACATGGAGCTTGGGGATGATTAGATCATTGGCGGCACCAGGCCATTAACCATTTTGGCATTTACTATTTACTATTTCAATATTTTGAACATTGTTGAAACTTGATTGTAATTATGAACAATGATTATGAAATTCAAATTATGAAACATCTAGTTCTCTTTCCAATGTCTATTAAATTTAAGTACATTCACATTGCTTCAATGTTCACTAGTTTAATGAAATCATGGCAATGTGTTTAAACACTAAACTTTACTTATTCCTTAGGCTTCTACAGTTATACATCTTTTTATAACTAATTTTTCAAGTATTATATGTATTTCAGCATGCTGCTCCCCCGCCGCCATCCCCCCCGCCGTCCCCGAACCCGAAACACGTCCCCTGCCGTCCCCCCGCCTCCATCCTCGAAACTCCGTGGAACTATGATTCTGATATAGGTGAACTTATCATATTGAATATAGTATCTTCCATATTGTTCAATGAAGTTCCTAGCAGCACCTGTCAATCTTCTATGCAGTTCTCCTCGCAACTTTCTCACTATATACATGGCAAAGGCATCATTAAATCTCTTATAATGATTGATGTTCTTCAAATGGAGCTGTGTATAGCACTGATGTGATAGAATTTGGCCAGATTTTATGCCTACTTCTCCTTTAGATGTCAATCCCTTGTATACCACATTTCTTGCCAGTATGTAGACAAGATAGGAAGTCATGAAGAAGGACTTTGACTCATCAAAATTTTTAAATTGCTCATCAAGGCAATGACTTATAAGCCCAACCCAATCAATCGTCTTATTTTTTGTGAACACATGATCAAAGTATGTATACATCCATCCTTCAAAAGTTGATGATTGAGGCCTACCTGTTACTCTATTCAAGAACATGATGAAGTAACTTATCTCCTTCTTGAAATCTGCCTTGTGGAACTTCGGACCTTCAAAGTTGTATATCTTGATTGAAGAATCTATCATCCACTTCTTCCTTACTTCTTGCATGTACTGCTTAGAATTGCATTCAAAGGTATGTTGGGTAGTTGTAGGACAAATGAACACTGCCTTTCGGTTTGGGATGTTGAAGATCTCCTGAATGGCTTCTCTTTGCAAGTAGACTAGGACAGTCCCATCTTTAGCCACTATTTGTCTTCTTTCTTTATCATAGTGTTGAATGCATTCTAACACCAATTCAGTGCTAGGTAGGGTAGGTGGGAAGCATGCAGCTTGTATGATTCCACTCTTCGCAATGGCCTTGATATCTTCATTCCTTGTAATGGCGAGCAAGAAGTCCTTCATCTCCTCTAGGTTGGCGTGTCCCATGTTGGTGTCTCCCACATTCTTCAAATGAGTCTCGAGCTTGGAGTCGGGTATGGTTGACTTGGCATCCATCTTGATCATCACTTGACGCTCCTTCGCCGTCATGCCCATCTACCTACAAGACAACACCTCAATAAGAGACTTGAAATGATAAGATTTATCTCTATAAGTCTGATTTTGGATGACAAAACTATGAAATTCTGCAAATTAAGTAAGTAAAAGACAATATTATTGACTGAAATACAGTAGAAACGTACCTTCAAATCAAAAAATAAGTGCAGATTTATGTAGAAAATGATGAAAATCAGTTATAAATGACAAAATCAGACTTTGAAAAGTGCAGATCTGCTATGAAGAAATGCTGCTCCTCCTAAAAATCGCTCCTTGAAGTGGATTGTATGTGAATGATGTTGAAATAAGGTGGGTGCTTGAGTTTATATATACAATTTATCTTGGAGAAAGTGCGGGTCGGCCAAGTAGAGGGGTCGGCCAGCATTCATGCATATGATACAGTTTTTTAAAATTTTCAAAATTTAAACTACTTAAACTTAGGCGCCAAAATGAGGTTGATTGTTGTGTGAAGGGCACCAAGTCTTGGAAGTCTTTTGTAATGTTTTGAAACATGTTTTTTAAACTCCTAACACCCTAATGACCTCTAGACTCCCATTTATAATCTTCTGATCTTGGATTAGCGCCTAACTTTGAATAGATATTGCTGTCACATAGGCGCTGTTTTAGGTAGAAAATGGCTGAAAATGGTGCCTAATCCTTTTTGACTTCTTCTTGGCCTCCTTTAAAACCTTAAACTACTTCTCCAAACTCTCCAAACGTCCTTATCATCCAAATGCTAAGTTTTAATGCGCCATGCCCTCTTTCAAAGATATTTACATCATTTTTATACATCCAAATACTTGCAAGGTTTCAATGTGTTTTCTTCAATACTTACTCCTTGAAGTAGTTTGATGAACACCTCAAACACACCCCTTCAAACCTCTTATAAACAAGGCGCTTATGACGGCAAAGTAGTAAGCAAAATGCGCTTAAGCTTGTCTTAGTAAATTTGATGATCACAAGTAAATTAAATCAACTTTTGAGGTCAAATAGACTACCTCCTTGAAGGCGCCTAAACTTCCTACCTTGATTCACTATACTTATCTATCTTTTACACTTCACATTCAAGGCGCATATAGATGAGTTTTTAGACACAAATTGGTGCCTAAACTTGATGAACATCTCCAAGACTTGTAGTTTTAACCAAGGCACCATTGTGAGGTTACTTTGAAGTCAAAGGCGCCTAATGAATATAATCTCCAACTTGATCTCGGCGCCAATGTTGGGTAAAAAGGTTTGAATGGGCGCCCAAACTAAATCACTCTTTGACACTTTAATTCCATATTTTGATTTGCTTAGGACCCTTACAATTGCTAGGCGCTCATACTTCAACAATCAACCTCCCTCCTAGGCGCCTAAAATGACTAAAACATCAAGGAATAACGCCTTAGCTCATAATGAAGTTCCTCTATTTTCGTATGCTCAATTCATGATAATTGTTTTCAAAGTCTTTCAAATTGATTGATAACTCGTTTTCTTGATATTAAACTCTTTCCTCCACTCCTCCATTCTAGGCGCTTATATAGGGTTGTTTTGGGTTGAATTGGCGCCTAAGGGAGATTAAGTTCTCTTTCACTCATCTTACCCCACTAAACTCTTTCCTCCACTCATCTTATCTTTAACACTTGTAATTGTGAGTTGGTTTCATCTAAGGCTCTCAAGATGATCAGTTTTGAAGGTATAGGGCGCCTTGATAAAATGAATACAATCTCCAATTTAAGGCGCTCATCTGAGGTGAAACGAGTTGGAAAGTGCGCCTAGACATGAAGACAATCTTCATGTTAGGAACTGCTTTCAAACCAATGTATTAAAGCTTAGAGGGTTTCTTGCTTCAAGTTAACGTCAAATTTCATAACCTCAAGCCTTCCTTTTACAAGGCGCCCATTTGTAGTGCTCCAAATGTCGAAATGCGCTCTGCAATAGGTGAGTATTCACTTAACTTTTGATGATTCAAACTATTGCACATACTCAAAAAAGAGCCTTGGCACTCAAACCTCTTCAAATTTTATGGAATTAAGCTTGTTTAATCTTAGGCGCAGTTTTGGTCTTCAACAAGTGACAATGAGCACCTTATATCCATGAGACTTTGACTAGCTCTAGGCGCACCTAAGATGTCCAAAACTTGAAGAAATGGCGCCTAAGTTTTTGATATATTATTGACAAGTTTCATGCTGCCTCAACCTCAAATTCATGCTTCTCACATTCAAGGCGCTCCAGATGATCAAAATTGCAAGAAATGGCGCCCTGCATCTTGGTGTGATTGAAATTACATAGGACTTCAACTTCATATTTCACTAAGGCACTCTTTTAGTTGGCAATCCAATCAAGGCATGTTGTTTGAAGACTCTCACTCCAAGGTGATTTCAAAAACTTTAAGGTCTTTGCTTTCTATCTCCTAGGCGCATATGTAGGGTGATTTGGTCCTAAATTGGCGCCTAAGCTTTTGATGGTCTTGACAAGGTTCTAAAGCGCTCTTTTATGGTGTTCAGAGTATGTTATGGCGCCTAAACTTCATAAGGACCTCCTTAGCTTTTCATGCGCTTCTTAATCATTGCAATTGTTCTCAAAAACTTCATCAAGACCAAGAAACCTCAACAGTTTGTAGAGCTAGGTTGATCTCCCCTTCGGGCGCAAATGTAAGGTTATTTTGACAAAAAGATGCGCCTTCATATAAGATGCCTATTCTCCTTCCACTAAGGCGCTCATTCAGATTGATCCAAGTGACAATAGGCGGCTAGACTTCATTTGATAAGATTTAGTCATTTTGAAGATTCTAAGACTAGGCGCTACAGTTGGAAGTGTGAAGGTCATTCTCTTTTAGGCGCATGTTTGGGGTGGTACAGATGACAATTGGCGCCTAGTCTATACTTAACCATTTTCTTTTTAGATTCTCTCTCATTGAAGCACATTGAATTCAAAGACATTTCGACACAGGATCCTCTCAGTTTTGACCTAAGGAAGGCTCTATACTGCATTTGCAGGCTTATTAGTTGACTAACTCTGAGATAAAACAAACAACTAACCTAAAACAACTAATCCTATGAAGAAAATTGGGGGTCCCCATTCACAATGGGGCGATGTGTGATTAGGTCACAACAGTACTGCCATGCGTGGAGAATGCAGGTACTAAGCCGCTAAGAAAGGAGGATTACGATGGACAACCTCCCGTGCTTGGCATGAAGGCTTCAGGGCGGATCTACCCATGGCACTCCTCTTGCTTGTTGCATTATAATCATGATTGAGTCTGATTTTGATACTGAATATTAAAGCTGACATATAAATTTGTGATCATATGTACAAATGGTGAGTGTAGGTACTACAAGACCGTTGGGAAAGGGAGTAGAGAACCCAAACCACCTAACCTTTCAAGCTACCTTAGAGCTAGACCAATAAAGGGACATTACAGAAAACCACATACATTACTTGTTATAACATCTATCCCATGACTGAACACTGCATCTTCATGTGAAAATTGTTCTAGTCTCAAGAGTTCACACTCTTGGTATGCTTTCGAATCATGGTCAATGTATTGAATCTCCTTGGTATGAGGATTGCTGGGATCTTTATGCAATATTTCATCTTTATGGAGTTTGTTGTGACGTTTTCACACATCGCCCCATTGCAAATGGGGACCCCCTCTTTTTTTTTCGCTTTCTGCCTTCGTGTTGCTTTAGGGTTTAAGTTTTTTTTTGAGTTTGTATGTCTGGAAGTGTTGTCTGACCTAGTCTCTTCCATGAAATAAAGAATGAGCCTTGAACTCCTGAAATTGACCAAGTTTGATGTCCTGAAGTTTGATGTTCTGAGATCCTGAAAATTGACGAAGTCTGAAATTTGGTGGATCCTCAAAAATCTAGAATTTGCATGTTGAATCCCATGGATCCGAGACCTATCTCAAATATCCTGGAAGTATATTTCAAAATATTTAAAGTATCTTTTTTTTTTGTTTTTGTAAACCTTGGTAAGGGCCAGGGACCCATATCAAAAGCAGAGTCGAAGCCCTTATAGTCTTAAAAACATCTGTCTTGACAGTCTAATAGACAAAATAGGAGGGCAAATTACACAGGCCTCTCCATAATCTTAAAAACTAGGACCTAAATACACATATAGACTGAGAAAACCACTGAAGAAAACAAAAGCCGGGTTACCCGTCAACCCCATCCTTGCTAGAGAGATCCACCAGGTCGAATTCGTCATCACACGGGCACCTGAACTCGGCCCTGTCCTCTGCTTCCACCTTCAGATGCATTTTCTCCGCCATGCTCTCCACCAGCTTTCGAAGCTTAATCTGACCTTCCTGTAGCTCATGCACGTGATCAAGGAGAAACTTCTGATTCAGCTGTGCCTCCTTTGTCTATGCCACCAAATCTTCATGGACTAAAATGGAAGAAGTAGCAATCGACGTCATCATTGCCACCGTCAAAGATTGTGCAGCGCCAAATACATTCCATCTACCACGAGAAGTCTGAGGGTCCAACAAAAAGGAATAAATTGCCTCACGGAGCCCATCTTTTTCCTCTCACTCCACCGCCTTGGCCATTTCTATAATCCTCCCCACCCAGCTACGCAACAGAGGGTTTTTTATGCCAGCATTCAAGAGCTCAACCGAATCCACAAGGACACTCCTCCCCGAGACCTTCGGCTTCCTCTTACCCTTTCTCTTCCCCTGAACCATAACACCACCAACCATATTATTTTTCCCCTTTCTTGGCAATTGCCTCCTCCTCGGAGGCCTTGCAGCATTTGAGCAATCGCCTACCTCCCTTGTCATTAATACTGCCAAAAAATTAAAAAACAAGTTACAGACGCAAGCCAGAAAATGGAGTGTGATGCGGTGAAAATAGACATGTCCTTGTTTTAAAACCACGATGCATCGGCCCTGCCTTGAAATGAATGTCGCACAAGTCTCCAGCACACAAAAGTGATGATGAAATCACCTCAAATCATCAATACCGCCTCCAGTCAATATGAGGCAAACCAAGCCAACACCCAGTGTCATGAGTATGCTTTGCCAACCGTCCCATCAACCTGGCACGTACTCCAAAGCCTTGAAATTATAAAACTTCACTCTCTTACCCAAGGTGCTCGCCCATTATCAGGTGGATGTAGTTTAATGTCAAAACCAATCAATCTCCTCAGCTCTCTGGGATACTCCTTAACAAGCAAACCATCCCCAGCCTTAGACGCTTGAGCCGAGTCTATCCCTTGATTGGCTGCCCAATCAGCAACCTTGTTACCCTCTCACAATATGAGAAAATTTCATCTGATGGAGATTTCTTGCTAACAATTTTATTTCTTTCAATATTAGTTCAAGTCTCCAATTCCTAGAATTTCCTTCTCCAAATTGATCGATGATCACTTTGGAGTCTCCCTCGATCCAAAGATTCAACCCACCATGTGAAATGGCAATTCTAATTCCTTCTAGCAAGGCTAAAGCTTCCGCTGTGTTATTGGTCTCCTCTCCTAAAGCAATAACATAATAACCCATCGGCTGTCCAACCTCATCCCTAAAGATTCCACCTCCTGCCTTGCCCGGATTTCCCCGCGCTGCTCCATCAAAGTTGAGTTTCACCCACCCAGAGTCCGGGGGGGACCACAGCATCTGGTCCCCCCTAGGCTGGAGGCAAATACCCTGAGAGCCTAGCCAACCAAATCTAGGCCACTCTCGAGCCCAATCCTTTTCCTCCTCAAAGATCCTCCAAGATCCAGACTTCCCTACTTCCCCTAGTTCTCCAATCAGACTTTCAATCCGATCCCAGACTAAATTCACATTCTTCTCCTTGTCATTGAAGACCCTGCTGTTCCGTTCCAACCACAGATTCCAGATTGCTACAGCTGGGAAGACTTCCCAAATCATACGCAGATCTTTGCTCTTAATCCGCAGAATCCACCCTTCTAACAAACACTGGATAAAAATATGGTTACCTTCCTCCTCAGTGGATTTACAAAGAGGGCACCTCGACGGACCAGATTTTCCCAATTTCCTTAGACGCTCCCATGTCAAAGCCCATCCCTTCCAGGCTAACCATAAAAAAGATTTGGCTTTTGGTAAAGCTTGCTTGCACCAAATAAGGTTGGCCACCTCCCTCTCTATCTTGATTCCTCCACTGAAATATTTGTAGAAAGACTCCTTAACCGTCACAATTTCTTCTCCACCAAATCTCCATCTTCTCCTCTCCTCATCATCTGAAAAAGGAACCTTACTTATTGCCTTCCCTACTTCCCTCCAAATCTTGGCTTCATCTTCAGTCAAACCCACAGGAGACTTCCACTTCCACTTGTCCTCAGTCTTTTCCTTATAATTGCTCACCATCATCCCCAGCCTTGGTTCCATAAGCCCAGCCAATCTAGCATATGCAGGGTTGGAGATCAATGGCTTTTCTCCCACCCAAGGATCCCGCCAAAATCTAATCTTAGTTCCTTTACCAGCTTGCCAAACTAAATCCTGCCTAAGTACCTTAGAGCATCTTCTTATGAAATTCCAGATACTTGACCCAGCAGGGAGTGCCTCACAGTCCCACAAGTTCTCTACCCTATTCTCCAAATATTTAGCTTGTAAGACTTTGCTCCAAAGGCGGTCCTTTTCTTCATATAATCTTCACCCTAGTTTAGCTTTGAGGGCCCTATTCATATCTTTTATTTTCCTAAAGCCCAATCCACCTTTCCTTTTTGGCTTGCAAACTGAATCCCAATTCACAGGATTGTATCTGAACTTGTCCTCCACTCTTCTCCATAAGAAAATTCTCTGCGTCTTTTCTAGTGCAGCTACAACCTTACTAGGAGCTTGGAACACCGACAGAGTATAAATCGGGACAGCCACTAAGGATGCCTTGACCAAGGTAATCCTTCCTGCCAGAGTCAACCATCTTCCCTTCCACCCAGCCAATTTTCCCTGGACTTTTTCTACCACTTTCCTCCATTCATCCTCCGAGGCACTATTATTGATCAACGGCAGTCCCAAATAGCTGCTTGGTAGGGTCCCCTCCTCAAAATCTAGAATTCTTTTAATATCCAAAGCACTGGAACAAAAATCCTTAAGGAAATAAATCCTAGACTTACCTTTATTGACTTTTTGCCCTACCGCTTTTTCGTAATATGTCAAGATATCTTTGAGCCTAGAAGCCTCTTGAATAGTAGCTTCCCCAAATAGTAGGGTGTCGTCAACAAACTGAAGGTGGGTGAGATTTGAGCAGCTACTCGACACCTACAGACCTTTTATTCTACCCATCTCTCGAGCCCTCCTCAATGAGTGGCTCAACGCCTCTGCCATAATCAAGAAAAGAAAGGGGGACAAAGGGTCTCCCTGCCTCAATCCTCTCCTGGCTTGGAAGAAATCCGTAGCTCTTCCATTAATAAGAACTACATTTTGGACAGAGGCTATGTAGCGCATGATCCATCTACACCAAGCCTCCTCAAAACCCAACTTCTTCAGGATCTCCAGCAGGAAATGCCATGACACTCTATCATAAGCTTTGTTCATATCCAGCTTAATAATCATACCTTCCTTCTTCCGAGTTCTAATTGAATGAATGGTCTCATGTGCCAAGACAACACCATCCAAAATCTGCGTTCCCTTCAAAAAACCGCTTTGTTCCTCTGAAATAAAAGATTCCAAACAAACTTTAAGTCTGGAAGCCATAACTTTTGCTACACTCTTGTAAATGGAATTACATAGAGAAATTGGCCTATACTCATCGAAGTAAGTGGGACTTTGTATCTTAGGAATGAGGGCAACATAGGTTTGATTCCAAGAAGTCATCACCGCCCTTTTGCTTCTGCATTCCTCTGCTGCCTGCCACACATCCTCTTCGACCAAATCCCAAAATTTGTGAAAAAAAACCTGCTTGAAAACCATCTGGCCCTGGGGTTTTGTGAGCTCCTAAAGACAAAGCTGCTTTCTTGGATCTCTTCCTTGGAGAAAGGTTTGAGAAGGGAGTCATTCATATCTTTGGATACCACATTGGGAATGTTATCAAGCAAACGAGCTTGAGTCTCCATGTCACCCTCCTCCATACTTCCCAGATGTGCCTGGAAATGATTCATTCCTTCCTCCCTAATTGCTTCCATATCATCTAACATAGCCCCATCTGACTTCTCAATACTTAGAATTTTATTCCTATTTCTTCTGATCACTGTGGAAAGATGGAAGAATTTTGTGGTGTTGTCTCCTTTTAGCCATTTGACCCTAGATTTTTGGAGCCAAAAAGTCTCTTCCATTCTCATAATCCTGTTGTGGGCCTCTATTTTTTCTTTTTCTTCCCTTCTGCTATCCTCTGAACAACCCAAAGTGATCAAATCTTGCTCCGCTTTAGCCAACTCCTCTTCCGCCTTGATTTTGGCTGAAAACAAATTGCCCATGACTTGCTTGTTCTAGATCCTAGCTTGTGTTTTGACCTCCTGAAGCGTTTTTTGAATGATGAACCTCTTATTACCTTTGACTTCTTTGTGCCACCAGCCTTCTAAAGCTTCAAAAAACTCTGGATGTTCATACCAAAAGGCTTCCATTTTGAAAGGTAATCCTTTCAGTCTTCTACTATTGGCGCTTTGAATCTTGATCGGCCAATGATCCAAGCCACCAAAATAGCACACCTCAGAAATGAAATCTCCAGAATTAAGCAGCCAATCTGAATTTACAAGAAATCTATCCAACCTACTCAATATATTATCCTCCCCTGATCTGTTATCAGTCCAAGTGAACCAACCAACCTTAGGTTGTATATCCACTAGCGATCCTTCTTCACAGAAGTTCCTAAAGCTTTGAGAACCCATACTCCCCATAAGTCTTCCCCCTTTTTTATCCTTCGGGGACAAGATCGCATTGAAGTCGCCGCCAATTATCCAATTATGCTCTAAATGTTGCTCCCTTAACTTTAACAAAAGCTTCCAACAAGCTATCCTATTGCATTCCAGATTCGGACCATAAAAGTTTGTCAATAAAAATCGCTCTGCTCCCTGCATATCTCTCGAATCGATCGAAATCTGATTTTTATCTTTTGCAATCAACACCCCTTCAAATTTGAGATTGTTCCAAGCTACAGCCAACCCCCCTGCCGTCCCTATAGCTCCAACAGCCTTGCCTTCGGCTAATCTCCAGATTTTCTTTAAAAAGGTTAACATTTCCCCAGAGTCCACTTTGGTCTCTTGAAGCAGAAGGATGTCCGGAGTCTCTTTTTCAATAAGCCGCTTAACCAGGCGGCACTTTTCCGGGCCATTAAGGCTGTGGACATTCCAGCTGACTAACTTCATTTCTTCTGAGTCTGTTGGGAGTGCTCGCTCCCTTTCTTAACGAATTTGTTCATGGTCTCCTGTTTGCCCTTGCCCACGTCCACCAAGGTTGCATTTTTTGCTTTGTTCATATCTGATTTGCGACACCTCAGAATGGGTCCACCTGCATCCAAAATCAAGTTGGCTTTGCCTTTCTTCCCACTCCTGGTTTGAATTTTCCACTCATTCTCTTTGTCCTCAGAATTCACTTCTTCCGAGAGATCTACCCCCTCAAAATTTTCAGAGAGAGCCTGGACAGTTGGATCTAATCCAAACTCTTTATCTAGATTGTTGGTTAAAGTGTTCTCCACATTTTTGAGGACATCCTCAACCACTGCCACATCCTGAGAATCAACATCCGCACAAGGCTGAGGGGCAGCCTTCTGAGTCTCCTGGACATGGCCCATGCTGCCCTGCTCGTCCTTCTCTTGTTCAACCTCATTGAACACCTTTTTCCTAGGTTTACCTTCTTCTTTCAACTTTTGGTTGCAAGATCTGGCCATATGCCCTACCTTACGACAATTGAAGCATCTAATCGGTAAACACTCATAGTTGAGCTCCTGGTTCCAAATGCCTAATGCCGAGGATAATTTTATCGAGTGGAGCAATGGCTTACTCAAATCTAGGTAAACACAAATCCTGGCATAAGAAGCTAACTTGCCTAATTGCGCAGCATTCGAACAAGAGATGAAAGATCCCAGCGAATTCCCAATTAATTTGAAAATTTCCTCCATCCAGAGCTCCTGGGGCAACTTGTACAATCTGATCCAAATAGGCACCTTTTGTAATAATTCTTTATGGGGATCAAAGCAGGAGTCCATGCTCTGATAAACAAACCCGGATTGCCCATAAACCACGGTCCACTGTTGAGAATGCTATCCCTTTCAAATTCTGATTGAAGTTCAATTTGAAGAAACCCTAACGCCAAAAAACTGATCTCTACCTTCGCTCCGAGCCACTTCCTCGCTATCCAATCCTTAATCTTGGAGATAGGGGGTCATATCTCGACAAATTTAGCTATAACTGCATTTTTTCGGAGTCTTTCTACCTTAGAGTTCAAGAGCTCGTCAGGTATTTGAATAACTGGAATATCCTCAGAAACTTGAAGATTGACATTCCCTATCGCCATCCATGGTTTAGGAGACTTCGAGCGGCCATCCTCCGCTACCGGAGCACCAATCTTTCCAACTCCTGGACCTCCTTTTGTCAATCCTTTGCCAAATCTTAGCTCTGCTCCTAGAGAAACATCCTTGAAATCCATGCTCCCTCCTTCCTTAGACGTCTGCTCTGCTTTTTTTCGCTCCATCGCTGCTATATTTTTGTTTTTTATTATATTGTTATATTATGAATATTATATTAAATATTTAAAGTATCTAAACATATACTTAAATATATTTTTAAATATACTTCCACTTAGGACATTTCAAAATCTGGCGAAAAATTGAAGTCTTGGACCTTGAGTGCAAATTCCATCCACAGAGGGAGAATGCGCCCTAGAAAAGTGCAAATTCCTTGGCTAAGTGGAAATCCCACCCAGAGAAATTAGGTACTCAATCCTTGCAAAATTTGAAAATTTCTCCAAAATTTTAGCAAATTTGAAGAGAAATTATGAAAATCATCAAAGAAAATTGAAAATTGGCTAAGTGTGAAAGTCGCATTTTCCATGCAACCATGGAATTTCCACCCAGGAAAGGTGGAAATTCCCTCCACAGAGGGAATATGCGCCCTAGAAGGAGATCTGTCCAGGAATAAAAATTGCACTTAAAGATGAAGACTTAATCATTTTGTTGCAAATTTGTCGAACTCTCCTGTGAAAATTATCCAAAACACTTAGACAAAATCCATATCAAGGAGGAGCACAAATTCCTTACCCATGAGGAATATGCGCTCTTGGAAGGAAACTCCCTCTATGAGTGGAAAATGTGCTCATTGAAGGTTCATGATGTTTGTTCAAAAGATAAAATTCCATCTTCTACTTGAGATTCATGAAAACCCCTTGGAAAATCCATTTAAAATGACTTAGAAAATCCACGCCAGAAGAGGAATAGAAATTTGGAAATTGAAAAAGGAACCTCAAGAAGTTGAGCGCATACTCCTTGCTCAGAAGGAGAATGCGCCTAGAGGAAATGTCTTTCACACAAGCAAAATGGGCCCTAGAATAAGGAAAGTTCACTGGCTTAGGAACTTGAAGTTGCATGAAAGGAATCCTCAAGACACTTCAAACCCACGAAAGATGCATTAGAAACTTGTAAACAATTTGTCAAAGTATTTGTCAAGTTCGGAGGTTAAAATGAAGAATCCAAGTAAATAGTGGAAATTCCTTGACCTTATGGAATATGCACCCTGGGAGTAAATTCATCTATAAGCATAAACATTGCAAAATAATGAAATTTGATCTTTGAAAATCATTGGAAACTCCCTTGTAGAGGTCATCACAACACTTAGAAAAATCATGAATTGGGAAGAGCGCAAAATCCTTGTCTATGAGGAATTTGCGCTCCAAATGATGGAAATTCCTTGACCCTATGGAATATGCACTCCAAAAGGTGGAAAATCCTTCAACATGAGGAAAGTGCACCACCTCTTATTCCATCCAAATTAACAACCCTTGCAAGTAGATGTGATTTTATGAAGATCCAATGCAAAAGACTTGAAGAATTCACCAAGGTGGAATGAAAGTTTTGGGAAATGAAAATGAAAAGTTCATGAGAAGAAAGTCGCAAAATCCTTGTCTATGAGGAGAATGCGCCTATACATGAGGGAAAATCCTTGTCTATGAGGAGAATGCGCCATCTCCTAGTCTCCTCCCATTTTGAAGAAAATCCACTCAATCAATAAAGTGATTTCAATTTCATGAAGGTCCAATGAAAATCTTGAAAATTCGCCAAAGAGAATTATAAGTTTGGGAGTTAGAATGAAAAATGCCAAAGTTAAAAAGGTGGAAAATTCTTGTTATAAGTTTGGGAGTTAGAATGAAAAATGCCAAAGTTAAAAAGGTGGAAAATTCTTGTACACAGGGAGAATGCACCCAAACTAGGCGCAAAATCCAGTGACATGAGGAGAATGCGCCCCTATGGAGTTACTTCTTTGCAAACCAAAATTTGCCCAAGTCAAAAGTAAGTCGGCCTCAGGGAGAAAAAATTGAGTTTAAATCACGTTTGTCCTTGCTTCATGATCTATTAGTTGATATTTTGCAATGAATAACTTTCAATTTCTCATGATCAAATACTATGACTTGTAATATTCTATTTTGCAGATATCAAAGAATCCGGAGGCGAGATAAGCACTTGCCAAGAGAAGGTCACTTCAGGAAGGATCCAAGAGCACCAAAAGAGGAGAAGATTTCATCGAAGGGGATCCCACATGAAGGAGATGTTATTAAGTTTCATCCACAAAGAAAGACTTCATCGCCAAGGCGAAAGAAATGTACTTCATTGCATCAAGGTTTCATCACCGGAGATGAACATCAATCCACCTTGCATGTCCAAGAATCCATCATCACAAGAGGAACATCCATCCAGAGGTTCATTTCTAGGGATTCATTTTCATGTTCAAGTTCCAGAGTTATCCATTTCATGCGCTAGAAGGACAAAACATCCATCATGAAATCTATTCCACGAGTTCACGCACAAGACATATCCTCTACTTCAAGAGTCCAGAGTCAGAATCCTGCACAAGAACATGAATTTCATAAAAATGAGAATGAGCATGTATGTCAAGAAATCCATAAATTACATTAAGGCATGAAAGACAACATGAAGAAATCCAAAATTCCCAAATTACAAGTTCGAGAAGCCAAGTTCCACAAGTGAAAATCTAAAATTTGGGAAAATATTCCAAGCAGTGTGAACACAGAGAAGATCAAATCAGTTTGTCCGATGCTGAGGTG
The DNA here is from genome assembly GCA_027924645.1 of Cunninghamia lanceolata. Lineage (NCBI taxonomy): Eukaryota > Viridiplantae > Streptophyta > Pinopsida > Cupressales > Cupressaceae > Cunninghamia > Cunninghamia lanceolata. The sequence continues at coordinate 2,437,654 of BSBN01001394.1, read as the reverse complement.
GCATGTGCACATCACCAGTCCAATCATATTTTGCCAAGTCACCCGTCCAAGTACAATGAATATACAATAGACAAGAAGCCAAAGAGGGTGCCCATGTGGAAGATGCTTCAAAGATTCCACTTCAAGCTTATCACATTGGGAAACGTGCCTTCATTGCCCCTCATGTTCTAAAAATAGTAACTTTTGTAACAAACTGTCTTGTTGTCTCAATCTTGGCCATTGATTCCAAATGGCCATTCATGTAATTTTTGGAGTCTATAAAAGGCTCACTTCTCTCATTTGTAAGACATTAGAAGTAGGGAGAATAGCAAGTAGAGGCTAGAGTAGAGGAAGCTCTTCGAAGTCATTGAAGAGATATTGTGAAATTGCTGTAAAAATGCTCCCTGGATCAATACAAGCTCATTGTTGATTTTTCATGGTGATTTTGTGTGATTATGGGATGTTAGCATGATTTCTAATTTCTCGAATGTGATTGAGAAATGTTTCCAAGTAGCTTAGTTAATAGATTAGAAGTTCATTGATGTAATGTTTATATGTGAAGATATTTGATGAATTCCTTAATGGTTCATACTTTTCATGATTTGTCGATGATAAGTCATTTTGTAAAGTTAGCCTGAACCATGTTTGCTTTAGTTCGATTGTGGATGCTCGTTCAAGCTGCGCCAGTTGTGGGTGTTTGGATGAAGATTTGCAATATGAAAATCCTTGAGTTTCCTTAGAAGATTGCACTGACTCTGTCTAATTGTTGGTTCTCATGGTGAAGCGGAGTCGAGTTTCATGAGGAATTTGTCTATCTTGACGTGATTCATTATTTCATTGACCTTAGAATAGATATCTCTTAACCCTCTCTCTTTTGCATTTTCTTTTAAGTTTGATTGAAGAAGTTCCATTCATTCACATTCAAGGAGTAAGGAATTTCATCCATGTTCGTGAAGGAGGAATTTAGCGTAAGTCCCTTTGTGATTACTAGCAAGATCACATCAAATCACTGAGTCTATCCATGTGCAAGTCAAGACCTGACATAAAAAGAACCTTGGAGTACTCTCGTTTGATCACATAGTTTAGCATTCGAGATACTTTGTTCAAGAGAGGATAGAGCAATTGGTGTTTTATTCTATTGTTGTTGTCACAAAAACATCATCAATAGAGTTCATCAATTTCTTCATCCATTTGCTTAATCTCCATAATTCTTGTATTAGATTCTTGTCCCTTGGATATGGCTGCAATAGATGACTGATTTTCTGCTTTGGATGATGAAAAGTGTCCCAAACTTAGGTCTAAGCAAAGTTCATCAGCCTCTTTCTCTTTTTCTTCTGCAAATTTGAAAGCATGATCCCTATCATTGAGCAAGTGCAAGTAATCAGATTTTATCATTTCTAATGCCTCTTTGACCTTGTACATTTGTCTGAGAGTGACTCCTCTTTCATCTCCTTTTTGCCTCTTCTCAATTTGTGCTTTCCAAATGAGGTCTTCAATCAACTCGTGAGTGTTATCTAAATGTGTTAAGGCTGCAACAATCATATCTTCCATGGCCTTCAATTGATTCTTCAAATTATATGACTCATTGGGCCTATGATCAAAATCAGCTTCACATAATGAAGTTTCTGATTTGTCTTGAAGATCATGCCTCTCAAAATCAGCTACCTCTATGACATCCTCTTTGCATATCTTTTGTTTTGAAGCTAGGATAGTGTTATGCTCAAACAAAGGATCCTCGTGATAATAATTTGGTGTCAAGACACAAGTAGGCTCATTGAGTTGTCCATGAACGGTTGAATTCTTCATCAAATCTGAATCAAATGAACTTGAATTACCAAGAACATTCTTCTCCATGAATTCATCAATATGGTACACATTTTACATTAGAAGATCCTTCCCAACAACTGAACTATCATGAATACTCTTCTCCACAAACTCTTTGTCATGTGTAATGTGCCATACCTGTTTGTATATTTTAAGATCTTTTTATGTGTGATTTTTATTAATTTTTTGTGATCTTTCAGACTAGAGAGAAGAATGCAGAGGAAGAAACCATTGCAGCTTCTTCAGGGCTGTTTTTTCTTTTCGTTGTCTAGATTTTTCTCCTAGGTTGATTTCTTCTTATTTGGTTTTAGTTGAGCATGGACATTTGACTGTGTTACTCTTCTTTTCTTTTTTCTTTTGGGTGGTCACAAATCACAACTCCTTGCATAGGAGTGCGGGGCTTCACCTGAGCATTAAAGTGGAATTCTTTCTTTTTGTCTTTGACACTGGAGTATTTTCATGGTTTGTGGTATGAACTTGGTAAACATGGCAACTTCTGCAATAGTTTGTGAGTATCCAGATAAGCTATGATGATTGGAAAGAGTGAAGCTTGAGATGCATCAACTTTCCAATGGTTAACATTCAATCTCTGCCAACTCTCATAGCTGAATGTCTGGTGAGGTGAATCTTGCATAAATGTGAAAATACAAGACATAAGAAATGCCAATAAATGTATTTTCCAACATTATGCAATAACAATGTTGTCAAAGGTGCTCAGATTCAAGGAATGCATTCCCAAAGAACACTGCTTTGTTGTTTTTTTATAGCCATTTTCCCTCAATAAGTGCTATCAATAATGTCAATCATTGTCTACTTGTCATTTTCTTGACTACTACATTCAGTATTGTGATTTGCAACAGCTTCCATAGGGGCTCGCTAGAATTGAAGCACTTTACAACTATCGTTTTTGTTCTTAGGTTGCATTGGATTTATTGTTTTACTTGCGTATTCTTCCTTTTTATGGGCTGGTTAAGAATTCCATGTTCACTTGCTGTTTTCATAATAGGAAGATTTATTATTTCAAATGTATCAACTTATTAGTAATGAATATTGTCTGCAAAAGAAACTTTACTGTTGCAGTTGTTTGATGGCCTAATTGAATAATCATTGAACATTTTTGTCGAAAATATTAGAATATTTAGTGATTGTACATGCTTCTTCTAGTTAATGATGGATGCACTACAGGGCATTACTTGAGTGCATCGGCACTAATGTGGGCAAGCACTCATAATAAGACACTCTTGGACAATATGCAAGCTGTTGTTGATGCTCTTTATGACTGCCAGCTTAAAATGGGGACAGGCTATCTTTCAGCTTTTCCTTCAGAGTTGTTTGATCGTTTTGAAGCCATTAAACCTGTTTGGGCACCATATTATACCATTCACAAGGTACTGCTTTATGTTTATATTTATTCCAACAACAGTTCAAGGTTTATGTTTTACTGGAAGGTGAGATGGAGACACAAACACCTAACTATGTAACATCTAGAAATTAGAAACTAAGGTATGCTCAACTACAGATCATGGCAGGATTATTGGATCAATACAAGTTTACTGGCAATGACCGAGCATATAAAATGACCATATGGATGGCTGATTATTTTTACAATCGTGTCCAAAATGTTATAGCAACATACACAATTGAAAGGCACTGGCTTTCCCTCAATGAAGAGACTGGTGGAATGAATGATGTTCTTTATCGCTTGTATTCATTAACTGTAAGTTTTCTCAAATGTTCTCTTTCGAGACAAAGATTCAGAAAGGAATTAGTAGAATATTAATTTCTCACAAACATTTCTACTATGTTTGGTTCTTACAGTCTTATAGTTCATTGGCATCTGTCATGTGATATCTGACTAGAAGGTGCATGCAGGGAAATAAAAATCATCTACTGCTGGCACATCTCTTTGATAAGCCTTGCTTTTTGGGCTTGTTAGCTGTCAAGGTACTTGCTCTTTTATATGTCAAACTGTTCAAGAGCTATGCCTTTCTAATGTTTTTCAAATAGGAAATGGATAGTTGCACTATAGTGATAAACAAAGTTTGGATACAAAAGCACTTTTATATTTATAGAACACCCATGTTGTAAGGTAGATTGATTCTTTGAACATAAAAGTTGTGAAAGGCATGCATCCTTGATGACTTGAATTCTAGAATTAGTAATAGCTATAATTTTATGCAATATCTCAAGCATGGAAGTTTGACAACCTTTCTTTAAATATCTGTTGATCAAAACTAAGCATTTACAAAAGTTATCATGTGCAAGAACACATACTAGATTTGAATAACAAACTTAATCATTTAATATATAAGAAACAAGATTGGCAAACATATTGGTGGTAGTGGTACAAGATGTACCAAAGTAACTTGCTCTAAAGAATGAATGTTTTGAACTGGATGAATAATGAGGTACACATCTCTTGTATACGTAGTAGACATTTACGACAATCTTTTATTTCATGAAGTATATGTCACATATATTGACAAAATTATCCCAGTAGTAATTACAAGCTAGGCCCTAGCCATTGGCTCACTCCAAGATACAGAATGTAAGTCCAAGCCCGATCCCAAGTATACCACAAGTAAACAGTCTTATCCCTATTATCTTCACCGCTACAAGAGTCCTCTAAAATAAGTCCTAACACACAACATCTCCAAAGATACGAGTCAACGATCCTAAAACTCAAAATTCTTCACAATTTTAATCTCAAGATAACCACTCCAAAGAAATCACAAGGTGCCACTATCAATGGTCAATGAGGAATGCACAAATGTAGAGCCCTTGGATCAGATGAAGATTAACTTAACCTGCCAAGGATGCCTGATTGCATAGGCAGCCAAAGGTGCTCACCACAAAGGGCCAAAGGTGCCCAACGAAAAAAAGGCCAAATGTATCACCCGTGTAGAAATAATATGCTCAATAGTCACAGATAGCAGATATATCCATCCTTGAAGGGCCAAAGAGTGCTTAGGTTCTCCAGAAGGCTGCTTTTCCAGGATTATCTTTAGATGCTCCACCAGTATCCACAAAATTGGTGTGAGGTGCTCATTTATCTTGACGAATAATCCTTTAGCAGCCTCTGCATTAAGGAAAATTTAAATAGCTGTTGTTATAACTGACATTAGTTAATATCAATCAGAAGTCACTAACTTGGTTTACTATAGTTTACTTATCTTTTAAAAAGAATAAGATGGTATTCAAAGACTGATTCATATTGAGACAATCCATATATATGTAGTGATTTAATTGAAATATGTTTCATAACAAAACAAATTGCAAGCAATCTTGTCTAAGAAAACAGGAAATCTAGTTCAAGATATTTAACTATCTTAAAATCTCTAAATAAGTCGAACAATATAGGTACAAATTTCTGAACAATGATCTGTACAAAATAGGGAATGATAATTATCAAAGGTTTTTCTCAACAGTTACCTTGTCATGGAACTTGCTTTTATGCTTATCTTTTGGGTTTTGGATACACTTAGTGTCACATACTAGTTATTATATTGAATATGTGATTCTGTTTTTGCTAATGGAAAATTGGTTTGTTTTTCTTGAATTGTAAATTACAGGCAGATAGCATCTCTGGTTTTCATGCTAATACTCACATCCCAGTGGTTATTGGGGCCCAAATGAGATATGAAATCACAGGTGACCCACTTTATAAGGTATAAAAAATTTACAAATACACACTTTTGTATTCATGCATGTGTGATAAGATATCCCATGAGCTCATATTATGACAAATTGCAATAATTTGATAAATGCAAATATGTTAGTAAATTCTTTCCGTATTTCATGTCAGTTAGTTTTATCTTTTCTTATTTTGAAGCTCAGTACCTCTTTTGGGTGCAAATGAAGTATACTGATGAGTTCTATATTCTATTGGTTATGCCTAGGATATCAAGTGCTAGATTAACCTATAAAGGCTTTGCAATAAACTATACTGCATTGTTCTGTTCTTTGATGGCTTTGGCTTTAACTATTTAAGATCTTTTTAAAGTGTTTCAAATAAGAAACTGTTGAATGAACAACAAATAAAAATGATTCAGTAGTGTAAGTTTAATTAATATTGAAATATCAGGATGTGATTTGTCTGTCTTGTGCAACTTGTTATAGGGTCAAACACAATGCTACATGTTTTATTTATCATTTTTAAAAAAAATGCCATGATAAAACATGTCTTTATTTATGCTTATCTCTATCCTCCCTACATAACTAGTTGACTTCCTTGTCAACAGAATCATGAACTTAATGGATTGTGAGACGTGGCAACTGGCTTAACAGACAAAACTAGTGATCCATAAACTGAGTAGGATACTCCTAAACAACTGATCAGTGAAGATTGCTTGTCACAAACACCCATGGTTATAGCTCTTAATGTTATGTCTTGACATAGATTAGAATAAATATGAATTGAAGTTCAAGGGAAACACCACACAAGCAAAAAAAGTACAGATAAACTCAAGGACCACCTGACAATGACTCTACACAAGGGTTTGAGGTTTTGGACTGGAGAAACCCCAAGGTGGGGAGAAACTCCAGCAAGAATGAACTATGTGCTTCTCATCTCCACTATAGAATCAATCAATTACATTGTAGTAGGACTTATGCATACCCAACCAAGCTCCATTCATTAACAACAAGCTTTTACAATCTTCGATGCAGTCTGCAATCCTCAAAACCCTGGCGCTCTGTGATATTCACTTTCAACCATGAGAAGCCAAGAGGAAAGCATGAGTGCCAACCTTTCCTCCATTGTTTCAACCTGTTTATTATAGGTTTCTTCACATCCCTTTGGAGTACAAACATGCATTGCAAGGCCAAGAAGCCGAAATGAATCAACGAAACTCTTCATATTCCAACCCTTGCCCGACCTGTGTCAAGTTTGCCAGTTCTGCCAGGTGGTGAATGTGAGTTTTGATGACAAATCCTACGACTTATGCTGGTTTGCAGATAGCTGCCTTGTCCTCCTCTTTCTTCTCCTTGATTCCAATCACATTGCTGCTGTTGGTTGCATCGTGTGTACTGTACTCGTGGTGATGGTTGTTTGATGTTTTTAGCTGTGTTTCTCTGACATTAAGAACATTGTCTGTAATTCATTCTTTGATTGTCTCCAATAATCAACAGTCTTTTGTAATGCATGTTGTTGTTTTGCAAGAACTGCATTACATTCTGGATTGCATGTGTACTTTATCAAGACTGATTGCATGATATGCCCCCAAACTCTACATTGGCTGCAATATCTCCCCTTGCACCACTCGTGTGACTCTGCAGAAGTAGTGTGTTTATGGAACTAATCATGAGATACTGGGGAATGCTTGCAACTTTTTGACCCTCATTTTTTACATTCTTGCATGGCTCTTTGCCTTGCACTATTGCCTCCTTTTTGTGGAGTACTGTGTTCCATTTATGATTGCTTGTATTGCTAAAGAAGCTTCAACAACATTTGAGTGTTCTCTAGAGGAACTGCAGCTGCAACAACTTCTTATTTCTTATTGAATATCATGTACACCTTGGTCAACTTAATGCACAGAAGTAAACCATACATCAATGAAGCTTCTATTTAAGGTTTGTCAAATGTAAATGCCATTTTGGTTATAATGTTCTAGAACTGCTTCCTGCTTCTGTTAGAAATTGCTTAACTCATTGGAAAATCACTAACAAGTTCTGATTACTTGGTCCTTATGATTTTGTAGTGCAAAATTGTGCAACAAATATAAATTTGATCTTTATCCAAATCAGTTGTATTGTTTTTTTGAAATGCAGATACTAGGTCAAGGCATTGTTCCACAAAGCTGTTACAAAAACATGAATTTTGAGTGCATCCTTTGTAATACCTTTAAGAAGTCACATTTAATCACAAATGAACTGGAAATTCTCTTGATTCCCAATCATCATATTTTCGTTGTGTAGTGCCTTCTATACTGGGCAAATAGACCTTGTAGGAAAAAGGATTGTAAGAGCTCTGGAGGGTGAGGTTCCTTGGCAGGTCCTTTTGCAGTACTAAATCCTTAATTCACTTCATCTACAAAGAATCAAGGGGCCCTTCTAGCTGTGTAACATAATTGGTAATCCCAGTTCATTTGTGATTGTTGACTCATCACTATAAAGAGAATTTTGGCTGTTTGGCAGATTTGCTTAGATTGCTCAATTAGCAGTTTGAGGGTCCACTAGATGCTTGCGATCTAGTTGCACAACCTATTCGGACCTTCAAATTGTAGAGTAGGCAAGTTGGGCCTGTTTGGTTGGGAGAGATCTTTGGAACAATGGTAGGAAAAAGTGGAGCTCTTGGTGGGGCCTGAAAAATTTGAAATGCTGATGCCAACAGACAAACCAGCCTTTCAAGAACTTTGTTAGTTGATTTTTGTAAATTATCTTATCAAATTACAATTACAAAGTGTAGGCCTGTATTGAAGGGATTAGAAGTGGAGCACTAAAAATCCTTCTTCAAATTATATGGCAGAAGGCCTATATAATCAAGTGAATTAGTCTATTGCCATTTTCTCTCCATTGAACAAGTGTTGTTGATTCAAGGACCATATGGTGAGATGGCCATGTCATTGTCAAGAAATTTGGAAAAATAGAACCACATTCAAACACGAGGTGTTGTATTGGCTAGTCATTCATCAAGGTGTAATGTCCTCCTCGCAGGCATGAAGGATTTCAGAGACCCTTAGCCTTTTTTTTTGTCCGTAGGCTAATTAGGATTTTGCAAGGGAATATTTAATTAATTAGCTTAAGTTGTCTAGAGATGTTTATTTTAAAGGCTACTCATGTTTAATTAATTATTTATATAAAGAATGGTCAGTATTATAAAGTGATATTTAAAAAGGACCATAAATGTGACTTATTTTGGGGGCCTAAAAGTAAAGTCAAATTAAAAGAATTTAAAAAGTCACTGGTGAAAAATGATATTTTAATTATTCGAAAAGTGTATAAAAGGAGAGCTTGAAAAGAGGAAATTCATTCTTGACATTTTATTCAAATCCCAGTTTATTGAGATTGTATGATTGTGCATCTTACCTACGACGAAAACTCTTGAGCAAAGAATGGTTTCGAGGATGAAAACCTTCCTGGCCATTTGAAGAGTGGATTCATCTAGAGTTCACTGGAGAGCTAAATGCTTGTAGTTTAATTTTTGGTTGTGATTGAAGTTCTAGGTTGAATTGAAGATTGAAGTTTTTATTCGGAGAACATTTGCTTGCGAATAATAATCAGTTTTCCTTGGAGATAGAGACCTGTAGCTGTTGGCTGTACCCCTTTTTGGCCTCATACATTCCTGCTGCGCAGCATTTGGAGATTTATGCTTGCCAATAATGGCTGTACTGATTTGGGACAGGCTACATTTCGGATTGGAGGAGGGCGTGAGGTTTTCTAGAGAGTAGCGCACCATTTTGGGAAGGATTGAAGCCCCTTTACACCAGCCACATCAGTATTACTGTTGTTTCTGACCTTTATTGAGCTGTACAGGCCTATGTTCTAGCTGCCCTACATTATTACCAGGTTGCACAAGTTGTAATGGGCCGTACTTTGTGGGTGTAGATATGATTTACATTAGGGTTTTGTAACAACATATCTATTTCAGTATTTATCAGGATACAGAGCAATTTAATATCACTTCCAGTTGCATTTGTGAGCTGCTCTTGCAAACAAGGGTTAGTAAATTTTGTAACAACATTAATGAGATTGATTTCAGTTGGTTTACATTATGAATATGTTGCAGTTGTTTGTTCTATGTTTTGAGTCAATGTGAAATTAGTTTCTTGCATTTATGCTCATTTGGCATTTTGTCAAACACTTGCAAAAAATAACAGTATGATGCAGAAATACACAACTTATGCAACCCAATGATAGAGCAAATAGATATTACTAGATGGAACTTACAAGGGTTCAGTTTTAGTTTCCAAAAAATCCAGAAACAAGGTTTCCATCTGCAGATTGGGAGGCAGAAGAAATTATAGTTGATAGAGATAGAAGAAACTCTCATAAGGAAATAACACGGAACTGCAACTCAATGCTCTTATATAGGGACAACAATAGTTGACTAATTTGTTAACACAATTGTTGCAAAATATGAACACTTCAGGGTCAATCTGAAATATTCCGAGCCAAATTTTTTGTTTTTTCAAATTACAAATTACAAACCAATGCACCCGTTAAGGTTAGCAGCTAAACCAAAACGTTGTTGAAGCAACTCTAACCAGAATGTACACCAGGATCCCGATGTGGGCAAGGTGTGAGCATTGGTCAGAGGATCTTAATCAAAATGCTTATGCAATAACTCTAACCAAGAATGGCGCCAATGATGGCGAGCATATGGTCAGTGGGTCTTCTACACTAAGACTGAAAGAGAACTCGACACCAAGTATGTGCTACCCAATCCGATATGGAGTTGAGGCGACCATATGGCGGAGTATTACAAATTACAATGCTTGAAAGAAATAACTGTAATGCTGAAAGTACTCAACACCCAGAATGTGCTTTCTATCCCGGAATGGGAAAGTAGCTACCATAGGGCAGAGGTAAAGTAAATACAAAAGCAAATACTGGAAGTAGAGTTGAGCATTACAAATCAGAATTGAACAAGATTGAGAATTACTGCCAGTACTACTGTCAGTTTACAAAATGAATCTCATTCGCCTTTAAATTAAAACCAGCAACCTATGAATTTACTCATATGCTCATATCTCCCTCATAACTCATCCAACTGACTTGAAACAAAATGCAATATTCCCTAAGAATGATGATGCTTAGGATAGAACACTGAAAACAGATCAAAATGCCATGTATTATTTATGCGCAGATTCCAATGCACCAGCAGATGGTACGGCCTTCAAGAAAGGGCGATCTGCCTTTAAAAAATCACAGCTGTCTCAAAAAAATCTGCAAACTAGAGGAAAGTGATGCCTTGACCAGACAATGAGAATAAGAGAATACCCAGAACAATATTTTTGTTATTTTTTGACTTATGAATAAAACACAAATCTGCTGTAGCTAAAAATGCAATGCTGGAAAAAACTCTAATATGCAAAACTGAACTAAAGCCAAAAGCTGACTACAATGCACAAATCCCAATGTAAACTCACAAACTAGACTATTTCACCACTAGTCGCTATCTTTCAAGCGAGAAGCAATGCCAAGCTAGGAGGCATACATTCCTCGAAGCAATCCCAAGGCCAATCCGGCAGCATAACATTATCAAGATTTCGAATGCCGAAATGAGAGCACTCTTCCTCCTTTTATACTTTTCCAACTGGGAGTCTCTAAAATCCTCTTGCATATGGGATAAAACATGAGGGAAAATAATATAATCCTCTTTTTCAACCTCACCCTTAAAGTCCCCTCTTTTAAAACAACATTAATATTAAATAATAATGTTTAATTTACGGACTTTAAAACGGAGGCCAAGATGAAGTCGGAATTCAATGATCTATAGCTCGTTGGAAAGGTCTTGACAAGACGAATCCAACCCCACTCTCAAATTCCGTTCTGGTGCCAATTCTGAACTTACTAAAAATAGCCGTAACCAACAGGGACTAAGGAGAACAAACCCGGAAAGAAACCGCCAACCAAACCACAATCCACAAACAAAAGCAACCACCAAAACATTAAACCCCAATTTCAACCTCCGAGTAGCCTACGGGTCTTTGGAATAGGCCAACGGTCAACTGTAAAAGATCAAGCTAGAAAATGGGACATTACACAATCAAAATTACAATGGTGAAGCTAGCAACTCAAACAATAATGCTAATAATAATAGTACTAGAATAGTGATTGGATCAGCAGCGAGATCTCTCATGCCAAAGTTCTTAAACAGAGAAGTCCCTAAAGGTGATGTGGGGCAGCGGAACACATGGGAGAGCTATCTAGATTACCTACATGAATATCAAACTTAGGTGATGAGTTTCATGTAGCAATGTCCTTAACAAATTTTTGTCAACTGAAGATAAGAAATAGACCCGAGAGGCACCCACAGTCATGAGTGATGGGACCATGGGAAGGTGACTCAGGGACATAGTTTGATAGACTCTTATGCAGACTTTAGCCAGAGATTGATTGACATATTTGACAAGAAAGATCTAGAAATGTGTTGGGACTCCTATTTTCAAGCCCCATACTTGCATAATCATGCCAAATGCATCAAAATTTCCCCAAGGAGTTCCTATGTATTGACCTCATTTTGTCTGTCTGGGGTTGTCTTCCCTGAAATTTGACTAAGTTTGAAATCTATAAGATCCTCCAAAATCTAGAATTTGCTTTTTGACTCCTATGTAGCCGAAACCACTCTCAAACATCCTCATTGTATATACATGAAATATAACTTAAAGTATAAGGATGTAAATGTCAAAAGGTAAACATCAACTTATACTTAAATTTTTAGATTTCATGTATTTACTGTTGGGTTTTCGAGTCCCGCTGGAACCTTTGAACTTTTTCCAAAGTCTAAGTTCCCCCCGCTTTCCTGCTCCTTGCTCTCTTTCCCTTTCTGAAGTTTCGGGCCAGAACTTTTTCCCAACCCGACACCTCCTTTGTAATGTCCCCTTTTTGAGCCATTGTTGCAAAGTGACCTTGACATTTGGAAAGTTGGTTACAATGACTTATTTGTACTAAAGTGACTTAGATATTCCTTGACATTTGGAAAGTTGGACAATGACTTAAGCATGGAGATTTGGAAAGTTGAAAAGTCACTTTAAAAAGGGAAAAATAAATTGAAGTAAAATGACAATAAAATAATATTTTAATTGCCAAGGGTGGACGTCCCACTTGGAGAAGGAAAAAATAAAATAAAATATTATTTTATTATGATGGTGGACATGAAATGAAAATAAAATATTGCAAAGTTGGGCGCTCCACTTGAGGGTTATAAAAGAAGGCATTTGGAAGGTCATTTCATCATTGTGTATTTTGTCATTTGATATTGGATATTTTTCCTTTGAGATGCAACATTGGTTCAGCCATTTTCTGAGGACAAAAACCCTTGAAAATTAGTGGATTGGACGAAAACCCAATGCCACTTGAGAGCTGAATCCTTACGGGGTTTACTATTGAGCATATTTGCAGGTTTTGGCATCAAATTGAAGCTACAAGGACATATCTTTTCTGTAGGTTTATACTAGCTAGGGTTTGAGGGTCAAATTGATAAGATTTGTGCCAAATATCAATTTGATATTGAGAAGATTGAAGGATAATCAATTGTAGGTTATTTATGATTGAATTTTCATTGATATCATAAGGCATTGTGAAGGAATCGATATATTTTTGAGGGCAGATCTGAATTGGATCATTGCTGGCCGCTAGGGTTTTTATGGCACTTGGTATCATGGAGGGCGAATTGCAGATCTTAGCACTCCTATTGGCAGATCGTGGGGTTTTAAAAGGAGAAAACATCATCTCTTTGTCATCGCCTAGGGTTTGGCTTTGGTTGGAGGAATTAGCGCACCTATTGGAGATATCGTGGGCATTCTTCTCATCCTCAATTGCAATTAGATTCGTTTCAGACTTCAAACTTTATATCAAATCTGTATATCAAGAATTTGGAGGGAGATTTTGTATCCATTTGGTACATTCATCATTGAGGGTTTGAGCGCTCCCTTTAAGAATCTAGCGCTATCATTTGGAGGAGGTTCGTGGCCAATTTTGGGAGTTGTTCATCATTGTCAACATCGACAAATTGATATCAGACTTCATTGTGAACAACAATCATCTAAATCAGTCATTTATTTGCTTTGTATGGTTCATATGGGACCTAAAAGAAGTACTTTTGAATCGGGTATGTTGTAAACAAACTCAATATTCAAATCTTTAATTTGAATAGGCTTTATCAACATTTCTTATAGGTTTAATCAGTCTGATATACTCTATATCAAACCTATACCAGCAATAAATAAAGCCTAATTGAGTGTTGAATCATTGATATTTGTTTATGTGAGTATTTGACTATCTTTTCTATGTATTTGTATATGTTTTGTCATTGAAAATCATTCAAACAAACATCACAAAACAATCAAACACTCGGAAATCAGAACTCAGTCACCTTGCATAACAAGTGTTTGACAAAATGTCAAACCTTTGAGAACTGAAAATTCAGGGCAGATTGGGTAAGGGTTCTTATAGTGGTATCAGAGCTAAGCATCCTGCCAGCCTAGAGGGTTTAATTTGATCTATGTAGCTAGGAGAAGGTTCACACAGGTACTATTTTAGAAGAAGAGCAGGACAACTAGAAATTCAAGAAGAAGACACTCCTTTTACAGGTACACAACAAGTTGAGATGGATAGAGATAGAAGAGATTAGAGCCCACCTAGAGATGACAGAAATGTTGGTGAAATTTTGAGAGATGTGGCAAGGGGACAACAACAAATGACTAATGCCTTGACACAAATGATGGCTACTCAACAACAAATGATGGCAGCCCTTGGGCAAATGACTCAAAACATGGCAAATATGAGAGTTAATCCAACTCAAACAGGTGATGGGAGTGTTGCAGGTATGTCTAACATTGGCCGAACACAGGTTAGCACAAGTGATAGACCATTACAGCCTACATTCCTACTAAGAGAAGAGGAAGAGGAAGAAGTTGTAGAAGATGAAGAGGAAGCACCTTTGGTGAGTGAGTTTATTACCTTGCATGATGAGTACAATTCTCTTCCAGCACATATCAAAGAGGATCTATCTTTCAACCAATTCATGAGCCAACGAAAGGATAGAAGAAGACGAACGGTTGAGCAAAGGCCTAGGAGGCAAGAGCGGCAAAACAAAGAATTCAAGCAAGCTTTGAACAAAGTACCTCTTCCTAACTTTGATGGCAGCGGTACGAGTACGGCAAGAGCTTGGATTCACAAGCTAGATACCTTCCTAACTCTCAAGCCTATGCAAGAGGATAAAGCCATTCAATTTGCAACCATGCATTTGGACGGAGTGGCATATGATTGGTGGCATCATGGACTTGTGACACAAAACCATGCAATGATTCATTCTTATGAGGAGTTTACAAACAAACTCATTGCTAGGTTTGATAGAAAAGATGTGGAAGTCTACTATAGAGAGTTGGCTTATATGAAGCAAAGTGATCATGTGGATACATACATCAATGAGTTTCAAAAGGTTGTTGTTATGGTTCCTGATTTTCTCGAAAAGAGAGTTGTAATGCTGTTTGTAGAAGGTTTGAATGCAAATTTGAGAGGTTTGCTAAAGGCTCTCAAGCTTAGGACTCTACAGGATGCAATTCAGTTGGCACTTGACTTAGAAACATCACCTTCTACTAATCAGCCCCAAAAGAAGAGTTTCAAGCATGAAAAATCAGATCAGAATTTACTTGAGCAGCCCAAGCCTACAAAGTTTGAAGCACCACCAAAGATGGATCTTGATACAAAGAATGATCTTCGCAGAAAAAAGTTATGTTTCTCTTGCAAAGAACCATGGGAACCTAGTCATAGGTGTCTTGGAAAAGGTAAAGTGCACTACATAGAGATTATTGATGATGAGGATGATGACACTAGTTCAGAAAGTGAACATGGTCAGCCAACACCAAATATTGAGAGTAATGGTAACAAAGGGACTAGGATCACTTATCTTTCAGGAGCTCCAAGGTATAATCCATTCCTATTTGAAGGCATCTTATTTGGCTGTAAGGTCATGGCACTTCTTGATAGTGGAGCTACTCAAAACTACATTGATGAGAGTTTGGTGGTTAAGAGGGGATTGCATAGTGATGATTTTGAAGGGTTTGATGTGACTATAGCAGGTGGTCTAACTATTCCATGCAAAAAGAAAATCAGCAAGCTTAGCATTCTATTTGGTGAGTATACACTTATTTCTATGTTCTTGATTTGAAAGATAATGATATTGTTCTTGGGATGCAATGGCTACATTCACTTCATAGTCATTCAAGACTTGCAAACCATGGAGTTGAGTTTCCAACATGAGGGGAAACAAGTTACAATGAAAGCACTCAAGTACACGTTGCCACACCAAATTACAACTAAGAGTATGAGAGTCATGGATAAAGAAACACTTCATGAGGACATCTATGTGGATTTTTCAGTGTTTATTAGCATGGGGAGCAAAAGCATGATGGGGAATCACAAAATTTTGGGAAGTTTGCTGATTACATGTGGAGGATTATGGCACTTTTAGCAAGAAGGTTACATAAACTCTCTTTTGCAAACCTTGTGCAACATAGTATATCACATGAGAACTCATACCAAAGTCCTAGATTAATTTGGGATCCAGAATTGGTTGGAGTGTTTGGGCCTAATGCAGATTTGTCTCATTCGATTGCTTGAGGACAAGCAATCTCGGGGTGGGAGGACTTGTGATGTCCCCTTTTTGAGCCTTTGTTGCAAAGTGACCTTGACATTTGGAAAGTTGGTTACAATGACTTATTTGTACTAAGGTGACTTAGATATTCCTTGACATTTGGAAAGTTGGAAAATAACTTGAACATGGAGATTTGGAAAGTCACTTTAAAAAGGGAAAAAGAAATTAAAGTAAAATGACAAAATAAAATAATATTATAATTGCCAAGGGTGGACACTTGGAGAAGGGAAAAATAAAATAAAATATTATTTTATTATGACGGTGGACATGAAATGAAAATAAAATATGGCAAAGTTGGGTGCTCCACTTGAGGGTTATAAAAGAAGGCATTTGGAAGGTCATTTCATCATTGTGTATTTTGTCATTTGATATTGGATATTTTTCCTTTGAGCTGCAACATTGGTTCAGCCATTTTTTGAGGACGAAAACCCTTGGAAAATTAATGGATTGGACAAAAACCCAATGCCACTTGAGAGGTGAATCCGTAAGGGGTTTACTATTGAGCATATTTGCAGGTTTCGGCATCAAATTGGAGCTACAAGGACATCTTTTCTGCAGGTTTATACTAGCTAGGGTTTGAGGGTCAAATTGATAAGATTTGTGCCAAATATGAATTTGATATTGAGAGGATTGAAGGATCATTGATTGCAGGTCATTGATGCTTAAATTTTCATTGATATCATAAGGCATTGTGAAAGAATCGATATATTTTTGAGGGCAGATCTGAATTGGATCATTGTTGGCCGCTAGGGTTTGTATGGCACTTGGCATCATGGAGGGCGAATTGCAGAATTGAGCACTCCTATTGGCAGATTGTGGGGTTTTAAAAGGAGAAAACATCATCTCTTTCTCATCGCCTAGGGTTTGGCTTTGGTTGGTGGAATTAGCACACCTATTGGAGAGATCGTGGGCATTCTTCTCATCCTCAATTGCAATCTTATTCGTATCAGACTTTAGACTTTATATCAGATTTGTATATCAAGGATTTAGAGGGAGATTTCGTATCCATTTGGTACATTCATCACTTAGGGTTTGAGCGCTCCCTTTAAGAATCTAGTGCTATCATTTGGAGGAGGTTCGTGGCCAATTTTGGGAGTTGTTTCATCATTGTCAACATCAACAAATTGATATCAGACTTCATTGTGAACATCAATCATCTAAATCAGTCATCTATTTGCTTTGTATGGTTCATATGGTACCTAGAAGTATTTTTCAATCGGGTATGTTGTAAATAAACTCCATATTCAAATCTATAATTTGAATAGGCTTTATCAACATTTCTTATAGGCTTAATCAGTCTGATATACTCTATATCAGAGTTGATTATCAGTGTAATCAAACCTGTACCAGCAATAAATAAAGCCTAATTGAGTGTTGAATCACTGATATTTGTTTATGTGAGTATTTGGCTATCTTTTCTATGTATTTGCATATGTTGTGTCATTGAAAATCATTCAAACAAACATTACAAAACAATCAAACACTCAGAAATTAGAACTCAATCACCTTGAATGACAAGTGTTTGACAAAATGTCAAACCTTTGAGAACTGAAAATTCAGGGAAGTTTGGGTAAGGGTTCTTACATCCTTTTCCCTTCGGGATTTTGGGTCCAGCCGTTGGAACTTTTGGACCCAATCCCTTGGTCCTTGGTTCGCCTGAAATCTTGCTCCCCACTTCGTTTCCCATCTCAGGTCTGAAAGAAATTCTCGACCTGGACCTTCCTGCCAGAATGTAGAAAACGCGACTGAACGTGCCAACAACTAGCAGGACTGCCATTATTGCTTGAATTAACTTCTTCAACAACCTTTTTTGAGTGGGAAATTTCCTCTACGGCCTAGGGCATGGATCCAAGTAATATAAAGGCAATATCTTGATCCCTTGGTCCTTGGTTCTCCCAAAATCTTGCTCCCCACTTCCTTTCCCATCTCAGGTCCGGAAGAAATTCTCGACCCGAACCTTCTTGCCAAAACACAGAAAACACGATTGGATGTGCCAACAACTAGCAGGATTGCCATTATTGCTTGAATTGACTTCTGAAACAACCTTTTTTGAGTGGGAAACTTCCTCTACTCCTAGGGCATGGATCCAAGTGTTATAAAGGCAATTTGTGCCTCATTTCAAGGGGGTCTGGGGTGTGGTCTCCGAAAGACATTTATAGGTGCATAAAGTTACAGGGTAGCCATTGAAACGCCAGTTCAACTCATTAAGGAGTGCAGACCCATGAAGTCAAAAGAGTTGATATTGTATATGGTTTTTGTTGCAGAATGTCTCCAGGTCATTAGGTTTGTATTCATGAGGATTTCTCAGTCGTAGTTGGGTATTCTCCTTTGCCATGTATGATGGTACGAATGTAATATTGGGTCAGATGAATGTGACAACATTCTGAAAATATTGCAAGCTTTGTAATAATCTCTCTCATGTTATATATGGGTATATGCAGTTATGTTTTGGATTACTAAGCATGTTTTGTTTCAAGATCTCATATTCTGTGGTGTATGTAAATGCATAGCTCATTGTTCTTTTGGTTTTAGTTTGTTGTTTTCTTAATGAACTATGACTTTGTTGCCCATAGAGTAGGCACCGGTCTAAAATCATTCCTGTTAGCCTCACATCATTTAAACAAACAAAAACATTATCTGGTGGTTTAGGGGAAGAACCATTAATTTTGTGCATCCTTGACTGTTAGTATAAACGGGGAATTATCTCAAGTGAATATAAAATGAATCTATTTCATGTGGGTCATATATGCACAGTTATATCAGCTATATAGGGGTCTTGCAGCCAATTTTTCTTGATCTAGTGACAGCTTATTGGGATCAAGTGACAAGCTGGGTTTGGCTGTAAGTTGTTTTTACCCTTTGGAGTCTAAGTTGAGCTCGAAGATCAGGGGATGAAACCCACTCTCGTAGAGTTGACCTTCAACTCTCCACGTTCTGTTGATGGACCAATTATGCTCGCATGACGACAACCCTGGCCTTGTGAGTGTGATTCCATCCTAGGAAGTGGAGCTGTGGTTTTGGGACCCAACAAAGTGCACTTTAGAGAGCTAGCATAACTGAACCAATATGGTTTCATGGATAGCTATGTATCTGAATTTCAGAGACTATCAGTGATGGTTCCAAATGTGTTAGAAAGAAGACTCATTGTGTTATTTATTGAGGGCTTGACTGAACCACCTAGGGGTTGGGTTACATTTGACCTACCTTGTTTATAGGATTGTAAAGACCCACACCAATTTTTTTTAATTTTTGCAATATAGAAAATGCAAATGCAACTTGGGGCACTTTTTGATCACAAAGTTCTTAGTGTGGGCAAGGTGAGAGCATACGGTGTTTTGTACAACTTCTACTAAATGAGTGCATTGCTGAAATGAAAGACGACTAGAAGCATACAGGTGGCATAGCCAACCCAAATCTACCCCTCTTCGATAGACAAGTATGCTTTATAATGCAAGCCACTGGGAAAATACAAGCGGAATCCAATCAAACCAAAATGGCTGATTGCATGCAGACCTGATCATGCCAAAATAGGCTAAGAAAATACAAGTGTGTCTAGCGGTGAACCGACCAAGACCTTCATTGTTGAAATGCACATAACTATTGGTAAATCATCTAGTTTTACAATATGCTAATCATGAAATTCAACACTTCTGGCGGTACTACCATCCAAAATTACAATGAAATGAGATATGAACTACTGAAGATTATATTGATAAGGAAACTAACAACAACACACTGATATGATACTCAAATCAAGAAACCATACTGTTGCACACCAAGGATTAGTCCATAAATCTAGGAAAATAGATGATAATAACCTCATGTGGGCTGGACCAAATTGCACCATGCATAAACACTCTAAACAAGAGCACTGAATAATGATATTATTGTTGATGAAAGTCTGAAACACTTTGAAAAACACTTTGATTGCTGATGTAGGCAACTCTAACATTGCAAAACTATACCAGAACTGAAACTAATAATATAATTGAGCATTAAGACCCTAAATCTGCATGGTACAACCCAAATGAAGTCATATATGGTCTGATTTTTGATATCAGACTTTGCTGCAGTCAAGCTACAGTCTTTACAGCCTCACCAAACAGTAGTACAACCACTAAAGTGTCAAAAACTCAACAAATGCAAATCAGAAATAGTGCAGCAGCGTTAAGAGGAGGTGCAACTCCATTGAATCAACACAAATATCCACCAAAAGTAGCAACTGAAACTTAGACAATAAAACATGAAACTCAGATTTCATTAGCAACTCAGAAAACATAAAAAAATCCATGATTAAATCAACATTGGAAGCTGAAACTTCGCACAATCAACTCAAACTACAAAACTTCACT
This sequence comes from Cunninghamia lanceolata, assembly GCA_027924645.1. Taxonomy (NCBI): domain Eukaryota; kingdom Viridiplantae; phylum Streptophyta; class Pinopsida; order Cupressales; family Cupressaceae; genus Cunninghamia; species Cunninghamia lanceolata. The sequence goes on along the minus strand of BSBN01001394.1, from coordinate 2,417,179 downwards.
TTCAGCACATAGATGATTTCTGGATGAAATCACTCAACCAGCTAAGAGGGTTTTCATCCCCGGAACTAGATTCACCAAAGGGTTTTTATCGGGTTTTTGTCCTTAGGCAAATAAGAGAACTCATGTTCTTTCATTAGAGCAAATAAAAATAAATAATTAGTATCCCTTCTTCTGAAGACAAAACCTCCTTATATAGTTTTTTCATTGCTATATTTAGAAAAAAATGCTTTTTGATTTTTCAAAAAAGCGCTTTTTGCTTTTTGTTGGTTTTTGTTCTTTCGAAAAAACACTTTTTCTTTAATAAAATAACATAAAGTGTCCTTATGACACTTTATATGTACACTTAAAACACCCTTTTAAATAATTAAATGTTAGTTGTCAATTAAAATATTAACCAATGGTACCTTTTTGACAGCTTAATTTAATTATTTAACTTATTTTCCCTTCACCAACACCCAATAGCTTATGGGAAAACTTAGGAAAATAGGCTAATGGTTATCAACTGCTTACTTTCGAGGAGCGGACATTACAAGGATGCAATTAAAAGAGCAAGGAACATGGAGTTTTCTACCCCAAAGAAGAAATTCCAACCTAAGACATTTCCACCTAAGAAGGATAAGAAACCCTTTTAGAAGGAATGGTCCAAAAAGACAAACCTAGATGAAGAGGTGAAGAATGAGTTACAAAGAAAGAAATTATGCTTCTTTTGTAAGGAGTCATGGGAACTAAGTCATAGGTGCCTTGGACATGTCAAGGTTCATTATATTGAGGTTATCTCTGATGATGAAACAAGAAAGGAAGAAGTTGGTTTAGAGAGTGATCAGGAAGAGGAAGAAGTGGATGCAGGAAATCAGGTTGTTGAAGGTGCCATAGGAGGGATTTTTGCTGCATTATCTAGCACACCAAGATACAATCCTTTCAGAGTTATAGGAGTTTTGCATGGTTAGAGGGTGATGGTTCTGATTGATAGTGGGGCAACCCACAATTTCATAGATGAAGGATTGGTGGCTAAAAGAGGCCTTGAGGTGGAGGATTTTGAGGGCTTCAATGTAATGGTTGCAAATGGTTTCACTGTGTCCTGTACTAAGAAGATTTCACAGTTGAGTATCACTTTGGGGAACCACAGGGTAATTGATGATTTCTACGTTGTTGGCATTGGTGAAACTATGTTGTATTGGAAATACAATGGCTACACTCTTGGAAAGTATTCTCAAAACTTTCAAACTATGGAGCTAAAGTTTAAGGCAAATGGGAAAAAGGTAATTCTCCGAGGTATGTCTAATGGAGCTCCTAGGGTAGTCACTGTGAAGAAGATGGAGAGTATCTTTCAGCATGGTGAGGTTGCATGGGCAGCCCAATGTTTCATTTCTATAAACACCTCTTCAAAAGGCAAGAGAGCATATCATATTGCTATTCAGTAATTGTTGGATAAGCATAGTTTGATATTTGGCGATATATCTCCAGGGAGGCCACTAGACAAAAGCTTTGAGCATGTCATCGAGTTAGAGGAGGGGGCGAATCCTGTCATCACTACTCCTTACCGCCACCCAAAAAGGCATAAGGAGGAAATTAAGAAGGCAATTAGAGAGCTTCTTGATATGGGGCACATTAGACCTAGTTCTAGTCCTTTTGTCTTTTCTGTAGTTTTGGTCAAGAAGAAGGATGGAACCATGAGGATGTGTATAGATTACAGAGCTCTCAACAAGAAGACTATCAAAAACTGATACCCTATCCCCAGGATCAATGAGTTGATTGATGAATTGCAGGGGGTAGTCTACTTTTCGAAGATGATTTAAAATTAGGGTATCACCATATCGGAGTGACGGAGGAGGACATTCATAAGATTGCTTTTAGATGTCATTATGGGCATTATGAATTTTTGGTTATGCTCTTCAGACTGACCAATGCACCTGCTAGTTTTCAATCGTGCATGAACCAAGGGTTTAATAAACAATTAAGAAAATTTGTACTAGTCTTCTTTGGTGATATACATATATACAACAAAACATGGGAAGATCATCTGAGGCACAATTAGGCAGTATAGAGAAGGGAGGGTGTGCTGTATCTGTCCAGAGAAAGGAGGTTGGGCTGTATCTGTCTATGTGTTATATGGGGTTGGGTTTGGGAACTAGTGAAGAGAGGCCGTTCCCCCCCCCGCCCCCTACTCTAGATAGTTTGCCCCCACTCTAGATAGTTTGGGGGTCGGTAGGTTGGGACAACTCTATATATAGACGAAGTATTGGGTATCATGGAGGCACAATCACTATATGCTAAAGAATCTAAATGTGAATTCAGAATGAGACAAATCTTGTATTTGGGACATGTGATTAGTGCAAAAGTAGTTAAGGTTAAACATGACAAGATTCGAGCAATCCTAGATTGGCCACCGCCTAAAACATTGTTTCACTTGAGGGGTTTCTTTGGTTTATACAGCTACTATAGGAGGTTCATTAAGGGTTTCTCATAGTTGGCAGCACCCTTGATAGGCTTAACTAAGAAGGGGGCTTTCTCCTGGACAAGGATGACAAGTACAGGATAATGGATGATATCATTTTGTACAAAGATAGGAACTACCTTGTTCTAAATTCTAAGATGAAGGAGAAGATTTTGGGAGCTGTTCATGACACACCATTAGCAGGACATCCTGACTACTTTAAGACTTACAAGCAAATTAGGGAGAGGTTTGCTTGGAAGGGACTCAAAGATGATGAGGGAGTGTTTGGCTTGCCAACAGAATAAGTCAGATGTAATGTCCTTTTTTGGGATATTCTTGATTGCTTAACCTGCAAACAATAGTACTCACTAAAATTTGACATTAGAATATTAGTTATCAAAAAATTAGGATAATATTCAGTTCATAGCATCATTTATATTAAATTCATCTATCATAGCATAATTCATAATGAGATCAAGACATCATAGCATAAACAATATTTGGTTCAATCCATCATAACACAATCCCTCAAAGCTAATCACATAGTGAATTTCTGTAATATCCCTTTCTAGGATGACTGAAATTTTTGCAACTTTTAGATAAGAATTCTTGCACCAAATAGTCAACTTCAAATGAAAGATAACACATGAAACATATAGACAATGAAACCCAAACTTCCAATGCTTTATTAACTTCTTCAATGATGACAAACACATATGATTATTCGCTGTCCTTTATGACAGTCAAGTACTGTTTTATATCAGACTTAGATACATGCTTGAAAAGTAGGCAAAATGGCATCCAAACCCTATACAAAATATGTCCAATCAATGAAGGATGATTGACAAATGATCTCAGCTCAAGTTGAACCCTGAATCGCCACCAAATATCACTGTATTTGTGACTGATGTGACTGATTAAAATGCTGATATCACTGTTATTGCCCAGCCAATAGGATATAGATGAATATAGGCCAAAAAACACTTTCAAATTGCTCTAAATGCAAATCGGTAGGCTCTTAGGAAGCTGATATGACATCCAAAGTCTTCAACATATTAAATGCCTTCAAAATGATCATCTTCCAACGCTGATGCTAACTGTAGCAGACCTGTAAGTGACTGAAATATGCCCAGATTGCATGCAAATGACAAAATAACTCCTCTCCAAGCAAGCAAGGGTCTTCTAGTGAAGGATATTGCTTTGTATAATCTTCACCAATGCCTGAATCTTCATAAAACCCTGAAAATAAAGCTCTAATGGTGAATACTGATTGCATCCACCTCTCAAAATGGGAATGGGGCCATCACCAAACCCTAGTTATCAAGGGATCATCACCTTGATTGGACAAAAAATTGTCTTCAGCCAAGAGATAAACTCAATATGCAAAAACGAAGTCAAAAACATGATTTCAAATGACTCCTAGCTGCTCCTTATAAAGCCCTCACTCCAAATAGGTCTGGGCTAATTTTATTAAATGAGTATTTTTGTGTACACAATCACTTATTAAATGACGGTTTTTATGTACACAATCACTTGACTTTATTAAATGACGGTTTTTGTGTACACAATCACTTAACTTTATTAAATGATTGTTTTTTGTGTACACAATAACACTTAACTTTATTAAATGATTGTTTTTTGTGTACACAATAACACTTTATTTTATAAAGTGTTTTAAATTGACTCAAGTAACTTAATAAAATATTAATTTTATAAAGAAATTAAAAATACTTTATAAAATTAATTTACAATTAGAACCTTTTTAAGTTACTTGCAAAATGGGGACATTACAATTTCTTAGGAATACTTGCAAGTAGCAATATTAAGGCGGGTCATCCTCAATATTGCCGAGAGCATGTGAGGGGGCCATCCGCCTTGCAACTCCCAATCCACCTTGGAGGGCCATCCTCCTTGATCAAGCTCAAGAGAGCCATCCTCTTTGATTAAGCTCATGAGCATGGAAGGGCCATCCTTCTCATCTCTTGGCCGACTTGATGAGAGCATGAGAGGGCCATTCTCTTCAATCTCTCATGAACATGGAAGGGCCATCCTTCCTACCTACAAACATCTCCCTGAAGTCAAAACTGATTATTTGGGAATTTTTTAGATGGTTGATATAGTGTACCTCTTGATAAGTTTAGTTCAAGGATTGCAATATATCCTTCTTTGCTGTTAACACTTGTGGTATATATATATATACGACGATATATTTCCTTTTGCTTGATCGTTATATGACTTCATTCCAATGAAGATAGCTTTCTTTGTTTGCTAATTGATATCTCAGATATTTGCTGATTTGATTGATTCAATAATAGAATCATAGAACAATAGAATGATAGAATAATAGAAGGATAGAATGATAGAATGATAGAAGGGTAGAAGAATAGAATGCAAGTATGATATAATAATAGAATGATGGAATAATAGATTAATAGAATGATATGACTTGATATGTAATGTCCCCTTCTAGTAAGCTAAAATTTTTTCTTGACCTTGCATAATTTCAACTTACAAAAGAGAACATTAGAGTTCCGTTTCCATTTCATTTTATCATTCTAGTTTTTGTAATGTCCCCTCTTTGACACATGGCTAGTCTATCATGGGGTTCCCGTGGGCTAGTAGTTTGGTTAGGGAACTGTGGTTAGTTGGGTCCGGGTCCTTGGCAGTGACAGAGTTTGGGTTCGCATTCAGTGGACCAGTTGATACCCTTGTGGTTGGATCAGTGGGCTCTTGGCCGTTACTATTTTTAGTAAGTTCGGGTTTGGTGTCGGTTCAGGATTTTCTGAGTTGGATCAGATGCGTTTCGTCGAGACCTTTCCGGGGAGCTCAAGATCTTTGAATTCTGACACCGTCTTCATACTTATTTTAAAGTCCGAAGATTATTAATTTATATTAATGTGAACTTTAATTTATTTGCCGGAAAAGTGAAACGAATGAGATAAAGACATAGGTTAATGTCTTGACCTTGGGCGCCCATCCCTAGGAGACATAAAATGAAATTAAATGTTAATTTCCCTCCTAATTGCCCAACGCCTATCTTGGAGGAAGATAAAAGGTCACTTGGAGCTCATTTTCAGTTTATGCTATGTTTATGATATTTCTTGTGAAGAGCTCTGCTAGGGTTTCTGGAGTTTGTGTATTCGAATCAGGCTTCTGGAGACGAAAACCTCCATTAGTGACGGTATCCCACAGGTGTGAAAGATCACCCAATGGTGCCTTTGTGAGTGGATGCATCCGGCATTTGCATTCGAGCTTCAATGGAGTTTCGGGATGAAGTTATGAGCTGATTTGACATATTTGCTGATAAAGAATGTTTATACTGATTTGTGAGTGTTAACACTGCTGTTTAGAGTGTTTGTGGGATAGCTTGAGGCAGCCGTACCTTCCTTGCTGCTGGCCGTACTCTTGGTGGCTGGCTGTACCTCATGGGTGGCTGTTTGTGAAGTGGTTTGAGGTTGTTTGTTGTTGGAATGGGGTTGCCTACCCTTGGAGATTGCTGCTGTTTGTAATCAGAGTGGTGTAAGAGGATATTTGAAGTGCTGTGAGCAGATTTGTACCCTCAGCCAGGCCGTACTATGTATCCTTGAGGCGTGGGTCCTTTGGAGGTTCTTCCTCTTTCATTGCAGTGTCACTCTTGGCCATTGTTTGGCGTTTTAGGCTTATCTTTCTGCTGTTATTAGCTGTATTGGCATTCTATATCAATCCATGGAGATTTGATGCAGTTGCAGCCATACCCACTAGCTGGTCCATTTCCGGCGGTTGTACCAAGTTGCATATTTTCATATGGGTATGTGATAGTAATTGTTTCTTGGCCATTTTACTATCTGGGTTGTCTTTCGTTTCTTCAGATTCATTGTATATTTTCTGAGTTTCTATTATATGCCATACATTGTGTGCTCCGGCACTACATCTGCAGGAAAACATAAAACCCCCTTCTGCATCTTCTGTCTATTTGAAAGAACACACCAAAATCTAATTAAAATCACACAATAAGGAGTTTAAAAAATTATGAACAAGTACGACACATTACAGTGGTATAAGAGCTAAAGATCTTGCCATCCTGTGAGTTCAGTTTTGATATGCAAAGTAAAAATGAGACATGTGACCTACAGATAGATATCCTTTCAGAAGTACAAGAGCAAGGCAAGGAACACAGGTTCCGCAGTCGGATATTCCAGAGAATCCAATACCCATAATAGATCCCTTTGAGCCAGATATTGAGATAGTGGTAGCAGCTACTGAGGACGATTCTTAGGTATCACGGACGGACCCATTTTCCGGAGAGCTTCCACTAGTTACAGGTCCTACAGGAGAGATGGGTGACAGGGAAGAACCAGAACTTAGTGCGCATGACATTTTGATCGCACTCACTCGAGAGATGAGAGAATCTCGACGAGAGATGGTAGAGGCACAGGTCGAGTTAGCACATGCCATCGAACGGATGGGTAATGACTTGGACAATCACCGTGACAGGAACAGATACAATGGAGGTGACAGGAACAGGTACCATGGAGGTGACAGAAACAGATACAACGGAGGTGACAGGAACGGGTACCAGGACGGTGATAGAAACAGACATGACGGAGGAGAAAGGAACAGGAATGATGGGAATGATAGGCATAATGGTGACAGAAACAGGGAAGAAAGGAATAATGGAGACATGAATCATAAGGATAGACGCAGGGATAGAGATGATGATGATGAGGCCTCGGTTAACCACCGTAGGGCTTCATAGCTCACTGCGGGTGATAGACCTGGTATTCCGATATTTAACCCCAGGAATCAAGTTCCTGAATAGGATCCTACTCAAGCAGAGTTTCAGGAGGAGATTCTGAGGGATTGGAGAGCATCCAGCGAGGGTTTCAGAAATGAGATGACATTTGCTGAATATTCTGAAATGAGGACTAGATGCAGACCTCGGAGGGGAGGTAGATCACAGAACCAAGAACTGCAGAGGAAAGTAAGTAAGATGACACTTCCTTACTTTGACGGATCAGGCAAGACCACCGCGAGAGCTTGGGTCCAGAAATTGGACAGCTACTTGCAGATTAGTCCCATGCTAGAGGACGCTATTACTTATGTAGCTCTACACTTGGAGGGGACTGCTCACAAATGGTGGAGTAACGGGAAGGTCACATTGGGTCACGATCAGGTCACTTCGTATGTGGAGTTTACAGCTAGACTGATCGACAGGTTTGATAAGAAAGACCTAGAGTTGCAATTCAAGGAGTTGACTCAGTTGAGACAGAGTGGATTAGTAGACTCCTACATTGCTGATTTCCAGGATATATCCGTGATGGTTCCGGATATTACTAAGCGCAGATTGGTTGTTCCTTTCATTGACGGATTGTCAGATCAACTTCACGGCAAGGTGAAGGGATTTGACCCTACTACACTCCAAGAGGCCATGAAGAAGGCCCGGGACATGGAGTCATCAGTTTGGAGGAGTAAGTTTCAATCCAAAGGATTTCCGCCAAGGAAGGATAAGAAGGATAGGAGACCATTTCAGAGAGATGCAGGACAACAGCATAAGAATTCTTCTAGATTGGACAGCGATCAGCTAAATGACTTGAGGAAGAAGCTCTGTTTTCATTGTCGAGAGCCTTGGGATCCTACGCATAAGTGTGCTGCCCAAGGAAAAGCCAAACAGAGTATTTTTCAGCCGACGACTCTGTTGATGGGGAGCCCCACTCGGATTACCGTTCAGAGGCCGAAGGTGGAGAATCAGAGGGCTCTGGGGAAGCATCAGATAGAGAGGATGACCTAGCTCGACCTACGACACGTATCATGAGTATCCAGAAGGAAGGGTCATTCAGGATACGAGTATTGAACGGGTAGCGATGTATTGCTTTACTTGACACAGGTGCCACGCATAACTTCATAGACGAGGGTTTGGTCGCCAAGAGAGGGCTGAAAACCAAGGAATTTGAGGGCTTTAAGGTGAAGGTTGCGGATGGTTTTGTACTCACCTGCACTAGGAGGATACCCAATCTATCTATCCAGCTGAACAGGTACACTTGCCAATCGGAGTTTTATGTTGTTGGCATGGGTGAGATGGATGTTGTGTTGGGTATGAAGTGGTTGAATGATATTGAGGAGTTCACTCTCAACTTACGGACGATGGAAATGAAGTTTGAGGTGGACGGAGTTAGACATGTGCTCAGATGCATTTCAGATGGTGGGTTGAGAGTTGTTTCTCTCAAGCGGATGGAGCAATTGATTCGTCATGATCAGGTGGAGTGGGCAGCTGAGGTTATGGTGATGCCTATAGTAGATCCGCAGAAGCATGCGTATCCTCCTGACATACAGTCTATACTTACTAAACACACCAAAGTGTTTAGTGATATTCCACTAGGTAAACTTCCTGATAGAGGTTTTGAGCATGTGATTGAGTTGGAGGAGGGTGCTAAGCTAGTAATCATGACCCCTTACAGGCACCCAAAGAGGTATAAGGATGAGATCGAGAAGGCTATCAAAGAGCTTCTCGAGATGGGTCACATCAGGCCTAGTAAGAGTCCGTTTGCATCATCTGTGGTACTAGTAAAGAAGAAGGATGGGACTCTCAGAATGTGTATCGATTACAGGGAACTCAATAAGAAAACAATTAAGAATAGGTACCCGATTCCTAGAATTGATGAGCTGATTGACGAGTTGCACGGGGCCTGTTACTTCTCCAAGATTGATTTGAGATCCGGTTACCATCAGATACGGGTCAGAGATGAGGATGTGGAGAAGACAGCATTCAGGTGTCATTATGGGCACTTTGAGTTCCTGGTCATGCCTTTTGGTTTGACCAATGCACCAGCTACCTTCCAGTCCTGTATGAACAAGGTGTTTAGAGAGCAGTTGAGGAGATTTGTGCTGATTTTCTTTGATGATATATTGATTTACAACAAGACATGGGAAGAGCATCTGAAACACATTGACATTGTTCTGAGCATCTTGGAGAGTGAGTCATTGTATGCCAAAATGTCAAAGTGTGAGTTTGGGATGATTGAGTTGCTATACTTGGGTCATATCATTAGTGCTGGTAGTGTGAAAGTGGATCCGGAAAAGATTCGGGCAATTGTGGATTGGCCACTGCCAAAGAATCTCTCATACCTTAAGGGATTTCTTGGCCTTTGTGGATATTACCGCCGGTTTTTGAAGGGGTTCTCTCAATCAGCTGCCCCCTTACTGATTTGACTCGTAAGGATGCTTTCAGTTGGTCTGATAAGGCACAGGAGTGTTTTGACAAGTTCAAATAGATCATGAGTATTTGCCCTGTATTAGACATCCCTGATTTCAGCAAGCCCTTCGAGCTACAGTGTGATGCCTCGGGTGTAGGCATTGGCGCAATAATCATGCAGGATAAGCACTCCATTGCATTTGAGAGTAGGAAGTTGAGGGGTGTGGAGAGGAGTTACAGCATATATGATAAGGAAATGTTAGCCATCATGCATGCACTGGCTAAGTTCAGACAGTACCTGGTAGGCAACAAATTTGTGGTTAAGACGGATCACAATAGTCTGAAGCATTTCCTTGGGCAGAAGGATCTAAATGAGAGGCAACAAAAGTGGGTCAGCAAGTTATAGGCCTACGACTTTGACATTGTTTACGTCAAGGGAAAGAAGAATGTTGTTGCCGACGCATTATCCAGGAGACCTCATCTGTGTGCACTCTGCTATAGCTGATGATTGGAGAGAGTTGATTTCAGAAGAGTATGCCAAGGATGAGTGGGCCACTGGAGTAATTGATGGCACCATCAAAGATGACAGTACACGGTGGTAAATGACTTGATCATTTACAAGGACAGGATTTTCTTGGTGTCGGGTTCACAGATGAAGCAAAAAGTTTTGAGGGCATTTCATGACTTGCCTATGGCAGGGCATCCAGGGTACTTCAAAACTTACCGACAGGTCAGAGAGAGGTTCACCTGGAAGGGCCTCAAGACTGAGGTGATGCAGTATGTGAGAGAGTGCCCAATATGTAAGCAGAACAAGTAGGAGCACTCACTTCCAAGAGGTTTATTGCAGCCCCTGCCCATTCCTGACATTAAGTGGGACAGCATTTCTATGGACTTTGTCACAGGGTTACCTAGAGTCCAAGGCAGGGACTGTATTTTTGTGGTAGTGGATAGATTGACGAAGTATGCACACTTCTTTGCTATTCCTACCACTTATACTGCAGCTCAGGTTGCAGAGTTGTTCTTTCGTGAGGTATTTTGACTTCATGGGTTGCCTAGGAGTATCGTTAGTGACAGGGACAGCAGGTTTCTCAGTAATTTTTGGCAGGAGCTCTTCAGGTTGTTAGGGATAGAGCTCACACCCAGTACGAGTTACCACCCCCAGACTGATGGTCAGACGGAGATAGTGAACAAGTGGGTGGAAGGATACTTCAGGAACTATGTATCAGAGCAGTAGAAGGCATGGGTTAGGTGGCTTCACATGGGGGAGTATTGCTACAATTCCACTTACCACATGTCCATTCAGATGTCACCTTTCATGGCGCTGTATGGCTATGAGGCACCAAGCTTCGTTGATTTACTGTTTGGTGACAGTAGGGTGCCGAAGGCTAAAGACTTCCTTTAGGAGAGGCAGGATACCATGAGGGCATTGAAGGAAAACATATAGAAGGCTCAGAATCAGCAGAAGCAGTATGCAGATCAGTAGAGAACTGAGCGATCATTTGAGGTCGGTGACATGGTTTATCTCATGTTGCAGCCTTATAGGCAATCTACTCTCAAGAAGAGTGGAGCGGAGAAGTTGAAGCCATGGTATTATGGACCCTTCAGGGTCACTAGGAGGATTGGCGAGGTGGCTTATGAGTTAGAGTTACCAGTAGGGAGCAGGGTACATAATGTGTTCCATGTTTCTTGCCTCAAGAAGGCACTGGAGCATAATGTGACACCTTCAGTTGAGTTGCCTCCTCTTGATGAAGAGGGAAAGTTGATACTGGTACCCGAGGCAATCATTGACACCAGGGAACGCAACTTGAGGAGGATGATTATCAGGGAGTACTTGGTCAAATGGAAAAACCTGCCGGTTGAGGATGCGACATGGGAGAGCGAGCAGATTCTGGAGCATCCTGAGCTGAGATTGCTTGAGGCAAGCAATCTTAGGGAGGGCAGACTGTAATGCCCCCTTTGACACATGGCTAGTCCATCATGGGGTTCCCGTGGGCTAATAGTTTGGTTAGGGAACTGTGGTTAGTTGGGTCCGGGTCCTTGGCAGTGACAGAGTTTGGGTTCACATTCAATGGACCAGTTGGTACCCTTGTGGTTGGATTAGTGGGCTCTTGGCCGTTACTATTTTTAGTAAGTTCGGGTTTGGTGTCGGTTCAGGATTTTCTGAGTTGGATTAGATGCGTTTCGTCGAGACTTTTCCGGCGAGCTCAAGATCTTTGAATTCCGACACCGTCTTCATACTTATTTTAAAGTCCGAAGATTTATTAATTTATATTAATGTGGACTTTAATTTATTTGCTGGAAAAGTGAAACGAATGAGATAAAGACATAGGTTAATGTCTTGACCTTGGGCGCCCATCCCTAGGAGACAAAGTGAAATTAAATGTTAATTTCCCTCCTAATTGCCCAACGCCTATCTTGGAGGAAGATAAAAGGTCACTTGGAGCTCATTTTCAGTTTATGCTATGTTTATGATATTTCTTGTGAAGAGCTCTGCTAGGGTTTCTAGAGTTTGTGTATTCGAATCAGGCTTTTGGAGACGAAAACCTCCATTAGTGACGGTATCCCATAGGTGTGAAAGATCACCAAACGGTGCCTTTGTGAGTGGATGCATCTGGCATTCGCATTCGAGCTTCAATGGAGTTTCGGGATGAAGTTATGAGCTGATTTGACATATTTGCTGATAAAGAATGTTTATATTGATTTGTGAGTGTTAACAGTGCTGTTTAGAGTGTTTGTGGGACAGCTTGAGGCAGCCGTACCTTCCTTGCTGCTGGCCGTACTCTTGGTGGCTGGCTGTACCTCATGGGTGGCTGTTTGTGAAGTGGTTTGAGGTTGTTTGCTGTTGGAATGGGATTGCCTACCCTTGGAGATTGCTGCTGTTTGTAATCAGAGTGGTGTAAGAGGATATTTGGAGTGCTGTGAGCAGATTTGTACCCTCAGCCAGGCCGTACTATGTATCCTTGAGGCGTGGGTCCTTTGGAGGTTCTTCCTCTTTCATTGTAGCGTCACTCTTGGCCATTGTTTGGCATTTTAGGCTTATCTTTCTGCTGTTATCAGCTGTATTGGCATTCTATATCAATCCATGGAGATTTGATGCCGTTACAGCCATACCCACTAACTGGTCCATTTCCGGCGGTTGTACCAAGTTGCATATTTTCATATGGGTATGTGATGGTAATTGTTTCTTGGCCATTTTACTATCTGGGTTGTCTTTCGTTTTTTCAGATTCATTGTATATTTTTTGGGTTTCTATTATATGCCATACATTGTGTGCTCCGACACTACATCTGCAGGAAAACATAAAACCCCCTTCTGCATCTTCTGTCTATTTGAAAGAACACACCAAAATCTAATTAAAATCACACAATAAAGAGTTTAAAAAATTACGAACAGGTACGGCACATTACAGTTTTCTAATTAATACCAATTCATACTTATATCCTTAGGCTTATGACCTTATGATCTTAGTCGCATTGCTTTCAAAATATAATCACTTCATATTCACATTCACACACTTCCCATGCCCTACCTTGAGTGGGTCCTTGGTTGCCCTCTCATTAATCATTCTTACCTTCCACATAAGTATGGATGTATTAGGGCACAGTCCAGCCCTACAGAGGCCCAAAGGCTTCGCACTACATGCGGTGTTCTTCACCATTTGGCTCGATGGAACTTCATGTCCACACAACATTCTTCATCCCATCGAGGGTCACCTCTCGTCGGGCACATTTGTTATGAGCTCATAACTTCCTTAGGCCCAAGGACTTCACTCCCACACTGTAATATCCTTTGACTGATTTGTCCTTAACTTGCTGATTTATAGCTCAAGGAATATTGTCAAACACTTTGCATCTAATGTCTGTGCTTGTTGGTACTGTGTTTCAGTCTGATTATACTTGCTTGCAATGATGGCAAATGTGTTTTAAATGCTTGCAAATGAACACTAGAATGTCTAAGTAAAGAGCTAAGATGTAAATGCAATTCTTTTTGTCTTTTTCAAATGCATATATATGATTTATACATGGAAAATGTGCACTTACAGCCACTGGACATTAATACAAACACTTGGCATGCATACTAGCGTATGGAAATGTAAGCTACAGCCATAGACATTTTAACAAACATATGATATGCAACCTTATAACTCCTGTTCTAAGTGCAACACCAAGTATAATGCTGATATAAAAATCACAACAGCTCAATATGCAATTATTATGTTGGCTTTCAGCTGGAGTCATTTAGACAAACGGTTGTCTTGCAACTTACATCTTCTTCATTCAATTCTAAAGCCAAATACAATGCTGATAAGGGCATGCAAATAACATAAAAACCTGTTTGGGTGAAGTTCCTATGTTGATGAAGATGTGGTAGCCAATTACAATCTAGAATGAGCTTTCCTCAAGCCAAATCTACAGAGCTGTACGGCCTGCAGCAAAGAGGACTGTACAGCCTGGTATAGGTACTTGCAGCAATGAATAATGGCCCAGCAATGACTCATAGCAGTAATAATAAATGGTCTCCAACAATAAACTGTTCTGAAATGTATACTTGAAATATTCTTCCCTGATTTAGCTCTATTTTGACTTCTAAGTGAAGCCAAATCATAGGGAATAATTCAGCTGATCTTTCACAGCCTCAAAATTGCAAAATACATTGAAGATTGAATGTTCTTCAATGGCTGATATAGAGAAACCCTTGTCTTCTCCAGAAAACCACAAAGCAAATTCAAGTGATCATTCAATAATGAGGTTGATTTGCTTTTTGAGGCCCTTTTATAACTTCTCCAAACAAAGTGTATTTAATTTGCCTTTGAAGTCCACTTTTTAGGTTTTTAATAAAACTTTATAATATAAACTCATGCTTTTTTTCAATGAGGCATTAATTACTCATTAACTTAAAATGGCCCCACCCTTTATAAAGTTACATTATAACTATAATATACCTTTTAATCATTTAAGTGGCTCCAAACTCAACATTAAATTATAAAGTTAAATGATAACTTTATAATATATCATTAATAAATACAATATCATTAATGCCACTTAAAATATTAATATCTCCTTAATTAAACATCATTTTCCAATTTCGTCTGAACTTGGGGGTTCACCATGACACCCTCTATGCATCCAACCAACTTACCAAAAATAGCAGGGGTCCATCTATATCAACCTCTGTCGGCTAAAAATAGCAAGAGCCTCCAATACAGGACTAGAGATCTCTAAACAACCTTATCACCAGCTGAAATGGGGGAACAACATTGAAATCACCACATGACCGGATACCCTGCTATAAATAGAAACTCTGGAAAGATGACTTACTATAAATAGTAAGTGTGTAGAACTGAGTCCAACGAAGGCCAAACTTGAACCCATACTGAGCTCTGATGGAGAAAACGCACTGATCTCTGCCAAAAGGACCCTCTAACCATTTGAGTTAGCCTATGAGGGCCAGGAAATAGGCTAATCCTCTGAAAACTGATGCTCATGAAAATGGGGACATTACACACACAGAGTTCATCACTTGGCTCAAGGGACTCCACACCCACACAGTGTTCTTCATCCACTTGAGGGTCACCTAGGTCCAATATACATCCCTAATCCAACCCCTTACTTCGATGGATGGAAAGACGATTAATGAGGAGGCTCGAACACCTCTCTCGGTTAGATCATGAGTCGTGTCCCATAGTTATCCAATGTTATCTTGTGATCCCCCTTGGATCACAAGATGCCATGATCTTTCTTATTCCATAATGGAACCTATCATTTTCATTGGTCTATGCCCTCATGCATATCCTTATAATCATTCATATAACTTTATTGTTCCATATATTTATATATATTAAGATTGTCTATTGTCCATTTGCATATTGAATATAGATGACACTAATTTACATTGAAGCATTTCCAATATTCTTACTTTCATCTTTTTTTGTTTATGCATTCTTAAATGACGATCCTATTCCACCTTTAGTCTATTCCAGATTCCAGATTACTACATATAATCATGTTATAAACCATATGTATTTGAACTATGAAACCACATTATTCTCATATTCTTTCATTTATCTAGATCATATTAATTCTATTCCTTCCTTGCATATTTATTCATGATCACTATCTAATCATTTACCTTTATAAGTCTATATATGTTTATATCATGAAAAACCTCTAAGATTATTAAATCCTAAAATGCAATTATAACTTCATATACAGTCAGCAATAAATATTTCCTAATTATCATCGATCAGCATATGTTTTTCTTGAAATGCAGAGTATAAACATATATTTCAGATCGGGGTAAGAGCATTATTTCATACCTTTACTACTGTTACAAATGGCTCTGATCAATTCACTGAAGAAGAATATGATTCTGAGTTTATTGGGCGTCACGAACTGATGTGGAAGTTCGTCCTTTGAATTTGATGAACGACTGTTTGCTTTGGGCTATGAGGATTTGTGAGGATCCTCTTATCTTCGCCGCCTTCCCCAATGAAATATTGAATGATATTTATTGAATAAGGTTCTTTGGTTGCTTCTATCCAATGGCAGAGATGATCGACTTCCTTGAACTGCTTAAGATGATTTCAATTTGTGAGAGGAGATAATTCGATGCTATGAGGATGAATCGCTGGTAGAAGAGGCTGAGAATGCTAATTCGATTGTCTGAATAAGAAGGAATGCTGAATTGGTGTCCTTCTAATGGCCTGGGAATGTCTTCTTATAGCCGATCCTCATGAGAAGTTGCAACCTTTCATCTACCTTTAGGATCGGCGCTTCCTTATAACCATAATCTTGTTTTGTTTGCTTTGTTAATCCTTGATTTGTTTGTGATCAGTGCTCATACTTATGTTCATTTGTTAATTTGATTTACCTTGCTCTAGGATCGACACATATAATTCTTTATTGCCTTGATTAAGGATCGGTGGTTAGCAATTACTAATATCTTTCAATTGTTAACTCTTTTTTTCTTGTCTTTATCTTATGCTCCGTACTTCGGTACCTTTCATGGATACTAGTTTAACTCTTTGCATTCGATAATGGTGGGAATGATGTGGGTTGATCAAGACAACATCAAACTAGTCTTTCCAATCTTTAATTGGAAGACATCGAGACATGACATGACATATTTCCTTTTGCTTGATCCTTATATGACTTTCTTCCAATGAAGATAGCTTTCTTTGATTGCTAATTGATATCTTAGATATTTGTTGATTTGATTGATTCAATAGTATTGATTCTTGGTGCCTACAAATTCTATAAGCGGGGATTGGTGTCTCCAGTGGGTTGGTGCTCATAGAAGAAGAATTGTAAGAGAAGTAGGTTGGTGCCTATAGAAGAAGCATATATATATATATTGACGCAGTTTTCTCCCGCAAGGGTTTCCACATAAAATCATGTGTTCTGTTTGTGTTCATATTTGCTAGATCTTACATGTGTGATTTATTGTGATTGATTAAGTTTGGAAAAGTAAAAGTTTGTATTATACTGATTCACCCCCCCCTCTCAGTATAACTGTGTGCTTATCAATTGGTATCAGAGCAGGTTCCTTCGGAGAGAGTTTAACCGCTTGAAGGTAGA